>JAJJWX010003325.1:1918633-2558177 GCA_023529315.1 Papaver bracteatum
TGAAAAACAATTCTCGTAAACAAGTGAGAAACAAGACAAGAAATGAAACACAAGTATGCAAGCAGAAAAATAATAAAAAGAAACTAAAAACTAGATAACAAGCCGAATGCCTCCCCGGAAACGGCGCCAAAATTTGATGTGTGTCGTATGTGTCAAAAATAATTCACTTCCTCACTTTACTAATTATGAATATAGTATTCGATAAGAAAGAGTTCGTATCCACAGAGAGGCGATTGTTGTTATGCAATTTTCAGATTCTTATGTAACCAATTAACCCAAGGTGTGTTTTTGTTTTTATCTAAGTAATAATACTAAATAAAGCAAAGTAAATAGTTGGAATAATCAATAAGGAGGAGATATTGGTTAAGGGATAGTATCATTCATAAACATGTATTTTTCATCTATGATTAGAATTGGTATTTAATCTCTCAATTATCAAAAGTCCTAGGATATCTTGATCGCAAGAGTATCCCGTTTATTTTTCGATTTTATCACAAACAACATTAAAAGATGCTATCGTGAAATCTTCTTAAAAAGCAACCTAAAGCGTAAAAGCACAATTAGATTTAACTCCCTAAGAGCAATAAGTTATATGAAATAAGACTAATCGATGCAAACAAACGTGTAAAAGCACTAATTCGTTTTAACAAAGGTTATTATTCATATGCGATTAAAAAGATGTATCACTACAAGTATTAACCACAAGATGCTACTAGAAATCAGGGATAAACAACTTTTACGTATTGAAAACCCTAATAATAGCTATAGAGATGAAACAAATCCAATTGATTCCGGACTCAACCAAACTAGCATTCAAATCATATGATAATAAAACAATGAATCATAAACGATAAAATTGAGACAAAACTAATTCATAGAATCAAATAACATGCTTGAAGAAATTAACTTTTTATCCCATAACCAATTATTGTATTTAGCTACTCATATTCATGGAGTTCATCATCATAATATTCAAAGAAAATAGATGAAACATAAAAGAAACCAAACCCTAGAAGTAGTTCTCTGCAAAAGCTCCAAGAATAGAATAAAACGTTGTATATAAAATTGTGTAGAAAACTTCCTTTTTATAGCTTTTTCTCCTTCCAAAAATAGGTTTTGTCTTCAAAGTCCATTAGTTGGAAATCCACCAAGCCCACGTGTGAAATAAACCCATGTAGAAAATCTGTCCCAAAAGTGGTCGCCGGAAAACTGGGTTTTTGGCCGGAACCCGGCCACAGTCACCGGAAAACTTTCTCTGACTAACTGATCCATATGAAATTGCCACAACAAGTGCACACTCCCAGCAGCTCATCTCTGCTTCTCTATAGTCCATACATTCACAAAAAATCATCCAACCCAAATTCTTAGTTGTTGCGAAAACATACCCAAAAGTGCGACTCGTAGCTCATATATCCGGCCGTCGACTTTTGCATCCGACTCGTACCCCCCTCGCGATTCACTGAAATATTTCTATTCATACTTTAACTTCCAAAATCCGTCTACCGGAACTATGCTCACTAGCGCGCCATTTTTACTCCGTTTTCGCACTATTTTCTGCAGTCGACAAATTCATGCCTGCACCAGCACCAGAATCACTGCCAAATATGGTTTGAACCTGTACAGAACCTGCATCTCACTTAATACTTTCTCCTCCTTGAACTCAACAGCACATTCTCCATTCCTGCTTTCCAGATGCAACAACCCTTTCACACAGCCTTCAGCCATGCTCTTCTCAGCTACACAAATGCTTCTCGAGCCCTTGAGTCGCTTCCCCGTAAAACATTCAATGGCACAACACCAAATTCAAAAACCTTCTCAAATTTAATCTCCAGGACCCATCTGAACACCAACCAACACTTGCAGCTTCAACTCAGTTATCGGTTCACAGCATCTCCACTGTTGCGTTTTTGGGTGACCACCAACACCCATTTTACCAACAAGCCATCACCAGTTTTCCATTGGAACCATTTGAGAAAGCAATTTCAGTCTCACCACCTTCACTTGGGCACAACACCAGAAAGCACCACTTTCTTGCCTCATTCTGACTGGCACAACCAATTATTCCAGCAAAATCACATCCTGAGTCTTGCACTGCACCAGACAACCCATTTAAATACCACCACTCCAGATTTTCCCCATTAGCAACAAACAACACCTTGAAACCTTAATTTCAACATCTCAAATTCCATTATCCATTGCAGAATCATCAATCTCAGCATCAGAATTTGTTCTTCAAAACTGAATCCATACAAAACCCCTTTCCGATTCAAACCCACTGACAGCATCGAACCCATCTTGATTTCACAGACTGCAATCCATTCATGAACCATTTACTCTGGCTTTCAATCTGGTTTCCAATTTATCTAATTCTCTTAACAATTTCTCGATCTGGTTCATAGCAGCGCCTCTCTTCTTCATCTCAATTTCTGTGATAATGATTAAGGAGAAGATACTCTTCTCGTTTTAGGTTTAGGTTATAAGGTGGGTTAATGGTACACCCTAGGGATAGGACCACCCCAGACTGGGTGCTTAATATGGGTGGTCACTTCTGATAAGGGATAGCCTAAAGTCTCCAACCCCTTATCCTTGACTGAACTTTGTTTAGTATTCTTCCAAAGAGCTGCCCCTTAACCAGTACCGGGCTCCAGATAGTGTTCTTCCCTAAAATGACAATTGCGCCCCTTTTTGCTCCAAATGCTCTTCCACCAGCTGCAGCCGCCTCTTGCATCTCAAGTACACTTCTTCTCTTCAATGAGAGTCATCACTAAAGTTATCGTGCTTTTCAGACAAAATTTGCATCACTAAAGCCGACAAACTTTTCAGACAGAGATGAAGAAATAAAAGAAAATAATGAGACACAATCCGCCTCCAACGCTTTTGCCATCTTTCCTCTTCTTTTGTTCCAAATGACTCCAAAGTACCTAAATACTCAAAAACAAAACATAAGATACATAATTCACACGAAAAATAGCAAAGAAAGCATAAACAATAGATAAATAATAAGGTGTTTTAGACACCTATCACTCTTGAAACTCTTGTTCTTCTACTTCTGCCCTTAATCTTTCTCTCTCGCAAGCTATACGTGCTTGTTCAGGATAATGTCTCTCAATTTCTTCTTCAATTATTCTTCGATTTCTTTGAATCTCTCGCCCATGTAATATCCTCCTACCTTCTTCTGGATTTTCTTCACCATTTTGGTTATTTCTTCCCTCTTGATTTCTATTATTACGTCTATTATCCAAAGCTTCGCCACGCGGATTATAGCGATCATCTATTATTTGTTCTTCTCTATGACGTTGTTCTTCATTTGGATTTTGCATTCCTTCTCGAATATTTTCTCTAACATTTCTTATTGGGGAATTTCGCCTTGGTTCTTCTCTTAATGACCTTGAACTTGATCTAACAGTACTTCTTGATCTCCTTCTTTGTAATCTTAAATTTTCCACTCTTAACTCCTGATTTTGTCTTGTTAAGCTTGCACGTTCTTCCGCTTCTAATCTCCTTTCTTCCTGTACTCTTTGTCTTAAATCATCTTCCATTTCATTTTCACCTTCTCCATGAATTAATCCCTCAACTACTTCTTGATTTCTTCCTTCTCCTCCTTCTTCATTTCTTAATTGTCAATCTTCTGCTTCTTCCATCAAATCCGATCTCCAAGTATGCACACTCACTCTATCATAATCCACAACTCTATCTCGTATTGGTGTTTATTGATTCGGCTGTTCAATTTGATTTTCCCCTTAATTTCTTATTGTATTTCTTCTTGTTCTTACTCTTGAAGATTTTCCCATTTCATTTGTTCTTCCTCCTGCAAGTCTTTTACTTCTCCTTACGGTTGTTGGTGGTTCTGATGTATTTCTTCTTCTTCCAGCCATTAATTCTTATTAAACTGTTGAAGATTGCGTAAGATATTTTTACTAATTGTTCCAAATAACTTCTAATCACAATGTCAATTTTTACCTTTTTCTTCAAATATCCCTCAATTCATCCCTGTTTCGGGTGCCAAAATGTAGTTGCAGGAAATCCTACACTACACCCTTGTTAAGAATTTGTAATAACCAACTCAAATTTGAAGATTAAAAACGACACTTTATTATTTGATTTTCAAAAATGTTTACATGAAACGTAAGAACTCAAGAATACAACTTTTCTCTTGAAGTTTCTCTCTCCTCAAGACATTCTCAACTCTCAAAAATACATCATCCCTCTCTGAATCTATTGGAACCCTTTATATAGGAAATAACATAATGGATGACAGCTAAGTTTTCCTATTATTTAGGATCTACTATGCAGTAATTATAATGTTCATTCTCACAAGCTTTGTAACCATCGCGGGACAAACATGCTTTTCTCATGTTTTCTTCAATCGTCAGCTATTACGTCACTCTTTTGACTGCTTTTGTGACACTCGCAAAGTGTTGTTGGAGAGCTCGCGGGAATGCTCGTAGGAATGTTATAAATATCGCGAGAATATCATTGTATCGATATTCTGGTCTTACACGCCACTCTACCACACCATGTGGTCAGCCAAGGGAGGATTTGCTAGCGCAGCCTCCAAACCCTCACGTGAAGTAGGCAGGGCATAATGCTCAATATCGATGCTTTATACATGTTGAATACATTCGATGCAACACCTGCATGGAATACACATGATACTTCACAAGTATCGACTTCCTAAATAACTTAGTTATTTAACCCAACATCACATGCTATCTTCTATGGGTCCCACGATCCACCCACCCGAGACATCAATCATGTCACATACTGGGGTATTGGTCTGGTGGTTTACAGCGTGCAGCGTGCAACCGCCATCTCAAGAACTTTTCAGGAAGACATGGACGGTTAGTGATAATAGGAGAAGTGGGCAAGATTGATCGTGTGACACTGACACACAACTCCACTACTCCATTACTCCACTTCCTCCACTTCCCACGAGAGACGTGAATAAGGCTCAAATGAATTGTATAAATAGGTTCTCCTCCCTATTTCCATAACAGAGAAGATAACACAGAAACCAAGTGTTAATACGAAACGTATTCAAACACTCAGAGCCTGCTTGCATTAATCGTAAGCCTGCTCACCCTTCTATTACAATTCATAAACAAGCCTACACATTCACAATCTCAACACCTTGTTCGCTTCCCTCCCTAAGATCAACCCCATCTCCTTCACTTAGTGACCGAAACAAGTCTGGAATGGCCATTTCTTGGTTTAGGCCAGAATTCTATAGATTGATCTCTCAAATCAAAAGCACTCCCATGCAGTGCATTTGTTTAGGGTTTAGATTCATTTCTTATCCACACACCCCAAATTACCAAAACCAGCAGAATTAGTTTTTACCCATAAACAAATTGATTATGAAAAGGAGTTTCATAAGATGGCTCGAACATGTGCTGAAACTAAGTTGGAAGTTTTGATGTTAAAACGAAGCCTTGAAAAATCTCTACTGGTTCAAGCTCAGATTCTCAAACAATTAGATTTACTCTCTAGAATAGTAAATGAGGAGGAACCTAACTTCCACAAGGTTGAGGAATTACTCTTCAATCAAGGATCGCTTCGAGGAGTTACGAGAATTATTCCTATTAAGAGAAAGAGATCTCAAGCTTATGAAGGATCTGAATAAAGAAAAATAGACTTCAATTTTTGATTTCTTTCATTGATTCTATAAGTCTATTATGAATAAAGTTATTTTTATAATTTTTCTTGTGACAGTTTTTGATTTACATAGCCTGTGCTTGAATGCTTTATTATTTTCTATGGATGTTTTTGGGATGTTTGATTTCGGTTTTATTACCTTGATATTCGATCTCATAATATGTTGTTAACCCTTATGGTTTGGATGACTTTTTGATTTAGCAGGATTAAGTTCTAGCCCATGTTGGTAGGTTTTATCAAAGGATCATGAGGGGTTCATGTAGAAACAATATGTGAAAAAGTCACAATATGTCGAATCGATTTTGGTTTAGCATAAAAGCATATGTGTTTCGACGGTTTTCAACTTTTGCTTGCAATTGTTAAAACCGATTTTCAACCTTTCTCTGGTAAAGGTTGGTTGTTGTTATTCTTTTTTTTTTTTGGCTAAGGATGACAACATAATGATATTTCGATATCAATTCTCCCTGAAAGAAGAAGATGCGATCATATTGGAGAAGTTGGATGTGAAATTGAGGTAACAATCTTGTTAGTTAATTGTTTTCCTGATTAAGAAAAGCCTGTTTTTATTTGATATATATATATATATATATATATATATATTGCTTTTTCTTAAAAGAAATTGTCGGTACAATTGATGTGTTTATTCTATTATGAATGTATGTGTGATTCAATTGGTTCTGGTTAAGTAAAACTATTGTTATCTTGGTTCGTTGTGTGATATCAATTGTTTAGGATTACAAAAGTTTGGTGCAATTGCGGTGCTTTAATGTCTATGTTATTTCAATTACTTCCAGTTAAGTAAAACAATTGTTATTTTGCATTATTGTGTAGTAATAATTGTTTAGGCTTACAAAATTTCGGTGCAATAGTGGAACTTTTTATATGTTGTTTCAATTGCTTCCGGTTGAGGTGAATAATTATGCAAGTTGATTTATTGGTTTGTATGAATTATTTATGGCTTAACGAATGAATATTTGACGGGATGAGTTTCTTAGTCCAATTCGATTCCGGATAAGATAAACTAAGTTAATTTTGATCTTAGTTAGACTTATCAAAGTGGAGGTTTCGGTTATTCAAGTCTAGCCTAATGCCTAAACAAGGAAATGCTAGTTAACTAACCTAGTATTTAGTTTGTTTAAAATCTAAAGGTCTAAGTTATATGGATAATTATTACCTGATGAGAAAAATTGAGTTTATCTTTATTTTGGTCTTATCGAATGAAGCTGTTGTATTTATATAATCGGTGTAGCAAAGGAACTAAGATACTTAGTTAATTTTTGGTTTGCTAAACTAGTTGGGAAAATTGCTTCGGGAAATTATTTCCATGATGACATATCAAAAAATAATTACTTTGTGGTTTCGGTTTGATATTGGTTATCAAAAATGGTATGTGGAACCTTCGTGCTTGACTCAACAGGTTACAAGTCTATTTTGAGATTTGTAAGATCCTTTTCGTGTTGTCCTTTATTTTTTTTGTTTCTTTGTCATTTTTGTGCCAAAAAGTGGGAGAAATATATGGAGTAAACAGGTGATGCTAGTATCAATTTTATATTGATTGGTGTCACTAGTGAAGAGGACAATGGTGCTTTCTTATGAGCTTTCTTACCTTTAGGGGGAGTATGAGCTTTCTTATTATAATGTCAACAACGACATTTTTAAGGATTGAATGAATGCAGGTTATGTGATGTTGAATTCGGGAATCAAGCGTATATGTAATGAATTCTTGTAATTTGTTTATCCATATGATTGTAAGAGTTTTGTCACTAAAATTGATAAAGGGGGAGATTGTTAGAGAATAGCGCGGTTGAACCCACCAAGCATTGGTATGTCAAGTTTGGTTGTCATATTTTAGTGAACCAAAACTCATTTAATAATCGCTTGATTTAAATGTACAAGAGTCAACTTCGTATAAGTTAGCTTGAAAGTATTAGGATGAGACATTACAAGTATTGCGAAGACTTGAAGAAGTGAAGAAGTACGGAGATACAACCACAACATCATCCTTATATTTGAGGTTAGTGATATTTGACTTGAACTGTTTCATTCCCTAATGTATCTTTCAAGTCGTGCATATTGAAAACATAAAACTGTGAAGCATGAACACTCTAGATAGACATAGTATTAAGGAATACAATATGAGGTTTATTGTTTAACCATTAAACTTTGTATATAAGTATTTATAGGTGAAAAACGTTTCTGCTGATTTCGGTAATTGCGGGTGTGAAGGTGAGAAACAGTTTAAACCCTAAACAATGTACTGAAAGGGAGTATTTTAGATCCGAGAGATCAATCTGTACATGTCCGGTCTAAACCAAGAAATGGTCGTTCCAGACTTGCTTCGGTCATAAAGTGGAGGAGAATGGGTTGGTTTTGGGGAGGGAAGCAAGGTAAGTGGTAAGACCAGAATAGTTGATCCTGGAAGAGTAGTTGGGTTTCTACGACTTGTTATCAAAAAAGTAAGAGAGCTCACGAGGGGAGCTAGCAAGTAAGTATTTCTGAGTGTTGTCTTGTCCGAATGAACTTGTTGTCCAAATGGAAATAGGTAAGACCTATTTATACAAGTCGAGGTAGAAACGTACCCTGGTCTCATTAAGGAGTGGGAAGTAAATGGGAGGAGGTGGTAACCGTATGCATGGACTTGATGTTCCATAAAGTGGTTAATGCATGCAACTGGTTTTCATGAAACTGTTAACGTTATGGAATTGATGTTCCATAAGGTTGTTAACTCACGGATTTATGTCCCATGAACGTTTCGCACATAACTCCAGTATTTACTAGGTGCCTCACCCTTATGACACTTCCTTATGAAGGGCGTAGTGTACGCCGCACGCTGTAGACCACCAAACCAATACCAAAAAAGATCCCCCAATTTGTGTTAATGTCTCGAATGCTTTTGGAGAACAAGTAACACGTTGTTGTGGCTTGGGAAAGTCGAGATATGGGAACTTGCTAGTTTGGTGACCTTCGACGGTCGATATGTTGCATCTTGAGTAGAGGGGCAACCATTGATCATTGCACGCCTTCGTTTTGGTAGCCGCGTAGTGAGGTCCAATAGGGTGGAACGACTAGGGTGTGTTTAAACTTGGCATGAGGGGCCAAGGGTTCGCCATGGGCATATGGCATGGCTAGGTCCAAGGCGAGGGTGCTTGGCTTGGCATGACGTGACTAGCATGGATAGGGACAAGAAAAAATGCGTTTGACATGGTGCGGATAGCTTGGCTAGGTTTGGTTTGGCTTGGCATGTGGGCCAAGGGGTATCCATAGGCGTATGGTATGGCTAGGGCCAAGGCCAAGGCGAGGGTGCTTGGCTTGGCATGATGTGACTAGCATGGCTAAGGCCAAGGCAAAGTGCGTTTGGCATGGCGCGGCTAGCTTGGCTAGGTTTAGTTTGGCTTGGCATATGGGGCTAAGGGGAAGCCATGGGCGTATGGCATGGCTAGGGCCAAGGCGAGGGCGCTTGGAATGGCATGACGTGACTAGCATGGCTAGGGATAATGCAAAGTGCGTTTTTCATGGCGCGGCTAGCTTGGCTAGGTTTGGTTTGGCTTGTGGGGCCAAGGGGTATCCATGGGCTCATGACATGACTAGCTTGGGCTAGGCACATGACCAATCTAGGGTTTTGGCCCAAAGGTCATGAGGGGACTTTGGACGGCCAGGATTTGCTCCTGGGATTTAAGGGAAACCGTTGATTGTTGCACGCCTTCACTTTGGTAGCCGCATGGGGAAGGCCAACATGGTGGCGCGACATGAGGGGCCATGGCGAGACGTGTTTGGCATGGCGCGGCCGGCGTGGCTAGCTTTGGCTAGGTGCGTGACCAAGCTAGGTTTTTGGGCCAAAGGTCGTGAGGGGACCTTGGACGGCCAGGATTTTCTCCTGGGATTGAAGGGAATCCGTTGATTGTTGCACGCCTTCACTTTGGAAGCCGCATGGGGAAGGCCAGCATGGTGGCGCATCATGAGGGGCCATGGCGAGACGTGTTTGGGATGGCGCAGTCGTCGTGGCTAGCTTTGGATAGGTGCGTGACCAAGCTAGGGTTTTGGGCCAAAGGTCGTGAGGGGACCTTGGACGGCCAGGATTTACTCCTGGGATTGAAGGGCAACCGTTGATTGTTGCACGCCTTCACTTTGGTAGCCACATGGGGAAGGCCAACATGGTGGCGTGGCATAAGGGGACATGGCGAGATGAGTTTGGCATGGCGCGGTCGGCGTGGCTGGCATGATTTTCCATTGGCACAGAGGTGCGGCTAGCATGGTTGGCATGCCTTGGCGCGATTAGTGTGGATGGCATGATTTTCCATTGGCACAGAGGTGCGGCTAGCATGGTTAGCATGCCTTAGCGTGGTTAGTGTAGCTAGCATGATTTTCCGTTGGCATAGAGGTGCGGCTAGCATAGTTGGCATGCCTTAGCGCGGTTAGTGTGGCTGGCATGATTTTCCATTGGCACAGAGGTGCGGCTAGCATGGTTGGCATGATTTTCCTTTGGCACAGAGGTGCGGCTAGCATGGTTGGCATGCCTTGGCGCGGTTAGTGTGGCTGGCATGATTTGTCGTTGGCACAGAGGTGCGGCTGGCATGCCTTGGCGCGGTTGGTGTGGTTGGCATGATTTTCCATTGGCACACGTGGGAATTAGGGTTTGGCTTATCGTATCCCTAATTTGAAAAATATACCCGAGTAATTATTTTAAAGACACATTAAAGGTTTCAGTAAATGTTCCTAGTAAATGCTTGTTGCTTTAAATGTTGTGGCATTACTGTCTGCTAGGGTTTAGTGTTTTACGATTTTAACCCTAATCTAAAAACCACCATCAACATTAAGTCCCCTGCTTAGATCGGAACACGTGCCTTGTTGCGAGGTAAGAATATGATGGTCACATACAAGGACGGAATCAAGGTGTAAATCATTGCAAAGATGGTCAGGAGAATTCGAATAACCTTGTTGAGTGGTAAAAAGAGCTTTGGATTCCCGTGTTGGCGGCCCTGCGTAAGTTATACAGGGAATGCTGACTGTAGAGTAGTGAGCCAAAAGTTACCGGCTTGATCTGGTCGTACATCTCCAAGGAAAAGGGGGCGCGGTCTTAGGAGGCGATGCAAGTGGACGGCTTGGCTCGAGGGGCCACGAGGTGGCGTGGTCTTAGTAAGGAAAATGTGCGTGGATGATATTGTCGCGACAGTGGAGCAGGCGGCTTGGCATAGTGTAGACTTATCAAGACGATATGTATACGGACGGCAAGGCATAGTGGGGCCACGGAAATGGAGCGGATGGCTTGGCCTGGTGCGGCCACGGCAAGGCGAGGCATACACGGAAGGTTAGGCTTGGTGGGGCCGCAGTAATGGAGCAGATGGCTTGGTGAGGCAAGGTATGCATGGGAGGCTCAACACGGTTGCGATTTGTCTTTAGGGCCGATTGCTTCTTATTCGATGCAAGTGGGAAATTCTTTCCCCTTTCGAACATTAAAGTATCATACCCTTCTATCCCGCCTAGCTTTTATTGGGGTTTTGATGAGGCGTTTCGTTTGAGGCTGATTTCCCGACCGTGATTCCATCATGTTCCGCCTATTCAGCCTGCGTTTCTCTTTCTTCCTTTAGGGCTTCCAAGGTATTTACGGCTGGTGAAGTTGTGTCTTGAGAGTGATCGTTCGAATGTCAGTCCCCATCTCTGGAGCGGTAGCGGCGGTGAGGCCCAGTCAAACCATGGTGTGGGCGTAGCCTTAGCGGAAATTGTTGATGGCGGATTGTTGCAAAAACTGAACATGGAGCGCTGTCAAGACTGGCACTAGCAAGGAAATAGCGGATGTCTTGGGAGTGGCAAGGCTTGCTCTTGTGGGACCGATTGCATTTCTTCATGCGCGGCTTTAACATGGAATTCTTTCCTTATTCAAAAATCTTCTTCTAGAGGTAGGTAGCACTTGCAATCCTTTCATCTGGTAGCTTTGAAAAATCCCGGTATGATTGGGTGTCTTCGGGGCTAGGCTTTGGAACGCGAGGCGGAGCTGCTAGCATAGACTTGGTATGAAGGGGACCATTAGTACTGATGGGCATGGAACGGATGTGGGCCGCTCTATAAAGTGCTTGGAAAGGCATGACGCCGGTGAGGGAAGCGCCCTGGAAGGGAAACGCTTGCAAGGGAAGTGCTTGTGGTTTAGGGTTTGACACGCCGAAACCATAATTAATGCCCTTTACTTGAATCGCTGTAGAATCCGCTTACGGACTCGGATTTTGATGGTCCTCCCCTTTATCGGACACGAAACAAAATTTTGTACCTCCACACTCGGGAATATTTAAATTTCGAGCTTGCTTAGGAGGTGAAAACGGCCTGACAGTGAAAATCAGGAAGAAGTCAGGAGGGATGTTGCGGGCCCGGGGTGGCGTAGTCGCGTGTCATTCACCTATTCCCGTTCATGGAGCAAGAAGTAATATTCATTCTGCTCAAGCTCTAAAAACTCCGTCTGCATGAAAATAGGTATCGACCCTCTTCTGTTCTTATGTTGTTCTTCTGGATCCGTGTTTTCGTCTGTAGTGTCTCTCCAGTGGATTCCAAAAATTTACCAGAACCCCATTGTATGAACCTTATGATGATGATGTTCTGTGAATGCTTGCATGGTCGAAAACTTCTGTCACCCCTGGATGAAATAGGGAGACGTACCATTGCCGATGCACTGCTATCAAGTCTCCCGGGACTTTGTTCTAGGTTACATCCTTCGAACCATCTTCCGAATCTTGGACCATCATACAGAATGGGATGCAGTGAGAAGTCCCCGGTTATACCTCGGTTTGATATGATGACATGGATGAATATGTGAAGGTAACCTTCTGACGTGCTTTTGGAGTCTTCGGTACGCAGGTACGGCTTCATGTTGAGAAATTCCCGCGGCTCGTAAAACCTAGACAGTGATGACGTTGAAATCAGTAATAACTTGGTTGAGGGGAGTGAAAGCGTCTCATGCTGGCAGTCCCCATGTGTAACCTACTTTCATTATATCGCCTTGAATCCCCGTCCACGTGATTTGATACAATCCTACCGTACTCTTCTGGATGTGACACTGGGATGCTCAGAAATTACATGATAAAATATTTTGGATAGTTCAGGCTTGGGATCCTCCATGGCCTCGTAAAGTGTTGAATGCGTCTTCTAGATAGAGAGGCGATGATATTTTTACGTTGCACCCTTGAAGAGTAGATGACCTTGTTGTGGGTACAAACTTTTGGTTGACTGTGTCTTCAGAGTTTTGACAATGAAGGGATTCTGTGTATATTCTCAGTCCTCAAATATGGTTTACATGTTTCCATCTTTGTAGTAATTAATGTTGTGGTGAAGCCCTGGCTGGTATCAATGAATGAGCGACAACAGCTCTTGGTAGGAGAAGTAATCAGAAGAGACTACATTGTCGTGGTAACAAAGTAGGTTGGATGGAATTGTATGAGCTTCCATGAAAGTAAAAGGATTGGATGGATGCGATCATGATCCTTGACATGGGTGGCATGGTGGTATGACCCTTTGTAGGAAGAGGCGGCGTTGAAGCAACTTCGTCTCTTGGGGAGGATGTTGAAGCTTAAAAGTCAAACACTGAAATTTTGTCTTCAGATCCTGAAGTGGCTCATGGAGAGAACTCTGAAAAGGAGCGGCTGCTGGAGCGAGCGTTGAAGCGGAGCGACTACGTTAATCAGTGTGTTGTGAAATTAGACACCCTTCAAGCAATCAATGTCTAGGAATCCCTAGTTCCATCTATCAGTCGTGCTGTACATGAGAGTTTGGGGTTTGGAAACGACTTCTCTAGTCAGAAACAACTGTTTCCATGATGCAGTACAGTTGAGGGCTACAAATTTGTCTTGACGCTACGCCTTGGGGAAATATAGAATCTCAGATAAGTGCTTCGTCACGATTTTGTGGGCGAAGTCCCTGTAAATCATGCAGCTCCTAACAGGAAGAGAGTCTTTGAGAACTCGGGGGGGGGGGGGGGGGTGCTGATTTTATTTTCCTTGATTTCGGAGAAGTCATTCCTGATCTTTACGTGTGATGAAGTTGGATCGCTGATCCGCTTCTACTGGGCGTCCAAGAGAGACGTGAACCTCTTTATGGATTTTTTCGTATGTTTCCCCGATGGTGGAGTAGCGCCTATGGTGATGGTCAGAGCTGTCATGCTTGAAGAAATGTTGGGGCAGTGGAAACATCTTTGGTTCTGGTGATCGTAAGTGTATTGTGCAGAGATGGCACTATTTTGATCACGGAGTGCTGGAGCCATGGTGCTGCTCTGGCTGGTTGCAGAGCGGAGAGGATGGCGGGCATGTGTTCCTGGCATGTATGCCTAACATGCACGTCTGGTAAGCACGTATGGTAAGTGCGTCGGGTATATGCGTCTGGTAAGCTCGTCTGGTAAGCGTGCCTGGTAGGCTTGTCTGGTAAGCTCGTCTGGTAAGTGTGTATGGATTGCGCGTCTGGCATTGTATTCAATATGGCGTGAACTGTTGACTGGGCATGGCGCGGACTGTTGGCTTGGTATAGTGCTGGCATGGTATGGCGCGAACTTGTTCTTGCGGGCCCAGTTTCTTATTTCCAGACGTATCTCAAACAAGAAATCCTTTCGTTATTCAAATTCCAAAAAGTGTTATGCTTATGAAAGGGGTTGGCTTCCCTTTTTACCCCGTGTCTTTGTTATCATGTCCCGGTGTTAGCGGTACCGCTGTAGTGATAAGGTGGGCGATCATATTCCAGCTATGCACTCCAGCATTTCTCTTTCAATTTTTTTTTATTTTCTTGTGCTGGTGCAAACCATAGCCATAGCTATGCCTTTCCGTAAATCTGTAGAAATATTTTTTTTCTGGACAAGTGTAAACCCTAGCCATGGGTATGCCTTTCATAGACTTGTGGAAATACTTCCTCATAAACAATTCTCCGAATATCGTCGCAGTAACATCTGCTAATAGTGACAGGTAGTCATTGTTGTGCAGAGTAGGCACGTACGGGTAGGTGACCCCTTTTTTTTTTGAATGGCAAACAAAGTGCATGGTTTATGGTTTCTTGATTTCCTGGATTTCTTGGGTTGATAGATAAAATGTTACCTTGACGGTTTTTGGTTTATTATTTTTGGAATGAATTGCTTAGGAATTGATTGTTTTGGTTATGACTGAAAGTGACACAGACATCCCAGGAAAACCATGAAACAATATGTTGGTAAATGACATGGGGGTGAAACATAACATGGCTATTGGTTTTATCATTCCCATGAAAACTTGAAAAAAGAAAACGACGTATCTTGTCTGGGTAGGACTTACTTGGTTTTTAAGGTCTCCTGATGAAAAGTGAACCTTCCGGGTGTAAGACCGAGTTTTATGGGAAATACCTCTGGGGAAAGTCCCCAATCGTTATTGAGCTGTCTGATAACAGAGCCGTTGATCCTTGGGAGGATCGTCTGCTTCTATCCTCTGGGAGGTCCCCATTCATCCCTTGTCGTGTCATGACTGATAATTGAGTTGTCGGGTAACTGAGCTGGAGTGAATCGTCTTCCTCTACCATCTTGACGTCTGTGTCGAAGAACGAGATCGACGGCTGAAAATTGACATTGTAACCGAAAGATCGAACCTCTCGCTGTGGTCGCCAATTGTTTATAGGTGAAAACAGTTTCTGCTGATTTCGGTAATTGCGGGTGTGAAGGTGAGAAACAGTTTAAACCCTAAACAATGTACTGGAAGGGATTACTTTAGATCCGAGAGATCAATCTGTACAAGTCTGGCTTAAACCAAGAAATGGCCGTTCCATACTTGCTTCGGTCACAAAGTGGAGGAGAATGGGTTGGTTTGGGGGAGGGAAGCAAGGAAAGTGGTAAGACCAGAATAGTTGATTCTGGAAGAGCAGTTGGGTTTCTACGACTTGTTATTAGAAAAGTAAGAGAGCTCACGAGGGGAGCTAGCAAGTAAGTATTTCTGAGTGTTGTCTTGTCCGAATGAACTTATTGTCCAAATGGAAATAGGTAAGAACTATTTATAGAAGTCGAGGTAGAAACGTACCCTGGTCTCATTAAGGAGTGGGAAGTAAATGGGAGGAGGTGGTAACTGTATGCATGGACTTAATGTTCCATAAAGTGGTTAACGCATGAAACTGGTTTTCATGAAACTGTTAACGTTATGGAATTGATGTTCCATAAGGTTGTTAACTCACGGATTTATGTCCCATGAACGTTTCCCACAAAACTCCCGTATTTACTAAGTGCTTCACTGATAGGTTTCTAAAACACCTTATTATTTATCTATTGTTTATGCTTTCTCTGCTAGTGTTCTTGTAAATTATGTATCTTATGTTTTGTTTTTGAGTATTTAGGTACTTTGGAGTCATTTGGATCAAAAGAGGAGGAAACATGGCAAAAGCATTGGAGCGTATTGTGTCTCATTATTTGCTTTTATTTCTTCATCTATGTCTGAAAAGTATGCCAGCTTTAGTGATGCGAATTATGTCTGAAAAGCATGGCGGCTTTAATGATCTTAAGATAATGAAGAGAAGAAGTGGATTTGAGAAGCAATAGACGGTTGCTGTGGTGGAGAATTCGAAGAAAAGGAAAGCGTTCATATGGAGCAAAAAGGACAGAGTTGTCACTGCGCAGGCAAACACTATCCGGAGATTAGTCAGGGTTAAGAGGCAATTATTTGGACGAGCATTAAACATAGGCTAGATAAGGTTAAGGGGCTGCCAATTTGGCTATCCCTTATCAGAAGCGACCAGCTATCAATAACCGTCCCAGCCTATAACCCTAGAATTCATAGCTTTCTTTATTTCTCAATCATTAGTTCACTGAGAAGAACAATGGCTGCATAATAGCAGCTGCTATTAAACTGAGATGGAGAACAGATCGAAAATTAGAAAGAGAGATTGAGAGATGAATTAGCATAGTGGGTGTGAATTGATTCTGGTGTTGAACTGCTAACTATGGGTATAAAATCAGATTAAAATGAAATTAGGGCATGAGGTTCGGTGGATATAAAGGGGATCTCAGAGAGCTACTATGGAGTTGCAGTAAAGAAATTGAAGCTGTGGTCGATTCAGAAGATGGGTTTGATCTGTGGAGTAAATCCGAGAATTGTTGATGGGATTTGTTTGCCTCTGTCGAGAATAACTAGAATGGTCTGTGGTTGATTGTTGCTTCTGGAATTTGAATTACAGGGAATGAAGAAGAACTTTTGATTCTGACGAGAAGAACACCGCAAGTTTTGAGTTGAACAAAGATGGTGATTGAATTGGGTGTTACTGAAATTGAAATGACGATGGAAGCATCAATGATGCTGTTGAGTTGTGTTGGTTTCTGAAGCTGAATGAGAGAATATTGTGGTGGTGATTTTGAGTTACAACCTAAGCTTAATGGGATCTGATGGATTTTCTGGGGTTGTGCTGCATAGCTGGTGATGCTCAAGGGTTGAACTTGATTTGCAGTGGTGTTTGTATTGTGAAATTTAGGGTGTTTGCCGAGAAGAATGGAGGTGCTATGGAATCATGGGTTCGGCTGGTTGCAGTTGCGGTTCGCTATAGGCGCAACCATGATGCAAATGGGTCTATGTATACTGAGATAAGTAGGTGGTGCTTGAACTGGTACTTCTGCTATTGAAGTGACACAAAGGAAGAACAACTATTGAGACAGAAGATGTAGAAGTTGAAAAAGGGAATGAAATTGCAGGTGCTTTGTAGATGGTATTTGTTGGCAGAAAGGGGTGGTGTTGTGTGTGTGTGCAATTCAGGGAAGGTTGCAACTGAGCTTGTAATGTGGTATTCAGATATGGAATGATGAAAGGAGGAATTGTGTAAGGCTGGAATGCAGCGCTGCAATGGAAAGATGGAGCTGTTGAGACTATGAGTATGAGCTACGGAGTGAATCTGGTGGCTTAATGCTGGAGTTGGTGTTGCATTAGAATTGCAGGGAAACCAAAGAGCACTGGATGGTGGTGCAACTGAGTTGGAATGCATTAGCTGAGTTGTAGGGAGGAGATTAGCTGTTGCAGGTGACTATGGAGAATTGTAATGAAACTGTGGCCTATGAACAGGTGTTTGAAGCTGCAGAAATTGGTTGTGCAGGCATGATGACAGGTGCTACTGCCTTGAACTAGTATATCCATGAACTGGTGGTGATGCTGTGATTGAGTTCAGTTTGAAGATTGTGAAGCTGGTTATGAGACTGGGTTTAGGTTGAAATAGCTGTTGGTTGTGGCCATGAGTATTGATGCTGCAAATGGAGATATGGGTATGTTGCAGGGGAGCTGTAATGAAGTAGTCTTGGGGGTGGCAATGGCTGGGATGGCTGGAGATTGAGCAAAGGTGATTTGATGGCTTAAGGGTGGAGGCAATAAAGGTTATGAACTGAAGAAGGCACAGCCAAGATGGCTGGACTGCACTGGTGATGGTGCAGCACAGTTCTGGATTAGCAAGATGGCCTGCAAAATGGCAAGGCTATGACTAGTTAGACCAGTCAGTGAGATGACTCGGTTCTGACTCGTTCTGACTCGGTGTAGCTTTGACCCGGTTGACTAACTATGACCGTTAGGTCAACAGTTAACCTTTACGGTGGACTGACGGGATATTCCGTCGACGGAGAAGAATTTTCAGGTGATCGGCGGCGATTTTTCGGCGCAGGATTCCGGCCAATTTCCTGCCAAAAACCCAGTTTTCCGGTGAGCATTTTTGGGACAGATTTTCTACACGGGTTTCTCTCACTCGTGGGCCGGATGAATTTCCAAATAATGGACTTTGAAGACTTGGACCTAATTTTGGAAAGAAGAAAAGCTACAAAAAGAAAAGTTCTACTAACTTTTGGATATCACGTTTTATTCTATTCTTGGAGATTTTGCAGAGAACTACTTCTAGGGTTTTCTTTCTTTTATGTTTCATCAATTTTCTTTGAATATTATGATGATGAACTCCATTAATATGTGTAGCTAAATACAACTATTGGTTATGGGATAAAGTTGATTTCTCAAGCATGTTATTTGATTCTATGAATTAGTTTTATCTCAATTCTATCGTTTATGATTCATCGTTTTTATTATCATATGATTTGAATGCTAGTTTGGTTGAGTCCGGAATCAATTGGATTTGTTTTCATCTCTATATCTATATTAGGGTTTACAATACGTAAAAGTTGTTATCTCTGATTTCTAGTAGCATCTTGTGGTTAATACTTGTAGTGATACATCTTTTTAATCGCATATGAATCATAACCTTTGTTAACACGAATTAGTGCTTTTACACGTTTGTTTGCATCGATTAGTCTTATTTCATAGAACTTATTGCTCTTAGGGAGTTAAACCTAATTGTTCTTTTACACTTTAGGTTTCTTTTTAAGTAGATTTCACAATAGCATCTTTTAATGTTGTTTGTGATAAAATCAGGAAATAAATGTGATACTCTTGCGATCAAGATATCCTAGGACTTTTGATAATTGCGAGATTAAATTACCAATTCTAATCATAGATGAAAAATACATGTTTGTGAATGATACTATCCCGTGACCAATATCTTCTCCTTATTGATTATTCAAACTATTTGCTTTGCTTTATTTAGTTTATTTACTTTGATAAAAACAAAAACACACCTTGGGTTATTTGGTTACTTGGTTACTTAAGAATCTAAAAATTGCATAACAACAATCGCCTCTCTGTGGATACGAACTCTTTCTTATCAGTACTTCATTCATATTTAGTAGAGTGAGAAAGTGAAATTATTTTTGACGCATACGACACGCTTCACTCACCCTTATGACACTTCCTTATGAAGAGCGCAGTGTACGCCGCACGCTGTAGACCACCAAACCAATACCCAAAAAAGATTCCCCAGTTTATGTTGATGTCTCGAATGCTTTTGGAGAACATGTAACACGTTGTTGTGTATTGGGCAAGTCGAGCTTGGGGAACTTGCTATCCTGGTGACCTTCGACGGTCGAGATGTTGCATCTTGAGAGGAGGGGCAACCATTGATCGTTGCACGCCTTCGTTTTGGTAGCCGCGTAGTGAGGTCCAACAGGGTGGCACAGCTAGGGCGTGTTTAGACTTTGCATGAGGGGCCAAGGGTTCGCCATGGGCGTATAACATGGCTAGGTCCAAGGAGAGGGAGCTTGGCTTGGCATGACATGACTAGCATGGCTACGGCCTAGGCAAATTGCGTTTGGCATGGTGCGGCTAACTTGGCTAGGTTTGGTTTGGCTTGGAATGTGGGGACAAGGGGTAGCCATAGGCGTACGACATGGCTAGGGCCAAGGCGAGGGCGCTTGGCTTGGCATGATGTGACGAGAATGTCTAGGGACAAGGAAAAGTGTGTTTGGCATGGAGCGGCTAGCTTGGATAGGTTTGGTTTGGCATATGGGGCCAAGGGGTATCCATGGGCGTATGGCGTGACTAGCTTGGGCTATACGCATGACAAAGCTAGGGTTTTGGGACAAATGTTGTGAGGGGACTTTGGACGGCCAGGATTTGCTCCTGGGATTTAAGGGCAACCGTTGATTGTTGCACGCCTTCACTTTGGTAGCCGCATGGGGAAGGCCAGCATGGTGGCGCGGCATGAGGGGCCATGGCGAGACGTGTTTGGCCTGGCGCGGCCGGCGTGGCTAGCTTTGGCTAGGTGCGTGACCAAGCTAGGGTTTTGGGCCAAAGGTCGTGAGGGGACCTTGGACGGCCAGGATTTGCTCCTGGGATTGAAGGGCAACCATTGATTGTTGCACGCCATCACTTTGGTAGCCACATGGGGAAGGGCAGCATGGTGGCGCGGCATGATGGGCCATGGCGAGACGTGGTTGGCATGGCGCGGTCGGCGTGGCTAGCTTTGGCTAGGTGGATGACCAAGCTAGGGTTTGGGGCCAAAGGTCGTGAGGGACCTTGGACGTCTAGGATTTTCTCCTGGGATTGAAGGGCAACCGTTGATTATTGCACGGCTTCACTTTGGTAGCCGCATGGGGAAGGCCAGCATGGTGGTGCGGCATGAGGGGCCATGGAGAGACGTGTTTAGCATGGCGCGATCGGCGTGGTTGACATGATTTTCCATTAGCATAGAGGTGCGGCTAGAATTTTTGGCATGCCTTGGTATTACGGTGCTGTAAGTGATGCTTAATGATGATGCGTTACAGAGTTGCAGGCCAATTCAGAGTTCCACCGTAATGGCGCATTGCGAAGCCATAATAGCGGTATACTGTATAGAACGTTAAGTGTCGAGAATGACATGACCCTGCAGGTCCAGTGAAGCAAAAAGGTAGCACTACACTGTAAAGACATTTGGCTAAGGAATGAAGCTTATTGACTGACACAATAAGGCTTCATTGAGGAGAAGGCAAGACGAAGCCAAAGTGACAGATGCAAAATGCGATGTTGGAATTAAGGCATATCCGTGGAATTGAGTTGGCCCAAACTCAAGGATGATGCAAGAGTGTAGAATAGATCAAGAGTAGGTCTATGGCGTTAGTTCAAGGTTGGACAAAGCTTGAACAATGCAAACAAGTTAGTAATTCAAGAATTGCATTTCTGTTGTCAAGCTAATTGGAGAAGTGAAGTATACTTGACGCATGAGTAACCAGAGTGAGCTTAAGGAGTTGTCCTCGACAAGTAAAGCCTAAAGAGTGTCCGTGCATTAGCTTAGAGTAATAAAAATGCAGGGCCAAGAGGGATGAACGTTGGAGCGTGGCAGAATCCAGTAGGCCAAGACAAGTGGCGCAATAAGGCTCAAGTGAAGGTTACAAGTTGGTTATGGACTTCACAAGCATGCCAATGACACGTGATAAAGTAGAACGGTTATAAAGGAGTTTATAAACATGGGATAAGAGTTCTAACCGCAATAGAATAGGTGTTGGAAGATTGGCGCAAGTTAGGAGAGAACTGGTCAGTTGGCACAGTTATTGGCGGTTAACAGAACTGCTTTATGGGACAGATGGCTGTCCCATGCGTGTGTAACGGTTATGCACGGTTTGGCCAAGCAAATATATTATAGAAATAGTCCTAAGGCATGGGAAATTCGGTAGCTAGCCTGTGTGAGAGTTAGCCTAACATATGTGAGAGTGAAGTTTGCATATGTGAGTGAATAAGAGAGTTTTTGTAAGACTTAGACTTGGTTCAAGGAGTGAACAAGTCTGTTTAAGTCCCCAAGTGGGAAAGTTTTGTATTTCTTCCCATTGATGCAATAAAAGGAGTTGATTGTGTCATGTTCTAAGTGTTCTTGGTTGGCTGATTGTTGTTGGTAAAGTATGGCATGAATTGGGTGCATTTGATGAGTTTAGAGAAGCGAAAGAAGGCTGTAAAGACTTCCGCTGTTAACCTAAAGTGTTGGTTTTTTGCAAAGGTGCAAACTTATAAGGCTGAAGTGCAAGTGGGTGAAGCTTTATTCACAGAACCATTGTGCTGCCGGGTTACACTTTCGCAGAAAATTCCTAGGGCGTTTGAAGGTGTCACAATTCGGGTATCACAGTTGTGTTTGGTGCACAGTGATTCTTTCCCTTAAAATATATTTTCCTGTGAGCAAGTAAGTGGTGCATTATTTTCAGAATATTGCATTAGAAATGAGTTCTAATGGCATGATAATCGACGAAGAAATACCGGGTACGTTTGATCAGCTTGAGGAATATGGCAGTAATCTTGATGAGTTTGTCATAGACATGGGCTGTGATAGCCTTGTAAATCCTCTTGTTTCTGAAGATAAGGGCAGGCTAGACCTACTTAAAGGAAGGACATCAGATTGGTTTAAAGAATTTGACAAAAGGGTAGGTGCAGTCGAGGACAAGGTGTCTGATGCAACCTTGTTGAATTGCGAAACCAATGCTGAAGTGACTGAATTGAAGGTGCAATTCAGTGACATAAATACCATACTAACAATCCATGCGAAGCAAATGTCTGAGGAAGTGGCTAACATTCGTGGGTTAATCAGTAATGGCATGTTTTTAGGAGGAAACGTGCATGGAGAAAGCTCAAATCGAGTCTCCGAGCCAAGAATTTACGCAGGTTCCAGAAATGCTAGAGAAATTGAGAATTTCTTGTATGACATTGAGACATACTTTGAAGCGAATGGAACTAGGGAAGAACAAAAAGTAACTCTCGCAGGCAATTACCTTGGTGGTGATGCAAAGGTTTGGTGGAGAACTATGCTGCAAGAAGATGAAGCGGATGGTTATGCCAAGCCTATGTCATGGGATGACATGAAAAATGGACTGAGATGTCAGTTCTGGCCGAGCAATGGTGCTTGGTATGCAAGATAAAGTTTATGTAGGCTGAAAATGATGAGTACACCACCGGCCTATGCTGAAAACTTCCTTGCATTGGTGCAACAAGTACGTGGAATGAGTGAAGAAGATCAGATGTTCCAATTTCTGGATGGCGCAAGTTCGAGTATAATTGCTGAACTTAAGAGGCGCAAAATCCAGAGTATCCAAATGGCTATTCCAGCGGTAAGAGGGCTGACTAGTTGCACAACGACTGAAGATGTGCAAAGTTGTGAAGGTGAATCCAGAAGGAAGGAAAAATCTGTAGGCAGTAAGCGCAAGCATGAACCGAAGGAAGATGAATTATTCCCTTCAGCCCGGAAGTATAGGGGATGTTTCATTTGCAAAGGTTTGCATTTCTCTAGAAGCTATCCACTCAAAGCACAACTTAATGTATCAGTTGGGAATGACTATGGGGGTCATTCTAGAAAGACTCGCAAAGGCTGAAGTGAGGGCTCAAGGAAGAGACCACGCAGCGAAGTCGTTGCGCACTTCGACAAGAGTAGAAACTAAGTTATAAACAAGAAGGTGTGTTGCTATATCCTTTGGCAACACCTAGTACAGAAAATGTGGTATTTTCTGATCTTGTTTGACATAGCTTAGTTTGACAGTTGTTGCAAACTCTGTGTGTAGAGTTTGGTTGTACAGACTTTTATTTGAGTCTTCAAGTTTGTATATACTTTGCTTTGGTGTAAGCAAGTTGCTTTGTTAATGAAGTTTTAGCTTCCCAGAAGAGATCAGTTGATGATAAATCATGTAATGGTACATGGTCTTGTTATGTAAGAGCAGTAATGAACGAGGGTGTTTTCGTTTATAAGTCTTGCCTCTTTATTTAAGATGTAAAATTAGTTCATGGGGAGATGCTGCAAGTAGCATACTTAGCCTAACGTATGCAATAGCAAGACAAGTTGAAAGATAATAAGAAAAGCATAGGACAGGGGTCCTAGTTGACGTAGAAATGATGTTGCTATTTGGGGATTGCAAAATGGCACGACGGCAGATGGGCAGCGATAGTGCAAGTAACGCAGCAAGTAAGAAATCATTTTATCAACAAGCATGAGTTGGGTAGAACTCATGGCCTTAGAGAAAGACACACACACTTGCTGCATTACTTGGAGACATATTGGCTTTGAATAAGTATTACTTGGAAACATATTAGAAATGTAGTTCAAAGAAGTATTTGGAGACATATTGGCTTTGAAGGCATAGCATATGGATAACTAAAGGGTTAGCTAATGATATGTCCAAAGAGATAGTTAGTCACAGTTTTAAATGGGCTGTGCAACTTAATGGTTTTGTTTTATGGAAGTTAAGCAAAGAAAACTCACCATTCTAGTACGGGTATGCAAGATGGCATAAGTATAGAGTTTATACTTGGTGGCCACATTCATAGAAATGAGTTTTCGAATGTTATTTGCATAATCAGAGTTTGGTGAGGCATAAAGTGTTGAATTCGGGTGTCTAATGCAAAGATAACCCCTATTCACTTTGTTACATACTTAATAAGGAGCGTGAAGAACAACAGTTCAACGGCGGGTCGTCGACAAAATTGATTGAAAACAAATCCAAGTCGTTCATAAGTCCTTGTCACGTTGAGTGGAGGAAAAGTCAGAAAGCGATGGCAATGATCATGATGATCAAATTGAGAAGAATCACTCAGTGCATACACTTAGGCGCAAATGATTCATGCGAAATTCAAGTACAATTTAGGGAATCAGCAAGAAGGATTTCGAAATTGCATTTGGGTGTTGATATACGGTTGTAGTGGGAGTTGGAACGTATGCGCAACATGAAAACAACAGTACAAGTCAGTAGGACCAATAGAAAAGCAGTGAAGCTAAGTGGTGGCATGTGGTACTAGGCATAAAGTTTTGGCAGGAAGGAATGCTAAATAAGTTTGCTGAATTCTGAGTGGCTCAGAAGTGTACAAGGCCGAAGAACAAGTATGTTGAGAATACTTGGTTGCGTTCAACGAGGGGGTTGAACGGATTAGGTGGGGGAGGTATATTACAGTGCTGTAAGTGACGCATAATGATGACGCATTACAGAGTTGCAGGACAAGTCAGAGTTCCGCCGTAATGGCGCATTGTGAAGCCATAATAGCGGTATACTGTATAGACCGTTAAGTGTAGAGAATGACATGACCCTGCAGGGCCAGTGAAGCAAAAAGGTAGCACTACACTGTAAAGACATTTGGCTAAGGAATGAAGCTTATTGACCGACACAATAAGGCTTCATTGAGGAGAAGGCAAGACGAAGCCAAAGTGACAGATGCAAAATGCGATGTTGGCATTAAGGCATATCCGTGGAATTGAGTTGGACCAAACTCAAGGATGATGCAAGAGTGTAGAATAGATCAAGAGTAGTTCTATGGCGTTAGTTCAAGGTTGTCCAAATCTTGAACAATGCAAACAAGTTAGTAATGCAATAATTGCATTGCTGTTGTCAAGCTAATTGGCGAAGTGAAGTATACGTGACGCATGAGTAACTAGAGTGAGCTTAAGGAGTTGGCCTCGACAAGTAAAGCCTAAATAGTGTCCGTGCATTAGCTTAGAGTAATAAAAATGCAGGGCCAAGAGGGCTGAATGTTGGAGCATGGCAGAATCCAGTAGGCCAAGACAAGTGGCGTAATAAGGCTCAAGTGACGGTTACCAGTTGGTTATGGACTTCACAAGCATGCCAATGACGCGTGATGAAGTAGAACGGTTATAAAGGAGTTTATAAACGTGGGAGAAGAGTTCTAACCTCAATAGAACAGGTGTTGGACGATTGGCGCAAGTTAGGAGAGAACTGGTCAGTTGGCACAGTTATTGGCGGTTAACAAAACTGCTTTATGGGACAGATGGCTATCCCATGCGTGTGGAACGGTTATGCACGGTTTGGCCAAGCAAAGCTATTGTATAAATAGTCCTAAGGCATGGGAAATTCGGTAGCTATCATGTGTGAGAGTTAGCCTAACATATGTGATAGTGAAGTTTGCATATGTGAGTGAATATGAGAGTTTTTGTAAGACTTAGACTTGGTTCAAGGAGTGAACAAGTCTGTTTAAGTCCCCAAGTGGGCAAGTTTTGTATTTCTTCCCTTTGATGTAATAAAAGGAGTTGATTGTGTCATGTTCTAAGTGTTCTTGGTTGGATGATTGTTGTTGGTAAAGTATGGCATGAATTGGGTGCATTATGGGGTGCATTTGATGAGTTTAGAGAAGTGAAAGAAGGCTGTAAAGAATTCCGTTGTTAACCTGAAGTGTTGGTTGTTTGCAAAGGTGCAAACTTATAAGACTGAAGTGCAAGTGGGTGAAGCTTTATTCACAGAACCATTGTGCTATCGGTTTACACTTTCGCAGAAAATTCCTAGGGCGTTTGAAGGTGTGACACTTGGCGCGGTTAGTGTGGCTGGAAAGATTTTCCATTGGCACAAAGGTGCGGCTAGCATGGTTGGCATACCTTGGCGCGGTTACTGTGGCTGGCATGATTTGTCATTGGCACAGAGGTGCGCCTAGCATGGTTGGCATGACTTGGCGCGGTTAGTGTGGCTGGCATGATTTGCCATTGGCACAGAGGTGCGGCTAGCATGGTTGGCATGCTTTGGCATGGTTAGTGTGGCTGGAATGATTTGATATTGGCACAGAGGTGCGGATAGCATGGTTGGCATGCCTTGGCGCGGTTAGTATGGATGGCATGATTTGATATTGGCACATAGGTGCGACTAGCATGGTTGGCATGCCTTGGCGCGGTTAGTGTGGCTGGCATGATTTGTCATTGGCACAGAGGTGCGGCTAGCATGGTTGGCATGCCTTGGCGCGGTTAGTGTGGATGGCATGATTTTCCATTGGCACATAGGTGCGGCTAGCATGGTTGGCATACCTTGGAACGGTTAGTGTGGCTGGCATGAATTGTCATTGGCACAGAGGTGCGGCTAGCATGGTTGGCATGCTTTGGCTTGGTTAGTGTGGCTTGCATGATATTCCATTGGCACAGAGGTGCGGCTAGCATGGTTGGCATGCTTTGGCGAGGTTAGTGTGGCTGGCATGATTTGCCATTGGCACAGAGGTGCGGCTAGTATGGTTGGCATGCCTTGGCGCGGTTAGTGTGGATGGCATGATTTTCCATTGGCACAGAGGTGCGGCTAGCATGGTTGGCATGCCTTGGTGCGGTTAGTGTGGATGAAATTATTTTCCATTGGAACATATGTGCGGCTAGCATGGTTGGCATGCCTTGGCGTGATTAGTGTGGCTAGCATGATTTTCCATTGGCACAGAGGTGCGGATAGCATGGTTGGCATGATTTGACGCGGTTAGTGTTGCTGGCATGATTTTCCATTGGCATAGAGGTGCGGCTAGCATGGTTGACATGCCTTGGCGTGGTTAGTGTGGCTGGCATGATTTTCCCTTGGCACAGAGGTGCGGCTAGCATGGTTGGCATGCCTTGGCGTGGTTGGTGTGGATGGCATGATTTGCCATTGGCACACATGGGAATTAGTGTTTGGCTCATCGTAACCCTAATTTGAAAAATATACCCGGGTAATTATTTTAGAGACACATTAAAGGTTTCAGTAAATGTGCCTAGTAAATGCTTGTTGCTTTAAATGTTGTGACATTACTGTCTGCTAGGGTTTAGTGTTTTACGATTTTAACCCTAAGCTAAAAACCACCATCAACAATAAGACATTAACATAATCGTGTGAATGCTATTGTGATTATGTTGATGTCTTATTTATTTTGCTAGAAATGCAAACTCAAACTTTGTATATAAGACATACTTCCACGTGCATTTACTGGTTAAAGATTTTCCAAGGAGATTTCGATCATTAATTTGGAATTCAGGAATTATGAAAACCGAATTTGGAATAATATTGAATATCTTGAGAATATTTTCAGTTTTGGAAATTCCTTGGTGTCCAAACTTTATTGTCTATAAATACTTTGAGTTTCCATTTATAGTAAACTAATCCTTCGTGACAGTAAACTTCCTCTGTTGTACTGTTACTGGTGAAGCCGCCTATTCGGAGAGAAGAGTAACCTAATTAGGTGAAATCTCTTACGGCCTCTCAGTTTAAAGTCTTCTTTGGGATTGAGAAGCTCTAGTGCGTACCGTTGGTGGGAAACTAGATAATTGTGGTTTATCTTTAGTTTTCATATTGATTCGATTGACTAACGGTGGTTGAACTTTGATTGCACCTAGTTATTTTATGCTTGTGTATCTTCTCTTATGATATAAGATTCACTCAAACTAGTTCAAAGTTTCAACATGGATCTTTAGACCGTTGTTAGATCTAAAGACGATCTTATGATAATCCATTGTTAACAGACTCCGTTATGTGTGTGATTGATCACAAGAGATTCAAGTAGTTATGCGCAGGTGTTTATTGAAGATCTAAGTAGATTTTAAGACAAAGAAGAGATAAAAGATTTCTTACTTGGTTATATAAATCCTTGGCGTGCACAATACTTTTTTCGGTAATAGAGGATCCAACTATAATCGATTTATCCTTGTGGTATTTTGATATAATAGTTGTGTAGATCGGCATCAATACATTTCCTTGGGATTAAAAGTATTGATTGCAAAATCTTAACGATTACCTTTTGGTGTTTGAACATAAGATAAATATTAGAACATGGCAAAGGAGTTTATGTTAAGATAAACAGAAGATCGTTTGTGCAACTCATGTCACTTAGTTGAACAGAGTTGATACCAAACAGATTTGTTGTTCCTTTAGAGTTTGGAATACGAACCAAAGGAATTGGTCCAAGTACGTGACTTGTTTACAGGTTGGAGGCGTGGGTATACAGACGGAACTAGGTGAACTATACGTTTAATTTCTTGGTCTTAACTATACGAAGTTGGTTTATTTTGTATAGCGGATTAATCCCGAGAGTATTCAATTATGGACTAGGTCCCGGGGTTTTTCTGCATTTGCGGTTTCCTCATTAACAAAATCTTGCTGTGTCATTTACTTTATATTTACGCATTATAATTGTTTTATTATAATTAAAGTAAACTGCACAAAAGTTAATTCCTATTTACTTGATACGTAATCCGATTGAGTTTGGTTAAGTCTGAACCTTTGTATCAAGTAAACATACTTCGTTGTTGTATTGTCTCGATCTAGTATCCATAGACGATCACACGAAGTGTGAACCGATTTGTTTTATTGTCTAGACTTAGTCCATAGACAATAACTTTCGTAGAAAGGACTTATAGGAAGGAAAAGTTATAACTTGAGGAAAAGTTAGTGCTTGTAGTGATATATCCTACTAGTCACAAGAGATTCATAACCTTTATTAAATCAGATTAGTGCTTTTACACGTTCGATTGCTTTGATTGGCCTGATTTCATAGAACTTAATGCATCTAGGGAATTAAACTTGATTAGTTCTTTTACACGTTAGGTTGTTCTCTTAGATAGAACTCATACTCGCATCTTTTAATGTGTTTGCTGATGACAAGAGAAATTAGCGGGATATTCTAGCGATCAAGGTATCCTAGGGCTTTTGATAAAAGTTGAGATTAAATATCAATTATGCTCATTATTAAAAAGTATGTTTGTGAATGAAGATGAATCCTTAACTAATATCTCTTCTACTTGATTTGTTTGTTTATTTATTTATTTGCTTTTATATTTTTTTTAGTTTATAAAAATCAGAAAATCCCCCTTTTGTGTTATTTATAGGAACCGAAACAACTTGACAACCCTAATCCTCTCTGTGGGAACGATCCTTTCTTGCCCTTGCTATATTATATATTTTGAGTAGTGAGAAAGTGTAATTTATTTTTAACGCCTACGACATCGATCAAATTTTGGCGTCGCTGCCGGGGAGGCAGCGGGTTGTTATTTGTTTTTGGTTTCTTATTTTTGTTTTTAGTTTTGTTTTATTTTTTCATATTTTTTGGTTCTTAACCGAGTTCTGAGAATCTCGTTTCAGTTACCAATTTCTATGGACGGAGCATATTGGAGTAATCAGTACGGATTTCAACCTCAAAAACATGACAACTATCACCCTTACGGGGAGTATAATCAAAACCAATCCTTTGGTTATGAGCAAAACTCCACGTACCCTTTTAGTTATTCTCATATATATCAACCTTTTTATGGTGGGTATGTAAGTGAGCAACCACAAAGAGGGGATGATATTTGTGCTCTTATTAATATTTCTTCTAGTTTGGTAGATAAAATGCAACAATTTATGGTCAGCATGGAGTCAGTTTGTAGACAACCAAGCATTACACCAGTTTCATCGACCGAATGTGCTCATAGTATGTTTGGCCTAATTTTTGATCGTAGTTATGATTATTCACCCATTCAAAGGGAAGATAATTGGCCTAGAAATACTGAAGTAAGTGATTCTACTTTTGCCTTGTCGAACGAGTTTTACAAACAAATAGAACATTATATTCAAATTTTGGATGGATCACTCCAAGAGCTTCAAAGAGGTGTTTCCGACGTAAGAAATGGCATTGATGAATACAAAGAGTAAATGGACAATTGTGTTGAAAAGGACCAACCTTTGGAGATATTTGATAACATTAGTGTAGTTGACTCAACTCTTGATGTTTATAATGATCAAACACCTATTCAAAAGGTACATGAGTATGATGAAACTAGTGTTTTATAGAACTTCCTTACAACAAGGTACACCTATTCTAATGATGAAGAGTGTGTTGATAATGATACCGTTATGAACAATATTGTGGAAGACCCAATTAAGCTTGCAAAGGATTGTAATGATGATGTTGATGTCAAGACTTTGGTTAAGGCAGATACGGACGAAGAATGGTTGCGAGGTTTAATAGAGGACCATGATATACAAGAGGTGAATAATTCACTTGATTTTTTCAAGGATGAAGATGATTCCGCAATACAAGAGATTGTGCAAGGTTTTTCTAACCCTTTGCATATTAATTCTTCTCCTTTACCTCTTATTGGTTTGAATGTATATGCTTCGAGAATATTGTCGAATGACTTTGTTTCTCGATATCCTCCATTAGAGATACTTGATTCTCATACTATGCAGGTTTTGGAACAAGAAACCGTGTAAGTACCCGACTTCTATATTCTTTATACACTTCCAAGTGTGGAAAAGAATAATTGTGGGGGAAACTTTTATCGGTTAATAGCTTCATTTCTGTTTTATATTAATTATATTTATGTGAAGCTAGTTTTTGCAAAACAGGTTCTATGGGTGGATCCCCAACTTTTCTAGTTATTGGTGTATGGGGAATTCAACTTGCGAGGAGATAGTCGGGCTGATGACTTTAAACCAAGCGCTACTTGGGAAGCAACCCAAAGGATGAGTATTTCTTGTCTTGTTTTTAGTTTTTTCTTTTCTTGTTTTTATTTTTTCTAATTTCTTGTCACATATCATGTTAGGAATTTCCCACCTCGACTTACTTTGGATGACTTAATTTACATTGAGGACAATGTATAGTTTAAGTGTGGGGGAGTGGTTAAGCATTTGCATTGTAATTTTTTCATAAATTTTCAACTTTTGTGTGAATTAGCACATGAAAAACTCCAACTTATAGTTAGTTTAGAGTCACATAGTATACATGTCACTAAGGTTATATCGAAATTCTCACAAGAGTGACTGAACTTAAAGATGACAGAGAACGTGATTGGGTTTCTTACTTGTATGAGAGTTAAAGTTGGATTTAACCATGCCAGTGGAAAATGAGGTGCAGATTGAATTCGGTATTAGAGTTGTGATCCCCTATAGTGGAGACTACCTATTATTATATCATGTGAGGCACCAACCTTCAATTCTGTGTACGTGTCTAAATATGTGCTTTTAGAGTGTGTGTCACCGTACGTAAACTGTGGGTAGAATGGTGAGCTACCCAACCTCCCAACAATAGAAGCACTAATTTGATCTCTTGAGTGCTATTTTTTCAATCATGATGGTGACATCGAATTGCTAACTTACATACCACTTGTATTCTTGTTCGAAGTTAGCACCATCCACTTTATCTATCTCTACACCAACAGGTCCATAGAAACACCATCATCATCAACAAGAGGATCATCACAAATTCGAAGGAAAGTTGAAGACGTTCAAGGTTTACAAGCAATGGTACAGAAATGAGCAGATTTCAGATTCAAGTAAAAGCAACAAGACAAGAAGCAGAATTTTTAGAAGTTGAAGACTTATGTACAAGAGCGAATATTATCAAGATGAGATTTCAAGAAGTTTATGATATCAAGACATACAAGTTGTGACGAATCAAGCGTTAAAGTACTTACACCATGGCCTTTGTACTTGTATTTTTATTTTATTTTATTTATCTTTATTTGTATTTCGTTTTCTCTTGTCTAAAAAAAAAAAAAAAATTGGGAGATGGCCATCATTATGCTAGGTCCCTTGTTTAAAAAAATGTTATCAAAAAAAAAAAATCAAAAGAAAGGAAAAAAAAGACAAGAGAAAATTTCTTTAGTTTATTATTTTGTTTTGTTTCATTTTTCTTGTCTCATAAAAAAAAAAGAGACAACAAAAATAGACAAAAAAAATTCATTGTATCATATTTTGGTTTGTTTTTAGTTTTGTTCTTTCAATAAAGCTAATGGAAGAAGAAATATTCATAATGAAGTTTCAAGCAACAAAGAATTAGAGGAAAGAATCACATTGTCAAGATTCTACGAAGTTCTAGAGTTATCATTGACAGTTGAAGACCGAAGACGAATATGAAAACAAGGATTGAAGACCGAAGACGTTTCTATGGATGCTGTGAGAGTGGTGCTAACTGCACGTCGAACGGATAACGAGGTAAGTAAGCATATTCCCACCTTCGTTAAGTGGTTGATTTCCTTTCGTAAAGATCGTCAAAAAAAAAAGGTTTTCAAAAATAATAAAAGATGTGGGTTTTCAAAACAATTCGGAGGGTTTGGCCTTCCTACTATTCAACGTGTCGCAGGATTTCTCTCTTCATTCCTACCTAGACACATGTGTGACCCATAAAAAAGCTATTTATTATTGAGAGAAATTTCATAAAACCCTTTCTGGTGAGGCAGAGTCAAGACTTTCAATCACTCTCGAACCTGGATTCTTTCGATAAGGGATGGTTATTTCTCTCTCAAACTTTAAGGATGAGATTGTGTTCATATATATGTCTAACTTCTTATGACTAGTGTGCAAAATCTCTGTGTTTTCTTAGCGCGTTGGATGCTATCATTTCGGAGAACTAGTAAGTTGGAAAAGTAGGTTTTGTGGGTATATCTCTAGTAAACCCTCATGAGACTATAACTCGTTCACTAGGGACACCTAGGGGGTCAAAGGCTTGTTATACATGCTAAGTGTGACCGTAGACTCGACGACACGGAGTTGTATGTATGTTTTAGAATTATTTTGTTTGATTTGCTCGAGGACTATCAAAGTCTAAGTGTGGGGGAATTTGATTGGTGTCTAAAACACCTTGATATTTATCTATTGTTTATGCTTTCTTAGCGAGTTTTCTTGTAAATTATGTATCTTATGTTTGCTTTTGAGTTTATCAGGTGCAATGGAGTCAATGGAAGAAAAAGAAGAAGAAATTGAACAAAACAACGTAATGATCATTTCACAGGAAGGTGCTACTTGGATCCCAGTTGAGGATAAGGGACAACTATTTGGAGTTTAATAGGAATTATTGAAAACACCCATGGGTGTTGATAGCCGTCCCATACTAATAGACCTAGTTAGGTTGAACTCAACTATTTCAGACAGCATTTCACTTCTTCAGTTCAGCTGCAAATATCATGAATGACCGCTGGTGATTTTGGTCCAAGTTTGGGAACAGTGGATCCGTGATTATGGAGAATATTTAGAATGAATGGCTCGAATTACTGGTGGGTCAGTGACAAGTTTGTAGAAATTTCAAGCTAGAATTTGATGGAGATAGTGATTCAGAGATGAGAAGGAAATTTAGGGGTTGAATGTGGGACGAATTATAAGATGGGTTCCTACAGATGATTGTCAGGGGTTAATGAAGCAGTGTTTGTAGCAGATTCAACAAATTAGAGAAGAAAGGATGCTGCAATCGATTCACAGATAAAGAACTCAGTGAGAAAATACAAATGGGGGTTTCTGAGTCTGTGATTAGTTGGAGAAGGTATTGTTGTGGTTAATTAGAGAATAAATGGCATTTATTCCTGTTGAGGTGATGGACTGAGCTTGAATTACAGGCCTGGTGGATGATAATGGAGATGGATGTGATACAGGGAAGAAATATCGCATAATGAAGAGATGGAACTGTATGTGATGGGTTTGGTCATTCAAGATGGCAGGAGGTGATTGAGGTTGAATCGGAAATAAAATCGAAGATGGGTTGTATTCATTTAAAGGTTTAGAAAGAGTTGTTGGTGAAGATTCAGAGAATGGAGAAACCAGTGGTGATGTGATTGGGTTTAGTTTAATTATGGGGACGAGTAGCTGTTGGTTGCGGTCATGAGTTACGTTTGCTGCTCATATTCGAAGATGATAGAGTCTAGGGTGAATACAAGATGAGATAAATTGTTAGTGGTTGAATTGAACTCAGTTGCAGGGTTCAGTGCCTGAGAAATTAAGGGACTTGGTGGTGTGTATAGTCAAGAAATTGTCAGGGATTAGGTGGAGTCATTACATGTGATGAATGCTAATAGATTCAGTGTAGAAATGGGTTTGTTGAAGAACTGGCGAGTGAGCAATATAGATGAATGTCAGGCTTTGATTGATTGAGTTGATATTGTTGGCCTGAGGAGTTGCAGGGACTCATGAGCTGAGATAAATTGAGCAAATGGGTTAGTGTTGATGTTGCAGTAATGGAGCTGTGTCTGCAGCTGAGCTTTATGAATGAATTGTAGGTTTGAGCTGTGCTGGTGATGCTATGTGCAGTGGTTAGGATGTTGCAGTTAAACCTGGAGGTGTGTATGTTGGCTGAAGACAATGGAAATGATTATGGTGATGGAACTGAAGGTTCATCTGGTGTTGTTGGTTATGAAGCTAGGTTGTATTGTAGGAATGAATGATCTAAAGGTCGGGTGGAATATGGATCGGATGAAGGTTGCATAAGAAGGGATATAGATAAGTTTGGGCAGTGAGGTATGGACTGGGGCGGTTGGAATGAATGATAGTTAATAACCTGAGCTTTGAAAGAATGTTGCAACAAGACTGTAGAAACAGTGCGAAAAGTGAGCGAGAATGGCGAGCCGGTGGTACTAGTTCCGGTTGCCGGATTTTGGAACCGAAAGTGGGGATCGTAATTTTTTAGTCAATCATAAAGGTAGAGTATTTTGGATGCAAGAGTCGACTGCGAGACATATGAGCTACGAGTCACGCTTTTGGGCATGTTTTCACAGGAACATGGAATTGGCTTAAGTGGTTCTTTTATGAATGTGTGGACTGCAGAGAAGCAGAGTTGAGCTACTAGAAGTGTAAAATTGCCTGGTGACAGTTTCTGATGACAAATATGGCCAAAGACAGTTTATCGGTGCCGGATTTCGTAGGCAGTGACCGGATTCCGATGATGACGGCATCAATTCGGCGACCTAGTTTTGGACCCAGAATTTCTAAAATAGATGTTTTCACACATGGGCTTGGTGGACTAATTGTAAATGGACTTTAAGAAGAGAGTATCCTTTTGGGAATTGGAGAAGCATATAAATAGAAAAGTCTTTCTCTAAACCTACAAAAATCTCCATTGGGAAGAACTATCTTATCTTCTACTTTTGTTCTAGGGTTTGTGAACATGATAGATTAGTTTATTCTTTGGATGAACTCCATGAACATGAGTTGATTTTTTTTTGGTTAAGGAATAAGTTGGAATTCCAAACATGATTTTTATGCAATGAATTAGTTTTGTCTCCATGCTTTATCGTTTATGATTCACCATTAATATCGTTACATGAGTTGAATACTTGTTTAGTCAAGTCGCGAATCGATTGAGTTTACTTTCATATGTATTGCTAGATTAGAGTTTATTATACGCAACAGTGATAAATTTCTGATTGCAAGTAGCATAATTGTGGGTAGTGCTTGTAGTGATATATCCTACTAGTCATAAGTGATTCATAACCTTTGTTAAATCAGATTAGTGCTTTTACACGTTACGTTGTTCTCTTATATAGAACTCATACTCGCATCTTTGAATGTGTTTGTTGATGACAAGAGGAAATTAGCGGGATATTCTTGCGATCAAGGTATCCTAGGGCTTTTGATAAAAGTTGAGATTAAATATCAATTCTGCTCATTGTTAAAAAGCATGTTTGTGAATGAAGATGAATCCTTAACTAATATCTCTTCTACTTGATTTGTTTGTTTATTTCTTTATTTGCTTTTATATTTGTTTTAGTTTATAAAAATCAAAAAATCATCCTTTTGTGTTATTTATAAGAACCGAAACAACTTGACAACCCTAGTCCTCTCTGTGGGAACGATCCTTTCTTGCCCTTGCTATATTATATATTTTGAGTAGTGAGAAAGTGAAATTTATTTTTGACGCCTATGACAACGATCAAATTTTGGCGCCGCTGCCGGGGAGGCGGCGGGTTGTTATTTTTTATTTGTTTTTGGTTTCTTATTTTTGTTTTTAGTTTTGTTTTAGTTTTTCATATTTTTTTGTTCTTAAGCGAGTTTTGAGAATCTCATTTCAGGTACCAATTTCTATGGACGAAGCATATTGGCGTAATCAATATGGATTTCAACCTCAACAACATGACAGCTATCACCCTTACGGGGAGTATAATCAAAACCAATTCTTTGGTTATGAGAGAAACTCCACGTACCCTTTTAGTTATTCTCATATATATCAACCTTTTTATGGTGGGTATGTAAGTGAGCAACCACAAAGAGGGGATGATACTTGTGCTTATATTAATATTTATTCTAGTTTGGTAGATAAAATGCAACAATTTATGGTCAGCATGGAGTCAGTTTGTAGACAACCAAGCATGGCACCAGTTTCATCGACCGAATGTGCTCATAGTATGTTTGGCCCAATTTCTGATCGTAGTTATGATTATTCACCCATTCAAAGGGAAGATAATTGGCTTATAAATACTGAAGTAAGTGATTCTACTTTTTCCTTGTCGAACGAGTTTTAAAAACAAATAGAACATTATATTCAAAGTTTGGATGGATCACTCCAAGAGCTTCAAAGAGGTGTTTCTGACGTAAGAAATGGCATTGATGAATACAAAGAGGAAATGGACAATTGTGTTGAAAAGGACCAACCTTTGGAGATATTTGATAACATTAGTGTAGTTGACTCAACTCTTGATATTTATAATGATCAAACACCTATTCAAAAGGTACATGAGTATGATGAAACTAGTGTTTTATATAGCTTCCTTACAACAAGGTACACCTATTCTAATGATGAAGAGTGTGTTGATAATGAGACCGTTATGACCAATATTGTGGAAGACCCAATTGAGCTTGCAAAGGATTATAATGATGATGTTGATGTCAAGACTTTGGTTAAGGCAGATACGGACGAAGAATGGTTGTGAGGGTTGATAGAGGACCACGATATACAAGAGGTGAATAATTCACTTGAGTTTTTCAAGGATGAAGATGATTCCGTAATACAAGAGATTGTGCAAGGTTTGTCTAACCCTTTGTATATTAATTCTTCTCCTTTACCTATTATTGGTTTGAATGTATATGCTTCGATAATATTGTTGAATGACTTTGTTTCTCGATATCCTCCATTAGAGATACTTGATTCTCATACTATGCAGGTTTTGGAACAAGAAACCGTGGAAGTACTCGACTTCTATATTCTTTATACACTTCCAAGTGTGGACAAGAATAATTGTGGGGGAAACTTTTATCGGTTAATAGCTTCATTTCTGTTTTATATTACTAATGTTTGTGTGAAGCTAGTGTTTGCAAAACAGGTTCCATGGGTGGATCCAAAACTTTTCTAGTTATTGGTGTATGGGGAATTCAACTTGCAAGGAGATATTCGGGCTGATGACTTTAAACCAAGCGCTACTTGGGAGGCAACCCAAAGGATGAGTATTTCTTGTCTTTTTTTTTAGTTTTTTCTTGTCTTGTTTTTATTTTTTCTAATTTCTTGTCACATATCATGTTAGGAATTTCCCACTTCGACTTACTTTGGATGACTCAATTTATATTGAGGACAATGTAAAGTTCAAGTGTGGTGGAGTGGTTAAGCATTTGCATTGTAATTTTTTCATAAATTTTTAACTTTTGTGTGAATTAGTGCATGAAAAACTCCAACTTATAGTTATTTTAGAGTCACATAGTATACATGTCTCTAAGGTTACATCAAAATTCTCTCAAGAGTGACTGAACTTAAAGATGACAGAGAACGTGATCGGGTTTCTTACTTGTATGAGAGTTAAAGTTGGATTTAACCATGCCAGTGGAAAATGAGGTGCAGATTGAATTCGGTATTTAAGTTGTGATCCCCTTTAGTGGAGACTACCTATTCTTGCGATCAAGGTATCCTAGGGATTTTGATAAAAGTTGAGATTAAATATCAATTCTTCTCATTGTTAAAAAGCATGTTTGTGAATGAAGATGAATCCTTAACTAATATCTCTTCTACTTGATTTGTTTGTTTATTTGTTTATTTGTTTTTATATTTGTTTTAGTTTATAAAAAATCAGAAAATCCCCCTTTTGCGTTATTTATAGGAACCGAAACAACTTGACAACCCTAGTCCTCTCTGTGGGAACGATCATTTCTTGCCCTTTCTATATTATATATTTTGAGTAGTGAGAAAGTGTAATTTATTTTTGACGCCTACGATAGCGATCAATGGACTGTGTTAAGTAGTCCCCAGTCTTGTATCTCCTTGTATATGGATGAAGGTTCAAGGAGTATTTCCGGGATGGACAGACGTCTGACACAATGTAATTCGGTGTTGTGAACATGTCTTTCCTTTGTGTCTTAGACAGATAGAGCAATTTCAAAGATATGCTCGATCAACGATTAAACTGCTTCTTTGAATGGTTGTTCAGAGAGTGTAAAGGTTTTGACTAGGAGAGGATTATTTTGTACTCCTTTAGTCCCTAGTTGAAGCTATTGTGGATCAACCTTCTCTTTAAAGACTTGCTTCAAAATATTTCAGTTACTTATTGGATGATTGATGAATCTATGAAGGTGACATTACCTGGGATTCTCCATTTTTTCTTCAGCTTTCTTTTGATGAACAATAATTTGATTGCATCATCTTGAACCCAGACTTCCAGTAACACAATCACTTCTTCAATGGGAAGAGGGAAGTTTGATTCCTCGTTTGATCATTTCCCCGTTCGTTGATACCGGGTCGAGTTTTGTGCATTTCAGGATTGGTTATCTTTTCTTTGCGCCTTCGGAGGAGCCTATATTGGAGAAGCGCTCTAATGCTGCTTCCCTTCGGCTTTCCTGTTGCTTCCTTCAGCAACATTCATGAAAGGCTAGATATTTTACTGCTTGTTAATCAGGCATCTGGCACTGCCTTGAGTTTCTCGCGGTTCCTCAACTTTTGTAGCTCTTGTTCTTTCCATTAAGGCCGGAGCAGTAGTTGTTGATTGCTTGGCTGCTTCATGAACTTTTGAGAAAGTCTGGAAGCGGATATTTTTCAGCAAGGCTCTGTGGACCGGGATTACTCTGTTGATGCACAAGTCCATCAGTTGTTGTTCAATGACGTCCGTGTCATGACAATCCAAAGCTTGGACTCTAAACATCTTCACATAGTCGTTCGGATATTCATTGTTCTTCAGAGACATTCTTCCTAAGTCAGAGAAAGTAATCTGCTCTAAGATGAAGTAGTATTTCCGGTAGAAAGTCTCCCCAACTAGCAATGCTCGGCCTGTCAGGGATTTCGAGAATTTCTTTAAACGGACAACATGGTTGTGTCCGTGTCAGCCCAGTGCTTCCAGGAATTGAGAGACATGTTCTCAAGCATTCCATGTTCTGTTGTACAATGTGAACGTTGGATAGGTATAGTCATTTGGAGAGGAATTATTTATGTAACAGTAGGATATGGAAGTTGATGACGATGGACAAATGATATCTTGTTGTTGATGGTGGATTTTCAACAAGAGTTAAATCCGTAAAATCATGATACTGCATGCTATTGATACGGCTTCAGGCAGGTAACGATTCATATTTTACGAAGCCATGGTGAACATGTCTTCCGAAAATCCTCCAATAACTGAGCGTTCGATCCCTGACATCTCATCGTGCACTCTATGTAGAATAATAGAATTGGGTAGTCCTCCTGTATAATTGTTTGTTTATAGGATCTTAACGCCTTCAGGACGTCGGTGATACTCATTGTTCCCTGACTACATGAGAGCAACTCTCCTCTACATAGAAGAACGATTGGGCGGTTCTCCATAAGATTGAGAGCAATAGCTCCTTCAGGACAGTAACACTCACTGATCCTGATTATGTAGAGCTACCGTGTATAGACTCGAGTATTCTCCGTAGTGTCTGAGAGCACCCTCAAGATTAGCCGTCTCCTGACTATGCACATACATTAATTCTGCCGTGACATTCACCACTGAATTCCAAGAATGATATATTATTGCTCTGATTCCATGGTCGAATCCACGGCCTGATCCCATGGAATGGCAATAATAATTGCTTTGATTCCATTGTCGAATCCACGACCTGATCCCATGGAATGTCAATAACAATTTCTATGATTCCATGGTCGAATCCACGGCCTGATCCCATGGAATGGCAATAACAATTGCTCCGATTCTATGATCGAATCTGCGACTTGATCTCATGGAATGGCAATAACAATTTATATTATCTCATTACTCCGATTTTATGATCGAATTTACTTTTAATCTCATGAAATGGTAAAAGATAATTTTAAGTACTCCGATTCTATGGTCGAATCCACGATCCCATGGAATGGTAATGCCTGTTTTATTATTCCGAATCCATGGTCGAATCCACATATGATCCTATGAATTGTGTAGTTGCAGAATAACCTATAACTACACCCTCAGTAGAATTAGTAAAACTTGAGAAGTTCTTGATGTTGAATGACAACTTTCTTATTAATTATCTCAATTGATTACAAAAAGTATCTAAATGGAACTAGAATAGTTACAACTTTCTCTATTCTCTTTCCTAAGATAATTTCTAATACTCACTAAAAGAACCTCTTGAATTTTACATTTGAACTCCTATTTATAGTGAAATTTGTACAACTGTATATGAATTGCGAAGTATCGCAATTCATCTTCGCAAGATTATTCTATCTTCGCAAATCTTCATACTTCCCCGTGCTTCCTCTATCATCGCATCATTTTGTAATTCTTTCCTCTTATATTTGTCACGATGTTCGTAAGCTAATGCCTTGTGATATTCAGTACCTACATCTTGCCTCTTCTCATGTCAATTCTACGAAGGAGGAATGTCATGAGAACCTCTATTCTCGTAAATTTAATATAGTTATCACCACCTGTTAAATTCGCAACACGTATTTTTTCTTTTCCATTACCTTTTTGACACGTTTCTTCGTAACCGTTATTTTCAACCGTTCACGTTTAATCGCATTGATGAGTTTCTATCTTCATCGAATTCTTTGTTCTTTATAAATATTTCCCTTTGTTTTTCTTTTTATTCTCTTATCCTATTCGTCTTCCTTATCACTTCTGCCTCTACAATTTATTCTCTTTTTCTGCAACTACAATTTTTTATCTCTTTCATCTCTTTTCTTTCCTATTTTCTATCTTATATACAATGGCTCCAAAGAAGAAAACTATTGAACAAATTAACGCAGAGCTTGCTGATAGGGACCTCATTCTTTCTGAAATTGATGGTTATGACAATAAATATTCTCTCTGTGTGAAGCTATTTACCAAATATATTTGGAATGATCAGAAAGTTTTAATCTCACGAGGTCAAATCCTCGCAGGTCTTCCTCTTCCTCTTTATGATGTTAATCTTCCTTTATTCTATGAAATTATTTCCCACCCCAATTTTTCATGTGCCATTTATCAATTGACTGGTGATTGCATTTGCATTCTGGTTGAATTCGCAACTCGTCTTTGCTCTTTGGAAGATCTTTGTACTCAGTTGATCTTAGGAAATCTGGATTTTGAGATATGGAAATTATCGCTGCGGACTATACAGTTGAGGGTTTCTTTAAAAATTACACATTAATTCCTGCGAGGAAAGAAGATAAACGTTGGGGTGTTCGTATTCATCGTAAAGCTAATATCTCAGCAGATGGCCTTCTCATGCACGACATTGATTATGCCTCGGGAAATAATAAAACACCTCGTCGTTCTAATGATGAAGATTGGTATAACTACCCTTTAGAATTACCGGGTCCTTATATCTCTGGGATAGTAGATCTTCTTGTGAACCTTCGTGACCGCAATTATCAACCTTGGGTTTATAAAAATGTATGTACCTCTATCTCCTTATCTTATTGGTACTCTTCTATTTATTTTCAAATGAGGTAAGAAACACTCTTTAATGCTTTTTAAACAATATATTGTTGCCTCTGTTTCTTATCCTTATTTGAATTTGAAGGTTCTTTCTGATCTTCCTGAGGTTGTTGCGAGTGATAATAAGAGTTCCACTTCTTCCAAAAGATTAACTGCGAGACAAAAGACACTTCGCTCTGCGAAGGATACCCAAACTTCTGGTAGTCAAGATGATGCTCTTCGCAAAGGAAAAGAAAACTTGAAGATGTTGCTCATGAGAGAAAAAAACAGAAGAAGTTCTCAACCAAGTCTTATTCCCATGTAATCTCTTTTAATGAGAATGTTGAGGAAGATCATGGTGATGAAGATGATAAATTTCCTGAGAAGGACTTTGACTCTAATTTTGATACCCTTTCTGATAAAGGAGATGATGATGATAATGCTGGTGAAGGTGAAGAGGAAGATTATAATAACACAGAAACTTTTGCTTCAGCAATGGTTCGTGTATCTGAGGCATTTCTCCATTCTTCTCGTGGGTTAGGAAACTCTCCTACTGCGAATGCTCGTAAGCTTATTGCGAAGGCTTGTAAAGTTCCTACTGTACTCAATAACAACTCTCTTGATGGAATTTCAAGATTCGTCTCTCCTGCTACATTATATGCTTTAGGGAGTATGGTAAGTTTCTTTTCTATTCCTTGTTTGTTCCCCTTACTCCATTAATTTCTGACCCTTTTTACTTGTTCAGGTTGGAAGAGTTAGCTGCGCAGCTGCTTCAGATTGGGAAAGACGTCATTCCATCGCTGAGAAGAAAACTTTAAACCGTTGTAAGAAGTTGGAGATTGAAAATTCAAAACTTCGTCTGAAAGTAGAGGATTTAAGTATTGATATCGCCGAACTAACATCCCATCACGAAGATAATCCACAATATGCAAGCATCGCAGCTGATAGTTCTTCTCTTCTTGAGGAGAATAATCATCTAAAGCTTGAAAACTCTTCTCTTCATAATGATAAAAAGAAATTAGAAGGTAAATTCTTCGTAATAGTGAGTATTTTAATTACTTTTCTTTCGTAATTTGCTAACCAATTCCTTAACTTCTCTCCTTGCTGCAGAAAATTATGCGAACATGAATAATGATCTGGAAATTATTCATGCCAGTCGTAAGAAGAAGATTTCTGATTTAAGATCTCAACTTCTAATTACCCAAAGACAACCATAGTTTATATGTCAAGCGTTTTCGAGCTAAGATGACTCGCAAGATTTGTGAAGACAATCAAATTCCTCTCAAGAAGTACCATACGCTCCTTTCTGAAGAAATTCCTGAAGATACCCCATATCTGGAAATCTTTGATAGTGAAGTTGAAGATGATCTCTCTGAAGAAGAACAAGAAGATCATTTTGATGGGAATAAATTCCCCGAAGAATAGCTTCATTCTTTTTTTTTTTGTATATCTGTTCTAGTTCTTTTCATATTGTCTGTTTGGGTACAACATTTTCTTCTTTCTTGCACTCTTGATCAACCAACAAGTTCTTTTTTAAGTTTAACTCGTATTAATGTCTTAATTTTGCAATGATGAATTGATTTTTCTTTGATCGCGTGTTTCCCTTATTCGCATAACTTAATCATGTGGAGAGAAATAATATATCTTAAAGACTTAGCTTAGTATTCCCTTTCCCCCTATTATTGCTCTTCAGATGATTAAACATTGTTGGAAGTATTAGAATATCTGCCCTAATTCAACTTACGAAGCTTCAACTTGTTGCGATTGTGAACAAGAAATCCTCCCTTTGAAGTATAAGAAATACGAGGTATGAAATATCCTTAAGAAGTATAAAACATCTTTAAATAAATATTAGAAGTATTCAATCCGTAAAGAATTATTCCAATGTATGAAGAAGTATAAGAATTATTCAATCTATGAAGAATTACTCAATGTATGAAGAAGTATAATAAGTACTTAACCTTAGCCAAATGAAGTATCCGTTGAAGAATTATAATAAATATGAGACGTTCTTGAAGAATTATAAGAAGTATTCAATGTTGTGGAAAAATATTCAGTATATGAAGAAGTATAAGAAGTATGTAATTCTCGTAAAATTTAATAAATTCTTCACTATCTGTTTTTGATTGCTAGCAAAATCGCATCTTCTGTTATGTCTTCGTGAAAATTCTTCAATGAGGTTGTCTTCTTTGTTAGGATTTGTTGTAAAAATTCTTCAATGATATTGACGGAGCTGTCTTCTTTGTCAGAACTTCATGATATATATTCTTGTAAAAAAATTTGAATGATATTGATGGAATAAATTTCATAAATTGATGTGGTCTTATCATGCCTTCCTAAGTAAAGGTCTTATTTTGCCACCTCTTTTGTGATAATATTTTTTTATTTGCGATAATATGAGAAGTTTGAACATTCTTGCGAATATGCAACTTCGTGACATTATCGTCTTGCGATGAAATCGCAGGACGTTTTTACACTTTCATATAATAACCCATTGATCTCATCTTAACTTCTTTGTTATGTTCTGCGAGTTCTCTTTGGATATTTTTTTTTTTTTTAGAATGCTCGCAGAAATTCAGTTATTGCACAAATATGACAAGCCTTTATGTTTTTGCAAACAAGAAGCCTCGTGAAATTTGCGTCTTATAGCACGTATCAGCTCCCTAATGGAGGGTGCTGCCCTTTATCTTCCCCTTGGTTGCCCCTTCAAGGAAGCGTACATCGACCATACAAGGTTATCTCTTCCCATCTGGTTCTGCAAACAACCAGCTTTTGATCGCAACCTCTTATCCTTTTTGCCTATAGGGCTTATAGTTACGAGGTTGCACCCTATGGGGTATCTTTGGGCCAAATGCATCATTTGCCAAGACTTGTTAAAAATGGCAGATGTGCTTCAAGCTCACCCGGCACTCTTGACTCAACCGTGTACATCGACGCCTTGATCGTTTTCTGCACTTCTTGGGAAAGACAGTATGCCTTAGTCGCCCAACCTAAATCATGTTACACCGCATAATATTGCGTAATGTCGCAAGATTAGGTGAGAATCCAAGGTGTCTAACCCGGATAGGTACCCCGTTATTGGGTTGTACCCCGTAAAGTTCCATGTACTCAGGTGCCTTGGTGGTGTTCCGGTGTCCCTGAGCCATGCTTATAGGTACCCCCTTAAATGACATACTTTAGGACTTTGCCTCTTACGAAATGTTTCTTCGCGAACTAGGTTGTACGCCACAAAGGTTTGCCTGTGTAATATTTCTGCGGCTTTCTTTATTTTTTGAAAGCTGATCACAGATTGCGGTCTTTTATTCGCAAATTGCGGTCTTTTCTTCGCAAGTTAATGTGTGCGTCTTTCTTTAATGAAAGTTAATCGCAATAAAAATTTTGAAATTCGTAATTTTTGCATATTTCCTGCGAGCAAACAATATTCGTAAAATTTATCATAAATTTTCTTTTTGTGTTGTAACATACCTCATTTCAACTTCTTTTTTCTGAATGGATATCTTGTTATACTTCTCGAGCAAACATATTGATTACATTCTTGTTTCATTACTTTCTTCTTTCTTCTTTCTTCGCAAATCACAACCCTTTGTTATCATCGCAAATTTCCTGCATGATTAACATCGTAATTTTATTCTTTCCTGTCTTAATCCTCTACCATTAAATTTTCACTTCTTTTCACAGCCTTTGCTCTTTTTCTCCAATTTTCTTTCTCAGTAGTTTTTCCTTCGCAAACTTCTACCTCTGTATCGTAACATTTTTTTCCTTCAGCCCAATCACGCTTGATAACTCCAACACCCTTCATATGAGGAAATTTTATGCATTGATGTAGAGTGGAAGCTACGCCCATAATTCCATGGAGCCAGGGTCTTCCTATCAAAGCATTATACGGTGATTCGACATCAACAACGCAAAACATAATTTCAGTTCGCATTCCACTTAATGGAATTCGCATGCTTATTTCTCCTTTAGGCTTATTAGCAGTTCCATTAAAAACATAAATCCTGTAGGTTGAAGGTATTAAATCTGCGTCTTTTCCCCCCATAGTTTTGTAAGCAGAATAGAACAGGATATTGACAGAACTTCCCGTATCAATCAAAATTCTATTAAGACCAATTGATTCTTCCTCCATTTCATCTTCGCTTTCTTCCATATTCATGTAAATTGCTAATTTTACTACTAATGGATTATCATGTGCTTCACAACCTTCTGGAATTTCAGTGGCTTCAAAAGAAATTTCACGTTTCTGCCAATCTTCAAGTCGTGAAATTTTTGCGATGTTCATTACTTCCTTTCCTTCACCATCCCTCGCAAATACCCTGCTTAACACATTATCATGAAAATCCTCTATGGTTTTATATGAGTGAACAATAGAATTACAGAAAACATTCATTGCTTTTGATCCCACTTCTATATGTAGGGTTTCTTATCCCTTTTCTTGTGTTGTGTTCTCCTTGCGAGTTATGACTGGAGCCTGTGGTAATTGTTGCGACTGTGTTTTCTTAAGTAAAAAGTGATTCAGTTTTCCTTGATCAATCATTCGCAAGATTATCCTCTTGATATTATTGCAGTTATTTGTAGAATGTCCATGAAAATGATGATATGAACAAAATTCATGACTTCTTGGACCCATTGGTGGTTCCTTTCCCATATTCCATGGAGTTGGTATATGTTCTATCAGAATAATTGCCTGCCATATCTTCTCTACACTTGTATTCAAAGGTGGCAACTTTATTTCTTCCCTTATCATTCTTTGACTTCCTTGACCATTGTTATAATTTTGTCTTTGATTTCCTTGTCCAAAATAATTTTGCCTTTGTCCCCCATAATTTTCTTTCTGTTGATCTAATCTTGGGATCTGGTTATTTCCTCCTTGATTATAGAAATTCCTCTCTCTATCATACTCTTCTTGATCTTTACTACCCATTGCTACTATTTTTGGCTAGCTATTATTGATTTTCTTCTCTTCTGAAATTTGCGAAGAAGTTTGCGAGGATGTTTGCGAAGTACCTGCTACGACGTTGATTATTTTGGGAAGTAAATTTGCTCCTTCGTCTTGATTGTTAGTGTTTGCTACTGGATATGACTCCATATTGTTTTGCTTTTCCTCTAGTGTAATATACTCTTCTTGCAATTCTCGTAACTCTGTCATCATTATGGAATTATTTCTTCTGAAGATTTGAACATACAGTTGTTCAGTTGCGAACATCGCATTTATGAAAGACAGAATCAAGTATCTCTCATCCACGCGCCCTGCCATATCACTGCACATAGTCTTTCATCTTCTTACCAAATGCTTCAAACTTTCACCAATTCTTTGTTTTAAACCAAACACATCTTCAATACCAAGCCGTGAGGAATGATTTGTGATATATGCTCCAAGGAAAGTTGCTTGTAAATGATTAAATGACGTAATAGTATTCTTAGGAAGTCCTTCGAACCACTTTAGAGCTTCCCATGTTAAGCTTGATGCGAAGTACTTGCATAATACAGCATCATGATTCTCCCATTGTAACATGCATCTTATGTATGCTTTAATGTGCTGAATAGCACATGAAGTCCCATCAAAGATACTGGTAAGTGTAGGCAAATTGCATTTTGGTGGAATCTCTCCCAATTGTATTTCTCTAGCAAATGGAGTCCTTGCAGCTTCTTCTATTGCTTCATCTAATTTCCTTTTATATCCTCATCTTCTATTGCTTATCATCCCTCTCATTTCCGCTAATTCTCGAAAGATCCGTGCATTTGCTTCAGAATTCTCATCCATTGGCCTCTTCAGCGCAGCCTCTCTTCTTCTACGTTCTTGCGTCTCTTCTCTTGCGATCCTTCGCATTCTATCATATTCTTCATTAATGTTTTCATTTGCACAATTTTGCAAATATCTTCTTTCTAAATTATCACAAATGTTTTGTTGCAGAGCATCTTGAAATTCTTGTTCTTCCCTTTCTATGCTTCTCATCCTTCTCATGCGAATATCGGGAATTTCTTCTTCTTCATTTCTCCTTCTTCTGTGATTTATTTCTTCTTGATTTGCCTGTATTTTAGTTCGAAAATTTGGTTCATTTCTCGCTGTTTCTGTTCGTTGATTTCCAATTCTTCTCTGAATTCTTTCATACTCAACATTTTGATTATTACGAGCCTCTTCACGTCTTCTTACTCCACTCTCGTAATTGTTCTGATGTACTGCTTGTTATCTCTCAGCTGACTCTTCTTCTTAATTTTCTTCACCATTCTGATTGTTTTCTCTAGGATTTGTCATAGTTCGTAAATTCTCCATGTTTTGTTCATGGTTTGGTATTAAAATGAAGAGATTCTCTTGATTTCTTTCAACTTGAGTCTGTGCTTGTCCTTGCATAGTACTTTCATCATTGATTGTTGGTGAATTCTGCCCTTCTCTCTCTGGTCTAGCATTTGATCTTGCAACACTTTGAGATTTCCTCCTTTGTAACATCTCATTCTCCATCCTCAATTCTTGATTCTGTCTTGTTAGATTAGCACGTTCTTCAGCTTCTAACCTTCGTTCTTCTTGAATTCCTTGTCTCAATGTTTCTAACATCTCCCTTTCTCTTTCAAGAATCGTTCCTCCCATTTTCTCTGATTTGTGGTTCTCTATATTATTCTGCTGGTGTATCAGTTCTCCAAGTGTGTATACTCACTCGATCATGATCTATTGTTTGTTGATCTTGATTTCTTCGATTACTCCCTCTCCTACTAGGTTCTCCTATTATATTTGCTTCTCCTCCTGCGAGTCTCACACTTCTTCTTACTGCAGTTAATGGTTCTGATATATTTCTTCTTCTTGCCATTTTTCTGATATAGGAATCCTTCAAATCCCTGTTTCTAGCGCCAATTATGTAGTTGCAGAATAACCTACAACTACACCCTCAGTAGAATTAGTAAAACTTGAGAAGTTCTTGATGTTGAATGAAAACTTTCTTATTAATTCTCTCAATTGATTACAAAGAAGTATCTAAATGGAACTAGAATAGTTACAACTTTCTCTATTCTCTTTCCTAAGATAATTTCTAATACTCACTAAAAGAACCTCTTGAATTTTACATTTGAACTCCTATTTATAGTGAAATTTGTACAGCTGTATATGAATTTCGAAGTATCGCAATTCATCTTCGCAAGATTATTCTATCTTCGCAAATCTTCATACTTCCCCGTGCTTCCTCTATCATCGCATCATTTTGTAATTCTTTCCTCTTATATTTGTCACGATGTTCGTAAGCTAATGCCTTGTGATATTCAGTACCTACAAATTGATAATAAATAACTACTTATTTTATTGTTATGTTTCATGAATTATTCTACACTGAATTTCATGAATTAGAAATAAATATTCAACCACCGGGCATCTGGACCATCCTTGAGTGAGCCCCATGAAAAATAGTGTAAGCGTACTCGACAATGATGCACGAATGAGCACCCGGATGCACGAACGAACATCCAAAAATATGAACAAATGAGGAATCATACGCAAAACAGGAGAAAACAACAAATAATAATAAACTAATGGGAGGCGCCCAGGGGCCGGCCCCACCAGCCAGCTGTCCATGGCCGGTCCCATGCCTCCTCCATTATGTTTTCCCTATTTTTTGTTACTTTCATGAACTCATGAAAAACTCCTTCAATTTAGCAACTTTCCTTGTTTGTGCAATACTTATGAATTCTTCATAACTTCATGGATTCATGAAAAGATATTATAAAATAAGGAAAGGTGTGCGAGACCGGGCAACATGACCGTCCGTCCATGACCAAGACGTGGACGGTCCCACACCTTATAATCCTTAGCCAATTATAATAGTCATTCCCAATTTCATGAAACTCCTCAGTTTCAACATAATTCATGGATTCTCCATAACTTCACGAATTCATGAAATAATAATAATAATATTATAAAATAGGGAAGGTGTGCGGGACCAGGAAACCTTGTCGGCCGGCCATGCACAAGTCGTGGACGGTCCCACACCTTGCAATCCCTAGCTTTTTATAATTATTGTTATTCCCTAAACTCATGAAACTCTTCCATTTCAACAAAAACTCACTGATTCTCCATAACTTCACGGGTCCATGAAATAATATTATAAAATAGGAAAAAGTGTGCGGGATCGGGCAACGTGGCCGTTCCCATACCATGCAATCCCTAGCCTTTTATAATTATTATTTCCCTCGAATTCATGAAACTCCTTGGTTTGAGCAAAAATCATGATTTCTTCATAATTTCTCAAATTTTTCTCAAATCATGAAAATTCAAGAGCCAACATGGTCATGTGACCGACTAGCTTCTCACGACAAATTTAGATGTTAAAATACTCTTATTTTAATATTTTCAAAATATTGATCAATTGATCATACATGCTCATTCCAACAAAATCAAGAATTTCAGTCAAGACGAAACTCATCTGAAAATTCACAATGTTGCTCGAACGCACATCAGAAAATACTGAAACTCTCAGTACGGAGACACAGAAAACATGGCAACATGCACATTACCTAATGACCGACCAGGGTTATTCCTAGGGCTTGCACAAATCCGGTCCCACATGTTTTTAAATTCCGACCTAATTTGCTGAATTGCTCGTATTAGGCCCAAACTCTTTCCAACCAACCTGGGTATTGCTCAAACGGACAACATCTGGTCGCGTGATGATAGGTGTAGAATAATCCTTAATTTACTATCTAGTAGTTATGCTTTCTTTTCCATTTTTCTAGTAAATTTTGTATTTTTACATGTGTTTTTGAGTTATTAGGCACTCTGGAGTCGCACGGAGTAAAAGGAGAAGTAATAATCCAAAATTGAGCAAAAAGGGCAAAGCAGTCATTTTACAGGAGAGAACACTGTCTGGAGTCCAGCTAAAGCTAAGGGGCAATTATGTTTGGAAAATAATTAAAGAACAGCCAGCTATGGTTAAGGGGTTACCATCTCGGGTATCCCTTATCAGTTATCAGTGGGTGTGATTATCATTTGGTAGCCCTTATCCAGAAAAGGTGTGAGTTGTTAGCAACCAATCTTGGGGTGGATCTTATCTAATGGGGTGTACCATCTAACCCCAATCCACCCTAACCCTATATCGAGAGACTATTTCAGTTTCTCTGAAATTATGAAACAGACCTGAAATTGAGAAAAGTTGTGCCTGTACTGCTGTTGAAATTGAGAGAAAACTCGAGAAATTAGGGTTTAATGGAAAATCAGAGAAGAAGATGAGATCGAGATGGATGAAGCTTTCGTTGTTCGTGATGGGTATTTGTTGCTGTGGAGATGATAGAACGGTGGTATTCATAGAATAAGGAATCAGGGATTTAACAGCGGGTGGAAGAGGTGATGAGTTCTGTGAGTCTGAATCTGAAGTTTACGAGATGGTTTTTGAGTGGTGCAATGACCTGTAGAGAAAGGAATTGAAGAACTATATGCCGTCAATTGAAGCATCAGGGATAGAATGGTGGTATTGTTGATTGGTTTGAGAGCTTGAAAGAAGAGTAGGGGTTGTGATGAAGATATGAACCTGCTGCTGTTGAATGAATGTGCTTGAAAATAAACTAGATGAATGTTAGGAAATGTACAGGGAATGGAGCTGAAAATGGCCTGAGAAATGCCCAGAAAACAGAGGTGACTCTGTCGAATTTCCCCCTCCGACGATTCAACTCAGTGAGCCCGATGACCGATCCAGCGATTTGACTCGGATGAGTTAGATTCAGTAAGAACGAGTAAGACAGCTGACTTGGCTGATTCAGTCTCCCCGCTTGACCCAGATGACTAACGAAGACCGTTATCTTGACCGTTGACTTTGACGGTCAGTGACGAAATATTCTACTGTCGGCGACAGAACTCAGGTGATCGGTGGCGACCTTTATTGCCTGATTCCGGCCTATTTCCGACCAAAACCCCAGTTTTCCGGCGAGCCAAAGTTGCAGAATTTTGTATGTATTTCTCTCATGGGATGTGAAGACTTGGGTTTGGAATTGGATGAAGAATTGGGCTTGGATTTGGAAAGAGGAGATGGAAGATTTGAGAAAGGCTTGGATTTGGAAATTGAGCTACAAAAGGAAAGGGAATCTATTCCTTGGAAGATATGGAGAGCATTGAAGCCTATAAATAGAGAAGTTCTCTACTTTTCTATATACACTTCCACACTTCCACGCTTCCATACACATTGACACATCTTTGCACACTTTTACACACACAACACTTTTCTTTTCTTTATTCTTTGTGTGAACTTTTTAATATGAGTAACTAATTTGATTGAGGATGAATTCCTAGTTCTTAACATATGCTTTGAGTTTTGTTTAAATTCTACTTTGAAGTTTTTCATATGATTTTCGATTGTTTTTACTAATATTAATGTTTATGATTGATTGATAGGTTATTTGGAGTGCACGCTAAATTAATTTGTTAATTTAATCTAAAGCTAGTGAAAGTTAGGGAATACGTAATAGTTTCTTGACTCTTTACACAAGTAGAAAAACGAGACCTTGCGGAGGGATTCCATGGAGCAATTGTGTGTGAAAACAATGCTATAAAGTGGACCAAGCGAACCGAGTCTAACTACTAGTACTAAACCTAAGTTCATAAATCTTAATGCGTTCGGGGAATTACATCTTGTAAGCGAACCTCAAGGTGGTTCTTTTGAATAGAATCTGATAACTAAGCGGACTTGTTACTCGGTGAAATAAGGAATTTTGGGGTTAGCTTGCTGAACCTGCTATCCTATGGTTGGTGATAATCTATGACTAATAACAAGTGGAAAATAACATAACTTTAATCATTGTTTTGCAGCGAAGAAGGATTCCTTGATCTATTCTCTCTCATTGATCTCAACTTACACTTTTAATTACTTTGTTTATTTCTTTTGCTTTATAAATTTAACAACCAATACCCCCCTTTTGTGACATTATAAGACAACTATAAATCTCTTGCTCCTCGTGGGATCGACCTTGACTACTCTATATTACTTTTTAATTAGGTAGTAAAGTATTAATTAATTTGTTTTGGTTACGACACGCATCAAATTTTGGCGCCGTTGCCGGGGAGCATCGGATGATTTTAGTTGTTTTCTTTTTACTTTTTGCTTTATTCTTGCTTTGTTGGATTCTTTATCGTATCTAACTTAGTTTTTGAAAATTGTTTTTCAGGTACCGGTTTTCCATGTATGGTGGACAAGAACAAGCATATTACAACAATCAATACGGGTTTCAACCTCAACATCATGGAAACTTCCAACCATCCTTAGGATACAATCAAAACCAATCTTTTGGCTATGATCAATATCCTTCGGAGCCTTATGGATATTCTTATACATATCAACAACCTTATGACGGGTATGTAAGTAGACAATCACAAGGATGGATGGATAATTATGCTTCTAATATATTGTTTTCTAGTAATGTGCAGACAGAGAATTGGGAATATACTCCTCTTCATCGTGTTTTTCCTTCACTTTTTAAGGATATACAATCTAGAAACTCTATACACGGTGGTAAGCGTGTTAATGTCCGTAAACTTGCACAAAAGTTATACAAATTGGAAGATGATGGAGACTCGGAAGAGCTTGTCGCAGAAATTAGTAGGACCATTCATATGGAACTTAAACGATGTCGGGATAAAAGCTATGAAACCGATGAAGATTCTTATTATGGTGCTTCCGATAATGAAGATGATTGTGTTGAAAAGGACCAACCTTTGGAAACTTTTGATGACACTAGTGCAGTTTACTCGAGCCTTGATCTTAATAATGATCAATCACCTATTCAAAAGGTAGAGCTTGAGGAAGATGCATTTAGTGCTTGGAAAAAATTCCTTAGGGAAAATTATGAGTCCGCAGAAGTGTATGAAAGTTGCAACAATGAGGAAGTTATTCCAACTCCGGATCATAATAACGATCCATCACCTATTCAAAAGGAGGAGATTGTGTGTGACTTGACTATTGTTGTAAACGGTATAACACCCTCACAAGAAGATCTTACAATTTACACCGAAGAAGATTTTATGAGAGAAGAATGGCCCGATTCCGATGATGAAGATGTTGAAGAGATGATGCTCGATAATGAAACCGAATTGAATGATATTGTGGAAGACCCAATTGAACTTGCTAATGATTATGATGATGCCGAGACTTTAGTTAAGGTAGAAAATGATGATGAATGGTTGCAAAGTTTGATAGAGGACCATGATATGCAAGAGGTAAGTAATTCACTTAAATTTTTTAAGAATAAAGAAGATTCCGTAATACAAGAAATTGTGCAAGGTTTGTCTAACCCTTTGCATATTGATTCTTCTCCTTTACCTCTTATTGGTTTTAATGTATGTGCTTAGAAAGTACTTTTGAATGACTTTGTTTCTCGATATCCACCATTGGAAACACTTGATTCTAACACTATGCAGGTTTGCCAAGAGGAATGCATAGAAATTCCCAAATTCTATGTTCTTTATACACTTCCGAGTGTGGACAAGAATAAGTGTGGGGGAAATTTCTATCGAGCTATAACTTTACTATTATTTTCTTGTGCTAATATTTGTATGGAGTTATTATGTGCAAAACAGGTACCATGGGAGGATCCCCAAATTTTTCGATTGTTAGTATATGGGGAATGAATCTTACAAGAGCCATGTCGGGCCGTCGACTTTAAAACAAGCGCTAAGTGGGAGGCAACCCACCGGTTTTGTATCTCTTATCCTTTTGTTTTTATTTTGTTTTTGTTTTGTTTGTTTATTTTTCTTGTTTCATATCATATTAGGATTTCCCACCTTAACTTTTCTTGGATGATTCAATTATATTGAGGACAATGTAAGGTTTAAGTGTGGGGGAGTGGCTAAGCATATTTTGCATAAAAAAATAAAAAAATATTGCATAAAAGCTTCAACTTTTAGAGATTTTAGAGTCACTAGCATACTTCTAGGTATGATTACATAGAGAATTCTGACCGACATAATTGAACTTGGAAATGTTAGGGAACTACGTTCGATTTCTTGCTTGTTAGAGTGTTAAATAATGGATTTAATCATGACGGTGATGCAAATTTGGTGCAGGGAGAAGTGCGTTATTAGAGTTGTTGATCAATCATTAGTGGAGACTACCCGATTTCATATCATGTGAGGAACCGACCAGAAATTCTTCCATGACTAAAGAGATTCTTTTGAGTGTGTGTCACCGAACATTAATTCCGGGTAGAATGGTGAGCTACCCAAATTCACACCAATTTTCAGCACTATTTTGATCTCTTGAGTGCTAATTTTTGTCAATCATGAGGGTGACGTCTATGGATGAAAGCCTCCTTCTTGTAGTTCGATTTGCAGTTAGCACCATTCTCTCAACAACGGGTCCATAGAAACACCATAATCATCAACAACAAAGGAGCGACATCAAAATCTACAAGGGAAGTTGAAAAGGTTCAAGGTTTGCAAGCAACAATGAAACAAGAAAAGAGCAAGAAAAATTTATCCAAGTAAAGCAACACACAATGAGCAGATTTCTACATACAAGTTGAAGACTTTTTTACAAGAGCAAAGAAAAGCGAAAGGTGAGAATTATTGAAGTTTATAATTTCGAGACGATACAAGTTGTGAAGAATCAAGCGGTAAAGTACTTTTCCACGGCCATTGTTTATTTTATTTTTCACTATGTTTTGTATTTTGTTTCTCTTGTCTTAAAAAAAAAAAATTGAAAAAAATATGAGACGAGAAATATCTATTATTGTTTTGTTTTGAATAAGCCGTGGGGAAGGAAAATCTATAAGGAAGTTTCAAGCGACATGGATTTTAAGGAAAAAGGTTACAAATTGTCAAGGATTTATGAAGTTCAAGTGTTTATCATCAATAGTTGAAGCCGAAGACCAAGAAGATGAAGACAAGGATAGGAAGACGTTTCTATTGGATTCCGTGAGAGTGGTGTTATCATAATTGGCAATCGGATGTGAAGGTAAGTAAGTAATCTCATCCTCGATATAAGTGGTTGATTTCCTTTCTTAGAGATCGTCAGAAAAATAGTTTTTCAAAATGTTAAAAGATGTGGGTTTTTCAAAATTTCGGAAGTTATCCTTCCTACCATTCAACGTGTTGCAGGAATTCTCTCTTCATTCCTACCTGCAAACATGTGAGACCCATAAAAAAGACGTCTTTTTGAGTGCAATTATCATAAAACCCTTTTGTGAGGCATAAGTCGAGGCGAAATGCTTATTGATCGTTTCTCAAACACGCGTTCTCTCATTATGGTGTGGTTATTTCTCACTCAACATTTAAAAATGAGAATATGTTCTTTAGTATTTCTAACTTCTTATTACTAGCATGCAGAAACTTTATGTCCTCATATCTCTTTGGATGCTTGGGACGCTGGAACGCTTTGAAGTTGTAAGTTTTAGTTTGATTTGCTCGAGGACTATCAAAGTCTAAGTGTGGGGGAATTTGATAGGTGTAGAATACACCTTAATTTACTATCTAGTAGTTATGCTTTCTTTGCCATTTTTCTAGTAAATTATGTATTTTTACATGTGTTTTTGAGTTATTAGGTACTCTGAAGTCGCACGGAGGAAAAGGAGAAGAAATAATCCAAAATTGAGCAAAAAGGGCAAAGCAGTCATTTTACAGGAGAGAACACTACCTGGAGTCCATCTAAAGCTAAGGGGCAATTATGTTTGGAGAAGAATTAAAGAACCGCCAGCTATGGTTAAGGGGTTACCATCTCGGGTATCCCTTATCAGTTATCAGTGGGTGTGATTATCATTTGGTAGCCCTTATCCAGAAAAGGTGTGAGTTGTTAGCACCCAACCTTGGGGTGGATCTTATCTAATGGGGTGTACCATCTAACCCCAAGCCACCCTAACCCTATATCGAGAGACTATTTTAGTTTCTCTGAAATTATGAAACAGACCTGAAATTGAGAAAAGTTGTGCCTGTACTGCTGTTGAAATTGAGAGAAAATTCGAGAAATTAGGGTTTAATGGAAAATCAGAGAAGAAGCTGAGATCGAGATGGATGAAGCTTCTGTTGTTCGTGATGGGTATTTTTTGCTGTGGAGATGATAGAACGGTGGTATTCAGAGAATAAGGAATCAGGGATTTAGAATCTGGGTCAATTGACGGTCCCACACCTTGCAATCCCTAGCTTTTTATAATTATTGTTATTCCCTAAACTCATGAAACTCTTCCATTTCAACAAAAACTCACTGATTCTCCATAACTTCACGGGTCCATGAAATAATATTATAAAATAGGAAAAAGTGTGCGGGATCGGGCAACGTAGTCGGTCCCATACCATGCAATCCCTAGCCTTTTATAATTATTATTTCCCTCGAATTCATGAAACTCCTTGGTTTGAGCAAAAATCATGATTTCTTCATAATTTCTCAAATTTTTCTCAAATCATGAAAATTCAAGAGCCAACATGGTCATGTGACCGGCTAGCTTCTCACGACAAATTTAGATGTTAAAATACTCTTATTTTAATATTTTCAAAATATTGATCAATTGAGCATACATGCTCATTCCAACAAAATCAAGAATTTCAGTCAAGACGAAACTCATCTGAAAATTCACAATGTTGCTCGAACGCACATCAGAAAATACTGAAACTCTCAGTACGGAGACACAGATACCATGGAAATGCGCACATGCCCTAATGACCGACCAGGGTTATTCCTAGGGCTTGCACAAAGCCGGTCCCACATGTTTTTAAATTCCGACCTAATTTGTTGAATTGCTCGTATTAGGCCCAAACTCTTTCCAACCAACCTGGGGATTGCTCAAACGGACAACATCTGGTCGCGTGACCACCAAGAGCCGGTCCCATGATCTCTTGGCCGGCCCCATATTTCATACCTAGGTTTCATCACCTAATGTTGAACCCAATAGTAATTCAATAAATGATGAAACCGGAACTTAAGCATCACTCCTTCACCATCTCTCCAACTGAGAACCCTGGTACACGCTCACTCGAGCAATTGGGCATCCCATGGACGTCCATGGTCTCATGTGGTCAGTCCCTCTTTTTCTCATGACTTATTTTCATCAATTCTTCAACTAATGAGCAATTCATCAAAAATTAGGGTTTTCGAACAAACGCTCAATAAATCATTATTCTGAGCAAGTTCAAACACTAATAAATTTATATTGATTCAGCAACTAGCATATGAATTAATCATATAATATATCTGGAAATCTACCAATATTTTTATATTTTATTGGGTCACGTCACCAATAAATATTTCGTCGAATTGAGCAACTTTGCTCAGTTGCTCAAATATTGATCCAACTATCAATATTTAGTAATTTTTTCAGTAATTTGTCGAATTGAGCAATACCTGCTCAATTGCACGTCAAATTCTCAATATTCAGTTATTCGTCGAATTGAGAAATACTTGCTTAGTTGCTCGAATATTGACCCAACTATCAATATTCAGTAATTTATCAGTATTTCGTCAAATCGAGCAATACTTGCTCAGTTGCTCGAATAATTCGTATATATTCGGTAACTCTTCAATATTCCAAAAACTCGATGAATTTACAATATTTACATTCATGAATCGCTGAGCACCTGTCAAACATGCTCGATTCAACAAAATCTAGGCTCATTGCCTAATCAGTCAACCACTGACAAACTAAATACACGTCTGTCATGCAGAATCCACGATTTGTGAGACATCAATCACGTCAAATTAGAGGATAACAACAAGGGTTTTGGTCTGGCGGCCTACAGAACGTGGATTCATCCACGATGAGAAATGTGCGTAAGTCGTGTCAACGGTTGAAGGAGTTAGCAAAGTAGTGGGTGCATGATCCTTCAAGTCTCCACACGACCTGGAACTGACTTTACCACGATTTTCCACTTGCCCACTCTTCCACTCATGAAACTGTCACACTTACAGGGATCAAGGTGTTCACAACTCTGACAATATAAATAAGTCTCTGAATCCATGATTGAAGTACAACGAACTATCACTAACAGATAACGTTTTTCAGTCCACACAGAATTTCTCGAGTAACTACTCTCAAGAATTCATCAATCCATCAGAACTTATTCGAACTCAACAATTTACCAATTATTGCATAAACCTTCAACATATCCACAATCCTTGATCATCACTGATCCCACATAATTCTCAGCTTTCCTCCTACAGATCAACCCATCTCCCTATTTGTGGCCGAATTGAAACTGGAACGGCCATTGACTTGGTTTAGGACGGAGTCCTACAGATTGATCTCTCTAATCTAAGCACTCCCTTTGCAATGCATCTGTGTGAGGTTAAGCAGTTTGCCCGGTTCGAGGAGTCTCGACGACACGCTCAACTCTTCACTTTCCTAAAAAACCAGCGAACTGTTTTCCCCATCCACAGATTGGCGATCACAGTAGGAGATTAATCTCTTGGTTGAAATCTCAAACTTTCTCGAAATGGTTGATCTTAGGTTAGGTTCAGTTACGAATCATAACCCAAAAAATTCTAGCACTAGCAACAATAGTAGTACTCCAAAAACTACTCCTGCTTCCAACACTGGTGCTGCTGATACCAATCCTCCGCAAACCAACTTTGGAGATAATCCTCTATTCAGACGGTATCCCGAAGGAATCAGAGAAAACCCTCCTATTATAGGTGATCTCATGAAGGTGCAAGAAACTCTTGCCAAGAATCAGATTTACATGGCTAAAACTCATAAGGAGTTGTGCAATTATCTCAAAACTCTCACTAACAAGATGTCAGAGAAAGCTCGGAAAAAAGGAAAAGCCAATGAAACATCTCTGACTTCTGATCATGAAGTCACTCCGATCCATGTAGTAGATGATGACGAGGTGCACAAAGCTGCAGATAACCCACCAACAAAGGAACCTGCAGGAATCATCACTCATGAGGACCTGAAACGCTTCATGGAGGATCGAGGAAAAGACAAAGCATCATCTGTTCATCTTTATCAGCCTCCATATCTTGCTGCTATGCAAAGAATTTCTTTCCTGAAGAGCTACACTTCCTCAACGTTCACACTATACAACGGAACAGGGAACGCTCGAGAACACGTCTCTTGATTCTTTGAAGCGCTAGGAGAACATGAACACAATCATGTTGTCTATTGAAGGATCTCTCAAAGTCTCTGACAGGCCGAGCATATACTTGGTACAACAATATTGCACCAGGTAACATCACTGGCCAGGGAGAAATGGTTAATGCCTTCTACCTGGAATACTTCTTCATCTCCGAGCATATCACTCTCTCTGATTTAGGAAGAATGCCTCAGAAGAACAATGAACATCCGAATGGTTATGTGAAGAGGTTCAAAGTCCAAACTTTGGATTGTCATGACCCGAATGTCACTGAACAATAACTGGTGGACTTGTGCATCAACAGAATGATCCCGGTCTACAGGACCTGCTGGAAAATCTTCAGTTCTAGACTTTTTTAGAGCTTCATGAAGCATCCAAATGATCAGTAACTATTGCGCCTGCCTTACTGGAAAGAGCAAAACCTAGACTGAGAACTTCGTGATACTCAGCATCTCTTCAACAGAAAATATAACCTCCAACCTTCCATGAACTCTTTTGCTGAAGGAAGCAAAAGGAAAGATGAGCCACCACAGCATAATCATGCTTCTTTAATCTCTCAGGTTCCTCCGGAAGCGAAAAGGGAGGATGAACAATGATGAAATGAACAAACCTCAACCCTGCATCAAAAAATGGGTAAATGATCAAACATAATCAAATTTCCCTATTCTCACCGAAGAAGTGATCGAGTTACTGGAAGTCTAGATTCAAGATGGTGCAATCAAATTTCCATTCACTAGGGGAGAAATGGAATATCTGTTATACTGCCGCTTTCATAGGTATGTCAGTCATCCAACAAGTGATTGCAAAACCTTGAAATGCATATTCAAATAAAAGGCCGATTCAGGAGAACTGGGGACTACAGGAATACACAGGAATCCTATCTAAATCAGAACCTTCACGCTCCCTGAAAAACCAGTCAAATAAGCAGTTCAGTCATTGATCAAGCACATCTACGAATTTATTTATCTGTCAAGAGCTCAAAGGAAAGACATGTTCATAACACCAAATTATATTGTGTCAGACGTGAGTCCATCCCGGAAATACTCCTTGAACCTTCATCCACAAACAAGGAGATGCACGACTGGGGACTGTTTACCACAGTCCATCTTAGAGGAAATGAATTTGGAAGAATGTTGGTTGATGCTGACACCGCCATCAATATCATTCCACCAAAAACCCTCGGAGCCGCAGCTATCACTCGATAAGAAGCTACTCATATTCCCATCTCAATCAGAGACCATGAAGAAATGCTCAGAGATGCTTATGGATACATCACTCTCAAGGTGAGAATAGGTTCAACCTGAATAGAGACCAAGTTTCACATAATCAGGATAGATCCAAGATATGACACGATCCTCAGATGAGCGTGGATCCATGCTTAAAATATGACTACAAATAAAGCGTCTTTGGTTGCACATCTCTCCAACGAAGAAAGTTCTGATCCATAATATCTTACGGACGTTCCATCATTAGATCACTTGGAAGAATTTCGATATTTGATGAGATTGAAGCAAGAACCTGCAAAAGATGAATAAACGTTCATCAAGAGGTTCTGCACTCAGGCAAGTCTCATTCCTCCCATGTCTATGTCATTTATTTTCTCACATGCTATCCTATCATGGGTACTTGTGCTAGCAACTCTGCAAGATGTTATGTAGCTTCACCGCATCAGTATTTTACCAAGTGGTTGAATCTGACATTTCTATGAATCGAGCATTGAGACGTTCATTACTGAGATAATGTTCGAGCATGGCAAGGAACACTTTGGGCGTTTCTCCATAGCCTAGCAGGTTTGTCCATGTGTTCCACAAAATCATAAAGCTCTGATGTCTGCACAAATATTGAATCCCACTACCACAACGAAAGGAATGATGAATCAACAGAAGATACTCAGGGCCGAGACGATCAAATCTAAGACATTCGATGCTTAAGGGATATGACGCTTAAACGCTCAAGCATCTAAGAAGACTTAAAATTGTACTCCCAATCAAAGAGTACACCTTCGATAAATGGTGCATCTGGCTTCAGCACAAATATCTCGACACATTGATTCACCACCGAAATGATCAAAGTGAAACTTAACTACAATCGCCGAGTCTTCATTATCTCCATGACAAGACTTTGATTCAACATCATTCATCCATCGATGGCACAAATTCCTTTAACATGCATTGGGGACTTGATCTTATTAGACAAGATTCAAGACATAGAAGGCCATTTCAACCTGATGTGATTCCATGAAAACTTTATCAATGGAATCTCTCTACATCATGAATCTTGCACGGTTAAGGAACTTCTCTCTTCACCGATCACACCCAGAATAAAGATTGCTGATGCAACCTGCCGCAACAACGTCGACTCACTGACTTTATAGTGAAGTCATATTATTCAGGATAATTCATATTGAACTCCAAAACACTGTCGTCTCAGAGATGCTCAACCCACCAACTAGTTCATGAATGTGAAGGCTCACTGGATGGAGGAGCAAAAACTATGTCGACAAATCATGGTTCTAACCTTTTCAGTCTCTGAAGCAACTCCGACCATAATATCGGCATCAACAAGGATATGTGGAGGAACTCCATTCATGGTCTCAGCATAAACAAAAAATTCTGGAGAAAATTGAATCATGATTGCAACATCAATAACAGTCTCAGGCACAACATACAGATTCATCAACTATCCATTCTCTGAAGTGTTACTCGATGGATCGTACTTCTCCAAGCCCTAATGATTCAAATAAAGATATGTGGACATGAGAACATGATAACATGAACATCTTACCAAACTTGCATGACGGATGGGCACAAATCAAAGTCTTCTACAAGATGTTCTCATCGCATCTACAAATGAGATACAACATGCTCCAGGCCATGGGTTTACAAAACGTACCAATGGGTGAGGAATGGGAAAATATTCCTCAGCAAAAGATGTTCGTCTATGTCTCTTCTACAACATACCAAAAAGGCGCAACAATCGGACATACGAGCTAAAATATATGGCCTTTACCGTCAAGTCTACGAAATCTGAAAAATTTGTACGGGATTACAAATTAAAAATGTGCATGCTTCGTTGGCTAACCTATGCAACTCCAAATTGAGTTATTATTTTTTAATGTGATAATTTAGTCTCTTAGATTCAAAAGTTGGGGTCAAGCATCGAATTCGTGACGTCGTATGAGGTTTCTACAGCTCCCAGTGCGTACAACATGCAAGCATCAACTCTTAGATGGGATTCATAACTTCCACAGTCGATCTGTGTCCACCAGGTATTTCCACTAAGTGATTCATCAAGGTACCTCCAACTTCGACCACCTAGGTATTTACATCAATTTTTCTACCCGGGTCCTCTATCCAAGTCTTTCCAGAAGAAGAGAAAACGAAGATGAGAGACTTAACAAAATATTAGGGACTGACGTCCACTGATCATGACGATCAGTTTCACAGTCCAAGACTTGTGCTACCAGACTCGTATGTGCTAATCATTCATCATAAAAGGGATGCTACCACCAGGACATGAGACCATGGTCATTACATCACTCCCTCTTGAGAGCAACATCAGCTATGGTCCCATGACCAGGGTTCAGAAGTAATGTTTCTACTACTGACATAAGATGGCACTGCAAGCACCACCATGATCATGTATCAATCAAGGGTTCCCGACCTCAAAAGAATCAATGACGTCAAAATCCTTCACCAACCGTTCAAGACACAAGCGAATGGTCCAAAGACACAACAAGAGTGTTTTACAACAAGCTCGCCTGAGATGATTTTTCACTGTCATGCACAAATAGGAGATCTGGGAGAAATTGATGGAGAATCTAGGTATGGGTCATATACAATTCTCTTCATATGGATGTTCTCTACAATATATCCAAAATTCATAGCAATTGGAGAAACTATCAAAGAGTTGTGGCCAAAATATTGGACCACATGCCAGCTGAAAATTTTCTGAAGGTCTCCGGGAAGTTTACTGTTTCATCGATTTCGACCCCTAAACGTGATCAAAACTTAAAAGTTTCTTTACAAAAAGCTTGGAAATTTACTGGGCATAAGGATACATGGGTAGATCGCAAAAATATGACATCGGATGAAGATTTTATGGCGTTTTTTCTAAAAGGCTGAGTTCTGAATTTTTCTGGTGACGTATTTCGGTAAAACTTTTCACTTATTGATGAGAATCTTCATTCATTCATCAAAAAATCAGCTATTTAATATTTCTATGAAGAAAATATATGATAGATACTTACTGGAGTAGTCCCTAAAGTGCTCAAATGACCGGAATTGCCAACATCACCATTGGAAACATCATTGCTTTCACTCGATTTCGAAATCCGAGGTTTTCTTCTTCACCATCCGCCGAAGACGAATGGGAATTGTCAGTACTCCCTCATTCCCTGGAAATATCCTCCTGAATATATCAACAACAATTAGTGGTATTTCATTCAAGGATTTCCATGAACGATTATACGAAGAGGTACTTTCATCGAATTCTTCTTTGGTGCTCGATTCAGAAATTATTTGTTCAGCCACAATGAATTGAAGACCATCAAGGCTCGATGGAGAAAAAGTTCTAAAACGAAGTAACAAACATTGGTTTCATGATCCTAATTACACGGACAAGAAAAAGTCATAAGGAGCGCTAACAACTCACCAAAGAGACAGCCGGGGAGTTTACAGTGATCCTTATTTCTGGATTTTCCACTCCAAAGACTTACTGTTATTTCTGGGAAATCCACATCAATCTAACAAAGACCCATTTTTCGAGCTACTCTCAATGTTATATTCCTCTATCAGAGACTTCTCGTGCATTACTGATACTAAGTAATCAGGAGTACAACTCAGTGTGAAGGATCTCTCACCATCACTCAGAGGTCCTGGAAGCACCATTTCTTGAAGCTGCATCTGTAGAAATATCATCTTTGGAAGTATCATTATGGGAACCAGTCTTTCTTGAAAAGTTTCTGTGACGTCCATACAACGTTCTTACTTCGGTATATTATCCGTAGATGCAGATTTCATCCAAGCAGTAAAGCACAACAAAAATAATTAGGATGCTCACATCAGCGTCTACAAAAATGGTAAATCTCAACTCTTACCTATTTACGGTCTCACGAACATAGTGATAATAATGTAAAACTTCAAAAATCTTGCTCTCTCCTTCAAACCCTCAAAGACGAGCAACACCCATTACTTAAAAGTATGACACCTGACTTTTCACGAAATTATGAATAATTCACATAACCCTTCATGTGAACATTCACTAATTTTCTACCATGTGTGAATACACTATGAAATCACGAAATTCATGAAAACATCATTGTTTGCTTTTAACAATTGTTTAAAATCAAAACTTGATTTTGCAAAATCTTTCATAAAATCGTGAACAACCCATGTAACTCTTTACCGTGTGAACGTTTTTTCAAAATTTGGACACACGTCCATTCTATAATTGTGAAAACTCACATACAAATGTTATTTCACCATGAATAATTTTCTGCTCTCAACAATTGTTCAAAATCAAAACATTGATTTTACAAATATATATATTTCAACGTGAAACTCACGTAAATTTGAAAATATATGTATATGTTTTGCTCCCTATCGCGAGCATCCGAGAGTCTTTCCATCTTGTGAAATCTCACATATTTAAAGATAAAATTTTGATTTTCATGAAGCCTCATAAACAAAATTTTATCTACTGTAACTAAATCATGTCTATTCAAGGATTCATGTATCTCTTTCATATGAGGGATTAATGCTCATTTCTTAAACTAATGAACGAAGGTGCATATGTTTTCTAAAAAAAAAATTCATGAAACTTACGCATACTTGCACACATGGAATTTTATTTTGAACAACTAAACTTTAAAAAAAAAATAGGGCGTCACCCTTTTATATTAATTTTATTTCCAAAACCTAATAAAACACGGGTTTTCTTTTTTGGGCTCGGGCCCGAAAACCCTAAATCGACCAAAACCAGACTTTTAACTGACCAAATCAGCAGCATTTCACCCCTCCATGATTAGAAAAAAACATTCTACGACACTATCAGGGTCCTCACCTGAACATTTGCTCGTACATGACACCATTGGAGCAAATCGAGGATCCTGATACAACCTTTGTAGATTGAGTTCAACCACGATCTCGTCGACTGAAAATCACCTTCTAATGCTTATTGTGGAACATAACTATTCCTCACTAAGCAGGGGACTTAATGTTGATGGTGGATTTTCAACAAGGGTCAAATCCGTAAAATCATGATACTGCATGCTTCTGATAAGGCTTCAGGAAGGTGAAGATTCATATTTTACGAAGCCATGGTGAACATGTCTTTCGAAAATCCTCCACTAGCTGAGCCTTCGATCCCTGGAATCTCATCGTGTACTTTATGTAAAATAATAGAATTAGGCGGTCCTCCTGCATAATTCTTTGTTGAGAGGGGCTTAACGCCTTTAGTACGTCGGTGATACTCACTGTTCCCTGACTACATGAGAGAAACTCCCCTTTACATAGAAGAACGATTGGGCGGTTCTCTATAAGATTGAGAGAAACAACGCCTTCAGGACAATGACACTCACTGATCCTAACTATGTAGAGCTATTGTGTATAGACTCGGGTGTTCTCCGTAGTGTCTGAGAGCACCCTCGGGATTAGACGTCTCCTGACTATGCACATAGATTAATTCTGCCATGACATTCACCACTGAATTCCCAGAAAAATCTATTATTGCTTCGATTCCATGGTCAAATCCACGTCTTGATCCTATGGAATGGCAATAACAATTTCTCCAATTCCATGGTCGAATCCACGGCCTGACCCCATGGAATGAAAATAATAATTGCTCCAGTTCCATGGTCGAATCCACGGCCTGATTCCATGGAATGGCAATAACAATTGCTCCGATTCTATGATCGAATTTCTGACTTGATCTCATGGAATGGAAATAACAATTTATATTATCTCATTACTCTGATTTCATGATCGAATTTACTGCTAATCTCATGAAATGGTAAAAGATAATTTTAATTAATCCGATTCTATGATCGAATCCACGATCCCATGGAATGGTAATGCCTGTTTTATTATTTTGAATTCATGTTCGAATACACAGCTGATCCTATGAATTGATTATAAATAACTACTTATTTTATTGTTATGTTTCATGAATAATTCTACACTGAATTTCATGAATTAGCAATAAATATTCACCACCGGGAATCTGGACCATCCCTGAGTAAGCCCCATGGAAAATGGTGTAAGTGTACTCAATAATGATGCATGACTGAGCACTCAGATGCACGACTGAGTACACGTCTGAATTTGCTGTAATCCCGTGATTGTCATTTCCGACCACGTATTCCCTATTTTCTTCCACACGAATATCTAGCCAAATTTGTCCGACAAAATAAGCCATACCAGACATGTTAAGACCAGTCACATCATCCCAATAATTCCCAGCTATTGAGTCTCGGTGAATCGTCCCCAAATCTCAAACCCTAAATTCTGATCGGCGGCTGCCAAAGTTCCCGCCAAAACTGAAATTTGAATGAAGAAGATAGTGTCCCCCTAACCAAACCGAGGGTGCGAATAGCAGGTGACCAACTGAGGTGCCCTTATCCAACGTGAGGGTGCCTTTAGTTTTTTTTTTTTGGGTCCAAATAGCACTTTTTGAGAAACTTTTTCCACACAAGTGTATTTCTCCAAAAACACCTACACAAACATAAATATACCATAATAAGTACAAAATCAAGCACTAACAATAGAGACACTAAGGACAATTCAGACACAAAAATGTGTCTATCAACAACCAAGTCATGAGTGGTTATACTAATCACACATATTGGTCGTTCATAAGATATGCAATGAAGAACATCCCTAATAACGCCTGGCGATTTCTTTTTCGGTTCACAACACAAGATCATGAACTTACTTCCTTAAAACACATGTAAAACATTATTTCCTAGGATGAAATCCTCACCTCATACCCATACATAATCACAATAGCACTCATACGATTATGTTGATGTCTTATATACAAAGTTTAATGGTTAAGCAATAAACCTCATATTTTATTCCTTAATATTATGTCTATCTAGAGTGTTCATGCTTCGCAGTTTTATGTTTTCAATATGCATGACTTGAAAGATACGTTAGGGAATGAAATAGTTCAAGTCAAATATCACTAACCTCAAGTGAAAGGATGATGTTGTGGTTGTAGATCCGTACTTCTTCACCTTTTCAAGTCTTCGCAATACTTGTAATATCTCATCCTAATACTTTCAAGCTAACCTATACAAAGTTGACTCTAGAGCATTTAATCAAGCGACTCTTAAATGAGTTTTGGTTCACTAAATATGACAACCAAACTTGACATACCAACGCTTGGTGGGTTCAACCGAGCTATGCTCTAACAATATCCCCCTATGTCAATTTTAGTGACAAAACTCTTACAATCATATGGATAAAAAAATGACAAGAATTCATTACACATACGCTTGATTCCCGAATTCAACAACACATAACATGCATTCATTCAATCCTTAAAATGCCGTTGTTGACATTATAAAAATAACAAAGCTCATACTCCCCCTAAAGGTGAGATAGGTAGATTTTTCAATCCGCGCGTCTTTGTTATACCAATCATATGATATGTTACTCCCCCTTAGTCTGTGCTTTTCCTCTTTTGTTAGATAAACGTGCAAGCACCATTGTTCTCTTCCCTAGTGACACCAATCAATATAAAATTGATACAAGCATCACCTGTTTACTCCATATATTTCTCCCCCTTTTTGTCACAAAAATGACAAAAAAATAAAAAAATAAAGGACAACACGAAAAGGATCTTACAAATCTCAAAATAGACTTGCAAACTGTTGAGTCAAGCACGAGGGTTCCACATACCATTTTTGATAACGAATATCAAAACCGAAACTACAAAGTAATTATGTTTTGATATGTCATCATGGAAATAATTGCCCGAAGCAATTTTCCTAACTAGTTTAGCAAACCAAAAATCAACTAAGCATCTTATTTCTTTTGCTACACCGATTGTATAAATACAACCGCTTCATTCGATTAGACCAAAACAAAGATAAACTCCATTTTTCTCATCAGGTTCTAATTATCCATATAACTTATACCTTTAGATTTTAAACAAGCCAAATACTAGGTTAGTTAACTAGCATTTCCTTATTCATCTAGACTTGAATAACCGAAACCTCCACTTTGATAAGTCTAACTAAGATCAGAATTAACTTAGTTTATCTTATCAGGAATCGAATTGGGATAAACAACTTATCCCGTCAATATATTCATTCGTTAAGCCATAAATAATTCATACAAACCAATAAATCAACTTGCATAATTATTCACCTCAACCGGAAGCAATTGAAACAACATATATTAAAGTTTCACTATTGCACCGAAATTTTGTAAGCCTAAATAATGGATACCACACAATAAAGAAAAATAACAATTGTTTTACTTAACTGGAAGCAATTGAAATAACATAGACATTAAAGCACCGCAATTGCACCAAAATTTTGTAAGCCTAAACAATTGATATCACACAAGAAAGCAAGATAACAATAGTTTTACTTAACCGGAACCAATTGAATTACACATACATCCATACATTCATAATGGAATAAACACATCAATTGTACCGACAATTTTGTTTAAGCAAAAGCAATATATATATATATATAATAAAAACAGGCTTTTCTTAAACAGGAAAACAATTAATTAACAAGATTGTTACCTCAATTTCGCATCCAACTTCTCCAATATGATCGCATCTTTTTCTTCTAGGGAGAATTGATATCGAAGTATTGTAGTTGCAGGAAATCCTAAACTACACCCTTTGTAAGAATTCACAAAGATTAAGACATAATTTGAAGATAAAAAACAATATTTTTATTAATTTGATCCAGAAAGAATTATAGGAAATCTGAGAAATCAAGATTACAACCGCCTTCTCTAAGTTTTTCTCTCTCTTCAAGATTTTATCATCACTCAAAAATTATCTCCCCCCTCTCAAATCTATTGGTCCTCTATATATAGGGTAGTTACATAGTGGATGACAGCTAAGCTGTCCTTTAATTTCGGATCTGGCCCGCGAGATATTCGCAACAGTTATAATATCCACTCTCGCAGGTACTTTAATCCTCGCAGAATCATCACGCTCTTCTCGTGTTTTAGCTGTCATCATTCATTACGTCACTTATTAGATCATCCTTCAACACTTTCAGTATGTTGTTATTGAATCTCGCAGCATAACTCGCAGGAATGTCGTTAAGTCTCGCAAGAATAATATAGTGGCGATATTCTGGTCCTACATCTTGCCTCTTCTCATGTCTTTTCTGCGAAGAAGGAAAGGTCATGAGAATAAAAATGCCTCAACTGTTCATCTTTCCATTTTATTTTCACTCTGGCACGTTTCTACATCCTTCACTAGATTTATCACACGTATTTTTTCTTCCATTCAATTTCTGATACGTCCTTTTCAACCGTTGCGTTTCAACCGTTCATGTCTTCTCTTCGCATTAAATACATTTATCTTCTCGAGATTCTTCTTCTTCTATAAATACTTCCTCATTCTTTTCTTTCTTTCTTTTTACCTTCTTCTTTATTCGCTCTGCAAATTACTGTTCTTCCATAAATTCCGGATCTGCTACTGCTATAATTTTTCTTTCGAACTTTTACTCTTTCAATCTTCATCCCCATACTAAAGATGGTTATAGCTGGTCGCAAATATGAGGCTACTTTTGAGAAGATTCAAAAAGAATTTCAAGATAAAGGTTTTACGTTATCCACCATTCCCAATCAAAACCCTAAGTCTCAACTTTCTGTTCCATTATTCTCTGATTTTCCATGTAATCGCGAGAAAATCATAGTCTCACTAGGTCAGCTTGAATCTGGTCTTCCCATTCCTCTCTATGACCCTGATCTTCCTTTATTCTATGAGATACTCTCTCACACCGAGTTCTCGCAAGCAGTCTATCAGTTGAGCGGAGATTCTATTCGTTTAATGCTTGAATATGCTATTCGCGGTGCTGATAAAAAATCTCGCTATCCTGATGCTGCGAAGAATCCAAAATTTAAAGATATTCCAATTGTTTCCGCGAATTATACCGTGGAGAATTTCTTTGAAAATTACAAAATAATCCCTATGAAGAAGGATAGCACTTGCTGGGGTGTCCGCTTACAGAATAAGGATAATATCGCTGAAGATAAAGTTCTTATGCTAGATATTGATTGGCATACAAGTACTAATCAAGGCCCTCGCCACTCTAGCGATGACAAATGTTTCCTTTTTCCATTATGTCTTGTGGGTCCTTACATTTCTGGTCTTCATACATTTCCTGCGAATCTCTCAAGATATCAACCGCTGGTTTTCAACTGGCCTGAAAGGACTAAAGAAGTATGTTCCCTCTAATTTTTTACATAATTATCATTATTATCTTCCTCATATTTTCATACTCTCGCTGACTTCTTCACCTTTTCCAGATTGACAGGCTGAAACTGAACTATCAAAAGTTTGGGAAACCCAGCACTCTTTTAGCCCTCAAATCTCTCAAATATGAAGTAAGAAATATTTCTTTATAAACCTTAACAATATATTGTTGCCTCTATTTCTTATCTTTATATGTGTTCGCAGTAAATCGAAGAAATAGAACCTGTGAAGATAGTGAAGACTAAAGGGAAAGATAAGGATGCTTCTCGCAAAGAAGAATCTACTGTTCCTCTCAAAGAGAAGTCTACTGCTCCTAGCAGAGAAAAATCTGGTGCTCCTCTTTCAAAGAAAAGAAAAATCCAATTCTCTTCTTCTTCAACTCTTCAAGTTGATGCAGAAGACTCAAGTGGTAATTCTGATGATTTTAACGCTGATGTCCCTTCTACCACGGATTCTTCCCAATCTGATTCCTCAATGACTCAATTGTCCAAGATCTTCGGAGATATTACATGTGGTATCGCAAATGATTATGGATATGAAGCTCTTAATGGGGTATCCCAGGCTCTCGCTAAAGTCTGTAATGCTCCGATACTGGTTGATAATGATTCCCTCCAAGGAATCTCAAGATCAATATCTCTCAGTCTCTTAAATTCTCTTGGTATTCAGGTACATTTTCATTTCTTTATTATACTTATGTATTTATATCCTCGCCAGCTTTAATTTACATTATTCTCTCGCAGACTGGAAGAGCTTCCTTTGATGTTGCCTCAGACTTGGAGAGGAGGTGTGCATCTTTTCGCGAGAAGAATGTCGTTCTTCGCAAGAAGAATGTAGATTTGGAATCTGAGTCCGCTAATCTTCACGGGAAATTGGAATCTGGGTCAATTGAACTTCAAGAAAAAATCAATCAATTGGAAACTGATCTAACTTTCTCGCGAGAAAAGGTCGCAAGCCTCCAAGCTGCGAATGATCATCTTTATGGTAAGAAATATTTCTCTTTCTTTTTACCATTATATCCCTTTGTATTTTGTTCTTATTATTCTTCCTCGCAGATGTTTATGGCCTTTCTGACGAATCTTTATTCCTTCATTCTTTTCCAAACCCAATAGATGATGATACACTTCTCAATCGCCTTAATGAATCCTTAGTTAGTTATTCAAATGAACATATTAGCCCTCTTTCTATAGATGATCTTATATCCAAATTTCACCTTTTAGCAATTGATCATAGATCTATCTTGAAAGTGGCCAATGCATCCAAGCGTCAATATCTTAATTCTAAAGAAAAAATCAAGATTCTAAGAGCCCAAAAAAATGATCTTATAGATGAAAGGGATCGCATATCTAGACAGGGGGCACAAACCTTAGCGGATTTTCATAAAACCCTACTTGAAGGCCAAATCCACATAGATAAACTTATCTGCGAGAGAGATGATCTTGTTAAAAGAGAAAACCAAATCCGTTCCCGTCTTCTTATTAATGATGATGATGAATTAAGATATTGACGAGAACGGTTAATGATGATGAGGGAAGTGGGCAAAGGCGTGATCGTGTGAAAATCACCTACACGACCCCATCACTCAACTTCCTCCACTACCTATGAGATGAGGGTTGCGCTCACTGACTTGTATAAATAGGCTATTCACCTATTTTAACACAACACAGAAAAACCAAGTGTTGTAACCAATGTATCCATAAAACACCCAGAACTAATAGATTACATTGTGCAAGACATTTCAACATTCTGATACAAGTCATAAACAACCAACACCTTCATAATCTCAACACCTTCTTTGCTTCCCGCCCTAAGATCAACCCCATCTCCTTCACTTTGTGACCGAAGCAAGTCTGGAATGACCATTTGTTGGTTTAGGCCAGAATTGTATATATTGATCTCTCGTATAAAAAGAACTCCCGCGCAGTATATTTGTTTAGGGTTTAGATTCGTTTCTCATCCACACATACCCAAATTTACCAAAACTAGCATAAAAATATTTCACCCATAAACAACTTGATACAAAGGTTCGGACTTAACCAAACTCAATAGGATTGTGTATCAAGTAAATAGGAATTAACGTTTGTGCAATTTACTTTAATTATAATAAAACAATTATAATGCGGAAATATAAAGTAAATGACACATCAAGATTTTGTTAACGAGGAAACCGTAAATACATAAAAACTCCGGGACCTAGTCCAGAATTGAATACTCTCAAGATTAAGCCGCTATACAAAATAAACCAACTTTGTATAGTTGAGACCAAGCAATTAAACCACGTACTTAGACCAATTCCTTTGGTTCGTATTCCAAACAGTAAAGGAACCAATTCCTTTGGTTCGTATTCCAAACAGTAAAGGACCAATTCCTTTTGTATTCCCACGCCTCCGACCTGTAAACAAGTCACTTACTTAGACCAATTCCTTTGGTTCATATTCCAAACAGTAAAGGAACAACAAATCTGTTTGGTATCAACTCTCTTCAACCAAGTTATATGATTTGGACAAAGGCACTTCTTTTTATCTTAACATAAACTCCTTTTCCAGGTTCAAAGATCTATCTTATGCTCAATCACCAAAAGGTAATCGTTAAGATTTTTCAATCAATACTTTTAATCCCAAGGAAATGTATTGATGCTGATCTACACAACTATTCGATCAAAATACCACAAGGATAAATCGATTATAGTTGGATCCTCTATTACCGAAAAAAGTACACCAAAGATTTATATAACCAAGTCAGAAATCTTCTATCTCCTCTGTAGGATCAGAATATCGCCACAACAATACTCATGCGAGATTTACAGCGACAGTTCTGCGAGCTCTTCAACAACACACTGCGAGTGTCACAAAATGACTGAAAGCTATGACGTAACAGATGACGATAGCTGAAACATGAGAAGAGTTTGACCATTCTGCGAGGGTTATATCATCTGCGATAGTTAGCGTTATCATTGCTGTGATTAGATCGCGAGTCAGATCCGAAATTAAAAGACATATTAGCTGTCATCCATTATGTAATTATCCTATATAAAGAGACCCGGTAGGTTCAGAAGGAAGATGATGATTTTTGAACGCTAAGAAAGTTTTGAGGAGAGAGAAAATCCAAGAGAGTGATTGTATTCTTGATCTCTTCCATTTATTGTAAACATTTCTGAGAATCAAATAATAAAGTGTTGTTTTTAATCTTCAAATATGTGTTGATTATTGTGAATTCTTGTGAAGGGTGTAGTGTAGGTTTTCCTGCAAATACATTTTGGCGCCCGAAACAGGGACTGAATTAACAAAAATCATAGAAAAAACGAGGTAGAAGATGAGAGTTCTTCAAGATTAAGAAGATAATTGAACAAATCGGTGAAATAGTTGAAGGAAAAATGTTTAGAGCCAAAGAGAATTGTAGGAAATTGGAGTGTGATATGGCAACAAGAACAATGATCGACAAATTCCATGAAAACATTAAAGGGAAGATACATAAACGAGATTTTGAAGGAAAGAAAATTATGACAGTGGATAAAATATCATCATTGAAGCATTGGGAAAAGCATAAAATCACATTTACAGCAGCAGAAATACCAATAAAAAATTTGAATCATACATCTCCTTTGGTAATTACGGTATCCGTTATACAAATAAAGAAGGAAAATTCAACAATATCTACAGAAGAGTGGGCTGTAAATAGAACTTTGGTGGATGCAGGAAGTTCTGTAGATATAATATTTTATCATACATTTAAGAAAATGGGATACATAGATGAATAAATGTCTTGTTCAGCATATCATATTCATGGCTTTGGAAAATCTTTAACAAAACCTAAAGGAGAAATAGTGGTACGAATTCTGCTAGGAAAGATTGAAACACAAGTAACATTATGTGTGGTAGAAGTGGAATCGCCGTATAACATGATATTGGGAAGACCATGGATACATGCAATCAAGGATGTAGTATCAACATTGCATCAATGCGTCAAATTTCCTATGCCCAATGGAATTGGAGAAATTAGAGGAGATATTGATCTTGCGAAGCTGTGTTATCAAACTGAAGTGAGAAATTATGAATAGAGTCCAAAGCTGCAAAAAGATCGTAGAAAAATGGCGAAAGAAACAAAGGAGAAGAACTCATGAGAGTTGTGAAAACCTCAACACCAATGGGAGAGCCTGAAGACAGCTACACCGCAACAGAACCAACAAAAGAAGTAAATATTAGAAGTAAAGAAGAACCTAAGATGCTGAAAATTGGAACGAAGATGGATGCAGATGAAGAAGAGCGAACCGTAAACCTCTTGCGAGAGTATAAAGACATCTTCGCATGGAATATGGATGAGATTAACAAGGAGGTAAGACTACTTAAACAAAGGATAAGAAAAATCGCAACAACATACCATTCCCAAATAGAAGAAGAATTACAAAAGATGCGGGAATTATAAGGAAGGCAAAGTACCCGGAATGGATTGCAAATATGGTGGTGGTTCCAAAGAAGAATAAAGGGATAAGAATTTGTATAGATTTTACTGACTTAAACAAAGCTTGTCCTAAAGATAGCTTTTCATTAACAGATATTCCTCAAATGGTCGAATCAGCAGCGGGAAATGATAGAATATCTTCATTAGATGGGTATAAAGGATATAATCAGATTCCTCTCGCTGAAGAATATCAAGAGCACACTGAATTCTTTGCCCCAAGAGGATTGTACTATTATACAAAGATGCCCTTTGGTTTACGAAATGCTGGTGCAATATATCAAAGAATGGTGGAAAAAGTGTTTGCAAAATGGATCCATAAAACATTAGAGGTATATGTAGATGACATGTTAGTCAAAAGTAAATAAGCTAAAAACCATGTGCAAGACTTAAAGGAGATTTTCAATCAAATGCGACATTTTAACATCAAGGTGAATCCCGAAAAATGTACTTTTGGAGTAGCTTTAGGAAAAAATTTGGGGTTGTCAAAGGAAGGAATACAAGTTGATCCAGATAAAGTACAAGAAATTCGCGACATGCCAACGCCAGCAACAGTAAAAGATGTGCATAAGTTGAACGGGCTCTTAGCCTCGCTAGGAAGATTTATCTCGCGATCTTCAGATAAATGCAAGCATTTCTTCAACATACTTAGGAAGGGTACAAAGTTCAAGTGGACAGATGAATGTGAGAAGGCTTTTCAAGGAGTTAAAGAATATTTAATGAACATATTTATCTTACAGAAACCAGAGCCCGGAGAAGAATTATTGATCTACCTTGCGACAACTTCACACGCGTTAAGTGCAGTATTACTGCGAGTGTACGCAGTAATATAAAACCCAATTTATTACATCAGCATAACATTTAATACTACAAAGAAAAATTATTCAAAGATTGAGAAGTTAATCCTGGCATTGGTTTATGCAACCTTTAAACTTTGCATCTATTTTCAAGCACATAAAATAAATGTATTAAAAAAGGTACCAATTGAGTCAGTAATGAAGAATTCAAAAAGATCAGGCAGGGTTGAGAGATGGAATACACAAGTAGGGCACTTTGAAATCAAATAAGAAATCCTATCCTCTCCAAAATCGCAAGTTGTAGCAGATTTTTTAGCAGAATTTCCTCTAGAAGATGATGAAGCTGTAGAAGAAATGATGGACATAGAAGAAGAACATGGAGACTCAAAAGATCTATCAAAAGAACACAACATGTGGGAAATATTGGTTGATGTATCATCAAATTGAGAAGGTAATGGAATTGGAGTTGTCTTTATTTCTCCAGAAGTAGAAAAAATAGCTTTTTCATTTCGTCTGGAATTCACGTCCACTAATAGTGAGACGGAATATGAAGCGGTGGTGCATGCGTTAAAATTCGCAATAGAAATGAAGTTGGAAAATGCTAGAATTACTAGTGACTCGCAATTGGTTATTCGCCAGATAAAATGAGAATACACAACAAATGAACCATCTTTGAAGAAATACAAGAAACTTGTTGAAGAATTGTCTGCGAGAATTCCAAAAATAAAATGGAGACATATATCAAGAAAAGATAACAGACTCGCAGATGCTTTTGCTTTCATACCTAGCATGGTGATAAATCCAGTTGCGAGATGCATAAAAATTCAAACACTTATATCACCCTCAATCAATAAGGAAGAATAAGATGAAGAAGATGTGATGATGATAGAAGGTGGTGAAGAAGAACCAAAAGGCAATATTGCATATTGGCGATCAGAACTTCATGCATATTTGGAAAGAGGAGAGACACCAAAAAATAGATTAGAAACACATAAATTAAAAAGCCGAGAAAAAAATTATGAATTAAGAGATGGAGTATTATATCGCAAATCTTTTAATGGACCATCGCTAAGATGCTTGACAAGGGAAGAAGGACAAAAGGTGTTAAAGATGTTGCATAGTGGAGACGCTGGTAATCACAGTGGGGGAAGATCTTTGGCATACAGAACAAAAATGCAAGGTTATTATTGGCCATACATGCATGAAGACGCGAAGCAACTTTCAAGACGATGCGAATATTGTCAGCGATATGGAAAGAAAATACATGCACCAGGGGCACCATTATCATCCTCAACCAGTGTGTGGCCTTTTGGAAAATGGGGGTTGGATATTGTGGGACCATTTGTACCGCTGGACAAAGAAGATATTTAATTGTCGCTACAGATTATTTCACAAAATGGGGAGAAGTAAAAGCAGTGCAACACATCCGAGACAAAGACATTTTTACATTCATATTTGAAAATATAATTTGCAGATTTAGGATTCCTACATAGTTGGTATCTGATAATGGAAAACAGTTTGAAGGATAGAATATCGAATTGTTACTTAATGCATTTAAGATTAAATGTGGAAAATCAACACCACTATATCCACATGCCAACGGACAGGCAGAGGCAACAAATAAGACAATTGCAGATATATTGAAGAAGAAATTAGAAGGACACCACGGGGCATGGTGCGAACAAGTACATAATACAATATGGGCTTATAATACAACTAAACGGGAAGCTATTGGAATGTCACCATTTTGTTTGACATATGGGGTTGAAGCTGTGTTACCAACAAAAGTTGTTATTCCTACAACAAAAAGAGAAGTTTGGGAGAAGAATCTCAGTGCAGGTATGATTCTAAATAAACTTGATGAGTTAGAAGAGAAGAGAGAAAAATCCCTACAATATTTGAAAAATTATTAGCGGAGATTAGCTCGCGAGTATAACAAACGTGTCAAAATACGTGAGTTCCAACCAGGTGATTTAGTGTTGCGACAAACACCAGTGTATCAGCGAGAAAATGGTGGAAAGCTTGCAAGAAAATGGGATGGACCGTACATCATTAAAGAGATAGTTGGAACCGGGGCATACAAATTAATGGATCCAGAAGGTAGAGATGTTGGTCAAAGACTTGATAGACCATGGAATAGATTATATCTGAAAAGATATTATCAATGACAAATTTTGCAAGATTAGAAATGCTGGTATATCATATGATGAAACGGATAATAAATTTTTCTTTCTCTATCACAACTGCGAGATTCTTCAAATGACAGAGCAAATAAGAAATGCGAAAATATCGCAAGAAACGCAAATAAAATTTTGCAGAGACTTAAGAATGGGACGAACCTTTATGGCGTACACCCTAGTTCGCGAATAAAATTTCGCAAGAGGAAAATATAAGACCTAAAGTGAGTCATATAAGGGGGTATCTCTTTGCATGGCTCATGGATAAGGTTATACCGCTGCTGGAACCTGATTCATGGAGATGTTGGGGTTAAAGAAAACCTATCCGGGGGAGGTACCTTGGATTTCCAACTGTATAAGGTTATACCCTAGTTGGACGACCGAGGGTCTCTTATAAGGAGTGCAGAGCATAACCAAGGATCCGAGGTACACGGTTGAGCCAAGGGTGCCGGGGCATACGATACTACCCTGTCCATTCTTGGCAAGTCTTGGCTATGATGCACTCAGCCCTAAGAAAACCCCACTTAGGGTGCAGTCTTGTAACTATAAGCCATATAGGCATAAAGGACAAGAGGCTGCGAAAACAGCTGGTTGTTGTTAAGATCGGATGGGAGGAGCTAGTCTTGTATGGCCGATGCACCCTCCTTGAAGGGGAAACCAGGGGGAAGATAAGGGTGGCACCCTCCATTAGGGAGCTGATAAGTGTCTAAAGACGGCAATGTCATGGGGCTTTATGATCGCAAGAACACTTAGGCCTGTCATATTTTCGCGTGACAAATATTATACAGAGGCAACAAGACATGAGAAAAAGTTAAGATGATATCAATGGGTTTTTACATGAAAGTGTAAAGACGTCCTGCGATTTCATCGCAAGACGGCAATGTCATAAGGCTTTGTTCTCGCAAGGGAGCTTAGACTTGTCATATTATCGCAGAGAAATTGACAAAATACGGATAAGGCAAGATCAACGGGTTTTTACATGCAAATGTAAAGACGTCCTGCGATTTTGTCGCAGACACAAAAAATTGGCAAAATAAGACCTTTAACTAGGAAGGCAAAATAAGACCAACAGAATAATCCCAAACATTAACTATTTTCTTTTAAGAATGTAGGAAAGATTTGTTCATCACGGGAGAGATGATGAGAAACAAGTATCCTTCAGAATTTCTTAGAAATATTATTCAGAATCACACAACAGGATTATTCATAATTTCGCAGAAGTATTCATAATATCGCAGTATTATCCATAATTTCGCAAGTACTATTCACAAAATAGTTCGCAAGGAGAAAATGCGGGAAACACTTGTTCATCACAAAAAAGATAATGAGGGGAAAGTATGGGAGTTGATAAATAAAATATCATTATCTTCCTTGAGAATATTCAAAATAACAGAAATAAAATTGAATTCCAAAGTTGCATAAAGATACATTGCTCACAAGAAAGAGGAAGAAAAAGAAAACAAAAACAAAACTCAAGTTTCAATATTGGTCTCGCCATTAGTCTCGTCAGCTTCATTCTCCTTGCCAATATTCTTCGTGTCACGACCAGCTTGAGTTTCTTCTTCATCTAACTTTTCACCAGTAATTGCTTCACCACCAGTAGCTACTTATCTAGAAGGACTTTTTTCTTCTTCTGTTGGGTCTTCTTGAGAGACATCTTCTTCACCATTTGCATAGTTTAGATCATTATCAATGGGAAGAGGAATTTCATCATCATCTACTTCTAGAGGATCAATGGATACAGGAGGGAGATATTTGGATATCAGAATGTCATTCACAAGAACTTCAGCATTAAGATGAACCTTGCGAAGGAAACCTCTATCACGATTTCTAATCTCTATATTTTTGAAGTATTCAAGGTAGTCATATCTCCTCTCTGCTCGATCGCTAGATTGAACAAGATTGGCGGTGAGCACTCCGTTTTCTTTGCGAACTTTAGCCAGTTTTTCAGTCAGATCAGAAATGATAGAATGAGGGCCTTTTTCAGATTCTGCGAGAAACATAAATTGACAAGAAAATATTCAGATGAAAATCTCGCAAGAAATATAGCAGAGAAATTAAATAGAGAAATTAGCAATTAAGAAAGTCAAAATGACTACCTTATTTTTGAGAAGTTAAGTTTTGAATTAATGTTAAGAAACAATTCTCCCATTGGTTCATGGCATCATCAAAATTATCTCCAACTATACCCTTCAGGCGAGATTTTATAATTTTTTCTTTGGAGTGGAGATAAGTATTTTCTTTTGCTAATAAGGAGTAAGATTCTTCTAACTGAGAATATTGATCTTGGAGTTTACTGGCCTTTAAACTTAGAGTTAACCTGCCTTTGATAAGTTTATCTTTCTCAGCAGCAGAAGATTCAGTTACTTCCTTGAGTTCGTCTTTTAATGAATGAAGAGATTGTTCTTGGTCGTTACACACTTTCTGAAGAATATTTATTTACTTCGAGGAGATCGCCATCTTGTTTAAAAAGCTACGTTTCTCCTGAGATAAAGTTCTATTTTCATCTAATAAAGATTCCATCGCCAAGTTAGCTTGGGTTAACAAATATGAGAGGCGAGTAACTTCACTACTTAATATATTTTTCCTTTGCGCTAATTGATCGTTCTCATTGGTAAGATTATCTATTTGATCGATCGAGTATGTGTTCTAATCTATTATATTGATCCATCCAAGAATCTCTCTCAACACGGGCTTCCTCAGCAACAGACTCAAATTGAAATATCTTCATTAATCGTTTCTGATTTAAAGCTAAATAGGCAAACCAAAATATTTAAAAGGGAATTGAGTACAGAAAACATGAAAATCTACTAGAATAGAAAAACTAGAGGCAGAGACAGAAGAACTATACCTTTTAACTCCTTGTTATTATTGCGAAAATTTTCGCAATCTAGTAAATAGTTGCGAAGCTTGTGATCAAGAATATCACATTCTGAAGTTTTGGCTTGGAGACTTCTCTTTAGAGCTTCAACTTCATTTTCTAAAGACGCTCGCGAAGCAGTTCGATCAGAACCAAAATATTTGATTAAAGTCTCGCAGACATCATATTTAAAAGGGTCAGTAGAATATTTCCTGGCATCATCTAAAATGTCAGACAAAACTTTAAAAGCAGCATCAACCCCTACTAATACTTCTTTAGATGAGGAAAGAGGTGCAGAGGGTGAAGTAGTAATGATGGCGAGTTGGAGATTTGAGTCATTTGCGATGGTTGCATCACCAGAAGGTGGAGTGTCTGGGAAAGTAACAGTTGGAAGTAAAATAGGAGAGGAAGAAGCTTTGTTCATAACAGTTTTGGGAGTCTTATTCATTGGAGGATTAACGACATTGGGGGTATTGATAATGATATTCTCGCAAATAGAGGATGGAGGTTCCATCTTCGAAGTAGTAGAAACAGATTTTGAAGATGAAAATTTGGGAATAGTAATATCAATCTCAAGAGCCTTGGCTTTGCGATATTTCTTGCGAGATTTAACAGCACTTTCATCACCCTGCGAGTAATAATATAGATAAGAAACAGAGGAAACAATATTGTTATTAAGAAAACAAATGTTTCTTACTACCTTATGACTCGCAGACTTCCTTTTCTTTTCAGTGAGTTTTTGTTGTGAATCTTCTCGAAGATTAGGGTTTTGGTCGACAAATTGGGTGTTGGATGTAGTTCCACTAAAAAGAAAACCAAGTATGAAAGTTATATAGAATTAAGCAAAAAAGATCAAATAGGGTGAATAAATATGACTCAAACAAGCAAAATCGAGTTTAATAATGTCAGAAAAACACATACCTTGGTGATTCCATTAAAACAGCAGCAGGTGAATCTGCAGAAGAAGAAAATTGCAGGTAGAAAAAATTTACAGAGAACGAAGAGGTGAAGAAGACGAAGAAGTAAAAGAATAAAAAATATTTATTTGATAGGTTCTCTCTTTTATAGACAGAAGGATGGTAACCGGGTAATAAAGAACTGGTAAAAAAAGGAATATTCGACACGTGTAGGCGGTAACACTTAATTTACGGAGTTTTGTTGATCATAGAAGATGAAACGATGAATAGTTGCGGCATTTTATTTCTCATGATCTTTTCTCCTTCGCAGAAAAGGCATGAGAATAGGCAAGATGTAGGATCAAAATATCGCCACAACAATACTCCTACGAGATTTACAGCGACAGTTCTGCGATCTCTTCAACAACACACTGCGAGTGTCACAAAATGACTCAAAACAATGACGTAACAGATGACGATAGCTGAAACGTGAGAAGAGTGAGACCATTCTGCGAGGGTTATATCATCTGTGATAGTTAGCGTTATCACTGCTGTGATTATATCGCGATTCAGATCCGAAATTAAAGGACAGATTAGCTGTCATCCATTATGTAATTATCCTATATAAAGAGACCCGGTAGTTTCAGAAGGAAGAGGATGAATTTTTGAACGCTAAGAAAGTTTTGAGGAGAGAGAAAATCCAAGAGAGTGATTATATTCTTGATCTCTTCCATTTCTTGTAAACATTTCTGAGAATCAAATAATAAAGTGTTGCTTTTAATCTTCAAATATGTGTTGATTATTGTGAATTCTTGTGAAGGGTGTAGTGTAGGTTTTCCTGCAACTACATCTTCTTTATCTTCAAATCTTCTTAGATCTTCAATAAACACCTGCGCACAACTACTTGAATCTCTTGTGATCAATCACATACAAAACGGAGTCTGTTAACAATGAATTATCACAAGATCGTCTTTAGATCTAACAACAGTCTAAAGATCCATGTCGAAACTTTGAACTAGTTTGAGTGGATCTTATATCAGAAGAGAATATCCTCAAGCATAAACAAACTAGGTGCAATCAAAGTCCAACCACCATTAGTCAATCAAATCAATATGAAAACTAAAGATAAACCGCAATCATCTAGTTTCCCACCAACGGTACGCACTAAAGATTCTCAATCCCAAAGAAGACTTTAAACTGAGCAGCCATAAGAGATTTCACCTAATTAGGTTACTCTCCTCTCTGAATAGGCGGCTTCACCAGTAACAGTACAACAGAGGAAGTTTACTATCACGAAGGATTAGTTTGCTAGAAATGCAAACTCAAAGTATTTATAGACAAAGAAGTTTGGACACCAAGGAATTTCCAAAACCGAAAATATTCTCAAGATATTCAACAATAATTTCCAAATTCGGTTTTCATAATTCTTGAGAACGCACTTTCCAAATTAATGATCGAAATATCCTTGGAAAATCCTTAACTAGCAAGTGCACATTTCTAATTCTTATTTTCCATATATAATTAAAAACCTTAATTAAAAGATTTTTAACTTATTTAAATTCGATCTTGGGATTTACTTCCTTCTTAGTTGTTAAGGAATATCTTTGAACAATAAAAGATACACATTAATGCACGTGTTCAAAGTGTGTCGACATCTTTCTCTTATAAGTCCTTTTTCATACTTACTCACTTGAAACCGATTTACCACGCTTCCAAACAAGTTTAGAGTTGGTTCACCTGACTTTCAAGAACTATGTGATTGATCAAGTAACTCTCAATCACAAATCATGGGTGTAACAGTTCTACCAAAACAAGTTTAGGTTCTACCTCCATGTGAGTACTATGCATAGTCACACTAGCTTACCAAACTTTGGTTGACTAGGTACTAGGATCGGTTCCCCACATATATTTGGTATCTAACTTATATGTGTTGCACATGTCCATATGATCGGTTTCCCTTTGCCTAAAAATGTATTACACATGTTCATAGGATCGGTTCCCCTTTCTACTATAAACCTTGCTGCACCTCATACAAGGATCAATTTCCCTTTGTATGTGTTGCACCTCTTACTAGGATCGGTTCCCCTTTAACCAGTGTTAGGTCTTACACACACAAACTCGATCATACCCCAAGTGATTACTTAAGATAGGTTTCACTAATAAAAGTCATACCAATACATAAGTCAGGCCTCATGTGAATAGTTTTACCAAGAACACAACCAAGTCATGAGCGGTTATACTAATCACACATATTGGTCGTTCATAAGATATGCAATGAAGAACAGCCCCAATAATGCCTGGCGATTTCCTTTTCGGTTTACAACACAAGATCATGAACTTACTTCCTTAAAATACATGTAAAACATTGTTTCCTAGGATGAAATACTCACCTTATACCCATACATAATCACAATAGGATTCATAGGATTATGTTGATGTCTTATATACAAAGTTTAATGGTTAAGCAATAAACCTCATATTTTATTCCTTAATACTATGTCTATCTAGAGAGTTCATGCTTCGTAGTTTTATGTTTTCAATATGCACTACTTGAAAGATACGTTAGGGAATGAAACAGTTCAAGTCAGATATCACTAACCTCAAGTGGAAAGATGATGTTGTGGTTATAGCTCCGTACTTCTTCACTTTTTCAAGTCTTCGCAATACTTGTAATGTCTCATACTAATACTTTCAAGCTAACCTATACGAAGTTGACTCTAGAACATTTAATCAAGCGACTCTTAAATGAGTTTTGGTTAACTAAAATATGACAACCAAACTTGACATACCAACACTTGGTGGGTTCAACTGAGCTATGCTCTAATAATTGTGAGTGAGATCAGCTAAGGGAACATGACTGTACCTTAATCAGTGTGAGACTTGGTTAGGGCTCAACTACATTCCAGTAGGCTAGTGTCTGTAGCGGCTTAATACAGTGTAGTGCTCAAATCTGGACTAGATCCTGGGGTTTTTCTGCATTTGAGGTTTCCTCGTTGACAAAAATTCTGGTGTCTCTGATATTTCTTTTCCACATTATATTTTTTTATATAATTAAAATATCACAAGTTGTGTGTAGTTCAATCAATTGGTAAATCTAACCTTTGGTTGTTGATTGAAATTGGTTGACACTTGAACATTGGTGTTTGGTACCGTTCAAGTTGTTTCTCATAATAATCAATCTCGCGGATTCCTATCTGTTTGATTTGTTGATTACATTGAGAAACATAGATATATTTCTTTGATTGAGTTTGACTGTCTAGTTGATTCTCTTGGAATTTTATTGGAGTTAGTCCATACAGATTGCCGAACGAAATATTGGGTGTGGTTGTTAGACCCTCGCTTTTTCAGATAGTAATGATGAATATGATGATAACGCCGGTGTAGACATTCACCAATCATATTTTCATGCTAGTCGTCAAATTAAATTTATCAATATAACTGCTCGCAACAAATACCTTAAGTTCCTTCATAGGCATTTCATTATAAAAAGGATATATGAATGTACTGTTCAAGAACCGGAATTTCATGAGTTCATGAGAAAGTATGAATGGGGTTATATTTATGATGGTATGGGTACTTCCCACCCATAAATGAAGACCAAGGTCACGGGAATTACATTTGAGGTCAACAGACACGTTATTGCCGAGTTGTTAACTCTGCCTCTCCAACACTCGTTTGTTATTCCTCAACCTGAAGGTCGTAGACCATCTCACAGTCAGCTGTCTGAAATACTCTTAGGAAAGAATATGCGATGGTCAGGAAGCAAACTTGTAATGACCCGTCCCTTTACCTGTACTGTTTCTTCTTGCCTAATGCGGTTATCCAGCAGTTTAGGATTTTCAACGACACTACTTTGGTCATCCAGCAACAGCTTCTCGAGAGGTCACCCATCCTGTGAGTACTCTCGGCCGAGAACACTTGACTTAGAAGTTTTTCCTACAACTCAGTCAAGTGAACCCATTAGGCTTATGATGTTGGAAAAGGACAAACTATTACTTATATTGCATTCAGCCAATCATTGCCGAATATTACAATACCACCACCTTAAATTGGAGCCGTCCTCGGATCCGGAATATATTCAAGTCAAGATATTCGACGTTCCCTACACCTCATGAGACAAGCACCTGGAATAATCCCGTCCAGCATACCTTCCTACCCTCGGCAGGTAACCCATTGTCGGCTCTGATACCATTTGTAATGATCCGACCCTCCACCGATACTGTCCCCACTTAGTCATTGCGGTTATCTGATAGTGTGGTGTTTTTAACAGGCATCGTTTTGGTTATCCAGTAGCAATTTCCCGAGAGGTTACCCATCCATGGATTACTCCCGCCTAAGCACGCTTATCTGCAGACATTTTACATCATACGTATCAGGGTGATTACTTTATCCGATATTTCTCACGCTTAACTGCGGACATTTCTCTTTGTGTAATTTCTTATACATGATTTATATTTCGTATGATTTTCTATTGTTATGTTTCTGAAATTTACCCGTATAATTATGTGCATCTGATTGATGATCGGGAATTTATTATTGATAGATAACATGTTTAGGAATCCCTTGTTAAAATTTGAGGATACTCCACCGTAGATTCATCGTTGCTTGTTTATTATGATTGTAATTATTGTTGTTTGTTTAATTTTATGTATATGGATTTTTTTGATTTGTCGGAATCGTGTTCTAAATTTTGAGGACAAAATTTCTTTTAAGGGGGTAAGAATGTGATACCCATAATTTTGTATCCATATTTTAGGTTCCCTATTGTGGCCTATAAAAGGCCAATATATGTATATTTATAATCAAATAGTTATCCCATAAAATCTTTATTGTGACATCTAAAAATAATATTTTATTGCAGTGGAAAATATGGAGAAAGTAAAGAGGCAAATAGAGGTCTCTATTGATCAGGATAATAGGGTTATGGATACAATTTTCTTTATATACATGTAAAGGTAAACTCTATGTAACTAGATGGACCACACATCCTTGGGCTGTAGGTCCTGTAATACCCCCCCCCCCCCTGTGCGGTTCAATAACAAAACTTCATACATAGTGCTTTTAATATAGTTCTTCAAATGTCGTTCTCTCCTTAATGACTTGTGCCGAAATCAATTGCCTCATTAAAACTTTGACAAGGAAAATCCCAGTGGGATAAAACCTTGGTACAACTCTTTACATGTAGTACTTCACATGTGTCTCCTACTTTTCATGTAGTTCATCACATGCAATACGATCTTCAAAGATCGGCGAGTTTAAGTTAATTTCCTCGTTAAAACTTCGTCAGGAAAACCCATAGGGACAAAACCTGAACTAAAGAAAAAGAGTATAATATTAAGCAAACTTAAAACATAGTTGGACTCAAATATGTTACCTCATTAAAACCTTGACAAGGAAAACCCAGTGGGACAAAACCTTGACGAATGGAAAAGAGTACAACGTGACAAATACAAGTAAAGGTGATCTGTTGCAGATAATCACTTTGCTCCGTTGAAGTTGATTAGTTGCTTCACAACTCCTAAGGCAGAAAATCCTTGTGGGAAAGACAATAGCCTTAGTTTGGAAATTACTTCCCGGTGTTTGTTGTTGTCTCATTAAAAACCTTAATGAGTAACAAAACCCTGTGGGAAAAACTATTCTCGATCGAAGGGAAAAAGATTACAACACAACTTCAATTTCGAAGTAAAATATGTCGACATCATATCCTTGGATCCTCTCCCTGATGTCGGCATCTCCCCCTGATTACTTTCAGAGTTGTTCCAGACAATTCCTTTAGTCATGTATTTTTTGAAAATGAATATCGGTGATGTCCTAGAAAATAATCTACCATATCTCCCCCCTGATTACTTTCATTGGAGAAGAGATTATTGTTTCTTCATAATCAACAACTTTTGGATTGAACTTTTATTAGCATTCCTTTTAATATCTTTGCAGGGATAAGACAAATTTATGTCAATGGTTACTTTTAAGTACATGATTACATTCACTATACCATTCTAATGACGTTACGTTGGCGCTGAGCTATATCTAGCTAACAAGTTCCCTGAGGATGTAAAATTAAATCGAGTACATTATTATACTAAGTACAACAATGCGTGTATTATACTTAGATATACGAATTTCATCTCCAAACACATCTTCATCATTTTCCTTTAGACTAAATGGTCACTTACTTATATTTGAACCTCGACTAATCATGGGAGTGCTAGCAGGATGCATATCCTTTATTAAATTTCCTAACAACTTTAGACCTATGCAAACCGGTGGAATAATATACCACAAGCTCAATTTTTGATCGAGCCTTCCCTAGATTTCTCATCTCAAATTTGGATTTAGAGTAGCTTGTAGGATTTGTTATTTCATCAAGAGCACCGATCATGTTTGTACCATCGACATAGGTAGCTACAATTCCAAATCAGGAACTTTCTTGTGAATACGCAAGGAAAAATACCTTACTTGTATATCCCCACCAAATCAAATAGCCACTTAGAAGGTTATACCACATTCACATGATTGTTTCATTCCGTAAATGAACGTCCAATCTAATTGTAAACGTACTTTGTGGTCTAAAATCACTTGATTTGGGTAACAAAAGGTTATCAGGACCTTTTCAAAATATCTTATATCTCTTGATTCATTCAGAGATATGTAATAACCACATACATATGCTTTATTTCAAGCCTTTTTGAAATTACCAAGCTAACTAAGTAGCGGAGCGTTATAACGTTCATTATAAGAGGACAATTCCATGGCATTGTGAGAAACCTCGCTCCACAAGGCGAGTCTTGATACTTTGAGACTCCATTCTTCCCACTGTGCTCTATGAAGAATAATCATGTATGTCCCATAGGATTTACACTTGGTTATTTATCAAAGAACCAAATTCTACCTAAATTATGTACGCCAAATATGCTCTTTGTTGACACTAAACAATAAGAAGCATGGTTCGATATCATCATGCTATATTTTATTGAGAAACTATATATATATATAAATAATCATTAATATATTTGCACGATCTTTCCATTGACTCGTGTTTGTTCTCATAATCCTTTAGGATTTCGCTGTTCTCTATTATCATTAAACTTCGGAGCGTCCTCCAGTATTGATTCATGGACATAGACAAAGACAATCAAATGAGATGATTTCATTAACGATACAAATTAGGTTGTGCCTTAATCATTTACTTCCTTTCTAGGTGAGTATTAATCGAACCTGGTGGTCTCTTTGAAAAAGCGGGGGTCTAACAACCACACCCAATATTTCGATTAGCAATTTGTATGGACAAGCTCCAATATACTTTCTAGATAACCAACTAGACAGCCAGACTCAATCAATAAAAAATATATCAAAGCGTTTTTATCTCTCTCACTTGATTTGATCTTTACTCAAACAAACATAAATATGCGAGTCTTTATCAAATACAAGGATATAACTTGGATGGTACCAAAGACCAATATCCAAGTGTCAATCAATTTAAATCAACAACCAAAAGGTCGGATATTCTAATATATTGAACAACGCACAACCTGTATTATTTCAATTATATACCAAAATATAATGCAGAAAATAAATAACACATACACCAGAACCTATTCCAGATTAAACATACACTGTATTAAGCCGCTACAGACACTAGCCTACTTTAAGCTAACTTCGGTCTGGACTGTAGTTGACCCCTAATCAATCTCACACTGATCCAAGGTATAGTTATAATCCTATGCCTCTGATCCCAGTAGGATACATCGCACTTGATTCCCTTAGCTGATCTCACCCACAACCAAGAGTTGCTACGACCCAGAGTCGAAGACTTTAATAAACAAATCTGTATCACACAGAAAAGTCTACAATAATATATAAATCTGTCTCCCACGAATGTACCTACGAGTTTTTGTTCTGTCTTTTGATAAATCAAGGTGAACATGAACCAATTGATAAAACCAAACTTATATTCCCAAAGAACAACTCAGCTTTATTAATCACCTCACAATAGTCTTAATCGACGCAGCGAAAAAAGATATTGTGGAATCACAAATGATGAGACAAAGTATTTGTGACTACTTTTATATCTTTCCTATCGGAGATAGAAATCTCAAGCCAATTATTACAATTGTACTCGTACGTTAGAAACAACAAGATCAGATCACACAACTACAAGAAAAGTAATATCGGACTGGATTAACAATCCCAATGAAGTCTTTAAGTCGTTAACCTGGTTTTAGAAGAAGAAAACCAAAGGTTAAAGGAGAATCGACTCTAGATTAACAAACTAGTATCACACAGAATGTGTGGGGATTAGGTTTCCCAATTGCTAGAGTTCTCCCTTATATAGTCTCTCAAATCAGGGTTTGCGATCAATGTTAGCTTAGTAATAAAGTATTCAATATTCACCGTTAGATAAAAACCTAATTAGATTCAAGCTAATATTTATCAACCATTAGATCGAAAACATATCTTGTTATACACACGTTAAATGCACGTTTGTAGGCTTGTGAATACTGTACCCAAACTTGTACATTAGTTGGTTCAACAATAGTTAACCAAATGGTTAGCCATATGATAACTTTCATATCAACCATATTCTTCTTCACCATAACTAGTCCAAATGACTCAAATAAACTAGTTAAAGAGTTGTTCAATTTCTTAGATCTTTATGTACTACACAAGACACAATTGATGCAAAAACTATGTGATTCACTCGAATCGATTCATGAACTATAAAGTCACTGTTTGCAATATCATTCCTTAGTTTATTAAGATAAGTTCACAAACATCTTTTTTAGACATAACCTACTCAAGTTCGCGGACTGGGTTCGTGGACTTAAGTTCTCGGATGGAGTTCACAAACTCCAGTAGAAATTCTTGGGTCGAGAACTTCTGCTAGTTCGCGGATTGAAGCTCATGTACTTCCCCGGTTTCACTTGATCAACAAAGTTCATAAACTTTGGTTCAAGCAATAAGGACTTATACATATATGTGTTTCCACAATAATGCTTATATCCTCCAATGTTTATATTGTCTAAACTCTCACTTCAATCATTGAAACATTCTCAGAGGGCGTTATATAGTTGTTATTCATAAACTATTTTTCGTCAGAGCAATTTTCAAAGTGATTGAAACATAACATGACTTTCGTCACTAGGTAAAGATGAACTTGGCTAAAGCGAAAGCTTTACCAACACATATTTCGAGAAATAGATAAGCGAGTATACTCGGCTCGAAATACCACATGTGTATAATCTTAGTCTATATAATAATATGAATTTTGTCTCAAGATAGGAGATAGAGTGGATAGATTTTTGAGTGATAGATAAATTCAAGTCTCCACATACCTTTTAGTCGATGAAGATCCACTGGTTCCTTGAGTATTCCTTCGTCTTCTATGATGATCGTCATGGAGTTCTTGAGCTCACCTACACTTTCTATCCTAGTCCGAGACCTTAGCTATAGTAGACTAGAAATCAAGACTTTATAGGTTTGATCACTAATATTGACAAACATGCTTGAGATAGCAACTCATGCGAGTTCAACCGAGCAGTGCTCTAACAATCTCCCCTTTTGTCAATTTTAGTGGAAAAACTATTAATACATATGGAATACAAAAAAATATATAAATAATCTTTGTATCTCCTATTACACATGTCGTCTAATCTTCAACATTACTCGAAATCTTCGTCACTTCCAAGTACTCCAGTGATCCCAAAGGTTGTAAGTTTAGCATCATCGTTGTTGAAAATCTATAGCTATAACAACGAGAAAACAAGAGTTCTCAATCATTGTTATACAGTGTCATAGTATCATTACACATCGTCAAAGTCCAATTGCATCACAACTTTAACAACAATACTATGGTCATATGTCACTCCCCATTAGTCAATACTCCATCTCACATGGAAACCACTCCCCCTTACATAATGATACGAAAACCATATATATTTGTAGTGTGAACTACATATTAATTTTCCCCCTTTTTATCAATAAAATTGACAAGGGTACAAGAACGGATCCTAATGGAATTTCCGTAAGAGACGGTTTATGACCAAAGGTAAATGTATATCATCTTGTTTAGATGAAATCATAAAGCCGAAGCTAAATTCATTTATCAAGGAGTTTATAAAGATACAAGATAACCCCTATAATATTCCACAACCACACTCCCCAGAAAAATTTGGCAATTAAGCACAAGTTCAAAAAGAACTTTCCCCCATAAAATGTCATTCCCAAGGGAACAACAAGAGCGACCTTAATTTCGAAAGAAAAGAAGGATTTATTTAGACTCAACAAATCACATACGAGTATGAATTTGGTATCCAAAAATAATATTCAATCAAATTAACCGTAAGCGAACCTAAGATTAATTTAATCAAATATGCTCAACACAAGTAAACTTATGGAGACTTAAGAAATCAATTAGATTAATCACAAGAGAACCCACAATTAATCTAATCAAATTACACAACTAAACTAATCACAAAAGTTATCAATTTAATTGGCCATGCTCAGCACAGAGTACCTTATGGAACAACAACTAAGCTAATCATAAATATCAACTTTGGTTATTCACGTGCTCAACATAAGACACTTTATGGAACAACATAGTATTTTCACAAAAAATGTGGATCGGAGATCGACCTTATACCGTGGAATAATCAAGGATTCATTCTATTTCCCACCACCATTTGCACAATGACATAAAATACACATAATCCTTGAATCACAAAGGATTTTAGCCTATATTACATCAATAATTGACAATATAGCCTTAAATTTTATGTTTGTTAAAAGTCTATTCATTCTTTAATCAATACTTGCATATCAATTCACGAACAACTTTACTTTTGACAAAGTATGGGACAATCAAGTTCACAAACGTAAACACACATATCCCATAAAAATGTTGCAATATATAAAACCATAAAGATTAATACTGCAAAAATCATCTTCCAGACAAGTTTAGAATTTAAACCAATAAATATAAAAACAAGAAGATGAAAACGTTGGACATAGCTATGTGTAATCACAATAATGGCTATTCCAAACCACTAGTTATTCTTTTAAACAAAACAAGAAAAATAGAATTCTCATCAGAAGACTTACTAGTTGTCGTAGATCTTTCTTAGAGCATCTACTGAAAATTACTTCTCATTATTGAAAAATCCATTGATTATGGGATCGTTCAGTTCTTCCAAATCTTTAGAAATATCAGTTAACTCACTAAGTTCTCTTTTAAAATCACTCAAGGTGTTCTTGGATTGAGACAACATTTGTTCATAGTGAGTTACTTTTTCCAAAGAGGAAATGATTTGAGATTTTAAGCCATTTCTGTTGTTGATAAAGTCTTTTACCATGCTTCTAAAGTTATTGTCAAAAGGACAAACAAAAAAGAGGCAATTAGATGAAGAACCTTCTCCATTATTTGTAGTCTTCACTTTCTTCATCCTAGAAGAAGAAATCCCTTTACACAGATACACATTAGCTGCTTCAACTGCATCTCTGCTTGTGGTGCTTCTAGTTACAGGAGCCATAAAGTTGTATCTTTTAAAGTAAGGATGAAGACTACTAATGATTTAAATAGACTTATGAACATCAAAAAGCCTAGATGAAAAAGTCTTCTGTAGTTTAATGATGCATTATCTATATTGTTAGGAGAATATTTTCTTAACATAAATAGATACAAAACTTGAGCCACAGAGACTAAAAACCCCATTTTCTCAAGTTAGAGATGAGGATGCAAACGCCTCTGAAGTTAGATAGAGACGTTATGAGCCAGACGCTCTCCTTGTTTATCACATAGTGATTTTTCAAGGTTTGTTGTGTAAACAAGTTTCTTACCACTTATGATTATGGAAGCATTGGTTTTAGGATAACCACATAGATTATCCAGATTCATCTTTTGCATGTTCTTCTGTAATTTGGAAATTCTTTAAATGTTCCTCTTGAATCTCCAACACGTACTTTGAACATGCCTTGCATTACCACAAAACAAACAGACCAAGGATTTTATGTTCTGTTGAGGTATCTTTTGCTTAACACATCTGCCAACTTTTATTTTTTCCTGATTAATAGAAGCAACGGGATTGAAAATGTCTGCACACTTGCTTTTGTATCCTAAACCATTAGTGTTTCCAAAGGACTTCTGACCAAATAACATTGCTGAAATTTTGTCAGAACTTCCAGACAATCTTTGTAGATCATCCTTAAGAGTATTAATCACTTTATCCTTTAAATCAATGGTTCTGGTGAATTTATCATTAAGACAATCTATTTCAATATTTTTCACCTGGATTAATGATTCTAGTTTCTTCAATGAAGCTTTTAATTGAAGATTTTATTGAAGAACCTCTTTATTCAAGAAATCTAAAACCTCTGTGTCAGTCTCATATTCTGAATCAGAACTTGAGTGTGTAGATGTTTCTACTATAAAAGATGATAGTTCATCACATATATCAAACATATTCAACCTATTGACACTTAAAGGTTTTTCTTTCACAAAATCATTAACAACAACGGCAGACAGAGGATGTTTATCACATCTAGTGCTTCTTTTTATAAATTCTTTGATATTTTCTGTTATCAATGGTTTTTGAAACCAAACATCATCCGTACAACATTCATCACCCCATGACAAGATAGAGGATTCACTTGTGGTTGTCACACCATTGAATATAATGGTTTGAACATAATTTTGATAAGGAATTCTTACCTTTCCAAAAGATGTATTTTCAGACAAAGTATTGAGGTTATTTCCTGCATCGATGGTACATTTCTTAGAAACTTGTTTGTTGGATTCAAAAATAGTTTCTAAGATGTCCCAAGCATCTTTAGACTTAGTACAAGTAGACAAATAATGCTGAAGATCTGGGATAATGTCTTGTCTGATAGCATCTATGCCTTCAGAATTTTTCTTTACAATAAGAATTTCTTCTGGACTATAACTACCAACATCCTTAGGTATAGATACACCACATTATGTATTCACCAGAGATCGTAGCAATTAATAACATGTGCCCATATTTGAAAATCACGAACTTGAAGATACGTGCTCATATCAATTTTCCACCATGGGTAGTTTGAACCATCAAATACTGGTGGTACGTTTATTGAGATAGCACCTATGTCCGTAGAGTCGGATCGCTACAAACACAGACTTGTAAGGTATTGAACGTGTTTGCATGTTCTGATACCAATTGAAAAAGCGGGGGTCTAACAACCACACCCAATATTTTGATTAGAAATCTGTATGGGCAAACTCCAATATACTTTCTAGAGAATCAACTAAATAGTCAGACTCAATCAATAGAAAATATATCAAAGAGTTTATATCTCTCTCACTTGATTTGATCTTTACTCAAACAAACAGAAATCTACGAGTCTTTATCAAATACAAGGAGATAACTTGGATGGTACCAAAGACCAATATCCAAGTGTCAATCAATTTAAATCAACAACCAAAAGGTCGGATATTCTAATTGATTGAACAACGCACAACCTGTATTCTTTCAATTATATACCAAAATATGATGTAGAAAAAAAATAACACAGACACCAGAATTTTGTTAACGAGGAAACCGTAAATGCAGAAAAACCCCAGGACCTAGTACAGATTAAACATACACTGTATTAAGCCTCTACAGGCACTAGCCTACTTCAAGCTAACTTCGGTCTGGACTGTAGTTGAACCCCAATCAATCTCACACTGATCCAAGGTACAGTTATGATCATACGCCTCTGATTCCAGCAAGATATTGCGCACTTGATTCCCTTAGTTGATCTCACCCACAACCAAGAGTTGCTACAACCCAAAGTCGAAGACTAGAATAAACAAATTTGTATCACACAGAAAAGTCTACAGTAATAGATAAATCCGTCTCCCACGAATATACCTACAATTTTTTGTTCCGTATTTTGATAAATCAAGGTGAACAGGAACCAATTGATAAAACCAGACTTATATTCCCGAAGAAAAACTCAGCTTTATCAATCACCTCATAATAGTCTTAATCGACGCAGCGAAAAAAGATATTGTGGAATCACAAACGATGAGACGAAGTGTTTGTGATTAATTTTATATCTTGCATATCAGAGATAGAAATCTCAATCCAATTATTATAATTGTACTCGTGCGATTGAAACAGCAAGATCAGATCACACAACTACAAGAAAAGTAGTATCGGTCTAGCTTCACAATCCCAATGAAGTCTTTAAGTCATTAACCTGGTTTTAGAAGAAGAAAACCAAAGGTTAAAGGAGAATCAACTCTAGATTAGCAAACTAGTATCACACAGAATATGTGGGGATTAGATTTCCCAGTTGCTAGAGTTCTCCCTTATATAGTCTCTCAAATCAGGGTTTGCAATCAATGTTAGCTTAGTAACAAAGCATTCAATATTCACCGTTAGATGAAAACTTGATTAGATTCAAGCTAATATTTATCAACTGTTAGATCGAAAACATATCTTGTTACACACACATGAAATGCACATTTGTAGGCTTGTGAAAGCCATACCCAAACTTGTACATTAGTTGGTTCAACAATAGTTAACCAAATGGTTAGCCGTATGATAACTTTCATATCAACCATGTTCTTCTTCACCATAACTAGTCCAAATGACTCAAATGAACAAGTTAGAGAGTTGTTCAATTTCTTAGATCTTTATGTACTACACAAGACACGATTGAAGCAAAAATGATGTGATTCATTCGAATAGATTCATGAACTATAAAACCACGGTTTGCAATAGCATTCCTTAGTTTATTAAGATAAGTTCACAAACATCGTTTTTAGACATAACCTACTCAAGTTCGTGGACTTAAGTTCCCGGATGGAGTTAAAAAACTCTAGCAGAAATTCTCGGGTCAAGAACTTATGCCAATTCGCGGACTAAAGCTCACCTACTTCCCCGGTTTCACTTGATCAACAAAGTTCGCAAACTTTGGTTCAATCAATAAGGAGTTATACATATATGTGTTTCCACAATAATGCTTATATCCTCCAATGGTTATATTATCTAAACTCTCATTTAAATCATTGAAACATTCTCAGAGGGCGTTATATAGTTGTTATTCACAAACTATTTTTCGTCAGAGCGATTTTCAAAGTGATTGAAACATAACATGACTTTCGTCACTAGGTAAAGATGAACTTGGATAAAGCGAAAGCTTTACCAACACATATTTCGAGAAATAGATAAGCAAGATATACTTATCTCGAAATATCACATGTGTATAATCTTAGTCTATATAGTAATACGAATTTTGTCTCAAGATAAGAGATACAGTAAATATACTTTTTAGTGATAGATAAGTTCAAGTCTCCACATACCTTTTAGTCGATGAAGATACACTGTTTCCTTGAGTAGTCCTTAATATTTTATGATGATCGCCATGGAGTTCTTGAGCTCAACTACACTTTCTATCCTAGTCCGAGACCTTAGCTATAGTAGACTAGAAATCCAGATTTTATAGTTTTGATCACTAACATTGAAAAACATGCTTGAGATAGCAACGCATGCAAGTTCGAAAAAAGCAGTGTTCTAACACGATCCTATGAACATGTGCAACACGTTTTTAGGCAAAGGGAAACCGATCCTATGGACACGTTCAACATATATAAGTTAGATACCAAATATATGTGGGCAAACGATCCTAGTACCTAGTCAACCAAAGTTTGGTAAGCTAGTGTGACTATGCACAATACTCACATGGAGGTAGAACCGAAACTTGTTTTGGTAGAACCGTTATACCCATGATTTGTGATTAAGTGTTACTTGATCAATCACATAGTTCTTGAAAGTCAGATGAACCAATTCAAAACTTGTTTGGAAGCGTGGTAAATCGGTTTCAAGTGAGTAAGTATGAAAAATGACTTACAAGAGAAAGATATCGACACACTTTGAACACATGCATTAATGCGTTTCTTTTATTGTTCAAAGATATTCCTTAACATCTAAGAAGGAGGTAAATCTCAAGACCGAATTTAAATAAGTGAAAAATATTTTAATTAAGGTTTTTAATTATATATGGAAAATAAGAATTAGTAATATGCATTTCCTTGTTAAAGATTTTCCAAGGAGATTTCGATCATTAATTTGGACAGTGCATTCTCAAGAATTATGAAAACCGAATTTGGAAATTATTATTGAATATCTTGAAAATATTTTCGGTTTTGGAAATTCCTTGGTGTCCAAACTTCCTTGTCTATAAATACTTTGAGTTTGAATTTCTAGAAAACTAATCCTTCGTGAGAGTAAACTTTCTATGTTGTACTGTTACTAGTGAAGCCGCCTATTCGGAGAGGAGAGTTACCTAATTAGGCGTACCATTTAGTTTGATTGAGAAGCTCTAGTGCGTACCGTTGGTGGGAAACTAGATAATTGCAGTTTATCTTTAGTTTTCATATTGATTTGATTGACTAACGGTGGTTGAACTTTGATTGCACCTAGTTTGTTTATCCTTGGGAATCTTCTCTTCTGATATAAAATTCACTCAAACTAGTTCAAAGTTTCGACAAGGATCTTTATACTGTTGTTAGATCTAAAGACGATCTTGTGATAATCCATTGTTAACAGACTCCGTTTTATGTGTGATTGATCACAAGAGATTCAAGTAGTTGTGTGCAGGTGTTTATTGAAGACAAAGAAGAGATAGAAGATTTATTACTTGGTTATATAAATCTTTGATGTGCATAATACTTGTTTCGGTAATAGAGGATCCAACTATAATCGATTTATCCTTGTGGTATTTTGATATAATAGTTGTGTAGATCGGCATCAATACATTTCCTTGGGATTAAAATTATTGACTGCAAAATCTTAACGATTACCTTTTGGTGATTGAACATAAGATAGATCTTGGAACCAGGAAAAGGAGTTTATGTTAAGATAAACAAAAGATCCTTTGTCCAACTCATATCACTTGGTTGAAGAGAGTTGATACCAAACAGATTTGTTGTTCCTTTACTGTTTGGAATACGAACCATAGGAATTGGTCCAAGTACGTGACTTGTTTACTGGTCGTAGGCGTGGGAATATAGATGGAACTAGGTGAACTATATGTTTAGTTGCTTGGTCTCAACTATACAAAGTTGGTTTATTTTGTATAGCGTCTTAATCCTGAGAGTATTCAATTCTGGACTAGGTCCCGGGGTTTTTCTGCATTTGCGATTTCCTCGTTAACAAAATCTTGTTGTGTCATTTACTTTATATTTCCGCATTATAATTATTTTATTATAATTAAAGTAAATTGCACAAACGTTAATTCCTATTTACTTGATACGCAATCTTATTGAGTTTGTTTAAGTCTGAACCTTTGTATCAAGTAAACACACTTCGTTGTTGTATTGTCTCGATCTCGTATCCATACACGATCACACAAAGTGTGAACCAATTTGTTGTATTGTCTCGACTCAGTCCATAAATAATCACTTTAGGAGAAAGGACTTATAGGAAGGGAAAGTTATAGCTTGAGGTATATTTGGGTACCCTCGCTGTAGTTGCAGGAATTCCCACACTACACCCTTGTTAAGATTCTATAGAAATCTATTAGAAATCAATTAAACTTCAAAGATTTAAATGACACTTTACTATTCAAATTTCAGAAATGTTTACAGAATTGGAAGGAATCAAGATTACAAATATTCTCCTTAAGTTTCTCTCTCCTCAAGACTCTTTCAACTCTCAAAAAATACATCATCCTTTTCTGGATCTATCGAGCCCTTTATATAGGGATTTACATAATGGATGACAGCTAATTTTTCTTCCTATTTCGGATCTATTCTGCGATCTCATCGCGATCGCTACAATATTCTCTATCGCAAGAATGATGATCATCGCAGGATCAACATATTCTTCTTTTATTTCTTCCATCGTCAGTTTATTTTGGATATTCTGTGACGCTCGTGAAACGTTGTTAAAGAATTGGCAGTGACGCTCGCAGAAACGTTGTTAATATCGCAGGAATAACGTTGTAGCGATATTCTGATCCTACATCTTGCCTCTTCTCATATCTTTTCTGCGAAGAAGAGAATATCATGAGAACTTTTTTAAAATGCCATAACTACTTATCTTTTCAGACTTCTCCGTTCTGACACGTTTCTACGTCCTTCGCCAGCTGTTTTCACGAATTCTTTCTTCCAATAAATTTTTGACACGTCTCCTCTAACCGCTGCGATCTGACCACCCATGTCTTTTAATTGCATTAATTTCCTTCATCTTCTTCGAGAAATTTCTTCTTCTATAAATACTCTTCCCATTCCTTTCCTTTTTCTATTTTACTTTCTTCTTCTTTCTCTCCATACCCTCTCTACAAATTTTATTGTTCTTCCGCGAATTGCGCTTCTGTTACTGCTGTGATTTCTTTCTTATTTTTAACCTTTTCTTTCATTCCCATACTCAAAAATGGTTGCTGCTGGTACTAAAAACTTGAAGGCCTTTAATGAGATGCGCGAGAAACTCAAAATTAAAGGTTTTAACTTGTCTTTAATTCCAGATCAGGATTCTAGATCTGAACTTTATCTTAAATTATTTACTGATGATCAATGTTCTCGCGAAAAAATCATAGTATCGCTAGGCCAACTTGAAGCTGGTCTTCCCCTTCCTCTCTATGACCCAGAACTCCCATTATTCTACCAAATAATATATGATGAGAAGTTCTCGCGAGCAATATATCAATTAGGTGGATATTGCATTAGATTGCTACTTGAATATGCATCTCGTGGTGCTGGTAAAGGATTGCGCTATTCTGAAGATGCTCAAAATCCTCTTTACAAACATATTCCAATTAACCCTGCAGATTATACTGTAGAAAACTTTTTCAAAAATTACAAGATACTCCCTATGAAGAGGGATAGCACCTGCTGGGGTGTTCGCTTGAAGAAACTCGCTGTCGAAGAAGCTCTCATGCAAGATATTGACTTTCATACGAAAACCAATCACGGCCCTCTCCATTCTAGCGATGACAAGTGGTTTATTTTTCCGTTGTGTCTCGAAGGTCCTTATATTTCTGGTTCTCGCGAACTTCCCGCGAATCTTGCAGAATATCAACCTTGGGTCTTTAATTGGCCTGAACGAGCTAAAGAGGTATAATCTCTCTGATATTTTGTATAATTATGATCCTTTATTCTCCTTCCATTTTCACATTCTCGCTATCGCTAAATGACTTCTATCTTTTCCAGATTGACAAGATGAAACTCAGTTATAAATTTTTTAGGAAGCCCAGCACTTTCTTAGCTCTTAAATCCTTCACGGATGAAGTAAGAAATATCTTCTCGTAAGTTTTAACAATATATTGTTGCCCCTATTTCTTATCTTCATCTGTGCTCGCAGGAAATCGAAGAACTAGAGCCAATAAAAACTGTGAGAACTAAAGAGAAATCTTTAAAGGACAAATCAGTTGTTCCTCCCAAAGGGAACTCTTCTGCCCCTCGCGGTGGAGGATCTGGCGATCAAGATAAATCTATTGTTCATCCAGAAGGGAAACTTTCTTCTCCTCATGGTGAAGAATCTGGCGATCCTCCTTTGAAGAAAAGGAAAACCCATCCCTCTTCTTCTTCAACTCCTCAACCCATTCCAGAAAATCCAAGTGTTGAATTTGATAAGGATAATGATGATGAATATTTTAACAATAATAATTCTGGATTCCCTTCTATAAAGAACTCTTCTTCATCTGATTCTTCAATGACCCATTTATCTAGAATTTTTGGCGATATTTCCCACAGCATAACTTATAATGATGAGGATGAAGTTATTAACAAGACATCCCAAGCTCTCGCTAAAGTTTGTGATGCCCCTATTCTGGAGGATGATGATTCTCTCCAAGGAATCTCAAGATCGCTGACTCCCAGTCTCTTGAATTCTCTTGGTACCCTGGTATGTTTTATTTCTTCAATTTGTTTATGTATTTACTCCATCGCTAGATTCTTAATTTATATTATTCTCTCGCAGATTGGAAGAGCTTCCTTTGCTGTTGCTTTTGATTTAGATAAGAGACGCGCCAATTATGAAAAGATGGCTGCTAAATTTCGCCAGGATAAAGAAAAATTAGAATCTGAAGTTGCTGAGCTCCATAAGAAGAATAAACAATTGGAGGCTGAAGCTTCAGTTGATAAACAAAAGATCTCTGATCTTGACAAAGCTAACCAGCAACTCTATGGTATTACTTATTTCCCTTTTTCTTTTAATTCTCCTTATTCTATCGTGGCTTATTCAAGCACCCACTTTTAACTTGTAGATATTTATGGTCTCACTGACGAGGCTAAATTCTTTCAATCTTTCCCTGAACCTGTAGATGATAATACTATTCTTGCTAGTCTTAATAACTCTTTAAGTAACTTCTCAGATAATAAGATTGAATCCCTTTCCATATATGAACTAAAATCCAAACTTAATCTCTTAAAAATTGAACACAGATTCAATTTAGGTTTGACCAACAAATATAAGCGCCTTCATCTTGATTCAAAGAAAGAAATAAATAGATTAAGAAAAAGGAATAGTGATCTTATTGACGAGAAGGATCTTGCTGTTAAAAAGGGTTCCAAGACTCTAGTTGACTTCCATAAGACTCTTCTTAACGTTCAAATGGAAAGAGATAAGCTTGTCCGCGAGAATGAAGATCTTCTTGCGAGGGAAACTCAAGTTCGATCTCGTCTTCTTATAAATAGTGATGATGAGTTTTCTTGGGTTGCGAAGATTCTTGATAATGCCAGGAATGATTTAGGTGTAAATGTTAGCCTTCAAGTTGAATAGGCGGTTAAATTAGGGATATGATTTCTGAAAGAGAAGGTTGTTAGCTGTTCTTCCTCTCGCTATTTTCTTATTTTCATTATTCTTCTCTAAAAAATTTCTAACTTGTTGTCATATTCTTGCAGGAGCTGAAAAAAGATATCTTGACAGAATTGAGGAACTTGAAAATGAGAAGAATCAGCTCGCGAATACCCTTGCTGCTCGCAATAATAAATATTCACGATTGAAGGAGCATTTTGAAATTACTACCGCGAATTTCAATAGATCTCTCATTATTGTTCGTAATGATTCTGTTAGGTTGGTTTGCAGTGATCATGGAATTTCCCATTCTATATATTCTGATCTTGCAAAGGAAATCCCCGCACAAATACCAAGTCTTGACATTTCTGACAGCGAGGCTGAGGATTCTGACGAGGATGAAGATAATAATAATAATGACGAAGGAGAAAAGTCTAGTGGAGAAGAAGAATCTGATAAGAATGAAGATAGCGATGATGAAATGGAGAAATCTGGCGATGAAGAGAAATATGACAAAGAGGATGGAGATGAATCTAGCTAGTTCTTTTTCTTCCCTCTATCTTCTTTGTATATTTATTTTCTTCTTTCTGTAACATTGCTGCGAGTTTCTCCAATTCTGTAAATTTCTTTTGCTTCTATCTGTATGAATTTAGAAAACAATTCTTTTTCTGCAAATTAATCAATCAATATAATTATTATCCTTTAAGTATCTATGCAAATTTATCATTTAACAATATCTATGCAATTTTTATATGGTGGATGAATAATAATTTCACCACTCTTATGCATTCCCATACTTGCCTCTATTATTTATCTGCAATATGAAAAAAATTGAGTAGAGATTAGATATTAGCTTTAAATAAATTTTGCTTTGATATTTGCGATGTTATCGCTAACAACAAATGCGAGTATTATCGAAGTAATCTTGTGGTCTTATTATGCCTTCCTAATTAAAGGTCTTACTGTGCCACACCTTTTTCTTTTTGCGACAAAATCGCAGGACGTCTTTACATTTGCATGTATTGACCCATTGATCTTGCCTTATCTTTCTTCTTTGATTGTATTGCGACAATATGACAAGTCTAAGATCTCTCGCGAGATCAAAGCCTCGTGACATTGCCGTCTTGCGATGAAATCGCAGGACGTCTGTACACTTTCATGTAAAAACCTATTGATCTCATCTTAACTTTTGGCTTGTTGTCTCTGTATAATTTACATCACGCGACAATATGACATGCCTAAATGTTCTTGCGATTATAAATCCCCATGACATTGCCGTCTTAAGACACTTATCAGCTCCCTAATGGAGGGTGCCACCCTTATCTTCCCCCTAGTTGCCCATTCAAGGAGGGAACATCGGCCATACAAGACTAGCTCCTCCCATCCAGATTTACCAACAACCAGCTATTTTCGCAGCCTCTTGTCCTTTATGCCTATATGGATTATAGTTACAAGACTGCACCTTAAGTGGGGTTTTCTTCAGGCCAAGTGCATCGTAGCCAAGACTTACCAAGAATGGTAAGGGAGTTTCGTACGCCCTTGGCACCCTTGGCTCAACCGTGTACCTCGGCGCCTTGGTCATACTTTGCACTTCTTGGAAGAGATTCTCGGTCGTCCAACCAGGGTATAACCATATATAGTTGGAAATCCAAGATCTCTCTCCCGGATAGGTTTTATTTAACCCCAACATCTGCATGACTCAGGATCCAGCAGCGGTATAACCTTACCCAAAAATCATGTCGAGAGATACCCCCTTCTATGACGCACTATTAGGTCTTATATTTGCCTCTTGCAAAATTTTATTCGCGAACTAGGGTGCACGCCATAAAGGTTCGTCCCATTCTTTAATCTCTGCGAAATTTTATTCGCGCTTCTCGCGAGTATTGTAACTCTGATAGAATTTCATAACTTTGATCTTCTTTATTTTTGTAAAATCTTGCGATTCTTTCAAGTAGAATATTCTGTTCAATTACATATTCTTCAAACAAATCATTCATAGAGTTCTCTAAAGTTTATCATTTTACCTCTCTACTTACTATTTTCTGATTCTGCTTTTCTGCTACGTTTTACTGTTGTTTCTTTCTCTGCGAGACGCTCGCCATCAGCTTTCACATCCTCTTTCCGCTCTATTGTATCAATCATTAACCTTTCACATCTCTATTTTTGTTTGATTTTGTACTTCCAATTGCTATTCTTTTCAGCTCTTTCTTCGCAAGACTTCATATCGATTTCATAACATTTCTTGTTTTCTCTCCAATCTCCTTTAATAACTCCAACACCTTTAGGATGAGGAAATTTGATACACTGGTGATAAGTAGATGCTACACCCAATATCTCGTGTAACCAAGGTCGTCCTATCAAAGCATTGTAAGGTGATTCGATGTCCACAACACAGAATAAGATTTTTGAAGATATTCCTTTTAACGGTATTTGCATTTCAATTTCCCCCTTTGGTTTGTTAGCTGTACCGTTAAATCCATAGATTTTATACGTTGATGGTATCAAATCTTCATCTCTTCCACCCATGGTTCTATAGGTATGATAGAATAAGATATCAACTGAACTCCCGGTTTCTATTAAGACTCTGTTGATGGCCCAAGAGTCTTCAATTTTACCATCATTTTCTTCATCTTCTTCTTGCATTTGCTTTGGATTTATCTCTAATCGTACCACCAATGGGTTGTCATGTTTCTCGCCAAGATCTAGTACATCTTGCACGGTGAAAGATATAGTTTGTTTCTACCATTCTTCTAATAGCGAGGCTCTCGCTATATTCATTATCTCTCTTCCATCTGTATTTCTCGCGAAGACTCTACTTAAAACATTATCATGGAAATCTTCCACAGTTATGTATGAATGCACAATGGAGTTACAAAACAAATTCTTTTCTTTATCCCCCACTTCTATCACGAATGTTACTGCTCCTTTTACAGCATTCACTCTGCGAGTTTCTGGTGCTGGCGGTAATTGATGAGGTTGTGGATGTCCTACTAGAAAGTGATTTAACTTCCCCTGATCAATCATCCTCAAAATTATCCTCTTTACATTCCTACAATAATTTATTGAATGGCCATGAAAGTGATGGTAAGGACAAAATTCTTGACTTCGATTGCTTGGATGTGGTTCTTTTCCCATGTTCCATGGTGATGGTATATTTTCCATCAGAATGATAGATTCCCAAATTTTTTCTATACTAGCATTAAGATGTGGCATCTTAATTTCTTCCCATATTATCTTTTGATTTCCTTGCCCTCTAAAGTTATTCTGCCTTTGTCCGCCATAAGTTTCTTGCGGTTGATCAAGTCTTTGAATCTTATTATTTCCACCGCGATTGTAATAATTCTTCTCCCTTTCATATTATTCTTGATCTCGACTGCCCATCGCTACCAATTTTTGTTGGTTATCAATTACTACTTTCTCTTGTTATGCCTGCGAGGTGCTCGCCACATTATTTATCATTTTAGGGAGCAAACTTCCACTTGCCGCTAGCGAGCTGGTGTTTGCGATTGGGTATGATTCCATCTCATTTTGTTTCTCCTCCAAAGCAATGTATTCTTCTTGTAACTCTCGTAATTCTGTCATGGTGATTGTATTTTTGATTCTGAAAATTTGAATGTACAGCAGATTAGTCGCGAACATTGCATTAATGAAGGATAAAATCAGGTATCTTTCATCTACTCTTCCAGCCATCTCGCTGCACATTGATTTCCACCTTATGGTTAAGTGCTTCATACTCTCTCCAACTCTCTGTTTTAACCCAAACACATCTTCAATACCCGGCCGCGATGAATTGTTGCTAATATACACTCCTAAAAATGTAGCTTGTAAATGATCAAAAGAAGTTATGGTATTTTTTGGTAATCCATCGAACCATTTCAACGCCTCGCCAGTTAAGCTGGATGCAAAATATTTGCATAGCACATCATCATGATTCTCCCACTGTAGCATACATCTAACATAAGCTTTGACGTGTTGAACAACACAAGTAGTTCCATCAAAAATGCTGGTTAATGCTGGTAAATTGAATTTTGGAGGTATCCCTCTTAACTGTACTTCTTGAGTAAATGGAGTTCTCGCAGCTTCTTCAATAGCTTCATCAAGTTTCCTTCTACCTCCTTCTCTTCTATTGTTTATCATTCCTCGCATTTTTGCTAATTCTCTCAATATTTGCTCATTCTCAGCTGAGTTTTGTTCCATTGGCCTCTTTAATGTTGTTTCCCTTCTTCTGCGTTCTTGCCTTTCTTGTCTTGTGATATTTTGTGTATCTTCTTCTTCATCATCATCTCGTCTTTCTCTGCGATTTTCTCTTTCATCTTCCTCTTGATATCGTAACTGCCTATCTTCTTCTCTGCGGATTTCTTCATTTCTCCTCATTTCTCTTTGCTGTCTCTCTATTCTCCTCTGTATCCTATCATACTCCTCCTGAATATTACCATTGTAGCGATTTTGTGTACGTCTCCTTTCTCGATTTTCATGATTATTTTGTCGCATTGCTTCTCAAAATTCATGTTCTTCTACTTCTTCCCTTAATCTTTCCCTCTGGCGGGATAGACGTGCTTGTTCAGCGTAATGTCTCTCAATTTCTTCTTAAATAATTCTTTGATTTCTTTTATTCTCTCGCCCATGTAACATCCTCCTACCTTCTTATGAATTTTCTTCTTCAATTTGGTTGTTTCTTCTCTCTTGATTTCTATTGTCACGCGGATTATAGCGATCACCAATTATCTCTTCTTCTCTATTTTGCACTTCTCCTCGAGTATTTTCTCTAACATTTCTTATAGGGGAATTTTGCCTTGGTTCTTCTCTGAGTGACCTTGAATTTGATCTAACAGGTACTTCTTGATCTCCTTCTTTGTAATATCAAATTCTCCATTCTTAACTCATGATTTTGCCTTGTTAAATTCGCACGCTCTTCTGCCTCTAATCTTCTTTTTTCTTGTATTCTTTGTCTCAAATTATCCGTTGTTTCATTTTCTCCTCCTTCCTGAATTATTCTTCAAACTATTCCTTGATTTCTTTCTTCTCCTTCTTCGTTTCCCAATTGTCGATCTTCTGTTTATTCTATCGAATCTGACCTCCAAGTATGCACACTTACTCTGTCATAATTCACATTCCTATCTTGTATTGATGTTTGTTGATTCGGTTGCGAAATTTGATTTTCTCCTTCAATCCTTGTTCTATTTCTTCTTGTTCTTATCCTTGAAGATTCTTCTAATTCACTTGTTCCTTCACCTACAAGCCTTTTACTCCTCCTCACAGTTGTTGGTGGCTCTGATGTATTTCTTCTTCTTCTAACCATTTCTTTAATTTTCTAACAATTTCTTCAAATCTTCTAATTGTAATTAGAGATTTCTTAGCTTGATTCTCCTTGTTTCTGGGCGCCAAAATGTAGTTGCAGGAATTCCCACACTACACCCTTGTTAAGATTCTATAGAAATCTATTAGAAATCAATTAAACTTCAAAGATTTAAATGACACTTTACTATTCAAATTTCAGAAATGTTTACAGAATTGGAAGGAATCAAGATTACAAATATTCTCCTTAAGTTTCTCTCTCCTCAAGACTCTTTCAACTCTCAAAAAATACATCATCCTTTTCTGGATCTATCGAGCCCTTTATATAGGGATTTACATAATGGATGACAGCTAAGTTTTCCTCCTATTTCGGATCTATTCTGCGATCTCATCGCGATCGCTACAATATTCTCTATCGCAAGAATGATGATCATCGCAGGATCAACATATTCTTCTTTTATTTCTTCCATCATCAATTTCTTTTGGATATTCTGTGACGCTTGTGAAACGTTGTTAAAGAATTGGCAGTGACGCTCGCAGAAACGTTGGTAATATCGCAGGAATAATGTTGTAGCGATATCCTGGTCCTACACTCGCCTTTTCAACAACTAAGAGTTTCTATGACTGAAAGTCGACGACTTTATCAACAAATCTGTCTCCCACTGAAAAGTCTATTCTGATAGATAATCTGTCTCCCACAGAAATACCTACGAAGTTTTTGCTTCATCTTTTGATAAATCAAGGTGAACAAGAACCAATTGATAATCCAGTCTTATATTCCTGAAGAACGGCCTAGAAATATCAATCACCACATAATAACTTAAATATATGGTAGTAGAACAAGTTATTGTGGAATCACAAAGAATGAGACGAAGATCTTTGTGATTACTTTTTATATCTTACCTATCGGAGATAAATCTTGAGAAAATATTAGAGAATATAGTATTCAATATGATAGAAAAAGTAAGATCAGAATATGCAACTACAGAGAAAATAGTTGGTATGGCATCAAAATCTCAATGAAATCTTTAAGTCGTTAACCTATAATGGTTTTAGGAAAAACCCAGGTTAAAGGAGAAACGACTCTAGTATGTAACCAGTATCATACAGGAGGTTTGGGGATTAGGTTTTCCAGTTGCTAGAGTTCTCCCTTATATAGTCTTCAAATCAGGGTTTGATAGCTTTGAAACAAAGAAATCAATATTCACTGTTAGATGAAATCTTGATTTAAGATTCAAGCTAAGTTTGCTTAAAACCAAAGCAATGCCTCTCCACCGTTAGATGGTCTTAGCTTGTTACACGCAAATGAAATATACATTCATTTTGTAGGACCAGGATATCGCTATGACAATATTCTTTCGAGATTAACAACACTCATGTGATCGTCACCGCGAGCTCTTCAACAACACTTTGCGAGTGTCACAGAATAACATAAAGAATGACGTAATAGCTGACGATTGAAGAAACGTGAGAAAAGCATGATTGATCCGCGATGGTTACAATACTTGCGAGGTTTCATATTATAACTGTTGCGATAAGATCGCAAATCAAATCCGAAATTAAAGGGGAGCTTAGCTGTCATCCATTATGTAACTACCATATATATAGAGACCTAGTATGTCCAGAGAGAGGAGGATGTATTTTTTGAGTGTTGAGAAAGTTTTGAGCAGAGAGAAAATTCAAGAGAGCGGTTGTATTCTTGATATTCTTCCTTTACTTGTAAACATTTCTAAAATCAAATAATAAAGTGTAGTTTTAATCATCAAATATGTGTTAATTACTGTAAGATCTTATAAAGGGTGTAGTGTAGGATTTCCTGCAACTACATTTTGGCGCCCGAAACAGGGATTGAAGGTTGGAAATTATAGGAAAAAGCAAGATAAAAGATCAATATTCGAATTAAGAAGACGATTGAACAAATTGGTGAAGCAGTTGAAGAAAAAATTGAAGCAAAGGAGGATTACAGGAAGTTGGAGTGCAATACGATAACAAAAACAATGATTAACCAATTCCATGAAGATATTAGAGGAAAGATTCATAAACGAGATTTTGAAGGAAAAAGAATTATGACAGTGGAGAAAATATCACCTCTGAAAGATTGGGAAAAGCAATAAATCACATTCACAGCAGCAGAAATACCAAAAGAAAATTTGGATCATACATTTCCATTGGTAATCACGGTACCTACTATGCGAGTGAAGAAGAAGAAATCAACAAGATCTGCAGAAGAATGGGATGTGAATAGAACTTTGGTGGACACAAGAAGTTATGTGGATACTATATTCTATCATACATTTAAGAAGATGGGATATAAGGATGAAGAGATGTCTTGTTCAAATTATCACATTCATGGTTTTGGAAAATCTATAACAAAACCTAAAGGATAAATAATGGTATGCATTCCTCTAGGAGAGATTGAAACACAAGTAACATTATGTGTGGTGGATATGGAGGCACCATATAACATGATATTGGGGAGACCATGGATACACGCAATCAAAGCTGTAGCATCAACATTACATCAATGCATTAAATTTCCTATGCCTAGTGGAATTGGAGAAATTAGAGGAGATACTGATCTTGCGAAACTGTGTTGTCGAATTGAAGTGAGAAACTATGAAGAGCGTCCAAAATTGCGAAAAGCTCGCAAAAAATTGGAAAAAGAGGTAAAGAAGGAAGAATAATTTAAAGCTTACATGATAAGAGCAAGAGAAGGAAAAGGAATACCCAGCGAAATCTCGCAAGAAGATGATGAACCCGCGAGAATCATGGAAACACCAACACCAATGGGAGAACCTGAGGCCAGCTACACCGTAGCAGAACCAACAAAAGAAATAAATATTGGAAGTAAATAAGAACCTAAAATACTGAAAATTGGAACTAAGATGGGTGCAGATGAATAAGAACAAACCATAAATCTCTTACGAGAATGTAAGGATATTTTCGCGTGAAGTATGGATGAAATACCTGGAATAGATCCATCAGTTGCATGTCATAAGCTATAGATTAGCAAAGATGTGATACCATTCAAGCAAAGGATAAGGAAAATCGCGACAACTTATCACTCAAAAATAGAATACGAATTATAGAAGATGCTCGATGCGGGAATTATAAGGCAAGCAAAATACCCGGAATGGATTGCAAATATGGTAGTGGTTCCAAAGAAGAATAAAGGGATAAGAATTTGCATAGATTTTACTGAATTAAACAAAGCTTGTCCTAAAGATAGCTTTCCATTACCAGATATTCCTCAAATGGTCGAATCAGCAGCAGAAAATGATAGAATATCTTCATTGGATGGGTATAAAGGATATAATCAGATCCCTCTTGCTGAAGAAGATCAAGAGCACACTGAATTTTTTGCTCCAAGAGGATTATATTGTTACACAAAAATTCCATTTGGATTATAAAATACTGGCGCAACTTATCAAAGAATGGTGGAGAAGGTGTTCGCAAAATGGATACACAAAACATTAGAGGTGTACGTAGATGACATGTTAATAAAGAGTAAAGAAGCTAAGAACCATGTACAAGATTTGAAGGAGATTTTTGATCAAATGCGACTCTTTAACATCAAGGTGAATCCTGAGAAATGCATTTTTGGAGTAGCATCAGGGAAATTTTTAGGTTATATCATATCAAAAGAAGGAATTCAAGTTGATCCAGAGAAACTACAGGCAATTCACGATATGCCAACGCCAGCAACAGTGAAAGATGTACAGAAGTTGAATGGGCTCTTAGCATCTCTAGGAAGATTTATCTCGCGATCTTCAGATAAATGCAAGCATTTTTTAAATATACTCAGGAAGGGTACAAAATTCAAGTGGACAGATGAATGTGAAAAGGCTTTTCAAGGAATTAAAGACTATCTAATGAACATATCTATTTTACAGAAAGCGGAGCCGGGAGAAAAATTATTGATTTATCTTGCGACAACATCGCATGCCTTAAGCGCAGTGTTATTGCGAATAAATGCAGGGGTAGAAAAACCAATTTACTACATCAGCAAAACGTTTAATTCTGCAGAGAAAAATTATTCAAAAATTGAGAAGCTAATTCTAGCATTGGTTTATGTAACCTTTAAACTTCGCATATATTTTCAAGCACATAAAATAAAGGTGTTAACAAAGGTGCCCATTGAATCAGTAATGAAGAACTCAAAAAGATCAGGCAGAGTTGAGAGATGGAATGCACAAGTAGGGCACTTTGAAATCAAATATGAAGTCTTATCCTCACCAAAATCACAAGTTGTGGCAGATTTTTTAGCAGAATTCCCTCTAGAAGATGATGAAGCTGCGGAGGAAATGATGGACATAAAAGAAGAACATGGAGATCCAAAAGATCTATTAAAGGAACCGAACATGTGGGAAATATTGGTGAATGGATCATCAAATAGGGAAGGAAATGGAATTGGAGTGGTCTTTATCTCGCCAGAAGGAGAAAAATGGCTTTCTCATTTCGTTTGGATTTCATATCTGTAGGATCAGAATATTATCACAACAATATTCTTGCAAAATAAACAACAATGATATTCTGCGACACATCTCAAAGTGACGTAAGGAATGACATATCAGATGAAAACGACAGAAACATGAGAAAAGCGTGACATTTCCGCGATGAATCAATAAAACCTGCGAAAGATTAAGGCGGTGCAAACTGCGATGTATCGCAAGAACTTAGATCCGAAACTAAAGGGGATCTTAGCTGTAAATGAGCTTTCATGAGCTGTAATCCACTATGTAAATGCCTATATAAAGGAAATGAATAATTCCTGAGAGGGTAATGATTTTTTGAGTGCTAAGAAAGTTTTTAGGAGAGAGAAAATCTTATTAAGTGAATTGTATTCTTGATTACTGTAATTATTTTAAGATCATATCAATAAAAAAAGGTTCTTAATCTTCAAATCGTGTCATAAATTCTTGAGTTGGGTGTAGTGTGGGAATTCCTGCAACTACATTTTGGCGCCCAGAAACAGGGATGAATAATTGAAAATCATAGCAAAAGTTAGGTAAAAGAAAGAAATTATTCAATAGTTAGAAGAATATCAAGAAAATTGGTGGAAGAAAAGATGGTTGAAATCAAAGATAATCAAAAGAAATTGGAGTGTGATGTAATAACAAATATGATGATAGATAAGTTCCATGAAGATATTAGAGGACGGATACACAAGCGATATTTTGAAGGAAAGAAAATCATGTCAAAAGATGAGGCATCACCGCTAAAAGATTGGGAAAAACAGAAGATCACATTCACGGCAGCAGAAATTCCGAAAGAAAATTTAAGTCATACATATCCATTGGTGATCACAGTGTTTGTTGTACCAACAAGAAAAGAGAAATCAATAAGATCTACAGAAGAGTGGGCTGTGAATAGGACTCTGGTGGACGCAGGAAGTTCTGTGGATATAATGTTTTACCACACATTCAAGAAAATGGGATACAAAGATGAAGAAATGCTTAGTCCAACATATCATATTCATGGATTTGGAAAATCTCTAACAAAACCTAAAGGTGAAATTGTAGTGCGAATTCCGCTGGGGAAAATAGAGACGCAGATAACTTTGTGCGTGGTGGATGTGAAATCACCATATAATATGTTGTTGGGAAGACCATGGATACATGCAATCAAGGCTGTATCATCAACTCTACATCAGTGCATAAAGTTTCCTATGCCTAGCGGAATTGGCGAGATTAGAGGAGATGCAGATTATGTAGCGTTGTGTTTCCAGAATGAAGTAAAGAATTGTGAAAATCAAATTCAGTTGCGAAAACAGCGCAGAAAAATGAGGAGAGAAGAAAGGAAAGAAGAAGAATTCAAGATTTACATGATAAGATCAGAAGAAGGAAAAGGAATATTTAACGATGTATCGCAAGAAAGTGATGAACCAGCGGAGATAATAAAAACACCAACACCAATGGGAGAACATGAAGCCAGTTATATTGCAGCAGAACCAACAAAAGAAGTAAATGTTGGAAGTGAAGAAGACCCAAAAATGCTGAAAATTGGAACTAAGATGGATGTGGAGGAAGAAGAGCAAATCTGTAAACCTTCTGCGAGAATACAGAGACATTTTTGCGTGGAATATGGATGAGATGCCTGGAATAGATCCATCTATTGCGTGCCATAGATTGGAGATTAACAAAAATGTAAGACCATTCAAACAAAGAATAAGAAAGATTGCGACCACTTATCATGCCAAGATAGAAGAAGAATTGCAGAAGATGCTTGACGCAGGAATTATAAGGCAAGCAAAATATCCAGAATGGATCGCCAATATGGTAGTAGTTCCCAAGAAAAATAAAGGGATAAGAATTTTCATCGATTTTACTGATCTAAATAAAGCATGCCCCAAAGATAGTTTTCCCTTGCCAGATATTCCGCATCTGGTGGAATCTGCCGCAGGAAATGATCGAATATCTTCGTTAGATGGATACAAGGGCTATAATCAAATCCCACTTGCGGAAGAAGATCAAGAACATACTGCATTCTTTGCTCCCAGAGGATTATATTGCTACACAAAAATGCCTTTTGGGTTACGAAATGCAGGAGAAACTTACCAAAGGATGGTGTAAAGGTGTTCTCAAAATGGATACATAAAACTTTAGAGGTATATGTGGATGATATGCTGGTAAAAAGCAAAGAAGCTAAAAATCATGTGCAGGATTTAAGGGAAATTTTTGATCAGATGCGGCTTTTTAATATCAAGGTAAATCCTGAGAAATGTACTTTCGTGAGTATCATCTGGGAAATTCTTGGGATATATTGTATCAAAGGAAGGAATACAAGTTGATCCTGAAAAGGTGCAAGCAATTCGAGATATGCCAACTCCAGCAACAATAAAAGATGTGCAAAAATTGAATGGACTTTTAGCCTCATTAGGCAGATTCATTTCGCGATCATCAGATAAATGCAAGCATTTCTTCAACATATTAAAGAAGGGAACAAAATTTAAATGGACAGATGAATGTGAGAAAGCTTTTCAAGGAATTAAGGAATATTTGATGAATATATCCATTTTACAGAAGGCTGAACCAGGAGAAGAATTATTGATGTACCTTGCGACAACTCAACATGCTTTAAGCGCAAGATTTTTGCGAAATGACGCAGAGTTGAAAAACCAATTTACTACATCAGCAAAACATTCAATGCTGCGGATAAAAACTATTCAAAGATTGAAAAGCTAATTCTGGCATTAGTTTATGCGGCATCTAAACTTCGCATATATTTCCAAGCACATAAAATCAAAGTACTAACAAAAGTACCAATTGAGTCAGTAATGAAAAATTCAAAAAGATCGGGCAGAGTTGAAAGATGGAACGCACAAGTGGGGCATTTTGAGCTCCAATACGCAATTTTATCCTCGCCAAAATCTCAAATTGTCGCAGATTTTCTCGCAGAATTTCCTTTGGAGGAGGATGAAGCTGTAGAAGACATGATGGATATAGAAGAAGAATACGGGGATCCAAGAGATCTTTTAACAAAACCAAATAGGTGGGAGATATTAGTAGATGGATCATCCAATGGAGAAGGAAATGGAGTGGGAGTCGTTTTTATTTCACCAGAAGGTGCAAAAATGGCATTTGCATTCCGATTAGAATTTGAATCTACAAATAATGAAACAAAATATGAGGCTGTAGTGCATGCTCTAAGATTTGCAATAGAGATGAAGGTAGAGAATGCAAGAATTACCAGTGATTCTCAATTGATTATTCGCCAAATCGAAGGAGAATACGCAACTAATGATATAACTTTGAAAATATATAAGAAACTTGTTGAAGAATTATCTGCGAAAATTCCAAAACTTAAGTGGAGGCATATTTCAAGAAGAGATAATAGGCTCGCAGATGCTTTTGCGTTTATATCAAGTATGATGGTAGACCCAACTGCGAGAAATATAAAAATACAAACACTCATAGCACCTTAAATTAATAAAGAAGAGGAAGAGGAAGCCGAGGCAATGGTAGTAGAAAATAATGGCGAAGAATATTCGAATTATCACAGATTGGCGTGCGGAAATTCACGCATATCTAGCAAGGGAAGAGGTATCAAGAAACAGATTAGAAGCACACAAATTAAAAAGTAGAGCAACAAATTATGAGTTAAGAGATGGGATATTATATCGAAAATCTTTAAATGGGCCTTCCCTCAGATGTTTGACACAAGAGGAAGGAAAACAAATACTAAAAATGTTACATAGTGGGGATGCTGGTAATCACAGCGGCGGAAGATCTTTAGCATACAGAACTAAAATGCAAGGTTATTATTGGCCATATATGAATGAAGATGCAAAAAATTTATCAAGAAGTTGCGAGGAATGTCAGCTATTTGCAAAAAGAATACATGCACCCGGAGAAACATTAACATCCTCAAAAAATGTTTGGCCATTTGGAAAGTGGGGTTTAGATATTGTGGGACCATTTGTACCAGGAACAGGGCAAAAGAGATATTTAATTATCGCAACAGATTATTTCACAAAATGGGCAGAAGTTAAAGCAGTACAGCATATTCGTGATAAGGACATTTTCACATTTATATTTGAAAACATCATTTGCAGATTCGGAATTCCTGCGCAGTTGGTATCAGATAATGGAAAATAATTTGAAGGACAAAATATAGAGATGTTACTTAATGCATTTAAGATAAAGTGCGGAAAATCGACTCCTTTATATCCACAGGCTAATGGTCAAGCTGAAGCAACTAACAAAACAATCGCAGATATCCTCAAAAAGAAGTTAGAAGGGCATCATAGAACATGGTGTCAACAAGTTCATAATGCGGTTTGGGCTTATAATACAACACGAAGAGAAGCAACTGGGGTATCACCTTTTTGTTTAACATATGGAGTTGAGGCGGTATTACCAACAGAAGTTGCTATTCCTACAACAAAAATAGAAGCTTGGGAAAAGAATCTTAGTGCTAGTATGATTCTAGACAAACTTGATGAGGTAGAAGAGAGGAGAGAAAAATCATTACAACATATGGAGAACTACCATCGCAGATTAGCTCGCGAATATAATAAGCGAGTAAAGAAGCTTGAATTCCAAGTTGGAGATTTAGTTCTGCGAGAAACACCAGAATATCAACGAGAAAATGGAGGAAAATTAGCAAAAAAATGGGACGGGCCATATATTATCAAAGAGATAATTGGAACTGGAGCATATAAGTTAATGGATCCAGAAGGAAGAGACATGGGTCAAAGACTTGGCAGACCATGGAATAGACAATATCTAAGAAAATATTATCAATAAAGGTTTGAAAGACTAAGATGATTAGATTATACACAAGCAATTGCGAGAGAATAAAAGAGATGATTCACAAGAGAAAAATTGGCAAAATACAAAGCAATTTTTCGCAATAGTTTGCGAGATAATTAAGAATTTTAAATGCAAATGCATAAGACGGGCACAAATCGCCTAAAAACATATAAGAATGGGATGATCCTTTATGGCGTACACCTTAGTTCGCGGATTCTATTCCGTAAGAGGCAATGTCCTTAAAGTACGTCATAAGGGGGGTATCTCTTTGCATGACTATGGGAAAGGCTATACTACTGCTGGAACCTAGTCATGGAGATTTGGGATTATAGAAAATCCATCCGGGAGAGATAACTTGGATTCCCAACTATATAAGGTTATACCCTGGTTGGGCGCCCGAGATTTTCTCCTAAGGAATGCAAAGTATGATCAAGGCGCCGAGGTACACGGTTGAGTTGTGGGTTCCCGGGACGGATGAACCTACCCTGGCCATCCATGGAAAGTCTTGACTTATGATGTGTTCGGCTCGAAGAAAACCCCACTAGGGTGTAGTCTCGTAACTATAAGCCATATAGGCATAAAGGATAAGAGGCTACGAAAACAACTGGTTGTTTCTAGAACCGGATGGGAGGAGCTAGTCTTGTATGGCATAAGTACGTCTCCTTGAAGGGGCGACCAGGGGGAGAGATAAGGGCGATACCCTCCATTAGGGAGTTGTGTATCAAAAAAGACGGCAATGTCATGGGACTTTATATTCGCAAGGGTATTTAGGCCCGTCATATTGTCGCGTGACACAGACATCAATGTCATGGGACTTTATATTCACAAGAATATTTAGGCCCGTCATATTGCCGCATGACAGGCCAAAAAGCCTAAAGAGAAATGTTAAGGTGAGATCAATGGGTTTTTGCGATAAGAACAAAAGACGAAATAAATGAAATCAATGATAAGAGGATATAAATCGCAAAGACGCCAATATCATAAGTCTTAAAAAGCAAAGAGAGGTTAATCTCACAAGATGGCTTAGACTTATCATATTGTCGCAGAGATCAAAATAAATGATAAGACAAGATCAATGGATTATTACATGTAAAAGTAAGAATGTCCTGCGATCTTGTCGCATAAAAGTGGCATAATAAGACCTTTAACTAGGAAGGCGAAATAATACCACAAGAGAAGTTATATCTACGAAGCATATAACGGATTTTTCGCACTATTATTCGCGATACTTCATTTATCATATTGCAGATTAATAACAAGGGGCAAGTATAAGGGATTTCTTATAATGGTAATATATTACATACTTCACAAGGAAGATTATGAGGGGAAAATATGGGGATTATAAAACAATATTTCATTATCTTCCTTGAGAAGAATCAAGATAGTAAAAAGAAGATAATCAAGTTACAAGAATTTGTGAAGATTAGATTCAGATTAATAAAAATATATAATCAGAAGAAGATGATGGAATTACAAAAACTGCAATGTTTCGCAAAAGAAGCAGGAAAAAGAAAGATTCAGAAATTACAATCATTCGCAGGACAAGGAAAAGAACAAGATATTTCGCAGAAATATCTTGAATAAAAAAAATAAAATAAAAATCTTATTTATCATTCATGTTCGCTACTATTATCTTCACAAGCAACATCTTTTTCAGTTTGGGTTTCTCCATCACCAGCGATTGTTTTTTGAGGAGGATTCTGTTCTTCTGCTTCTTTATGAGGATTTTCTTCCTCTCCTCCATCATTAGCGATGGCCTTTTGAGAAGGATTTTGTTCTTCTACTTCATCGAGAGGGTTTTCTTCTTCTTCTATTTCTTTAGGTGGGTTTTGTTCATCCTCAGAAAAATCTTCTTCATTACTTGAATAATTTAGATCTTCATCTATGAGACGAGGAACTTCGTTATTATCTATCTCCAAGGGTTTGAACTTCATAGGAGGTAAAGAATGAGAGAATAGAACATTGTTTACGAGAACCTCAGTGCCTAAATGAGCCTTACGGAGAACATTCTTTTCCCGATTTCTGATCTCTATATCTTTGAAGTATTCAAGATAGTAAAATCTTCTTAATGCTCTGTTGCGAGAGTTAGAAAGCGCGATATTCTTTTTGCGAAGTTTGGCCAACCTCATAGACAGATCAGAGATTGAAGTTTGAAGATGCTTCTCAGATTCTGCAGAAGAAAAATTGCATATTAGATGGAATTCTCGCAAGAAATAAGATGGGAAAATACAATGAAATAATTAATAGGCGAGGCAGTCAAAATGACTACCTTCCTTTTGCGAGGATAAGGTTTGAATTATGTTAAGGAAGTAACTCTTCCATTGATTCATGGTATTATCTAAAGTATCACCAACTTCACCTTTCAAACGAGATTTTATATTTTTCTCTTTAGAAAGAAGATATGCATTTTCTTCTTTTAAGGAGGAATGGGATTTCTTCAGTAGAGCATAGTCATCTTTGAGACTGTTGACTTTTACGCTTAGAGCTAATCTACCTTTTATAAGTTTCTCTTATTCAGCGGCAGATGATTCGGTTATCTTTTTAAGCTCATCTTTCAATACACGAAGAGATTGCTTTGTCACACAACTTTTGAAGATTACTCAATTGCTGCGAATAAACCATTGTTTTATTCACAAAGCTACATTTATCTTGAGATAGGGTTTTGTTTTCATCTAATAAAGATTCCACCTTCAAATTAGTCTGATTTAGCGAATATAAAAGTTGAGTGGCTTCATTACTTAGGCGATCTCGTTCACAAATTAGCTGATTATTCTCATTCTTAAGATTATTTATCTCGTCAATTGAATATGTGTGAAGAATATTCAATCTATCAAATTGATTCTTCCAAGACTCTTTCCCAATGCGGGAAAATATCTTCAAGTATCTTCATTAATTGGTTATGTTTTGAAGCTAAATATGCGTCAACAAATAAATAAAGAAAAATTGAGTACATAGAAAACAAAGAATTACTGAGGCAAAAACAGAGGAAAGAAAGTTATACCTTTCAGCTCATCATTTCTGCTGCGAAGATTTTCACAGTCCAATTCAGAATTGCGAAGCTTATGATCGACAAGTTCACATTCTAAAGTTTTTGCTTGAAGATTCTTCTTCAAGGTTTCAATTTCACTTTCTAAAGCAGTTATCTTAGATGAAGAACCGCAGGATCCGAGATGCTTGCTTAGAATCATATAAATATCCTGTCTCGCAGGATCTGTAGAAGATTTCATAGCATCGTTCGAAACTTCAGATAATATTTGAAAAGCAGCTTCAACCCCTGTTGCTATTTCTTGGGAAGAAGGAAGAGAAGTAGAGGAAGAGGTTTTGGCGATAATAACTTGAAGATTAGAATCATTCACGGTAGTAGGAGTGGAAGAAGGAACTTGATTATTCGCAGTTACAGTCTCATTCACCGCAACATCATTTATCGCAACTTCATTCACCGCAACTTCATTCACCACAACTTCATTCACCACGGCTTCATTCACCGCAGCTCCATTAACCACAGTTTCATTTACCGTAGTTTCATTCACCACAGTTTCATTAATCACAGGTTTACTTGCTACTGATTCATTCACCTTAGTTCCAGCCATCAAAGATTCATCCATCGCAATTTTTAAAATATTGATGGAAATATTAGCATCAATAACTTCAATTGGAATTGATGAAGAAGTAGTATTGGTGTTAACATTGGAATTTACGCGAGGAGAAGGAGAAGATTTATCTTGCGGAGGAACAGGGTCTGCAGGAAAAAAATCAAGAATATCCACTTCATCTGAAAGAGCTTTAACTTGACGAGAACGCTTAAGAGGTCTAGAAATATTTTCTTCACCCTGCAAATAATAATGTAGATAAGAAACAGAGGCAACAATATTGTTATTTCAAAGAATAAGTGTTTCTTACTACCTTATCATTCTCAGATCTTTTCGCCTTTCCAACACGCTTTTTCTGAGGACCCTTAGGGTTAGGGTTTTTGACAGTAATCTTAGTCTGAGAAGTAGTGTTACTGAAAAGGATAATATGGGGATTATAAAGAAAATCAGGCGATAGAGATGATGAAACCTGAACAAAATAAGGTTCAATATAAGAACATACCTTTGAGTCTCCATTAGAGCAGCAGCAGGAAGGATATTAGGAAAGAAAAAGTTGCAGACGAAGAAGAAAGAAGTTGAAGAAAAGAGAGAAGGTGAAAGAAAACCTTTCCTTGAGTGGGACATCTATTTATAGATAAAGGATGGGTAACCGGGTTAATCGGTAAAAAAGTAAGGATTGACACGTGCCAACGGTAAAGCGTAAAATAGGGAACTTTGTCGGGTAAAAAATAAGGAGTTCTCATGATATTTATCTTCTTCGTAGAAAATATATGAGAAGAGGCAAGATGTAGGATCATAATATTGTCACAAAAATATTCTTGCGAAATAAACAACAATGATATTCTGCGACACATCTCAAAGTGACGTAAGGAATGACATATCAGATGAAAACGACAGAAACATGAGAAAAGCGTGACATTTCCGCGATGAATCAATAAAACCTGCGAAAGATTAAGGCGGTGCAAACTGCGATGTATCGCAAGAACTTAGATCCGAAACTAAAGGTGATCTTAGCTGTAAATGAGCTGTCATGAGCTGTAATCCACTATGTAAATGCCTATATAAAGGAAATGAATAGTTCATGAGAGGGGAATGAATTTTTGAGTGCTAAGAAAGTTTTTAGGAGAAAGAAAATCTTATTAAGTGAATTGTATTCTTGATTACTATAATTATTTTAAGATCATATCAATAAAAAAGGTTCTTAATCTTCAAATTGTGTCATAAATTCTTGAGTTGGGTGTAGTGTGGGAATTCCTGCAACTACAATATCCACTAATAATGAGACAGAATATGAAGTTGTGGTGCATGCTCTAAAGTTCTCCGTAGAGATGAAGTTGGAGAACGCAAGGATTACCAGTGACTCTCAATTGGTTATTCGCCAGATAAAAGGAGAATACATAACGAATGAACCATCTCTAAAGAAATACAAGAAACTTGTTGAAGAATTGTCTGCGAGAATTCCAAAAATAAAATGGAAACACATATCAAGAAAAGATAATAGACTCGCAGATGATTTTGCGTTCATATCAAGTATGATGACAAACCCAGCTGCGAGATGCATAAGAATTCAGACACTTGTATCACCTTCAATTAATAAAGAAGAAGAATAAGAAAAGGCGGATGTAATGATAATAGAAAATGACGCATAAGAATCAGCCAGCGACATTATCGCAGATTGGAGAGCAGAACTTCACGCATACTTGGAGACAGGAGAAACACTAAGAAATAGATTGGAGGCGCACAAGTTAAAAAGCCGTGCAACAAATTATGAATTAAGGGATGGGGTATTGTATCGAAAATCTTTTAATGGGCCATTACTTAGATGTTTGACACGGGAAGAAGGAGAAAAAATATTATAAATATTGCATAGTGGTGATGCTGGTAATCATAGCGGAGGAAGATCTTTGGATTATAGGGAAAAAATGCAAGGCTATTATTGGCCATATATGCATGAAGATGCAAAACAATTATCAAAACGTTGTGAAGATTTCAAGCGATATGGAAAGAGGATACATGCACCATGGGCACCATTATCATCTTCAAAAAGTGTGTGGCCTTTTGGAAAATGGGGCTTAGATATTGTGGGACCTTTTGTGCCAGGTTCAGGGCAGAAGAGATACTTAATTGTTGCAACAGATTACTTCGCAAAATAGGCAGAGGTAAAAGCAGTACAACACATTCGCGATAAGGATATATTTACATTCATCTTTGAAAATATCATCTGCAGATTTGGAATTCCAGCACAGTTGGTTTCTGATAATGGAAAACAATTTGAAGGACAAAATATAGAATTGCTACTTAATGCATTTAACATAAGATGTGGAAAATCTACTCCTTTATACCCACAAGCTAATGGTCTGGCTGAAGCAACTAATAAGAAAATCGTAGATATCTTAAAAAAGAAATTATAAGGGTACCATAGAGTGTGGTGTGAACAGGTGCATAATGCAGTCTGGGCTTACAACACAACCAGGAGAGAGGCAACTGTAATGTCACCTTTTTGTTTAACATACGGTGTTGAAGCAGTACTACCAACAGAAGTTGCTATTCCTACAACAAAAAGAGAGGTTTGGGAGAAGAATCTTAATACTAGTATGATTCTAAGAGAACTTGATAAATTAGAACAGAAGAGAGAGAAAGCACTACAACATATGGAAAATTACTAGCGAAGGTTGGCTCGCGAATATAACAAACGAGTTAAGAAACGTGAGTTTCAACCAGGCGATTTAGTTTTGCGAGAAACACCGGAGTACCAGCGAGAACGTGGTGGAAAGTTGGCGAGAAAATGGGATGGACCATATATCATTAAGGAGATAGTTGGAACAGGGGCGTATAGGCTGGTAGACCCAGAGGGCAGAGATGTTGGTCAAAGACTTGGTAGGCCATGGAACAGATTATTTTTAAGAAAATATTATCAGTAACAAATTTTTAATAAAAAATGGGCAAAATTTTTTTTTACAGCTGCGATTTTGTTCGCAAGATTATTCAAGATTACATAAAGAATGAAAGATTGCGATATACGCAAAAGAAACAAAGAACGGGACGAACCTTTATGGCGTACACCCTAGTTCGCGAATACAATTTCGCAAGAGGCAAATGTAAGACCTAAAGTACGTCATATTAGGGGGTATCTATTTGCGTGACTCAGGGATAAGGTTATACCGCTGCTGGAACCTGAGTCATGGAGATGTTGGGGTTAAAGAAAACCTATCCAGGAGAGGTACCTTGGATTTCCAACTATATAAGGTTATACCCTGGTTGGACGACCGAGGGTCTCTTCTAAGGAGTGCAGAGTATGACCAAGGCGCTGAGGTACTCGGTTGAGCCAAGGATGCACGGGAAGGACGAACCTACCCTGGCCATTCTTGGTAAGTCTTGGCTATGAAGCGCTCGGCCTGAAGAAAACCCCAATTAGGGTGCAGTTTTGTAACTATAATCCATATAGGCATAAAGGACAAGAGGCTGCGAAAACAACTGGTTGTTGGTAAATCCGGATGGGAGGAGCTAGTCTTGTATGGCCGATGTGACCTCCTTGAAGGGGCAACTAGGGGGAAGATAAGGGCGGCACCCTCCATTAGGGAGCTGATAAGTGTCTAAAGACGGAAATGTCATGGGGCTTTATGCTCGCAAGAGCATTTAGGCCTGTCATATTATCGCGTGACAAATATTATACAGAGGCAACAAGCTATAATATAAAGTTAAGATGAGATCAATGGGTTTTTATATGAAAGTATAAAGACGTCTTACGATTTTATCGCAAGACGGCAATGTCATGAGGCTATGTTCTTACAAGATGAACTTAGACTTGTCATATTATCGCAGACAAATTGACAAAATACAAATAAGGCAAGATCAATGGGTTTTTGCAAACAAATGTAAAGACGTCCTGCGATTTTGTCATAGACAGAAAAGTTGGAAAAATAAGACCTTTAACTAGGAAGGCAAAATAAGACAAACAGAATAATCCCAAACATTAACTATTTTCTCTTAAGAGTGCAGGAAATATTTGTTCATCGCAGGAGAAATGATGAGAAACAAAAATCCTTCAGAGTTCTTCAGAAACATTATTCAACATCGCAGAGCGGGATTATTAGAAAAAAATATCGCAGTAGTATTCATCACACCGCAGACCTATTTCTAATTCCGCAAGAAATATAGAAACACAGCTCGCAAAAAGAAGGTACATGAAATAATTGACCATTACAAGTAAGATAATGAAGGGAAAGTAGGGGAGTGGATAAATAAAATCTCATTATCTTCCTTAAGAATATTCGAAATAACAGAAGTAAAAGTTGAATTCAAAAGTTGCATAAAGTTACATTACTCGCAAGAAAGAGAAAAAAAAGAGAAAACAAAGAGAAAACAAAAATAAAACTCAGGCTTCAGTATTGATATCGCCAGATTCATCATCTTTGTTAGTATTATCAACCTCACCAACATTCTTCTCATTGCGATTGATTCGAGATTCTTCTTCTTCGCCAACAGTTGCTTCACCACCAGTGGTTACTTCTCTAGGAGGACTTTCTTCTTCTTCTGTTTGGTCTTCTTGAGAAATATTTTCTTCCTCACTTGCATATTCTAGATCCTTATCCATAGGAAGAGGAACTTCATCATCATCTACTTCTAGAGGAGGAATAGATACAGGGGGAAGAGACTGAGATATTAGAATATCATTCACAAGGACTTCATCACTAAGATTAACTTTGCGAAGGAAACCTTTATCGCGATTTCTAATCTCCAAGTTCTTAAAATACTCAAGATAGTCATATCTTCTCTCTTCTCGATTGCGAGATTTCACATAATGAGAAAGGAGAGATCCATTTTCTTTGCGAACCTTAGCCAATTTATCAGTCAGATCAAAAATGGTAGAGTGAAGGCTTCTTTCAGATTCTGCGAGAAACAAAAATGACAAGAAAATATTCAGATAAAAATCTCGCAAGAAGTATAGTGGAGAAATTAAATAGAAAAATTAACAGTCAAGATAGTCAAAATGACTACCTTCTTTTTGAGAAGTTAAGTTTTGAATTAAAGATAAGCAACAATTATCCCATTGATTCATGGCATCGTCAAATTTGTCCCCAACTATACCCTTCAGGCGAGATTTTATATTTTCTTCTTTGGAGAGGAGATACGAGTTTTCTTTTGCTAATAAAGAATAAGATTATTCTAATAGGGAGTATTGATCTTGAAGCTTGCTGGCCTTTAAACTAAGAGTTAATCTACCCTTGATAAGTTTATCCTTCTCAGCGGCAAATGATTCAATTACTTCCTTGATCTCATCCTTAAGAGAACGAAAAGATTGCTCTTGATTATCATATATTCTTTGAAGATTACTCAATTGTTGCGAGGAAATCTCCATCAAGCTTGAAAAACTATGTTTTTCTTGAGATAAAGTTCTATTTTCATCTGATAAAGATTTTGTCGCCAAATTAGCCTTGATTAACAAATATGAGAGGCGAGTGACCTCGCTACTTAATAAATTTTGGCTTTGCGATAATAGATTATTCTCATTAGTAAGATTATCTATTTGATCGATCGAATATGTGTAGAGATTATCTAATCTATTATACTGGTCCATCCAAGAATCTTTTTCAACACGAGCTTCTTCAGCGATAGACTCAAATTTAAGTCTCTCCATGAATCGATTATGATTTAAAGCTAAATATACGAACCAAGAATTTAAGAAGGAAGTTTGAGTACAGAGAAAATGAAAATTTGTTAGAACAAAAAAACCCAGAGACAGAGGCAGGAAAATTATACCTTTTAACTCATTATTCTTGTTGCGAAGATTCTCGCAATCAAGTGAAGAATTGCGAAGCTTTTGATAGAGAATGTCACATTCTAAAGTCTTAGCTTGGAGATTTCTTTTAAGAGATTCAACTTCACTTTCTAAAGATGCTTGTGAAGCCATTTGGTTAGAACCAAGATACTTACATAAAACCTCACAGACGTCCTGCTTGACAGGATCAGTAGAAGACCTCTTAGCCTCATCCAAAACATCAGACAAGACTTTAAAAGCAACATCCACTCCTATCAAAGTCTCCTTAGAAGAATAAGAAGGTGCAGATGGTGAAATAATGATAGTAGAAAGCTGGAGGTTTTGATTGTTCGCAATGATTGCATCGTTATAAGGAGGAGTGTTTGGAAAGGTAACAGTTGAAGGTAATAAAGGGCTGGAAAGAGTTTCATTGACAACAACTTTGGGGATATTAGTGGCGATAGTCTCGCAAAAAGAAGAAGGAGGTTCCATTTGCAAGGTTGTGGGAATAACTCTCGCAGATGTCAGCTTGGGAATAGTAATGTTAGCCTCAAGAGTTTTAACTTGGCGAGATCGTTTGCGAGGATTAGCAATACTTTCGTCATCCTGCGAATAATAACTTAGATAAGAAACATAGGCAACAATATTTTTATTAAGAAGAAGTAAATGTTTCTTACTACCTTATGACTCGCAGGATTCCTTCTCTTGTGAGCTAATTTTTTGAGAAGATTAGGGTTTTGGGTTGCAGACTGGGTGTTAGGGGGAGTTCCGCTGAAGAGAAGATATAATAGGGGAATTATGAAGAATCAAATAGAAATGATTAATAAAATATGAATAAACATGATTCAAGTAAGCAAAACGGAATTTAGTAATATCAGAAAAAACACATACCTGGAAGACTCCATTAAAGCAGTAGCAGGTAGATATGAAGAAGAATAAAAATTGCAGATCGGAAAAATTTGCAGAGGATGAAGAAACAAAGAAGATAGAAGCGTAAAAGAAGAAAATTAGTTTTGTAACCAAACTCTACCTTTTATAAGCAAAAGGAGATGACCTGTTGAGGAGTGACGTGTCGGTAAAAAGAGGAATTTACAACACGGATAGGCGGTTAAGCTAAATTCACGGAGTTTTGTCGAGAAGAAAATATGGAAAGATAAAAAGGCTGCGAGCATTATGAAGAGTTGGAGATTCTCATATCCCCTCCACTTCGCGAAGAAGACATGAGAAGAGGCAAGATGTAGGACCAGGATATCGCCATGACAGTATTCTTGTGAGATTAACAACACTCCTGCGATTGTCACCGCGAGCTCTTCAACAATTCTTTGTGAGTGTCACATAATAACTTAAAGAATGATTCAAAGAATGACGTAATATTTGACGATTGAAGAAACATGAGAAAAGCATGATTGATCCGCGATGGTTACAATACTTGTGAGATTTCATATTATAACTATTGCGATAAGATCGCAAATCAAATCCGAAGTTAAAGGGGAGCTTAGCTGTCATCCATTATGTAACTACCCTATATATAGAGACCCAGTATGTCCAGAGAGAGGAGTATATATTTTTTGAGTGTTGAGAAAGTTTTGAGGAGAGAGAAAATTCAAGAGAGCGGTTGTATTCTTGATCTTCTTCCTTTACTTGTAAACATTTTTAAAATCAAATAATAAAGTGTAGTTTTAATCATCAAATATGTGTTAATTACTGTAAGATCTTATCAAGGGTGTAGTGTAGGATTTCCTGCAACTACACATTTAGATATGGGTAACCGTACCTAAACGTGTATATTGAGTTGGCTCAATAACAGTTAACCAAAGTTAGCCATATGAACACTTTTGTATTAACCACATTCATCTAACACTTTTTGATCAAATGAATCTAATTGTTTTACTCGTAGAGTTGTTCAATTGTTCATATTCTCATACAAGTATACAAGGCACAATTGAAAAAAAATCGAATTGATTTAAAAGAATCAGTTCATGAACATTTAGCCACGGTTTGCAAAGATTGCATTCCTTAATTTATAAATGTATTTGTTCATGAGTATGAAATCATACTTAGCCGATTTTAGAACTTAAACCAACTAAGTTTTCAAAGGGGTACACAAACTAGAGTTTCGGACTTTGGTCACGTCCGACAGTTCGCAAACGAGTATGCATACTATCGTACCGGACCCATCTCAGGTGAAACCGTTCGCATACTGGTACGCAAACTTGGTTCCCGGACTTTGACAGTTAAAACCGTTCGCATACTGCTATTCAAACTTGGTCCCCGGACCCGAATCATACTACAACAGTTTTCATATTGGTATGCATATCGGATAATGGTTATTTGTTCTAAACTCTCATTTCAATCATTGAAACATCCTTAGAAGACGACAATAGCCGTCTCACACAAACTATTAGCTTATAAGTAATTTTCAAGTGATTGAATGGTCAATACGAAATATTCCGAGTCTACATCAAATGATTGTCTCACACAAATCATGTAAGATGTTTCAAGGCAATTTTCACATGATCATCTTTTGACTCATTATTTAGTTTCCAACAAATAAATTGTTATCCAACTAAACTCGTCAAGAATAATGATGAACGTAGTTAAAGCAAAAAGCATTTCAACATATATTTCGAGAAAGATATAAACGAGTTAAACTCAGGTCGAAATATAAAATATGTATAATGTAAAAGTCTATATAGCTATACGACTTAGTCTCATTAGGAGATAGAATATAATAAACTTCTGAGTGATAGATAAGTTTTAGTCTCCACATACCTTTTGTTGATGAAGTTCCTCCAAGCTCTCCTCAGTAGATCTTCGTCTTCAATCGATGAACGTTGTGAGGTCTAAAGCTCAACTACACATTAATTTATCCTAATCTGAGACACAGCTATAAGTAGACTAGAAATCAAGACATATAGTTTGATCACCTAAACTTGACAAACAAGCTTGAGATAGCAACGCTTGCGAGTTCGACCGAGCAGTACTCTAAAACTATCAACTACTCTTCTACTTAAGCCTTCACTACTATTATACCTTCTCCTTGACATGTTAATAAAGAAAATGACAATAAAAAACAGAAATCGATTGGGAACTTACTTGGGTGACCGATCTATTGGTAATGGTGAAGTTCTGAAACGGCGATCAAATTGAAAACTGTTTTTAGCCCGTAGCGTAAAAGCTTGTCCTGATTTCAACGGTACCAACAAAAGTTGAAATGGTTAAAGTAAGGATAAGAAAAAGATGATGGTAGTCGAACCCTTGGTTTTTCTCACTGGGTTCTGGAACTATCGAGAAGATGATGGAAAAAATAAGAGAAGTAATTATCTTTTTACGTGTAGAGACTGATCAATACCCGAACCGGTTAGACTAGTTCTGGAACTAGATTCCCATCCGTTCTGGTTCCATCCCGAGTTCAATGTACATGAACCGCACATGTACAATCAAGCATAATTGTTTTAGCTATATATCACCCTGTTAAGCAGATTTTTAGCTCAATAAATTAATTCAGTGGATATTTAGAGCACACTAAATATTGTCTCCCTCAATATGAGGTTTCATTAATTTATGCTTGTGGAGAATAACATATAGATAATTTTTATGGATCAATGCTCAACATAAAAAAAATATCTAATTTTTTTTTAGCATATGATCTAAGAACACGAGTGGGCCAATCGGATACATGAAAACTTGCACAATATGACTCCAAAGAGAACTTCTTTCCAACTGCTTTTGCACCCAGTTGAGTTGAAAAAAAACCATGAGTCTATTTTTACAAGTTCTTCACAAGACTTTGAAAATATATTCAACACATATTTGTGTCCTTGATGTCTTGTTTTGCAACTCTTTAATAACAATGTCTGATGATAGCATTTAACACTACGTAAGGCAACTCTTTTGGTATAAAGAGTGTAGATGGGGAAAAACGAGTTGCTGGTTTTTAAGGAATTGAGGAGACGAATGAACGAAGGAAACTCCTTGAACTGAACAAACTGTCTAACCTCACACATATACTGCAAGAAGGGAGTGCTTTGAATTCGAGAGATCAATCTGTAGGACTCCAACCTAAACCAAGACAATGGTCGTTCCAGAGTCAATACGGTCACCAGAGAGGATGGGTTGATCTGTAGGAGGGAAGTTGAGAAATGTGTAAGATCAATGGTGATCGAAATTGTAGGTGTGTTGTGTATTCTGCGTGAAGAAATAAAATAAGTTCGGATTGGTTGAATTTGCTCTGTTGAGAGTAAAATGTTCAGACGATGAGTTCGTGTTCACTCATTGTCTGTTCGGAGAAAGATTGTATTCTCTTCAATCATGATTCAGAAACTTATTTATATTGCTAGAATTGTAAACACCTTGATCTCATGAAGTGTGAAAGTTGCTGGAGTCAAAGAGTGGGGAAGTGGAAATCGTGTTAAAACCAGTTGCTCATCGTATGGAGACGTGGTCGATTTTCCATCCACTACTTTGCCAACTCCTCCAACTGATTGCACGGCTTGCTCATATTCTCATTGTGTGTATGAACACACGTGCCATAGACCGCCAGACCAAAATCCTAGTTAATATCCCCAATGTGACACGATTGATGTCTCGTGATTGTGGAGTCTGCAAGGCAGACATGTATTTAGTTAGTCAGTTGCTGACTTTATGGGACGATAAGTCCTTGTATTGCTGAGCCGAATGTGATTTGCAAATGTTCTAAGACTCATGAATTGAACGTTTATGCTGAGACAGAGGTGTAATTCTCAAATAAATGTTGATAGTTAAGGTGAACAAATATTGCTTATTTAATGAATTGTTGAATATTGATAGTTGAACCAATATTCCTTAGTCTGAGCAAATATTGCTCGTCTGAACAAATGTTGCTCGTTTGATGAATTATTGGTCGCAGGACCAAATAAAATATTAATTGGTCGACCAAAGGGAGACCTCTATATGGTCACTTTAGTGTTATTTGTCAGTCACAAAAAATGTACAAAAAATTCAAAATCAGTTTTTGGTTTTTCAAATTTCATGAAATTAATGTTCATCTTAAGATAACCAAGAAAATTGATCAGAAATTTTCATCAAACACAACTAAACTAACATATTAGCAGTACAAACTTCTTCGATTAATCCATTGAATCGATCAGAATAGATCAATTTCTTCTTCAAAAGGAAAAAAAAAAAACTCTGCCAATTTTATTAGCTTGATCAAATTGAAGATTCATACTTTAATATGATAGAAACAAACCAAATAAACTAACAACAAGTATCATATAAAAATCGCAGTAGCTTGAAATCAATGGCAGTAGCAGAGAAAATTTGGTATTCTTACACTAGCAGAGAATCGGGCGAAGAAGAAGACTGGAATCTGGGTATACGGGTCAGATAAAATGAGAGATATAACTGTGGAAACCCATATATTTTTACCAGATATTAATCAATTCTCTTCAAAAAAAATTCAATTTCTTCTAATTGACCAACGAATTCACTCCAATTTATACTGATTTCGCAGGTATCTCTTACATTTACACTATAAAAAATGAGCAATAGTAACAGTTCTGCAATCTTCCTAAACAAAATTCAGATAACAAATGCAATTTATCCCTTAATTTCTTACATATACATCACTCAGTAGTTCAAATTTGAGTGATATTTTGGACTTCAAATCCAGATCATAAAATTACAGTAGCAGAAAGTATAATACTCACCGTATCAAAGATCACAAACCCATTTCTTCGAATCTAAAATCAAACACACTCATACGTTCATACGTCTGTTTGAAAAGATTAAAAAGATCACCAAGGGTGACAGGTGAGACATGATAAGATTACAAAACAAAACAAAGAGAAGGAGCGTAGAGAAGAGGGATCGAGAAACTACCAGAAAAACAGAGAAAATAGGTTTTCATTTAGATAGACAAGGATACAGCGCAACCAGAAACAATATAAGAAGCTATAAGCATGAGTTGAGTGGTCTAATACTACGTGGGTCCCATTTGGTAATTCTGATACCCTCTTTAGTATACCAAACTCGATGCACCGTATCTTTGCAAACATTGAACTTAAACGTTTTTTTTATTTTTTGTATTGAATATAAACTGTTTTTTTTATAATTAGTAATATCAGGAGTCCCGGCGTATCGCCTAGGTTTTTATATCTTGCATTTCCCAATTTCTCCTATTGATCTTTCGGATTGCATAAAGAAAAAAAAAATTCGACAGAATAGCAAAAACACAGTCAATGCCACGAGTTTACGGAAAATGTTCTCCTATAATCGTCTCTCTTGTTCTTTGGACGGTCGACCCCACACTGCTGCAGCAGTAATCTAGTTTAAAATACTGGCAACTGAACCGAGTATAATCAATTAAAATGTTGATCATAGGATCAATGTAAAATTATTAGTGTTTGAATCTGGAATTATGAACCTTGAATTCAAAAACCCTAATTTCGATAAATTGCTGGTTTATTGAAAATCAACCACGGAGTGAAGGAAGGACCGACTACATGGGATGATGGATCGAACATGTAGCACCTATATGCTCGAGTGAGAAAATACCAAAGTCTCTTGAAGACCAGTTGGTGGAAAGATGATTAAATGTTGGTTCAATCATTTATTAATATAATGCTCGTCTGAGCAATAGGCAATAAAACCTAATTATGAAGAGATGAGAGACCGACCAAGGAATCATGAAACCGGCCCTGGTTGGTCATGGGATCGACTGACGATCATTTTATGAAATTCCAAGTCGTTTGGAAGAGTTTTGGACCTAACACGTGCAATTGCGCAAGTTATGTCAAATTGTGAAAATGCGTGGGACCGGCTCCTTGCAAGCCAAAGAGGCAACCTTGGTCGGTCAAGGTAATATGCTCATGTCACCAAAGTGTTCGTGCCTCAGTCCTGAGAATTTTGATATTTTCTTGCGTGCATTTGAGTAATCATTTGAGAAAATATGAAGAAATCAAGGTTTTGCTCAAATTGAGGAAACTTCATAAGATGAAGAAAATAATAATAATAAAATAATAAAGTGTGGGACCGGCTATGGCCAAGGCATGTCCGTCCAGCCAATAAGCCCGGTCCCATGGCACTTTTTCCTAATTTGTTTTATAATTTTCATGATTTTAGGGAAATACCATGAAATCAAGGAGTTTTCCTTAAAGTGAAGGAGTTTCCATGAAATGAAGGAAACAATAACAATTAATAATAATAAAATAAAGGACATGAGGACCGACCACGACTAGGGCATGGTTGGCCGGCTAGGGCCCGGTCCCGCGAGTCTTCCCTAATTTTATATATTTTCCTTGATGTGAAGGAAATATTATGAAATAAAGGAATTTCATGGGATGAAGAAAATAATAATAAAATAATAAGGAATGCAAGGTCTGGGACCGGCCATAACTAGGACATAACCGGCCGGCTAGTGAACCCAGTCCCATGACACCTTTCCTAATTTTTATTATTTCCTTGAGACGGAGGAAACACCATGAAACTGAGGAGCCTCCTTAAAACAAAGGATATTTGTTCAAATGAAGGGATTTTCATGAGATCGAGGAAAAATAATAAAATATGATAAAATAAAGAATTAGGCGTGGGACTGGCCACGATGTGACTGGCCGGCCGGTGGGCCCATTCCCCTAGTGCCTTAGCTAATACTTTATTTTTTTTATTTTTTTTCCTATTTTGCATAGGTTGATCGTTCCTTCGTATTTTTGAATGCTCGTTTGTGCATTCAGGTGCCCGTTAGCGCATTATTGTTGAATACACTTGCACCATTTTGGTCGGGGCTTACTCGATAGAGGCTTAGATGCCCGTACGTTGAATATTTATCACTAACCCGTAGAATTTTGCTGGCAAGAACCACGAATTGAATTAATGAAATATTATGAAAGTACGTAGTATCCTGTAGTTGTGTAATCTGATCTTGTTGTTTCTATCATATGAGTACAATTGTAATAATTGTCTTGAGATTTCAATCTCTTATAGGCAAGATAAAAGTAGTCACAAACATCTTCGTCTCATCGTTTGTGATTCCACAATATCTTTTTTCGATGCGTTGATTAAGACTATTGTGAGGTGATTGATAATACTATTCTGTTCTTTGGGAATATAAGTCCAGTTTATCAATTGGTTCCTGTTCACCTTGATTTATCAAAAGACATAAAAAAACTCATAGGTATATTCGTGGGAGACGGATTTATCTATTACCGTAGACTTTTCTGTGTGATACAGATTTGTTTATTGAAGTCTTCGACTTTGGGTCGTAGCAACTCTTAGTTATGGGTGAGATCAACTAAGGGAATCTAGTACGTAGTATCCCTCTGGGATCAGAGACGTAAGAGCATAATTGTACCTTGGATCAAGTACGTAGTATCCTGCTAGGATCAGAGACGAAAAAGAGAAACTAAGTGCATCTCTTACTCAATCCCATGAACAATATAAATCCTTGGAAAAGGAAAACTTTGTCTTAAGGGGAAGTGTCCTCCAATAGAAGGTTGTATCAATAAAGGTTTACATAACTTGCAATCTTCTCATATGGATATGAAGTTAAAACGAGTGCCAATTATTGCTTCTCCTCCACGAACATGTACCTTCTGTGGGAAAAGGAATCACTATGCTATCCACTGCTTTGCCAGAAGGAAACAAATTTCTAAACTTCATAATTTTCTTCTCTTCACTGTCAATGGAACAAATAGTCAGTCGACTACTGCAGTGAATCATATGCCCACAGAAAATCAGAAACCTTATAAAAATGATCTCTATTCTAGAAATCATCACATGGCTCAAGTGCATTCTGACATAAATTCTTGTGTTTCTAATGAAAGCATTCCCTGTACTTATAAGAATGTTTCTTTTAAATCTAAGTCTAGAAAATGGATTCCTATCTATTCTGATCCTCTTAAACCAATTGCAAGAGGTCCTAGATTTAGTCCTCATAGAAAACCTTCTGATGGATATGTTAAACACGCCATGTCTTACTCTTCTGGATCAAAAGTCAACCGAAAAAAGGCGAAGAAAACAAATATCAAACTGTTAGATGATATATACAACTTATTTCTCGATAATCATAGTAGGGTTAATTTCCACTCTACCACCTGACTCCAGGTATGTGTTTCCTTGTTTCTGACTTGAGAGGTACAAGGAAATTAATTGGGAAATACTCACGTATGTTGTATATTATTTCTGTTTATGTTTTTGTACTGACGGTCCACAAACGTCCGTATCATCCCCTCAAGAGCTCATAGGGTTTCGAAACTAGAGTTTCTAACTCTTGTTTACAAGTGTATATATACCTTTTATATATTGTGTTTCTCTTTCCCTTAAAATTTTACGGAGATCTCTGCAAAATCTCAAGAGATTGTGCATCTTGATATGGAGGAAGACAATCAGGAACGTGAGTCAATTCAGGAGCTGGTTCTAAGGAAAATTCTTGAAAGAAATGATCATAACTCCTGGAATGATGATTCTGTCAAGGATTTAACTCGTTTTCAGAACGATTCAAATGTCGAGTTTGCAAATCTTCAATTGCAAATAAACCAACTTCTAGATGGTCAGGCCAAAATTCTTGCTAATCAGAGTCTTCTGATACAGAATCAAAAGAAGTTCATCATGGACTATGTCAAAGCTAGACAGCTTGCTCGGGTTGTTGATCAAAAAGTTAGTGTTCTAACTCACGAAGATGGTGTGTCTACAGTCAAGAGAATAAAGGAAATCAGTGATACCTTCTTTGATGGATTCATTGAAAGATATGAGGTTCTCAATGAACTTTGATTTAATTTGCCTAGTAAATCCTCTATTTTTCTTGTTTTTGTTTAGAAGAATAACTAGAGGTTGGAATAGCCATTATTGTGAGTACACATAGATATGTCCAACGTTTTCATCTTCATGTTTTTAGGTTTATATGTTTAAATTCTAAAATTGTTTGGAAGATGATTATTGCAGTATTAATCTTTATGGTTTCATATATTGCAATATTATTATGGGATATGTGTGTTTGCGTCCGTGAACTTGATTATCCCATACCTTGTCAAAAGTAAAGTCGTTCATGAGTTGATATGCATATATTGATAAAAGAATGAATTGACTTTTGACAAATACAAAAGTTAAGCCTATTATGTCAATTTTTGATGAAAGATAGGTTAAAATATTTTGTTTTCAAGGATTATGTCTAATGTATGTCATTGTGCAAATGGTGATAGAAAATAGAATGAATCCTTGTGTATTCCGCAGTAATTGATCTTCCCGGATGCTCCGTAATGTGTATTATGTCGAGCACTAAACAACCAAGTTGATTATTTTTATGATTAGATTTGTTGTTGTTCCGTAAGGTACTTTATGTCGAGCATGTTGAACTAAATTAATCATCTTGTTTGGTTATTTAGCTATGACTCCGTAAGTTTTCATATGTTTGAGCATTTTCATGATTAACTTAGTCATTGCTCCATAGATTTTCTTATGTAGAGCATGACCAATTAAAGTGATTTCTTTTGTGATTAGTTTAGTTGTGTATTTCAATTAGATTAATTATGGGTTCTCTTGTGATTAATCTAATTGAATATTTTTAAGTCTTCATAAGTTTACTTGTGTTGAGCGTATTCGGTTAAATTAATTATGAGTTCACTTATGGTTAATTTAATTGAATATTTTTTGATTCAAATTCATACTTGTATGTGATTTGTTATGTCCAATGATATCCTCCTTTTCTTTTGAAATTAAGGTCGCTCTTGTTATTCTTTCGGGAATGACATATTATGAGGGAGAGTTCTTAATTTAACTTGTGATTAATTGCCAAATCTTTGTGGGGAGTGCGGCTATGGAATATTATAGGGGTTATCTTGTATCTTTATAGACTCCTTGATGAATGCATTTAGCTCCGGATTTATGATTGCATCTAAATAAGATGATATATGCTTTCTTTTGGTCATGAAATATCTCGTTTGGAAATTTCATTAGGATCCTGTTCTTGTACCTTTGCCAATTTTATTGACAAAAAGGGGGAGAATTAATATGTAGTTCACACTACAAATATATATGGTTTTCAGATCATTATGTAAGGGGGAGTGGTTTCCATGTGAGATGGAGTATTGACTAAGGGGGAGTTACATATCACCATAGTTTTGTTGTTAAATTTGTGATGCAATTGGGCTTTGATGCTGTGAAATGATACTATGACACTGTATAACAATGATTGAGAACTCTTGTTTTCTCGTTGTTATAGCTATGGATTTTCAACAACGATGATGCTAAACTTACAACCTTTGGGATCATTGGAGTACTTGGAATTGACAAAGATTTCGAGTAATGTTGAAGATTAGGCATGTGTAATAGGAGCTACAAAGTTTATTTATATATTTTTTGTATTCCATATGTATTGATAGTTTTGTCACTAAAATTGACAAAGGGGGAGATTGTTAGAGCATTGATCGGTCGAACTCGCATGCGTTTCTATCTCACGCATGTTTGTCAATGTTAGTGATCAAAACTATAAGTCTTGATTTCTAGTCTACTATAGCTAAGGTCTCAAACTAGGACAGAAAGTGTAGTTGAGCTCAAGAACTCCATGGAAATCATCATACAAGATGAAGGACTACTCAAGGAACTGGTGGATCTTCATCGACTAAAAGGTATATGGATACTTGAACTTATCTATCACTCAAAATTCTATTTATCTCCTATCTTGAGACAAAAGTCGTTTTGCTATATAGACTTAGATTATACACATTTGGTATTTAGAGCCGAGTTTATCTCGCCTATCTATTTCTCGAAATATGTGTTGGTAAAGCTTTTTCTTTAGCCAAGTTCATCATTACCTAGTGACGAAAGTCATGTTATGTTTCAATCACTTTGAAAATTGCTCTGACAAAAAATGGTTTGTGAATAACAACTATATAACGTCCTCTGAGAATGTTTCAATGATTGGAATGAGAGTTTAGACTATATAACCATTGGAGTATATACACATTATTGTGGAAACACATATATGTATAAGTCCTTATTGCTTGAACCCAAAGTTTGCGAACTTTGTTGATCAAGTAAAACCAGAGTAGTGCGTGAGCTAAGTCCGCGAACTCAGTCCGCAAACTGGTGAAGTTCTCAAACCCGAGAATTTCTGCTGGAGCTTTTGAACTCCATCCGGGAATTTAAGTTTGCGAACCCAGTCTGCGAACTTGAGTAGGTTATGTCTAAAAACGATATTTGTGAACTTATCTTTATAAACTAAGGAATGCAATTGCAAATCGTGGCTATATAGTTCATGAACCGATTCAAGTGAATCAAATTGTTTTTGCTTTAATTGTGTCTTGTGTAGTACATGAGATTTGCTAGCAATTGAACAACTCGCTAACTAGTTCATTTGGGTCATTTGAACTAGTTATGGTGAAGAAGAATATTGGTGATATGAAATTGATCATATGGCTAACCATTTGGTAAACAATTGTTGAACCAACTAATATACAAGTTTGGGTACGGTTACACAAGCCTAAAAATGTGCATCTCATGTGTGTATAACAAGCTATGTTTTCGATCTAATGGTTGATAAATATTAGCTTGAATCTAATCAGGTTTTCATCTAAAGGTGAATATTGAATGCTTTGTTACCAAGCTAACATTGATTGCAAACCCCGATTTGAAAGACTATATAAGGGGGAACTCTAGCAACTGGGAAACCTAATCCCCACACATTATGTGTGATACTAGTTGTGCTAAGCTAGAGTCGATTCTCCTTTCTCCTTTGGTTTCTTCTTCTAAACCAGGTTAACGACTTAAAAACTTCATTGGAATTATGAAGCCAGACCGATACTACTTTCTTGTAGTTGTGTGATCTGATCTTGCTATTTCTATCATACGAGTACAATTTTTGTGACGGCCCGGAAATTTTTTCGCTTCCGATCGGCCGTGGAGTTCGGTCAACTGGCAAGTTCCAAAGTCTCCGAGCTGCCATTGGGGTGAAAACAGTTTGAAACCAAGAGTATGAGATATTGTTTTACTAAAGTAAAGTATGGAAGACAAGATATCTGACATTAAACCACTTAATCATGAACCATAGCTATTAATTATAATACCCTTTTTACAAATCACAATAACAAGTAAAGATAGTATCAATTTTCACAAACTAAAACAGTAAGAGAGTACAATATCCTTTTTCACAAACCAACCCAAATACATATGAATATATATGAACACAAAGTGATTACTCACTTTGACCCCGAAATCTCAATGCACCAAGCTTAAGAAAGCTTACTACCTTAAGCCGCCCTTAAACTCTATGGAAAACAAAGCAAAACAAAACAAAACAAAAGGGTGAGCCACAACCCAGTAGAGAGTTAACGATACGATAACAGGAGTTCAAACAATGCCCAAATAAAGAAAACAATAAAATATTGAATAAAGCATAAACAATGCGTTAAGTTATTTAGCACATCCAAATCGAAGTATCAATGTCCTTACAAGCCAATACACAATCGAAATCATCCAAAACCAGTGAGTTCGCAATAATCTACTGTGAGGGTCCGAATAACCATTTGTCGAAGTTTATCAGAAAACTACCCTATCGTCTAGGACCATCTTCCGAAGGTCACCACTAGTATGGATTTCCACTTGTGGGCCCTGCAAACTCATCAGTAGGGTTCATAACCAAAAGGATGCTCAACGCGATTCATAAACAGTTCGCAAACATCGTTAAATACGAGTATCGAACAAACATCAACAAAGTATTAATTCATAAACCATGAAAGAAAATTACCTTGGATTATCATGTATAAGATAAGATCATAAAATCCAAGGATGTATCAAAACATAAAGTTGTCCAAAACTCAAAATCGATAAATGCAACAAATCAATGAATTTGTGCAACAGAATCTGTTTAAACCTCTAGTTTTCAAAACTTACCATGGGATGCATTTCAAATCAAAACTAGAAAAACCTTAGCATTTTTTAACCAAGAAAAGACTCCCTTTTATACAAAAATCAAATATCTCAAATTACAAGAGTTGTAGGTATAAGACAACAATAGAACGTTTCTGAAATTCAGATTGTATAGTTTGTGTTCAAAACTTTGTGTAGACTTCATTACACAACCAAAATGAGTGATTCTTATCTTATTTTAAAGAAGAAAGAATAAGGTATTATATAAAAAATATTACAAAAAACAACAAATTCATTAATAGGTCTAATTCACCTCAGTAAAACCTGTCAGTACAAATAGCTTCAGAAAACCTACAGTTTTGAGAGTCCAAACTTAAAAATTCACACAAAATTCATTGCTCAACCAAATGCATTGGTTCTTCGCTCATTTTAAATATTAAAAGATAATATATCATATCAAAAATATGATCAAAAACAATAAATTCATGAACAAGTCTAAATCATTCCAGTAAAACTTGACAGTGAAAACGTTTCAGAAACCATCAGATTTAGTAGTCTTAACATAAAAAATTCACACAGGCTTCATTACGCATCTAAATCCATTGGTTCTTGGCTCAATTTAAAGAAGAAAAGATGATTTATTGTACAAAAATTATAAAAAATAATAATAAATTCATTAACAAGGTTTAATATCTTTGGAAAAGTCAGGTAGAAAAACTGTTTACAGAAATCTACAGTTTTGGTAGTTCACAATCAAAAATTCACCCAGACTTCATTACTTATCGGAATTCATTGATTCTTGGCTAGTTTTAAAGATGAAAAGACACTCTTTTATATAAAACATACAAACAAAAATAATAGTCAAACAAACTAAGTGAGAATCTATCCCAAATTGCTCAAAACGGAGTTTCAAGAAGAAATAGAGATCAAACCAAATAAATTACAAGTACCCATGGATAATTTTTGTAAGTAAAATACTCTAAACATCAAATTGGATGAAATCCCTAAATTTTCATGAACCCTAGAATCAAAACCAATAAGAAAAATCATGAATTTGTTCAAAACGTCACAAATCCATCATATAGAGTTTCATAAGAGCATGAACAAGATTGAATTTCATTAAATAATAAACTATAGAATCAAAATCATGAGTATCAATTCAAAATAGTTTGAAAGAAGAGTTTTCCCCTACCTTTTGTGTAGTTGAAGCTTCCAAAGCAACCAAATCGAATTAAACAACCAAATGATGTAAACAAACTTCAAATATCATTTTCCTTTGTGTTTAAATTTCTTTTTTGTTGTATGAAGAAGATTAGGATCAAGAGTAAGATTAAGGAAAAAGTGATATTTTTATAATGAAATTCTATAGAAAACGATTATTAAAGAAGACAAAATGTCTGAAATGCCCCTCTTGCAATTTTAACTCGACACATACACAAGGCAGGTGTAAGCTTTGCGGAAATTCGAATATAAAAAATCTAATAATGTCCGCACACGCTACGGGAAGGCTCACACAAAGAGAAATATATTTTCTCAGACAAAACACAACTAGGTTTAACGCTTCACATTGTGCTACTCCTAGTCTTCCAAACCAAATGGATTGGGCTCGCACCCTAATATTTTATAAAAAAGAACACGGGTACTACATCATTACCGACTTAAAAAGAATTTCTTCCCGAAATTCAAAACAAAGAAAGATACTTACTAATGTTACCTCTTAGTAACTCTATACAATTCTCGCGGATCTCGGATTCAAGCTCCCTTCAGAGTTGTGGTGTTTCTAAATCACTTCCATAAATCTGTTAGTCTTCTCGAGTTCTAGAATCTAAATTCTCTTATTGAGACCCTTCATCTTCATAGCTGAAGCGGAATGCGTTGAACTTTCACTAATCGGAACCAACAAAACAAACTTTTAAAAGGTTAACTTTGTTAGTAACTACTCATTACTAACAATCCAATCATATACATATCAAAGTATCTGGTTGTTTTTTCTAAATTTCAGAAAATAAAGAGATTCTGAACACTTTTTCAAAACCTTTAATGAAATCAATGTTTCAGTACCAAATTTCCAAACAAAACTGGGTAAAATTATGGAAAGCACTTATGCAAAACAAAATCCCAAAGAAAATCGAAACGTATGCTCTGATACCAACTGTGACGACCCGGAAATTTTTTCTCTTCCGATCGGCCGGGGGGTTTCGGTCAACCGGCAAGTTCGAAAGTCTCCGAGCTGCCATTTGGGTGAAAATAATTTGTAAACCAAGAGTATGAGATATGGTTTTACTAAACAGTTTGTAAACAGTTTTACTAAAGTAAAGTATGGAATACAAGATATCTGACATTAAACCATTTAATCATGAACCATAACTATTAATTATAATACTCTTTTTACAAACAACAACTTCAAGAAGAAAAAGTAACTCCTTTTACAAACCAATCTAGAAGGAAACTACAACAATATGAAAAGATAGAACCATTTTCACAAACCAAACCAGATACATATGAATATATATGAACACAAAGTGATTACTCACTTTGACCCCGAAAGCTCAATGCACCAAGCTTAAGAAAGCTTACTACCTCAAGCCGCCCTTAAACTCTATGGAAAACAAAATAAATCAAAAGGGTGAGCCACAGCCCAGTAGAGAGTTAACGATACGATAACAAGAGTTCAAACAATGCCCAAATAAAAAAACGATAAAATATCGAATAAAGCATAAACAATGTGTTAAGTTGTTGAGCACATACAAATCAAAGTATCAATGGCCTTACAAGCCAATACACAATCGAAATCATCCAAAACCAGTGAGTTCGCAATAATATACTGTGAGGGTCCGAATAACCATTTGTCGAAGTTTATCAGAAAACTACCCTATCATCTCGGACGATCTTCCACAGTTCACCATTAGTATGGATTGCCCCTTGTGGGCCCGACAAACTCATTAGTAGGGTTCGTAACCAAAAGGATGCTCAACGCAATTCATAAACAGTTTGCAAACATCGTTAAATACGAGTATCGAACAAACATCAACAAAGTATTAATTCATAAACCATGAAAGCAAATTACCTTGGATTATCATGTATAAGACAAGAGCATAAAGTCCAAGGATGTATCAAAACAAATTTTTTTTTGAAGGTGTGAACCGATTCATTAAACTCAGTGTAGGGTTACAATTCTAGGGAATTTTTGTCCCCTAGCATCTGCTTATACAATGTTAGAAAGAAAGGGTGGGCACACATTTTTCCAAATTTTTGTTGTGTGGCAATTTGGGTACTGTCCATGTTGCCATACTGCTTCATTTGCGAGTTCATCTGCTTCTTGGTTTGTTTCCCTATATGTATTGTCGATTTGTTTGTGTGGGATATTTTCCATGAGGCTTGTGATTTTTGTTAGTATTCCTTTTATATACAATGGTTGATTCTTTGCGTACTGCTATTGAAGTTGGATATCTGCCTTTGAATCTATTTCAAACCTGACCTTGGACCATTGTTTTTGGACTGCGATTCTTGTTGCTAACAGTAGACTCCATGTTTACGTTGTTGTTGAGTTTGTAATAACTAGCGGTGTTGCCATTGCCATCTGAATTTCTCCTTTGTAGTTCCTGCATATTATTCCTGTGCCTGCTGGTCCTGGATTCCCTTTAGCTGCTCCATATATATTGATTTTAATCCAGTCTTGTGTTGGTGGTTCCCATCCGACTAATATTGTTGTTTTTTCCTGGGATATTGCTTGTTGGGATCCTTGCTGAAGATCTGGTAGAACCGGTAATATGTGCGACTGTGCCCATGTATATTCTTTCTCCATTGTGTTGATCAGTTGAGTTATTTGAATCGGTGTTTGAGTTCGCATTTGATAGACTGTTTGATTTCTAGCTAACCGTAGGTGCCACATCGTAAAGCCATAGATGGTCTTTGTTGATTGTGGAATATTGTCTCCTAGTGTTATTTGGATTGAGATGGGTTTTTGGTTTAAAGGGTTAATTGTTTGGTTTGACGGGTTTTGATTATTGTTCCGGGCGATCTGGTTGGTGATGATGTGCTACACTTATAAAGCCACAATGTAGTGAAAGAGGATATGTGATGCTATTTCTGGTGCACAGTTACATTGTGGACAAGTGTTGGTATGGGTAATTTTCCTATGTTCTAGGCTATTGAAGATTGGAAGGCCTTCAAGGATAGCTTTCCATATGAAAAGACTAATTTTTGGTGGAAAGTTTAGATTCCAAATGTCATTGAATACCTTTGGGGAAGTGGTGGTTGTTGTATTCACGTATAGAGTTTGGTCGTGAGTTGCTGAAGATGTATCGAGTGGAATTTGGTTTTGTTGTGGGATTTGGTTTGAGCGGGAGGTTTGGATATTGATGGGTTTTGGTTGTTGTTGGGTGATGAGGAGGTTGTATCCTGATTTGCAAGAGTATTCTCCAGTTTTTTAATGTGGCCAAATAACGGTATCTTGAGCTGGATTTTTTGGTAGGTGAATGTTGCTGATGGACAGTGGTTGTGTTAAACATGTTGTGCAGGAGTTGAAGATTCTAAGTGTTTTTTTGATTATCTATGAAAGTTGATACTGGGATGTTCGGGTGAGGTGGGTGAATGAGGTGTTTTGGTTGCTAGGGTATCAGGTTTTGGAGGATTGACGTATGTTGGCCATTCTCAATTTTTTTGAAACTGTGTTCCTGCAAAAAAGAAGCTTGGTTAGTTAAACCTTCCACATCGGGATTGCTGAAGCCTTTGCTTTTTGAATGGGCCGAGAAAGAAGTTTATGCCCACTTAGATACTTGTCTCTGCTTATGGTGGCCCATATTGAGTTATCATCTGTTTGAACTTTCCAAACTTTCTTCATTAATAACGCCTGGTTGTGTTGTTTGCTTGGTATAATTCCAGTGCCCCCTACATGCTTTGGCTTTTCCAATCTCTTCCATCCTATTGGATGCGGTTTCCTTTCTTGCTTGTTATGGCCCAAAAAAAAAATTCCCCATTATTTGGTCCATTTTTTCGAGGACGCCTGCTGGTAACATCTGCATTTGCATGACATGGTTAGCAGTTGGTTGGAGAGAAGTTTTGATTAACCACAAACTGCCCGCCTGATTAATACACTTGGTGATCCAGCCTCTAGCTTTGCGCTCCATTATGTTGAGCAGGTCTGTGAACATGTTGGTTGTAACCCTCCCTTTTTTGAAACGAATTCCAAGGTTTGTTGGTGGTTCTGAAGTTGCTGAAATCTGAAAGCAGTTTTCCAGTGCATTAACTTTATCTTCCAGCAGCCTAGGGTGGTGAATGATGTGCAACTTATCGTTGTTGATAATTTGGCCTGCTGAAGATGAGTAACTCTGTAGTAGCTCCTTAATGTTCATGCATGTTTGAGGTTCCGCAATACAGGAGATAAGCAGATCATCAGAATATAGTAAATGATGGATGGGTTTACCTTTTGCTGATGGTTTCAAACCTTTAATTCTCTTTTGCTGTTGCAGATGCTTTAGGTTGGTGGAAAGAATTTCTGCACAGATGATGAATATGTATGGTGATAGCGGGTCTCCCTGGCGTATTCCCCTTGTTGGTTGGTTGTGCCCGTATGCCGCGCCATTTACTTTGACTGAATATACGATTACTCTTAGCATGAATAACAGGCCTTTAAACGCCTAGGTGTCCCTAGTGGACTAGTTATAGTCTCGTGAGGGCTTATAAAAGGTATGCCCATAAAACCTACTCCAATCTCTCGCCTTGGAAGAACCACTAAGGATAGACACAAAGTAGAAAGAAAAATAATTAGCTTACATAAGTTCTGTAGCTGCAAACATCCCACATACATTCCAATCCGCACACACAAGCAATTACTTACATATGACGTTCAACCTGATTGCTAAACTCTACTAATATAGTCATCGTACTTGTTGCAACGTTTATCAAAACACTCGCATACTGAAATCACATGGATAGATAAGAAAATGGAAATAGAAAAATGAAGTGTGCAAATGTTGACTTAAGTGAAAGATGTTACCCACAATACTTGTGTGAACGTCGTCAAAGGATTTTTATTTATAGCGCAGTAGTTGAGAGAAGCACCCATTTAACTCGACCATATGATTAGATACTCTAAGCGCATGTTCCTTTTCAGCAAGTACATGATAGTTTCCTTGGATCCTGCATTCCACGCTTGTTTAGGCGACGGAGACAGGGACAACGTTTCACACATAATGCTATCCAAGTGTCAAGAACCTCATCAATAGTCTTTTTGACTTGCTATGTAATGATGATATGGTTTTTATTTTATCAACTATGATTATCCATGATTCCGGACCTATCATTTATTAGTGTCGATAAATGAAGAGGAGCCTTATATATATATATATCCATGATTCGGCTCACTCTTTACTCTTTACGAGTGTAAGACAATTGTCTTATGGGGCTTTCATATACTCAACCAATGATTAACTTGCTACAACATCCATGGTAGTATTAGGATCCCACCAAATCACTTTAGAGAAACATAAAACTGCAAAAATAAAAAGAAAGTGATTCAGTAATGATTAATTGCGAGGATGAATCTTTTAAATGACTACCATAGATGAGTTTCACATTCAATTATGAACGTATATATTTAAGGATTTTAGAACGATAAAGTGGAACTCAATCTATAGCCTAAGAACTGTTTCAACCTTAAAAGGTTTAGAGTGTCATCCTAAATAGCTCATAATTAACTCCAAAAGGTGAAGTCTCAAGAATGCAAGAAATCAAAGAATATTATTTGTTTTTTTTTAAAATGGTTTAGTTTATATGAATGAAATGACCAAATTCAAAGTCCAATGATGGCAGAATCAATACTTAAAACTTTTTTTTTACTCTTATCTCTTATCCTTTTTTTTTTTTTTTTTTTTTGGATTTTTATATTTTTCTTTAAAAGATAAAAATTACATACTAGGCAAGCGAGCGACAAGCTGTGCCGCTAGCCCTTTTTGAATAGCAAAACCTATCCTATTAAAAATAAAATCTCGTGAGCCAGGGGTCATTACATTGCTGCGCATGACTTTCTGGACCCTTTTGTTTTTTATTTTTATTTTTATATGCAACCAAACATGCTTAACTACTCCCCCACACTTAAACTCAACATTGTCCTCAAACGATAAAAGGTCTGACTTTGATGGCCTCCGGACTGACTGTCATGCAATCTGAAAAAGTTCTGGAAAAATTCCGAAACTCAAATGTACAGGCCTATCGCTCCAACTTAACAGACTCCAAATTCAGATTTTCTTTTTGGAAAATAAAGGTATGTCTGTACTCTTTAAAAGTTGGGGTCAACCACTCAAATCGGACTCCGTATGAAGTCTCGAGAGATGTTTTCCTGACAACTGTGCAGTCATAATTTTCTGACGAGAATTCGTCAAAACTTTCATTATAAATATAGGACTTGTGAAATCTAAGATGAGAATGTAAGATATGATATGCAAAACTAATAAAATTAAAAACAAAATGGATAGATATACAAAACCGATGGGTTTCCTCCCACGCAACGCTTGGTTTAACGTTGTCATTCCGACGTTATTGTTATCGTCCGTACACCAGTAATCTAAAAATTTGGTAGTCTTTCCACATAACAATCTGCAATTCAAATAATATCTTCACGAAACCATTATCACAAAATATAAATATTGAAGCTATCAATTTATTGAAGTTTCCCCCACACTTAGTCCTTTCTACACTCGAAAGTGGATAGAGAACATAGAATTCGAGAACTTCAAAAGGTTCCTCAGCTTGGTGAACCTGCACAATACTCGAATCAAACACATCAAGTGGTGGATACTTAGAAGCAAAATAATCTGTTAAAACTTTGGAAGCACATAACTCCAACTCTTTTAGTAGACATTCCTTTGATGATCATAACAGTTTTCTTCTGGATTAGGTTTTTTTTTTTTTTTTTGAATGAGAAACCCTTTTGTGAATGTTGATTCTTCCCGAATTGAATGAAATTGACCAATGTCCATGCCCCAAAATTCATCACGATCATTTTCGACTTGCCTTGGTGATTTTTATTTGCGAAAATACTGAGATAAGTTACGTGAGAAAACATGCATCACACACAAATCCGTCTAAACCGTGTGCAGATTCTGTCAATCCCGTCAGTCCATAGTTATTTTTCTCCGCATCTTCAGTATTGATCTTGTTTGAATCTTAGAGTTTCAGTAAACCCCGCAACTGATTTGACTATCCGTAAAAGATAAGTATCCACCTCGTGTATATACCCTAAGACTTAGGGTTTAACATTTGTGCAAACATTTCTTCCTCTCCTGAGTCAGTTTCATCGTGTAGAGGAATTTTTGATTACTGTATGTTTCGTCGCTATGTCTAGTAGTAGTATTTCTTCTCCAAATAAATCTCAGTCGAAGCATGAAGTAGAAGTGTCCGTCTCAGTAGGTTTTGTATTTTCCTTCATCTCCATTTGATCAAAGTTATTGATCATAGGAAAATAATTTGTTGTAGGATAATCAGAAGAATCCGTCTTCTTCTCATAATTCGAGACCCAAGCGGACTGTTAGAGCCCCTGCTCGATATAGATCAACTCATGATGAAGCCGGCACATCCATGAGTAATCCTATGATTTTCTAGTAGTGTATTACTTGATGATTTTATCCAATCTTCATATGAAATTAAGATTTCTTCAGGTTGATGTACATGTTGTTGTTGATGCCGAAAAGAGGAGGAACTGAAAGTCTGAGACCGATAATGATGATGTCGACAAAAGTTCTATTAACTCCATGAAGGCCAGAGCTAGAACTTACTACCCAACGGCTAAACTCCTGTTTGAGACTCCCATGATCAACAATTTCCCGGTCAATGAAATAGTTGGCAGCTTCGTGGTTCCCAAATGTCATGCGTCTTTGTATACCAATATTTGGAGACGATATGGTCACGTTGCCACTACTGAGGTGTGGAGAGAATTTTTGCCGACCCTCCTGACTACAGTCGCTGGGGTCTTACCAATTATTGAAGAGATGGTGGATACGGATCTCCAAGATGTTAAGAACCATGACCTTCACAGGTGGGATGGCATGATATCGAACTGTGAGACCTTGAGATTCAATGTAAGTTGGCTTCGCCGTCGGCTTGAGATGATCAAGGTTGACAGGGCAGCGGCCGCTGCTGAAGCAATATCCACCACAACTGCTTTTATGGAAGAGGAGAAGGCACTTGCCTTGTAGTCGGCGAGGGTTGAGAAAGCTGTCCAGGATTTGAAGGTGAAGACCAGGAACTTTCAAAAGAAGCTTGACATGGCTATTTATAAAAATTATCCTTTGTTGGATGGTTTACTTTGAGTGAGCATTTATGATTGTTGTTTTTGGATGTGTTTAGGCTTTTTCTTGGGTAGAAAAATTGATCATGTCATGAGAAATTTTTTTGTTCATTTATGAAGTATTTAATGAACAAAGGAGCATTTTGCACGCTCTTTGGAGGAATATAAATTACATTCTGAAAATGCTTGAAATGATGAAATGGTAATTGTTTTCTATGGATTAGGCGTAATAAGCTTTGAGACATTTACCATTGATTATATTTCTTTCCACTCCTCCATCGATATTTAAGATTTTTTAATATCCGTTGGATACTGCCTTGATAACTACATATGGTCCTTCCCATTTCGGAGAGAACTTGTGAGCAGACATGTCTTGTTGAACGTGCTTTGTTGTCTTTAATACAAGAACCCCTACTTGAAATGTTCGAGGTCTTACCATTTTGTTGTAGTCTCTGGAGATTCTTTGTTTGTAAGTCTCTACATATTTTTCCACCTTAGCCCGCTTCGACTCGAGCATGTCCAGATCAGCAATTCTCGAGTTGGACACTCCGGCCTCATCCCATTGTACTCCACTGGATGTTGCGATCCTTGCTGAAGGAATTTTGATTTCTGCCGGCATTATGGCGTCAGCCCCATAGACAAGAGAATATGGTAAAATTCTGATCGAGCTCCTTAGCGCGGTTCGATAAGCCCATAGAGCCATAGGAAACTAGTCATGCCAGGTTCGAGGATTATCATGAACTGTTCGGCTGAGAATCCGGATCAAAGTTTTGTTGGTGCTCTCTGCTTGTCCGTTTCCTTGGGGATAGTACGGTGTGGAGAAAATTTGTTTGATGCCGTATTCCTCGAGCAATTCTGTCACGTGCTTTTTGGAAAAAAGAGTTCCATTATCAGTGACAATGTGTTTGGGAACACCGAATATGCATATTATGTATTCTTTGATGAAGGCTGCAATCGTGACTCCAGTGGTACTTCGAAGAGGAACAGCTTCAACCCATTTGGTGAAATACTTGGTTGCAGTGATGATGTATTCATGCTGCTTCGAAGATGCTGGATTGATTTTCCCGATGATATCCAGTCCCCAGCTATAGAAAGGCCATGGACTATTCATAAAATTCAATGGAAGACAAGGAGTGTGAATAATGTTATCATGGACTTGGCATTGATGGCACCTTTGAACGTGTGCATCTACATCACCTTCCATGGTTGTCCAATAATATTTCTCATGAATCTCGAGAAATAATTTCCTTTTTCCTTGATGTTCTCCATTATGCATCTCTTTTAAAATTGTTGGGATTTCATGCTCGGCTAAGCACCTCAGTAGGTTTCCACCAAATCTTTTGCGGTATGAGATTCCATTAAGAAAGACAAATCTCTTAGTCCTTTGAATGAGTTTGATGGTTTCTTTCTTTTCTGACTGTTGTTCATTGTCCTGAAGATATTTGATGTAGGGTTCCCTCCAGTCCCCAGTGTGATGGGATGTCAGAGCTTCTAAATGATGAGGAGGCGTTTGACAAATGGGACATGACTTTTGAAGAATCCTTGATTGAGCCTCCATGGAAGGCCAATAGTATCCCATTCTTTGAATCTTTCTGTAGAGTGTTACTACCAGCATCTGTCCACAGGTTTCTTCATGCATGCGCTTGAGTTGTTCGTCTGCTTCGTCATGTCCAAGGCATCGTGATAAAGACCCATCAGAGTTTCGATAGTATAACTCTCCGTGAAGTAAGAAATAATTATTTAATTCCTTGAGATTGACTTTCCCTTCTGAAATAGAACTGCTCAATTCATGAATAATATGTGCTCGCCAATCATCTGCTTGAATGTCTTTGACTTGAGCGATCCAGGTAGATGACACAGTACACCTTTGTACAGTGATTGATTTCTCTGCTCCTTCAAATTGCAGCTTAGAAGCGAGAGTTTCCAGGTAGTCAGCATGCCAATTGTTAGTTCGTCCAGTATAGAAAATCGTTGCATGAGCGAAGTAAGTTAACATCTGTTGATCTTCAGTTATGAATGGAGCAAGTATGATTTCTTTAAGAGAGTATGTTCCATTCATTTGATTGACCAATAGTTTTGAATCTCCCCTTATATCGAGGTTCGTTGCTCCTGCTTGCTTAGCCAGGGACAATCCTAATAAGAAGGCTTCATATTCTGCTGAATTGTTGGTGCAGTGAAAATACAGCTTGAATAAATGTGAGAAAACCCCGTCGGATGGAGAGACTAGCACTATGCCTACTCCGCCAGTATCATTGCTAGGGGTGGCGGAACCGTCAAAGTATAGAAGCCATGTCTATTCCTGGATAACTAAGATATCTGGAAACTCACCAGGTACATCTTCATGTAACATTGTTGCATCTTCCCCTAGGAAAGCAGCGAGAAAGTCTGCAACTGCTTAGCCTTTGATTGCTTTAGTTGGTGTACATGCTATGTCAAATTCTGACATCTGAAGTAGCCACTTTGTTGGTCTTCCGATCAAGGCTGTCTTTGATAGTAGGAAATTTATAGGGTCAACTTTGGAAAAGAGCACAACTCTGTTGGATAGTAAATAGTGCCTGAACTTCTGAATTGCATGCACTAACGCCAGAAACGCTCTCTTAGCTTTTGGGTATCTGTGTTGAGCATCTCGCATGGTACAGCTAAAGTAGTAAATCTGTCATTTGATGCCTTCGTCGTCTTCTTGAGCAAGGATTGCTCCGATATCAACATCACTAGAAGCTGTGTAAAGTATCAGTGGTCGTCCTTGCACCAGCGATTTCATGATAGCAGGTGATAGCAACATCTATTGTATTTTCTGGAATGCTTCTTATTGCATGACAGTCCATGTAAAACAAGCTCCTTTATTCGATAGAGGGGTGAATGAAGTAATGAGCTGAGCTAATCCAAGGATGAAACGTTGAATATAATTTACCTTGCCCATGAAACTTTGGAGTTCTTTCACAGTGCATGGAGGAGGCATGGTAGTAAAAGCTTTCGTTTTGTCTGGATCAACTTTGATTCCTTCTGCTGTGACCAGGAATCCTAGAAACTTTCCGGAAGAGACACCAAAAGCGCACTTCAGAGGGTTCATCTTTAGTTTGTATTCTCGGCATCTTTCAAAAACTTGTCTTAGAACTTAAAAGTGAGATGCTCGAGTCTTCGACTTCACCACTACATCATCAACATAGTCTTCCACTTGCATGTACATCATGTCATGGAATATGGAAGTCATGGCTCTTTAATAGGTAGCACCGGCATTCTTTAATCCAAAAGGCATCACAGTGTAGTGGAAATTCCCAATAGGAGTACGAAATGCGGTCTTGTTGGCATCATGTTCGTACATTTTGATCTGGTTGTATCCACTATAGTCATCCATGAATGAGAATATACCATAACCGCTGGTTGCATCTACGAGCATATCGATGTTGGGTAAAGGGAAGTCATCTTTCGGATATCATTTGTTCAGATTCCTGAAATCAACACAACATCTGATTTGACCATTTTTATTTTTGATGGGAACAACATTCGCCATCCATGTTGGATGTTGAATAGGTTTGATGAACCATGCTGCTAATAGTTTCTGAATCTCGACCTTGATTTGCTCTTCGACTTCGTGTTTGAACTGCCTAGGCAGTTGCTTGACAGCTTTGGATCCAGGGGTGATGTGCAGATGATGATTAACCAATTTGTCATCTAGACCATGCATCTCTTCGTACGTACATGCGAAGACATCTTGATACTCTTTCAATGGTGCTATTAATTTCGTCCGTTCCTCTAGTGATAGTTCTGAGCTAATTAGAATCGGCCTTAGATCATCCTCTATTCCGATGTTGATTGTTTCGAGATCGTCAGTAGTGGAGTCAGATCCATCTTGTAATTATCGAGGAGCATCTTGAACCTCTTCTTAGAGTAATGGTTCACTCTGACGTGATTCTTCGGGGCGGGGAGACTCTTTATCATTCTCCCCTGCTAATTTATAATATTTGTGTCGATAAATGATTCTCCCCTCCGCATCGTGACTGCTTACAAAATTAGGTCCTTGGGTTGAGATCTGATCCTTATGGCGCTTAATTTGTGTAACAGATGAGTTAGCCAACTCGATGCCTGAGGATGATGGCTTGTCTGTGACCTTTTCTATGGACTTCCAGCTTGGGAGTGGAGCATTGTAAATCTTGCTTGGAGGTTCGGGAATTCTCTTCTAAGACTCAAGGAATTCAGTGTCATAGACCGGGGTGTAAGGAGATGACGAAGCCGCGATACGAACGATTTTTTTATTGATTAGAGCTTTCATGCATTGATGGTATGTTGAAGGAACCACCTTGTTGTCATGGAGCCACGGTCGTCTGAGTATCATGTGATAGTCAGGATCGTGTTCGATCACGTGGAATTTAGCCTTTGATTAAATATGCCCCACCTTCAGGTCTACGTATGCATATCCATAAGTATGGATCTGGCTTCCTTCAAAACCTGTCATCAAGATTGGATGACGAACGATTTTATTTTGTGGGAACTTAGCTTCCTTGAGAGTCTTCATAGTGACAATATTTGTAGAAGCGCATGTATCAACGAGAGCTCTCTTGAATTCAGAGTCTTTGATAAACCGGTTACGTACAGGGCCCGGTATGTCCTTCATCTTCCATGCGGTCCTCTTCTCCGAATGTGATGTTGTTGATCGAATGGTCAGATATCATGGAAATTTATTCGACCACTGGAGATGATGAAGCTACTATACATCAGATGATATCTGGTTGAGCGCGGAAAACGTGTCTGTTCGCTGCTTTTTGGAAAAGTGTAAGAGTTCACACAAGTTTTCAACTAACTGTGCAACCTCCTGGTCCACCGGATTCTCTTAAGTAGTGAAACTGTTTTTTTGAGGGTCATTGTGTGACGAGTCAGTCCCCTGCGCTGAGACTTCTTAAGCTGAAATTCTGCCTAACTTAGATGTTAGTTTGATGAGAAAATCAAGTATGTGGATCATTGTATCTTTTATCGTATCCATGTTCCTGGTGTGGATCTCTAGGACTCGTGCCAACTCAGTTAGAGTCTGGGTTTATCCGTCATTCGTTTTGTCAGATGTAGCGTTAGAAGAAGGAACATTGCTGTTTGAAAGATTCTGGCTTGGGTTTGGAGTAGTTGAAGTAGTCCCAAGACCGACCATATTTGTGATAAGTGAAATTGCAACTGAGAGATTGATCTCCCACTGTGGTCGCCAATCTGTAGATGGGTCAAAACGATTTACTGGTTTTTACGGTATTGAGGAGATGACCGTATGGAGGAGACTCCTTGAACCAAGCGAAATGTTCAACATCACACAGATGCACTGCAAGAAGGGAGTGCTTTGAATTTGAGAGATCAATATGTAGTACTCCGGCCTAAACCAATACAATGGCCTTTCCAGAGTAAATTCAGTCATTAGAGAGGATAGGTCGATCTGTAAGAGGGAAGCTGAGAAATATGTGAGATCAATGGTAATCGAAGATTGTAAGTGTGTTGTGTATTCTGAAAATAAGATAAATTATGAATGATTGAATTTGCCCTGCTGAGAGTTGGATTGTTAATCTCGTGTTGTCTGTTTGACGTGAGATTGTCTCCCTTTCAATCATAATTCGGAGATTTATTTATATTGCTAGAATTGAAACACCATGATCCCATGAAGTATGACAGTTGATGGAATCAAAGAATGGGAAAGTGGAAATCGTGTTAAAACCAGTTGCTCAACGTGCGGAGACTCTATTGATTTTCCTTCCACTACTTTGTTAACTCCTCCAATTGATTGCACGACTTTCTCACATTCTTATCGTGTGTATGAACACACGTTTCGTGGACCGCTAGACCAAAACCCTAGTTAATATCCCCTCATGTAACACGATTGATTTCTCGTGTGATTGTGGAGTCTGCAAGGAAGACGTGTATTTAGTTAGTCAGTTATTGACTTCATGACTTCATGGGATGATGAGTCCTTGTATTGTTGAGTCGAACATGGTTTGGAAATATTCTGAGACTCATGAATTGAACATGTATGTTAAGACATAGATATAACGTGTGAATAAGTTAATGTGAGAAAATATTGCTCACTCGATGAATTGTTGAATATTGATAGTTGAACCAATATTCTTTGGTTTGAGCAAGTATTGCTCATCTAAGCAAATATTGCTCGTTTGATGAATTATGGATAGCATGACCAAATAAGATATTAAATCAGAATACTGGCAATTGAACCGAGTATGATAAATAAAACGTTGATTACGGGATCAACGTAAAATTATTAGCGTTTGAATCCGAAATCATTAACCTTGGACTCAAAACCTTAATTTGATGAATTGATGATTTACTGACGGTTTATTAAAAATTAACCATGGAGTGAAGAGGGACCGGCTACATGGGATTATGGGTCGACCATGTAGCACCCAGATGCTCACGTGAGCAAATATCAAGGTCTCCTGAAGACCAGTTGATTTGATGAAAGGATGATTAAATGCTGGTTTAATCATTTATTAAAATAATGCTCGTTTGAAACTTAGGTCATAAAACCTAATTAATTATGAAGAGATCAGGGACCAACCAAGGGGTCATGAAACTGGCCATGGGTGGTCACGGAATCAAATAATGATCATTCCATGAAGTTCTAGGTTGTTTGGAAGAGTTTTGGACCTAATACGAGCAATTGCGAAAATTAGGTCAAACTGTACGAATACATGGGACTGGCTTATTACAAGCCAAAGAGATAACCTTAGTCAGTCAAGGTAACATGCTCATGTCACCAGAATGTTCGTGTCTCAGTTCTGAGAATTTTGATATTTTCTGGTGTGCATTTGAGCAACATTTTGAGAAAATATGAAGAAATCAGGGATTTTTGCTAAAACCATCAAAAACCTTCATGAGACGAAGGAAAACAACAAAAATGAGGGAATCATGAAGTGTGGGACCGTCTATGATCAAACCATGTCCGTCCGTCCAAGGATCCCGGTCCCACGGTGTTTTCCCTAATTTTTTATAATATATTCATGATTTTAGGAAATATGATAAAACTCGTGAGTTTGTTAAAACCAAGGAGTTTTGTTGAAACCAAGGAATTTTTTTTGAAATCAGGGAGTTTTCATGAGATGAAGAAAACATAAAAAAAAATAAGGGACGTGTGGGACCGGCTTGAGCATGGTTGGCCGGCTAAGGCCCGGTCCCGTGAGTTTTCCCTAATTTTATGTATTATTTCATGATTTGAAGGAATTTCGTAATTTGAAGGAAATATCATGAAATCAAGGAATTTCATGGGATTAAGAAACATGAAAAATATAATAATAGTAAAATAAAACGTGTGGGGCCAGCTAGGGCATAACCGGCCGGCTATGGCCCTGTCCCACGGGTTTTCTTAATTTTATATTATTTTTCATGGGATCAAGAAAATATCATGAGATTAGAAAAATAATAATAAAATAATGAGGAACCATGAGGTGTAGGGCCGGCCGGGATCAAGGCATGGCCGGTTGGCCAATAATCATGGCCCCATAATATTTTCCCTAATTTTATATTATTTCCTCAGTGTGAAGGAAACACCATGAAACCGAGGAGTTTCTTCAAAACGAAGGATATTTGTTCAAATGAAAGGATTTTCATGAGATCAAGTAAAATAATAAAATATGATAAAATATAGAATTTGGGCGTGGGACTGGTCATGGCATGACTGGCCGGCTGGTGAGCCAGTCCCCTAGCGCTTTGACTATAATTTTATTATTTTCTTTCCTATTTGCATAGGTTCATCGTCTCGTCGTATTTTTAAATACTTGTTTGTTCATTCAGGTGTTTGTTAATGCATTATTTATCGAATACATCTACACCATTTTGGTCGGGGCTTACTCAAAAGTAACTCAGATGCCCGTCTGTTGAATATTTATTACCAACCCATGGAATTCTGTTGGGAAGAACCATAAATTGAACTAACAAAATATTATGAAAATATTGAATATTTTCCAGGGATTCAGTTAATGAATCTAATGATTTAATTAATGGCTCTATACTAGTACGATCGTCTAGGAGCGTTAATTATTCAGGAATTGAGTGATATGAGCTTGTTGAAGCGTCATATTTCTTTCATATAGTCAGGGAAAACATTGTTACATCCTGAAGACGTTATTGCTCTATACTAGCAGGCAAACTGTCTAGGAACCGTCTAATCTTTCGATTCTATATAGAAGTGTAGATGGGGAAAAACGATCTGCTGGTTTTTGCGGAATTGAGGACGACCGTGCGGAGGAGATTCTTTGAACCGAGCGAAATGTTCAACCTCACACAGATGCACCGTTATGAAGGGGGTGATTTTTAGTTCGAGAGACCAATCTGTAGTACTCCAGCCTAAACCAAGACAATGGCCATTCCAGAGTAAATTCGGTCACAAGAGAGGATGGGTTGGTCTGTAGGAGGGAAGCTGAGAAATGTGTGAGATCAATGGTGATCTGAGATTGTAGGTGTGTTATGGTTTCAGTGTAATGCTCTGAATGATTGAATATTGCCTGATTGAGAGTGATTTCTGTGAGTTCGTGCAGACGAATGAGCGTCTGTATGAACTTTGTTGAGAAATTGCTCATTCAGACGATTGTTGTTCGAATGTTTTATAACTCTTCGAATCTTGTTGTTCAATCGGGATTCAGAAACATTATATAATGCCGGAGTTGAAAACACCATGATCCCATGAAGTGCGACAGTTGATGGAGTGAAGGAGTGGAGAGATGGAAATAATGTTCAAAACCAGTTGCGCTCATCGCGCGGAGACTTGGTTGATTTTCCACCCACTACTTTTCTAACTCCCTCAACTGATTGCACGACTTGCTCACATTTCATCGTGTGTTTGAACACACATGCCGTAGACCGCCAAACCAAAACCCTAGTTGATATCCCCCCAAGTGACACGATTGATGTCTCGTGGTTAATTAAGTCAGTTGCTGATTTCTTGACTTCGTGGGACGATGAGTCCACGTATTTGCAGAGTTAAACATGATTTTGTAAAATGTTCTGCAACTCATGAATCGAACGTGTCTGCTGAGACAATGATAGGATCCTCACGTTGAGGAGAGCAAGTGTTGCTCGCTAATTTATTTAATATTGATAGTCCCAATATTCGTTAATTTGAGTAAATATTTCTCATCTAAGCAAGTGTTGCTCGTCTGATGAAATATTGGTAGCGTGACCAAAATAAAATATTAATTAAAGCGCTGGTAGTTGAACCGAGCATAATTAATAAGAATACTGATCATGAGATCAGTGTGAAATTATTAGTGTTTTAATCTGGAATCATGATCCTTGGATTCAGAAACCCTAATTTGATCAATTGATGATTTATTTGAAATTAACCATAGAATGAAGGAGAACCGGCTTCATGAGACTGTGGATCGACCATGAAATTCTCATATGCTCACGTGAGCAAAATCCAAGACCTCTTTGAAGAGTTGGTGAGTTGTTGAAAGAATGAATAAATGCTGGTTTAATCATTTACTGAATTACTGCTGGGTTCAGCATTAGGTGATAGAACCTAATTAATTATTATTAAAATATGAGGGACCGACCAAGGGGTTGTGAAACCAGCCCTGGGTGGTCACGGGATCAAATGACGATCGCTCCGTCAAATTCTGAAATTGTTTGGAGAGTTTTGGACCTAATACGTGCAATTGTGCAAATTAGGTCAGATTTTGAGAAACACGTGGGACTGGCTCATTGCGAGCCACAAAGCCAACCCTGGTCAGTCAAGGTAACATGCTTTCATCGTCGAGACGTCCGTGTCTCAGTTCTGAGAATTTTGATATTTTCTGGTGCTCGTTTGAGCGACCGTTTGAGAAAATATGACAAAATTAAGGTTTTCTGATAAAACCGTTAAAACTTCATCGGATGAAGGAAAATAATGAAAAGTGAAGGAATTATGAAGAGGTGAGGGACCGACCAAGAGGTCATGAAACCGGCCCTGGGTGGTCACGGGATCAAATGTTGATCGTTTGAGCACTCCCAGATTGGTTGAAACCCTAATCAGCGTCCTTTGGTAGAATCAACATAGATTCTCATACAGACTCAGATTTTTCTGGTCCGCCACTCCATTACGTACGGAAAAGAATTTCCTATCTCCCACGGCGGGAATATTTAGGTTTTAAGCTCTTTTGGGAGGTAAAAACAGCCAGAGAGTAAAACTCAGGAAAAATCAAATGGGCCGGTCCCTAAACATTTTTCCTAATATGATAAAACGAAGGAGTTTTGCTGAAATAAATGAGTTTCCATGAGACGAAGGAAACATCAAAAATCATAAATAATAAAATAAGGGACGTGTGAGCGTGTGGGACCGGCTTGGAGCATGACTGTCCGACCAAGGCCTGGTCCCGTGCGTTTTTCCTCTTTTATGCATTATTTCATGATTCGAATGAATTTTCATAATTTGAAAGAAATATCATGAAATCAGGGAATTTTCACGGGATTATGAAAACATGAAAAATATGCTAATAAAAGAGTGGGACGTGTGAGTCATCTAGGGTTTGGCCGACAGACCATGACTCGTGCACACGGGTTTCCTAAGTTTTATTATTTTTCATGGGACGAAGGAAATATCATGAGATTAAGGAGTTTTCATGAAATTAGGGCAATTAATAAAATAATGAGGAAATATGAGGTGTGGGGCCGGCTGGGCCAGGCATGGACAGTTGGCCAATGGTCACGCCCCCCTCATGCTCTCCTTGATTTTATATTATTTCCTCCGCGCGGAGGAAGCACCATGAAGTTGAGGAGTTTCCTCAAAACAAAGGATATTTGTTCAAGCGAAAGGTTTTTCATGAACCCAAAGAAAACAACAAAAGTATGAGACTGGTGTGGGATTAACCACGGCACGATCGTCCGGTCAGTGGGTCCATGCTCCCAGCGCCTTGGTCAATTTTTATTTATTTGTTATTTTTCGTCCTATTTTGCATAGGTTCATCGTTTCGTCGTATTTTGAAATACTTGCTCGTGCGGTGGTTGTTAATGTATCATTGTTGAATAAAATTGCACCATCTGAGACAGGGCTTGCTCAGGCGGTAGCCCTGATGCCTGTGCGTCCAATATTTATTACTAATCCATGGACTTCTGCTGGGAAGAACCATGGTTTGCGTAATGAAATATTTGCGAAAATATTTGAATATTTTCAGCAATTCTGCGAATGAACTCGAGAATTTAAGTTTAAGACATGGCTTTCTCAGGCGGTAGCCCTGATGCCCGTGCGTCCAATATTTATTACTAATCCATGGACTTTTGCTGGGGAGAACCTTGGTTTGCGTAATGAAATATTTGCGAAAATATTTGAATATTTTCAGAAATTCTGCGGATGAATCCAAGAATTTAGGTTTGAGACAAGGCTCGCTCAGGTGGTATCACTGATGCCCGTGCGTCCAATATTACTAATCCATGTACTTTTGCTGGGAAGAACCACGGTTTGCGTAATGAGATATCTGCGAAAATATTTGAATATTTTCAGAAATTTCATGGATGAATCCAAGAATTTAGGAATGATTAATTTATGACTTTATACTAGCAGAGCAAGTTGTTCGGGAGTTGTTCATCCCGTAATAGAAATTATGACTGAAGTATTCAGTACTCATGAGATATTCCGTTGTCCAGCTGTGAGACTACATATCTATATACACTCTGAGAGAAAGTATTCTCCGTCAGAGGATTAGATGAGAGACCCGTGTCTCCATATTTACACCTGATTGCTGAGTCATAGGTCTGTGTAATTATGGGTTTACGATTTTAGCCTTTGTCGAATATCCACCATCTACATTAAGTCCCCTGCTTAGTGAGGAAAGCCGTGTTCCTCAGTCAACATTGAATGGTGATTTTCCGGTCATAACAGTGCAAGTAATTGAACTCAGTCGTAAGTTAAGATGTTACCGGATTTCTATCGTACGAGCATATCATGACTTGAAATCAGGCTCTAGTGGCATGATATAATTTCGTTTGGTGAGCATGAGTTGGTGTTGAACCGCTGATTTGGATGACGGGACCTTGGTCGTTCGGGATTCGCTGGCCGGGCCCAATAAGGAAATCCTTGGAAAATTAGGTTTTGGAAACAAAGTTTGTCATAAAAGGAATTGCTTCTCCTTTTTTTTTTTTTCTCACGACCAGCAACTCCCATCACCTCATCATCTTCACACCAGCACCAGGAGAGAAGGGAAAAAATTTTCGCCGGAGCTCCAGCGCCGTCACCGTCCGGCGGTTCTTCACCGGCGCCGACAGGTAAGCGTCAAATTTTTTTTTTTTTTGCTGATGCTCATGAATTTTATGAGTTTTTCACATATTGATCATGATAAAATTATATACCCGTGTATATATGATTGTGGGTTTCGTTGAAAAAACCTTCGTTTTTGAAAACGTATGTTCGTTTGATCGTTAGTTTTGGAAAACTAGTAATAATCCCTGATTTAGGAGAGGTTTTCCTTCATATATGAATATGTAGGTTCAGTGATGAAACTATGTTGATGAGATTTCACGTGAGCCAAAGCTTTATCACAAAAAGTGAATTTTTCACAAAACCGTAGTAAAATCTTCGTTTTAAAGAATAACGATGGTGCGGAGAAGCGGGTTCTCCTCTTTATGTATACGTGAACTTGTGTTCAGTGATAAAATCTTATGTATGAGATTTCATGTAAAACTTTATCATGTAATGCGTGAGTTTTCACAAAATTGAAATAAACCTTCGTTTCAAATACATATGACAGCACGAAGGAAAAGAGTTTTCTTGTAAAAACATGGTTGGTTCATGAAAAGGTTTTTTTTTATTTTTGAAACCGTGGAGTATCCACGATTTATTTTTATTAGCCTGGCTCATGATGAAAATATTTATTTATTTACGTGAGTAAATAAACGCTTCGTTTACATATATATGTATGCAAATATATATTATTCCTCTAAAATCGAAACTTTAGTTTTATGTGATGTTGCTTAGAGATAAAGATTATTCATGATGAAATAATGTCTTAATTTTCAGAATTCTATGGTGAATGTTCACACAGTAGAACTGTTCATGATTTTATGAAAAATCTGAATTTTCAGACGTCCTTTGTAGGTTTTGAAGAAGCAGACGATTCGGGAGCATTAACTATAGCATTACTCTCACTACTGTTTAGTGGAAGCGTAAAAAGGTAAGAGTTAAGAATTACCGTTAGACGCTAGTATTTCCTTGATTCTGGATGATGCACTGAAGTAAAATGTAATATGAATTTTGCAGCTACTTCATAAATATGACCAGCTCCCAAGTTAACGAGTCTTCAAGAGATGAAATGTGTATTGATGATGACATCTCCAGAGGTGAGACATGCATGGATGAAGCTTCTGTTGGTGAAGACGAAGATGAAACCCCCGGGATTAAGAACATCCCAAACATTGATGACACATTCTTTGAGGAATATACTCCAGGAGCCGAAAAACATATGAAGTCCCCAGCGTATCGTCTTCTGATAAATCCCAGAACTGTCACTCAGAAGAAATTTGTGACCCCTAAGACAGTCATCCGGGTTTGTCTTGAGCGAGGAGTCTTCTTCGCATCAATTATAGAATTTAAACTTTCTCGTCGACCTTTGGATAAATTTGCTGGATATGAGAGGCATATGCTGGATTTTCCTCATGTGAGGGCCATGCTCGATCAGGCGTAGGTGACGAGAGCTATTCAGGCTTCTGGAGATTTATTCATTTATCATGACGCAAGGAGTATGGTAGATCTGCTTTATCGTTGGTGTATTCCCACTCACACCTTCATATGCAGATGGGGAGAATTTACCATTACTTTGGAAGACGTTGCAACTTTGATGCACCTCCCAATCACGGGCAATTTCCCTGGGGATCTTTCTGATGAGGAGACCGCCATTTCTCATATCTTGACAGCTTCAATGGAGGTAGCAAACAAGGCTGGCAGTAAAGGATGTTATGCTCTTTGGTTGACACGCTGGTGGCCCAAAGACGAGGTTTCTGATAAACCTATTGACGATATATTACCCATTGCTGCTTTCTTGTATTTATGGTTGTCCAGAGATGTCTTTGAAGACAGCGGAAACTTGTTGAAGCCTTTCGTGATCCCCTTTGCTATTAAAATGGCTCAAGGTGAGCAACTTCCAATAGGGAGCTTGTTCTTGGGCTCCTTATATTACAACTTAGATTCTTTGGTTATCGACTCCAGTATGTCGAACAGCTTCATGAGGGTTGAATGTTATGCTAACACGATGTTTCTTCAATCCTTGATGTGGGAACACTTCAAGAATTATGCACCCATCCCGCGTAATGTTTTGTAAGGACCCAATACTGACGCTCGCCACATTTTTCCTGAGAAAGACAATGCTAGGATCATGCGTTGGTCTACAAAGCAACCTCGGTCTAAGGCGCACCTTATTGACATGTTGGACGATGAGTCTGAGTTCAATTTTCGTCCTTGGGTGTCAGTGCCTTCCTATGTTTCCCAACTAACGACTTTCAATGCTGGAAAGAGTACTAGCTTGTCATCAGGTGCAGATCTGAACGATGGTGAGAAGTCTTTCATGTTGAGTTGCACCCTTGGTCATTTGTCGTCAGTCTCGTATGGGGAATTTTCAGCGGAGGAGTATAATATTGATAGAGCAGCTCGAAAAATGGGTATGGACCAGTGCGTTCCAACTATTCATAGGAGGAAACCATCGGCTGAGCATCTCATGACTCATTTAGACCATACTCATGTGGAATGAAGTAAATACTGGTTCCCTTGCTCTGACATGCTCGCCTATGTGACTCCAGGTTATGCAACCTTCTGGGACGATCAATTTGAGCGCTTGCATGAATTCGTGACAGTTGGTCAGCCTCCAGTGAAGGATCTTCCTTCTAATGAGATGATTTCCAGTCGACCAAGATTGAAATATCTCTCTGGTGATAAGCGAAAATCGTCTCCGGGATGTTCTCAGGTGCGTTTCACTTTATAATCTTCATAAAATTATGATAACTGAGTTCTGATTATGCTGTTGAAATTTATCACAGGATGGTCGTGCTGTGGGACCTCGAATCCGTGTAGATTTCTCATAGATTGAGGCTGTTGTTCATGGCGGAGAAGGAAGGCATAAGAGCTATAAGCTGTTACCTAATACTATAAAGTCCCCGGCTAGAGCTTTGGTGAGTCTTAAGTACTCTCTTTGTTATGACCCTTTCTCGGCCGTATTGTTAGGATCATGAAACTGATATTTTTGTTCCGTTGTAGAACTTTTCCCCATCAAGTATCGATGGTCTTCGTTTTTCCGAGCAAACAATTTCTGACTTGAGCGATGAAGAAGTTGTAAGTATCTCCCCCACAGTAATCATGGCGTTTTATGAATGAAATGCTGATTGTTGGGGATATACCTAGGAAAATAATTCCATGGTTGTAGAGAATACTGGTGACGGTCGTTCGAAGGATGGCGATAAAGAGAACTCTCAGGGTTCAAGACCGAATGAAGGTAGCGGAGCTGTCGACATTGATGTGAGCAATCCTGGTTCCTTGAATGCTTAGGGAACTACCCAAGTAAGTATTTCTCTTGTATTTAATCCATAAAGTATAAACTTGCTGATCCATGAATGACTGAACGAGAAAGTATTGTGAATATGACAAGTTTTTGCCGAAAATACGTCACCAGAAAATTCAGAATTCAGCACTTTAGGAAACACGTTGTAGAATCTTCGTCTGATGTTAGATTTTGCTGATTAGAATATGCATATTCAAGCCCAGGAAATTTCCAAGCTTTAACAAAGAAGATTTTTAAAGTTTGAGCACTTTCAGAGCTTGAAAAAGACGAAATAGTGAACTTCCAGGAGACTTTCAGAATTTTTCCAGACATCGTGTAGTCCCGAGTTTCGACTATATCTTTATGCTCATTCATCCGATTGCTATGAAATTTTGACCTGTTGTAGGTAATACCCATACGAAGAGAATGGTATATAACTTAACCCTTGATTATTCACCAATTGCTCCCAGTTCATAGCGTTGTACATGGAAGTGTAAAATCTCCTCAGGCGGACTTGTTGCAAAACGTGGTTTTGTGACCTTCACGTTATTTACTGACATCTAGCATGTAAAATGAAATTATTTAATGATGTTAAAATGATTTCATATTGTAGTTCATGATTTCCTTTGGTTTCATGATTGGATGAGCCTAATATCATGTAATCTTCGTATTAGGTACAAAATACCGAAGTTGAGAATGAAGGAACCCAAAATGATGAAACAAGCGAATTTGAGGCTATTGATAGGGAGGATACCATCTCTGCTCCTCAAGGTCAGGAAAGTGTTGTTGATGGAGTCATGGAGGCTCAGATTGGTGTTGTAATAGAAGAATCCAGGACACCGGCAGAAAATACTGAAGAAATTGTTGCCTTGACCGTAGAAGTTGCTCCAGTAATTGAAAACCGTATGATCGTGCATGAATACCCAAGTGCAGGAGTTGCTTTTGATCCTCCATTCGACGGATCACTCCCGTATCATGAGTTAGTTGGTGGATTCAGCGTTCCTATTGGGTATGCGGGCTTGTACAAGAAAATATGGGAGAAATTTGGCAATATAATTGTTGACAGGAACCCTGGGCGTGCTTACGCTTTAACAATGCAGGTAAGTGTACTCTTGCGTGTTGTAAGCGACATATGCACTAGATCCAGAAATGTTGTAACTCCAGATGTACTCTTTGATTGGGAGTTCAACTTGGAGAATTCTGAGAGACTTGGCTTCAATGTGAAGTGGCTTCGTAAGTAGATGAATGCTATTAAAGATTCATGTGAAAATAACATACCCTTTCCAAATGATGCTGTGATGGAGAAGGAAGACAAGATCGCCAGGCTTACTGAAGAGATGACCAAGGAGCAGGCGGCTTTGCAAGCTTTGAAGGACGCAGAGGCGCGAAAATCTTTCTTTGCAGATTTTCTTTGATTCATTTCTCTTAGGCTTATGAATTTCTGAGAGATGTGAGGTTTTATTTGGGTTTTGATATCATGGTTTTGGATTGGTAGATGGTTAAGGATTTTCTTTTGGGTTTGATAGAGATTTTCCTTTAAGAAATATGAACTGAATTTCTGATAAATTACTGAATTCAAATACTGATTGCAAGTGTTTCAAACGTTTTGGAGGAATTGAAATACAATGAAAGAAAATCCTAAAATTCCAAATCCAGACGTCATGAATGCTCAAGCACCCAGTACCTCGAATGTCCCGTAATCTTAGACAAACGCCTTAAGCCAATTTTCGTGAATTACTGGTAGGGTCCGTCCATCTGTGTTGATCAGCTTGTAATATCCTCCGATCATGGACTTAGCGATCATAAATGGTCCTTCCTAATTGGAGTTCCTTGTAGAATGAAGATCCCGCTTAGTTTCCTTGAGAACCAAATCTCCTTCTTTGAACTTGTTTGGCTTTGCAATCCGTTCTTTGAATATCTTCTGTTGATTTGGAATCCTTCGAGCAATGTGACTCCAGGGCTGTGGCACATATGGACACTCGTGCAAAAGGGAGCATCCCTCATATTGCCTGTCATGTTTAGCCGTGTCTTCTACAATGAATCGCCCGATTGGATGACCAACTTGAAGAGGCTCTGGATTCAGCCATTGGGTAAAATATTGCTGCGGTGCAATGATCCACGCATAGCAGTTTGCAATTGCTAAATCATTTGTGGAGTGAAGCCCTTGAACCAAATGAGCATATTTGAAAACTGACGATATGGACATACGAGAAGGAATAAGACTTTCCTGAGCATGGAGTCTCTTGATAAAAGCATTTGGATGCTTTCCAAAATTCTGTGCAAGTTCTGTCAAAGCTTTGACCTCCTCTAGATATTCAAATGGCGAGATATCTTCTGTTTCCTCTTCCGAGTCAGAGGTTTTTTCAGCGGATGAAAGTACAACCGAAGAGGTTGGTGCAACTTTTCCATCGTGGATCCATGGGCGCCCAAGAATCATATCATATCCAGGGTCTTCCCGGATTATGTAAAATTTGGTCTCAGTGCAGGTCGAACCTTTCACAATTTTGAGGTTGATGAAGCCATATGCATCCTTGAGAATTCCTTCATGATCTCTGATTGTTGTGGGAGCGTGAGTAGCCTCATGTCGAGTGATGCCAGCAGCTCTAAGAGTCTTTAAAGGAATGATGTTAACAGCAGTACCAACATCAATAAAAGACCTTTTGAATTCATTTCCCTTGAAGTGCACTGTGGCGAGCAGTCCCCAGTCATTCATTTCTTTGTCAATGGCTGAGGGTTCAGGAGGTATATCTGAAATTAGCAGGCGTTTCCCGGAAACTATGTGATTCAAAGCCTTAAACATATCTCCTCGTTGCGCCTTCGATAGATAGAGTAATTCACACACATTCTCCACTAATGACTGGACTGCTTCCTTGACTGGGGCTTCGGAGATAGAGAAAGTTCTGACAGGAAGTGGATCTCTTTGCACTCCTTCAGTCCCCAGGTTAAGTTCTCCTGACTCGACCCTTTCTTTAAATATGCGCTTCAAAGTCTTACAAGCATTTGTGGGGTGGCCGATGAACCTATAGAAGCGACAGTACCGAGGATTTTACATTGCCTCTTCAGTTGGTTCCTTCTTGACATATGGCAATTTGATTGCGCCATCTTGAATCTAGGCTTATAGCAATTCAATGACTTCTTCGATGGAACAGGGGAAATCAGGTGCTTCTGGATCTTCCATATGCTGAGGAGCCGTTTCCACATATTCTTTCTTTTGTGTCTTTGAAGGGATGGAAGGAGCATGCTTGCGCTGTGGTTCAGCTTTCCGTTTGCTCCCTTCTGTGACAATATTTGCGGAAGGTTGCAGACTGTACTGCTTATTGACTAGGCGTCTGCTTCCCCGAGTATCTCGTGCTTCTTCAGCCTTTGTAGATTTTGTTCTTTCTAACAGAGCAGGCGCAGTGGTCTCCGACCTCTTCGTTGCTTCGTGGAGCTCTGAGTAAATCTGGAATCGAAGGTTCTCCAAAAGAGCTTTGTAGACTGGGAGCATGCCATTGATGCACAAATCCACCAGTTGTTGCTCCGTGACGTTTGGGTCATGACAATCCAGGGCTTGGATTCTGAATCTTTTCACGAAGTCATTGGGATTTTCACCAACCCTTTGAAACATTCTTCCAAGGTCAGAGAGAGTGACTTGCTCTGACACGAATAAGTATTTTCTGTAGAAGGCGTTAATCATATCTCCCCAATTATTTATGGTCCCCGGTGCGATGTTGTTGTACCAGGTGTATGCTCTGCCTTTCAAGGATTTTGAGAATTCCTTGAGACGGACGACATGGTTATGTTCATGTTCTCCTAAGGCTTCAAGGAAGCGAGATACATGCTCTCGAGCATTACCAGTGCCATCATACATAATAAAAGTTGGGGAAATATAACTTTAGGAAGCGGAGTCCTTTGTGTAGCGGTAGGATAGGGAGGTTGGTGACGATGGACATGTGGTGTCTTTTCTTTCCCATGATTCTCCAGAAGGCGCTCCAAGTCTTCTCTAGTGATGAAACTTGATGATTCTTTTGACGAATTTCTCATGGCTTTGTCAGTTTCATCGTCATTCACCGTGCGAATTGGAATTACCTCAGGATCAGCAGCGTCTGAGGAATTCTCCTTTTATTTCCCTTTGTCTTGAACTTTCTCTGACAATTTGTCAGCAAGGGTCTTCAGGTGATCAAATAGCTTTTCCTGTAGATTTCACTGATCTAAACAAAGCCTGCCCCAAAGATAGATTTCCATTACCAGACATACCACAAATGGTGGAATCAGCTGCAGGACATGATAGAGTCACTTCACTTGATGGATATAAAGGATATAATCAAATATCACTCGCAGAGGAAGATCAAGAACATACTGCGTTTTTTGTTCCAAGAGTTTTGTATTGTTATGTGAAGATGCCATTTGGTTTGCGAAATGCGGGTGCTACATATCAACGAATGGTTGAAAAAGTGTTCGCAAAGTGGATACATAAAACTTTGGAAGTATATGTAGATGATATGTTGATAAAAAGCAAAGAAGCCAAAGATCATGTGCAAGATTTGAAGGAAATATTTGAACAAATGAGAAAGTTCAACATCAAATTAAATCCTGAGAAATGTATAATTGGAGTTGCGTCTGGAAAATTCTTGGGATATATAGTATCAAAAGAGGGAATACAAGTTGATCCAGAAAAAGTACAAGCAGTTCGTGACATGCCAATACCTTCAACAGTAAGGGAAGTACAAAAGCTAAATGGACTCTTGGCTTCACTTGGAAGATTTATTTCGCGAATGTCAGATAAGTGCAAACATTTTTTCAACATACTTAAGAAGGGATCAAAATTCAAGTGGACTGATGAATGTGAAAAATCTTTTCAAGGAATCAAAGAATATCTCACAAATACATCCATATTACAGAAACCATAGAAAAACGAAGAATTATTAGTATACCTCGCAACAACTCCATATGCTCTAAGTGCAGTTCTGTTGCGAACAGACGTAGGAATAGAAAGGCCCATTTACTACATCAGTAAAAAAATTAACGCAGCGGAGAGAAATTATTCTAAAATGGAGAAGTTAATCTTAGCTCTGGTTTATGCATCATTCAAGTTACGAATATACTTCCAAGCACATGTGATAAAAGTGGTAACCAAGGTGCCAATTGAATCAGTTATGAAGAACACCAAAAGGTCAGGGAGAATATAAAGGTGGAATGCACAAGTAAACCATTACAAGATAAAATACGAAGTATTATCATCGCAAAAGTCACAAGTCGTCGCGGATTTCTTGGAAGAATTTCCTTTGGAAGAAGATAAAGCAGTAGAAGAAATGATGGATGTTGAAGAAGAGTTTGGGAATCCAAAAGACTTGTTAACAGAACCAAATAGATGGGAAATTTTAGTAGATGAATCATCCAACAGTGAGGGGAATGGAATTGGAGTTGTGTTGATCTCACCAGAAGGAGAAAGAACAGCATTCTCGTTCATACTAGAATTTGCATCCACGAACAATAAAACAGAGTACGAAGTTGTAGTGCACGCATTGAAGATCGCAATAGAAAAGAAGCTTGAAAGTATAAGGATAACAAGTGATTCGCAGCTGGTAATTTGTCAAGTTAAAGGGGAATATACCACAAATGAGTCTTTTTTGAAGAAATACAAGAAACTTGTTGCTGAATTATCTGCGAAGATACCAAAATTAAAGTGGAGGCATATAACAAGGAAATACAATCGACTCGCAGATGCTTTTGCATTCATTCCAAGTATGATGACAAATCCTAATACAAGAAATATTAAAATTCAGACGATTCAACACCCATCGGTGAACAAAGAGGAAGAAATTGAGGAGATAGTTGCGATGGAAGTAGAAAGAGAACTACCAAATAATATCGCAGATTGGAGAAAAGAAATTCATGCATATCTCGCAACAGGAGAAGTATCCAGGAACAGACTAGAAGCACATAAATTAAAGAGTCGTGCAACAAACTATGAGCTACGAGAAGGAATTTTATACAGAAAATCTTTCAGTGGACCACCTCTCAGGTGCTTAACTCGTGAAGAAGGAGAAAAAATATTGAAGATGTTACATGGAGGAGAAGCTGGTAATCATACTGGGGGAAGATCTCTAGCGTACAGAGCAAAGATACAAGGATATTACTGGCCTTATATGCATACAGACGCAAAATTGTTCGTACGAAGATGCAAGGAATGTCAACGACATGGTAAAAGAATTCATGCACCAGGGTCAACATTAACTTCTTCAACAAGCTGCTGGCCTTTTGGGAAATGGGGGTTGGATATTGTTGGACCATTTCTGCCTGGATCCGGACAAAGGCGATATTTGATAGTCATAACAGATTATTTCACGAAGCTCGCAGAAGTAAAAGCAGTACAGCATATTCGTGATAAAGATGTTTTTATGTTCATATTTGAGAACATCATTTGCAGATATGGAGTTCCAGCACAGTTAGTATCTGATAATGGAAAATAATTTGAAGGGCAGAATATAGAGATGTTACTAAGTGCTTTTAGGATAAAATGTGGGAAATCAACTCTGTTATATCCACAAGCTAATGGACAGGCAGAAGCAACAAATAAAACAATCGCAGATATAATCAAAAAGAAATTAGAAGGACATCTCAAAGGGTGGTGCGAGCAAGTACCTAGTGCAGTCTGGGCATACAATACAACTAGAAGGGAGGCAACTGGAATGTCTCCTTATTGCTTAACATATGGAGTAGAAGCAGTATTACCAACAGAGGTTGTAATTCCGACAACAAATAAAGAAGCTTGGGAAAAAATTTAAGTGCAGGGGTAATATTAAGTGAATTGGATGATTTGGAAGAAAAAAGAGAAAAGGTGTTGCACCATATGAAGATTTATCAGGAACGATTAGCTCGAGAATACAACAAGAGAGTCATTGAACGTGAATATCAACCAGGTGATGCGAGAAACACCTCCATATCAGAAAGAAAATGGAGGAAAATTAGCACCAAAATGGGATGGACCATATGTTATCAAAGAGGTTGTGGGAAGCGGAGCTTATCGGCTGATGGATCCATAAGGAAGAGACATGGGTTTGAGACTTGGTAGACCTTGGAATAGACTGTATTTGAAAAGGTATTATCCATAAAACTCATGATAAATTTTACGAATATTGTTTGCTCGCAGGAAATATGCAAAAATTACGAATTTCAAATTTTTTATTGCGATTAACTTTCATTAAAGAAAGACGCACACATTAACTTGCGAAGAAAAGACCGCAATTTGCGAATAAAAGACCACAATCTGTGATCAACTTTCAAAAAATAAAGAAAGCCGCAGAAATATTACACAGGCAAACCTTTGTGGCGTACAACCTAGTTCGCGAAGCAACATTTCGTAAGAGGCAAAGTCCTAAAGTACGTCATTTAAGGGGGTACCTATAAGCATGGCTCAGGGACACCGGAACACCACCAAGGCACTTGAGTACATGGAACTTTACGGGGTACAACCCAATAACGGGGTACCTATCCGGGTTAGACACCTTGGATTCTCACCTAATCTTGCGACATTACGCAATATTATGCGGTGTAACATGATTTAGGTTGGGCGACTAAGGCATACTGTCTTTCCCATGAAGTGCAGAAAACGATCAAGGCGCCGAGGTACACGGTTGAGTCAAGAGTGCCGGGTGAGCTTGAAGCACATCTGCCATTTTTGACAAGTCTTGGAAAATTATGCACTTGGACCAAAGATACCCCATAGGGTGCAACCTCATAACTATATGCCCTATAGGAAAAAAGGATAAGAGGTTGCGATCAAAAGTTGGTTGTTTGCAGAACTGGATGGGAAGAGCTAACCTTGTATGGTCGATGTACGCTTCCTTGAAGGGGCAACCAAGGGGAAGATAAATGGCAGCACCCTCCATTAGGGAGCTAATGCGTGCTATAAGACGCAAATGTCACGAGGCTTCTTGTTTGCAAAAACATAAAGGCTTGTCATATTTGTGCAACAATTGAATTTCTGCGAGCATTCTAAGAGAGAAACAAAACATACAAAGAGAACTCGCAGAACATAACAAACAAGTTAAGATGAGATCAATGGGTTATTACATGAAAGTGTAAAAACGTCCTGCGATTTCATCGCAAGACGACAATGTCACGAGATTGTATATTCGCAAGAATGTTCAAACTTGTCATATTATCGCAAATACAAAAATATTATCACAAAAGAGGTGGCAAAATAAGACCTTTACTTAGGAAGGCATGATAAGACCACATCAATTAATGAAAATTATTCCATCAATATCATTGGAGAATTTTTACAAGAGTATATATATCATGAAGTTCTGACAAAGAAGACAGCTCCGTCAATATCATTGAAGAATTTTTACAAGAGTATAAATCATGAAGTCCTAAAAAAGAAGACAGCCCTATTGAAGAATTTTCATGAAGATATAACAAAAGATGCGATTTTGCTCGCAATCAAAAACAGATAATTCGTATTCATTAAACTTTACGAGAATTACATACTTCCTATACTTCTTCATATACTAAATATTTCTCCACAACTTGAATACTTCTTATAATTCTTCAAGAACGTCTCATATTTATTATACTTCTTCAACGGATACTTCATTTTGCGAAGGTTAAGTACTTATTATACTTCTTCATACATTGAGTTATTCTTCATAGATTGAATAATTCTTATACTTCTTCATACATTGGATAATTCTTTACGGATTGAATACTTCTAATACTTCTTTAAAGATATTTTATACTTCTTATACTTCTTAAGGATATTTCATACCTCGTATTTCTTATACTTCAAAGGGAGGATTTCTTGTTCACAATCGCAACAAGCTGAAGCTTCGTAAGTTGAATTAGGGCAGATATTCGAATACTTCCAACAATGTTTAATCATCTGAAGAGAAATAATAGGGGGAATGGAGATACTAAACTATATTCTTTGAGTTATATTATTTCTCTTCATATGATCAAATGATGCAGATAAGGAAAGCATTCAATTTAAGAAAGGTCAAATCAAGAAAGGTCAAATCATCTTCGCAAAATATCAAATGTACTTCTTAAAAGAACAAAAATAGTAGGCATAATTGTTTGCAAAAAGAAAACCAACAGTAGCTGAGAGAAGGAGTTCAAAAGAAAGGAGAACAAGATAATGAATGATAATTTGAGAAAGAATATTATTATGCTTCATCAACACTCTGTGCTGGATCTTTAAGATGAGCAGGGTCATTAGCAACTTTCGACTTTGCGAAATATCATCCTTTGAAGAATCTGCAACAGGAACATCTCCTTGAGGAATAGATTCTTTTTCATCATCAAGTCCTTCATCATAACTCTCATAATCAATATCACTATCAGGCTCACGAACAACTTCATCGTCAGATATTTTCAGAGGAGTAATTTTCACAGGAGGCAAGGCTCTTGATAAGAGAATGTTATTCGCAAAGACTTGAGCTTTCAAATTACTTTCACGAAGTATAGCTTTCTGATGGTTGGTATCCTCGATATCTTTGGAATAAACAAGATAGTTGAATCTCCGAGTAGCACGATCACGAGAGTTGATTAAGCGAGTAGAAATCAAAGCATTTTTCTTACGAAGCTCAGAACAGGAGGCTTCTAATCCAGCCTTAGCATTGCGATGGTTGTTCTCAGATTCTGCGAGTAAAACAAAATTTAAAGGGTCAAATTTTCGAATATAACAAAATTCAAAGATACATCAGAGGCAGTCAAATTTTAATGACTACCTTCTCTTTGAGAAATAAGAGATTGAGCTAAAGATAGACAACAATTCTTCATCTGATCCATCGCATTATCAAAACCATCACCAACTAATCCTTTAAGTATATATTGAAGCTTCTGATCTTTAGAAAGAAGAAAAATTTTATCCTTCGCAAGTTTGGTATTAAGACTTTTTAGTTCAGAATAATCTTCTTCAAGTTGATTCTTCTTAGTACTTAAGATTATATTCTTATTAATAAGGGACTTTTTGTATTCTTCTTCTTTAATTCCTCAAGTTCACATTTTAACAAAGAAAGAAGATTTTATTGATCGCAACATTTATTCTGAAGAGTATCTAATTTTTGCGAAGAAACGATCATTGTATTCAAATACGAGCATTTCTCTTCTGATAAGGTTTTGTTCTCTTCTAATAAGGTTTCTACTCTCAAGCCGGCTTTAGTTAAAGAAGAAGTAAGTTGAGATATGTCATCATTCAAAAAATTTCGGTCGTAAATCAGTTGGGTATTCTCTTGAAAAAAGGCATCAAAATTATCAAGAGCACACGAATAAAGATTAGATAAATGGGAGAATTGGTTCAAGAGGATTTCATGCTTGGCTTGATATTCTGTTGCATCTGATTCATGGCGAAGTACCAATCTTCTACATTTCTGGATGGATTCTATAAAGGGGAATGGGTTTTAATGGGTGTTTCAAACATATGAAGAACAAAAGTAAACAAAAGGGGAAAATATGAAGATAAGTAATCATACCTTTCAATTCATCATTCCTTTTGCGAAGGATCGCACAATCAAGAGAATCATTCTGAAGCTGGTAATTCTCTTTGCGGAGATCCTCACATTCTGCTCTTGAAGACTTTAGAGATTGGCGAAGCAATTCAACTTCTTTTTCCTAGGATTGGTGTGAAGTAGAAATATCAGGATTGATGAAATTATTTAGTGCTTCGCAAAACTCATATTGCGAATAAACATTAGTAGACTTCGCAGTATTATTCAAAACCTCAGATAACATTCGAAAAGTTGAGTAAATTCCATCTCGAATTTCTTGAGGAAGAGGAGAAGAATTTGAAGGAATAAGAGCGAGTTGTAAATTGTCTGGATCAATAGCACTCAAAGGATTAGGAGTCAAGATAGGCTTTTCAAGAGAAGATGTTGAAGAAGTATTTTGCGAGGGTTGATCTTGAAGAAGTGTTGATAAATTGACATTGGTGGGAGATTGAAAACTGGGTAATGGAGTAGAGGCAGGAGTTTGCGAAGAAGTATTTTCACGAGGAGGAGAGGGAAATTCCTTATCCATCTCAGGAAGGAAGTCATCAATTGAAATTATTGGTGTAGGTTTAATCACTCGAGATCTCTTGTTGGGATTGGGTTTTTCACCAGCCTACGAATCAAAATGTATATTAAAAACTGAGGCAACAATATATTGTTCAAAAAACAAGACAGAGTATTTTAACTACCTTTTGATTCTCGGATTTTCTTCTACGAAGATTAGGGCTTGAATTTCTGGGTGGAGATTTCACCTGAGGAATAGTTTTGCTGAAATAAACCAAAATCAAATAATAAATTATACAGAAATCAAAGAGGAAAACAAGTGAAAAACGTGAATATAGAAGAAAATTACCTTGGAGAACTCATGATGATATGAACAGGAGGAGAAAATGGTAACAGAGAGTGTGATAAGAAGACAAAATTGCAGAAGTAAAAAGAGAAAATAAGAAGAAGAAAAGGAAGAGAGTATAAAAGAGTTTATATAAGGGAATAACTAGAAAAGAACGGTTACAAAAGACGTGTCCAAATTCTAAAAGACTAAGTAACGGTTATGTTCTCACGATCATTTCTTCTTCGCATAATTGACATGAGAAGAGGCAAGATGTAGGTACCGAATATCACAAGGCATTAACTTACGAACATCGTGACAAATATAAGAGGAAATAGTTACAAAACAATACGAAGATAGAAGAAGCACGGGGAAGTATGAAGATTTGCGAAGATAGAATAATCTTGCGAAGATGAATTGCGATACTTCGCAATTCATATACAGCTATACAAATTTCACTATAAATAGGAGTTCAAATGTAAAATTCGAGAGGTTCTTTTAGTGAGTGTTAGAAAATATCTTAGGAAAGAGAATAGAGAAAGTTGTAACTATTCTAGTTCCATTTAGATACTTTTATGTAATCAATTGAGAGAATTAATAAGAAAATTGTCATTCATCATCAAGAACTTATTAAGTTTTAAAAATTCTACTGAGGGTGTAGTTGTAGGTTAATCTGCAACTACAGTTTAAGCAAAAGCAATATATATATATATCAAATAAAAATAGGCTTTTGGAAAACAATTTACTAACAACATTGTCACCTCAATTTCGCATCCAACTTTTCCAAATATGATTGCATCGCTTTCTTATTCCAGGAGAATTGATATCGAAATACCATTATGTTGTCATTCTCATGCCAAAAACAAAATAATAACAACTTCCAACCTTTACCAGAGAAAGGTTGAAAATCGGTTTTAACAATTTGCAAGCAAAAGTTGAAAACCGTCGAAACACATATGCTTTTATGCTAAACCAAAACCGATTCAACATATTGTGACTTTTTCACATATTGTTTCTACAAGAACCCCTCATGATCCTTTGATAAAGCCTACCAACTTGGGCTAGAACTTAATCCTGCGAAATCAAAAAGTCACCCAAACCATAAGGGTTCACAACATATTATGAGATCGAATATCAAGGTAATAAAACCGAAATCAAACATCCCTTAAACATACATAGCATATAAAATAAATCATTAAAGTACCGGCTATGTAAATCAAAAACTATCACAAGAAAAATTATAAATCAAATAACTTTATTCATAATAGTTTTATTCAATAGACTTATACAATCAATGAAAGCAATCAAAAATTGATGTCTATTCTTCTAGATTAAGTATTACAGCATATAACTTAATCTCTAGTGGTGCTTTTGTTGTTCACCGATGTTTCTTCAGTGTTCAAACTATTAAAGCATGTCTCAGGAGACTTGTCTGCAACCACTTCCTGTTTCTCAAGTTTCTCAACTTGAATTTTCATGTCAGCTATTCCAGCTTTAGTTTCCTCAATCTTATCCTTGAGCCAATCTTGATTTCGAATCGTTGCAATGAGATTGGTTCTTAGTTCTTCAAAACCATGGATATAGCCAATCATACTATCAGAACGAACCCACTTTATTTTGGTTGGATCTTGTATATTGTAGGCCAACATACATGACTCATCTTGTGATCCAACCGAACCTTCAGAATCATAATCGGATATGATTGTTGATATGCTTCTTTTCTTCCTCTCAGTATTGATTCCTTGAAAATCTTTAACCTTTTGAGGCTCCTCCTTATTAGTCTTTGAGATACTGAGAGTTATTGGAGGCATGCTTGGTTATATATATAAGATGATTGACCAGGGTATCAATATACTGAAGATAATAGTTTCTCTTTAAAAGGAGACAACTTTCAGACCTAAAACTATCAGTAGAATCCGAAAATATTAAGAAATATATTTCGTTTCCTTTTGTTCGAACTTCTTAGTTTTATTCAAACGTTAAACTTAAAAAACAATCATGATAGACATGAGCAATTTATTAGATTTACAACTATCCAACAAGTTACAACCTTTCTGATGATCAATTACACAAGTTACACGTGCTCCAGATTTATTGTGCCATAAATATGAGCACATATTGGGATGAGAATGCACAATTTTGATACAACTAAGTTGTATCGGAATTAGCTTTTTCAAGCTTATATTGACTATCTGAACCATAGTTCATGATTTTCTTAGGGAATTCCTGCCCAATATATTTTCTCCCAAGACGATGATCTTTTCTAACTCTAGAGATATGATCATGTGGAGAAATTGTATTGATATGAGAATTCTCATAGACTAATAGTTCTTTCTTAATTCTTTCAATGAGATTTTAAGAAGATTTTCTCATTCTAAGGACTTCCTTATGATTCACATCAATGTGATTATCTGAAACAATTATTGGAGATCCCTCATTGTTTCTTTTAGCAGAGATTCTATCTTTCCCTTCCTTCTGGAATTGTTCTTCATCAAAACAGAAACTGCTTCGATATGGATGAGGAGGAATCTTCTTCCAGAAGCTATTGTCAACTCTTTCCTCTGATATTGAGTTGATCTTATAGGGTTGTGGCACGATCTGTCTTTCTACCGAGGAATGATCTTTTAGTTTTTTAAGACAAGAAACTTCCTTCAAAATTTTTACCACCGTATGTTGAAGAAGTATAAGTTTCCTGTCAAGTGACTAAAAAGTGTATTCCTTAAGATTATTATTATGGAATCGGTTCAAAGTTTCCTTTGGACAAGATTTCATTGATCATCAGTATATATAGAAGCTCGTTTCTCATCCTCTTATGACTTGATGTAGTTCGATAAACTACCATCATCTTGATCTGTTTCATATGTGACTAATACAACAACATTATTTGTCAGAGTCATTGGACTTGTCTCTTTATCAAGAGAATTAATAAGAGCTTCTAATTTGACAGTGAGATTCATATTCTCTTCAGCCAGACTATCCAATTGACTGTCTTTATTTCTGATCTCCTATTTAAGAAGATTTGACTATGTCTTTAAAATCAACAATTTTGAAGACAGAGTTTTTATAGACTTTAGGAGTTTTACCAACTCTTTATCATCATCTTCTTTTTTATCATAAAATGACACGGATGCTTTCGCAACTCCTGGATCATGAGACAACGAAGTAGTAACATCTTCAACCTTATAGTAGTCATACTCTTGCTTAACATTAACTGAATCAAACATGGACTCAATTCTTATAGGATGGATCACACCAAACACAGATTGTTAGATATTTTCGTGTTTGCCTGCTCTGATACCAATTGAAAAGGTGATGGTACCCCAAATATACCTCAAGCTATAACTTTTCCTTCCTATAAGTCTTTTCCCCGAAAGTGATTATCTATGGACTGAGTCGAGACAATACAACAAATTGGTTCACACTTTTTGTGATCGTTTATGGATACGAGATCGAGACAATACGACAAAAAAGTGTGTTTACTTGATTCAAAGGTTCGGATTTAGCCAAACTCAATATGATTCATGTATCAAGTAAATAGGAATTAACATTTCTGCAATTAACTTTAATTATAATAAAATAATTATAATGCGGAAATATAGAGTAAATCACACAGCAAGATTTTGTTAACGAGGAAACCGCAAATGCAGAAAAACCCCGGGACCTAGTCCATAATTTAATACTCTCAGGATTAAGCCACTATACAAAATAATACCAACTTCGTATAGTTGAGACCAAGCAACTAAACCTATAGTTCACCTAGTTCCTCCTGTATTCACGCCTCCAACCTGTAAACAAGTCACGTACTTGGACCAAATCCTTTGGATCATATTCCAAATAGTAAAGGAACAACAAATCTATTTGGTATCAACTCTCTTCAACCAAGTGATATGATTTGGGCAAAGGTTCCCTTGTTTATCTTAACATAAACTCCTTTTCCAGGTTCCAAGATCTATCTTATGTTCAATAACCCAAAGGTAATCGTTAAGATTAAGCCAATAAATACCTTTAATCATAAGGAAACATATTGATGCCGATCTTCCTCAATTAATCAATCCAATCTACCACAAGGATAAACCGATTATTAATTGGATCCTCTTTTTCCCAAACAAGTATTATACACACCAAAGATTGTAAAAACCAAGTCAGAAATCTTCAATATCTTCTTTGTCTTCAAATCTTCTTAAATCTTCAATAAACACCTGCACATAATTACTTGAATCTCTTGTGATCAATCACACACAGAACGGAGTCTGTTAACAATGGATTATCACAAGATCGTCTTTGGATCTAACAACAGTCTAAAGATCCCTGTCGAAACTTTGAACTAGTTTGAGTGAATCTTATATCAGAAGAGAAGATTCTCAAGCATAAACAAACTAGGTGCAATCAAAGTTCAACCACCGTTAGTCAATCAAATAAATACGAAAACTAAAGATAAACCGCAATATCTAGTTTCCACCAACGGGTCGCGCTAGAGCTTCTCCATCCCAAAGAAGACTTTAAATTGAGTGGCCATAAGAGATTTCACCTAATTAGATTACCCTCCTCTCCGATTGTAAGTACTGAATATCGCAAGATAATAGTTCACGAGTATCGTAATAAATAAAGGAGAAAAGAGATATAAAATGATACGATGATAGAAGTAGCGTGGGTAAATATGAAGTTTTGCGAGGATGAAGTAATTTTGAGAGTATGAATTGCGATACTTCGCAATTCATATACAGCTGTATAAGTTTTACTATAAATAGGAGTTCAAATGTAAAATTCGGGAGGTTCTTTTAGTGAGTGTTAGAAAATATCTTAGGAAAGAGAATAGAGAAAATTGTAACTATTCTAGTTCCATTTAGATACTTCTTTGTAATCAATTGAGAACATTAATAAGAAAATTGTTATTCATCATCAAGAACTTCTTGAGTTTTTACTAATTCTATTGAGGGTGTAGTTGTAGGTTATTCTGCAACTACATAATTGGCGCTAGAAACAGGGATTTGAAGAATTCCTGTACCAGAAAAAATGACAAGAAGAAGAAACACATCAGAACCATTAACTGAAGTAAGAAGAAGTGTAAGATTAGCAGGAGGAGAAGCAAATATAACAGGAGAACCTAGTAGGAGAAGGATTAATCGAAGAAATCAAGCTCAACAAGTAGGAGATCATGATCAAGTGAGTATACACACTTGGAGAACTAATACACCAGAAGAAGAAGATAGAGAACCACAAATCAGAGAAAATGGGAGGTTGATGGGAGGAACAATTCTTGAAAGAGAAAGGGAGATGTTAGAAACATTGAGACAAGGAATCCAAAAAGAACGAATGATCGAAGCTGAAGAACGTGCCAAATTAACAAGACAAAATCAAGAATTGAGGATGGAAAATGAGATGTTACAAAGGAGGAAATCTCAAAGTGTTGCAAGATCAAATGTTAGAACAGAAACATAAGGACAAAATTCACCGATAATCAATAATGAAAATAATATGCAAGAACAAGATCAGAATCAAAGTGAAAGAAATCAAGAGAATCGTTTCATTTTAATACCAAACCATGAACAAAGCATGGAGAATTTACGAACAAGACCAAATCCTAGAGAAAACAATCAGAATCGAGAGGAAGAACATCAACTTATGGAAGAAACTGAGAGACAACAAGCAATACATCAAAACAATCACGAGAATGGAGTCAGAAGACATGAAGAAGTTCGTAACAAAAAAAATGTTGAGTATGAAAGAATTAAGAGAAGAATTGTAAATCAACAAACAGAAGTGGAAAGGAATGAACCAAATTCTCGAATCAGAGTACAAGTAAATCAAGAAGAAATAAGTCACATAAGAAGGAGAAATGAAGAAGAAGAAATTCCCGATATTCGCATGAGAAGAATAGAAAGAGAAGAACAAGAATTCCAAGATGCTATGCAACTGAACAATTATGATAATTTAGAAAGAAGATATTTGCAAAATTATGCAAATGAAAACATTAATGAAGAATATGATAGAATACGAAGGATCGCAAGGGAGGAATCGCAAGAACGTAGAAGAAGAGAAGCTGCATTAAAAAGACCAATGGATGAGAATTCTGAGGCAAATGCACGAATCTTTCTAGAATTAGCAGATATGAGAGGGATGATAAACAATAGAAGAGGAGGAGATAGAAGGAAATTAGATGAAGCAATAGAAGAAGCTGCGAGGACTCCATTTGCTAGAGAAGTACAATTGGGAGGAATTCCACCAAAATGCAATTTGCCCACACTTACTAGTATCTTTGATGGGACTTCATGTGCTATTCAGCACATTAAAGCATACATAAGATGCATATTACAATGGGAGAATCATGATGCTGTGTTATGCAAGTACTTCGCATCAAGTTTAACAGGGGAAGCTTTAAAGTGGTTCGAAGGACTCCCTAAGAACACTATTACATCATTCAGTCATTTGCAAGCAACTTTCCTCGGAGCATATATCAAAAATCACTCTTCACGGCTAGGTATTGAAGATGTATTTGGTTTAAAACAAAGAGTGGGTGAAAGTTTGAAGCATTTGGTAAGACGATGGAAGACTATGTGCAGTGATATGGCAGGGCGTGTGGATGAGAGATACTTGATTCTGTCCTTCATAAATGCGATGTTCGCGACTGAACAATTGTATGTTCAAATCTTCAGAAGAAAGAATTCCATAATGATGACAGAGTTACGAGAATTGCAAGAAGAATACATTATATTAGAGGAAAATCAAAACAGTATGGAGTCATATCCAGTAGCAAACACTAGCAATCAAGAGGGAGGAGCAAATTTACTTCCCAAAATAATCAATGTAGTAGCAGGTACTTCGCAAACATCCTCACAAACTTCTTCGCAAATTTCAGAAGAGAAGAAAATCAATGATAGCCAACCAAAGATGGTAGCAATGGGCAGTAGAGATCAAGAAGAGTATGATAGAGAGAAGAATTTCTATAATCGAATAGGAAATAACCAAATTCCAAGACTAGATCAACAACAAGAAAATTATGGGGGACAAAGGCAAAATTATTTTGGACAAGGGAACCAGAAACAAAATTATAACAACGGTCAAGGAGGTCAAAGAATGGTAAGGGAAGAGATAAAGTTGCCACCTTTGAATACAAGTGTAGAAAAGATATGGCAAGCAATTATCCTGGTAGAGAATATACCAACTCCATGGAACATGGGAAAGGAACCACCAATGGGTCCGAGAAGTCATGAATTTTGTTCATATCATCATTTCCATGGACATTCTACAAATAATTGCCATAATATCAAGAGGATAATCTTGCGAATGATTGATCAAGTAAAACTAAATCAATTTTTACTTAAGCAGACACAGTCGCAACAATTACCACAGGCTCCAGCCATAACTCGCAGGGAGAACACAACAAAAGAAAAGGGAGAAGAAATCCTACATATAGAAGTGGGGTCAAAAGCAAGGAATGCTTTCTGTAATTCCATTGTTCATTCATATAAAACCATAGAGGATTTTCATGATAATGTGTTAAGCAGGGTATATGCGAGGGATGGTGAAGGAAAGGAAGTAATGAACATCGCGAAAATTTCACGACTTGAAGAATGGCAGAAACGTGAAATTTCTTTTGAAGCCACTGAAATCCCAGAAGGTTGTGAAGCACATGATAATCCATTGGTAGTAAGATTATAAATCTACATGAATATGGAGGAAAACGAAGAGGATATGGAGGAAGAATCAATTGGTCTTAATAGGATTTTGATTGATACGGGAAGTTCTGTCAATATCCTCTTCTATTCTGCTTACAAAACTATGGGGGGAAAAGATGCAGATTTAATACCTTCTACTTATAGAATTTATGGTTTTAATAGAACTGCCAACAAGCCCTAAGGATAAGTGAGCATGCGAATTCCATTGAGTGGAATGCGAACTGAAATTCTGTTCTGCGTTGTTGATGTCGAATCACCATATAATGCTTTGATAGGAAGACCATGGCTTCATGGAATTCTAGGCGTAGCTTCCACTCTACATCAGTGAATAAAATTTCCTCATATGAAGGGTATTGGAATTATCAAGGGTGATTGGGCTGAGGGAAAGAAATGTTACGATACAGAAGTAGAAGTTTGCGAAGGAAAAACTGCTGAGAAGAAAAATTGGAGAAAAAGAGCAAAGGCTGTGAAAAGAAGTGAAAATTTAATGGCAGAGGATTAAGGAAAAAGAGGATAAAGTTATGATGATAATAAGGGATTGTGATTTGCGAAGAAAGAAGAAGGAAAATAATAAAACAAGAAGGTAATCAGTATGTTTACTCGTGGAAATAAGGTATGTGGTAAAACAAAATTTTTATTTCGTGATAAATTTTACGAATATTGTTTGCTCGCAGGAAATTGGGAAAAGTTACGAATTTCAGAATTTATATTCCGATTAAAATTTCATTAATTTTCGAATAAAAGACCGCAATCTGTGATCAGCCTCCAAAAAAGAAAGAGAGCCGCAGAAAATTTTTATACAGGCAAACCTTTGTGGCGTACACCCTAGTTCGCGAAGCTATATTTCGTAAGAGGCAAAGTCCTAAAGTACGTCATTTAAGGGGGTACCTATAACGTGGCTAAGGGTAACCGGAACACCACCAAGGGCCCTTAGTACATGGTAAAATTTTGGGGTACAACCCAATAATGGGGTACCTATCCGGGTTAGACACCTTGGATTCTCACCTAATCTAACGACATTACGCAATATAAAATGCGGTGTAAGAGGATTTAGGTTGGGCGACTAAGGCATACTGTCTTTCCCAAGAAGTGCAGAAAACGATCAAGGCGCCGAGGTACACGGTTGAGTCAAGAGTGTCGGGTGAGGTTGAACCACATCTGCCATTTTTGACAAGTCTTGGCAAATGATGCACTTGGCCCAAAGATACCCCATAGGGTGCAACCTCGTAACTATAAGCCCTATAGGCAAAAAGGATAAGAGGTTGCGATCAAAAGATGGTTGTTGGCAGAACCGGATAGGAAGAGCTAACCTTGTATGGTCGATGTACGCTTCCTTGAAGGGGAAATCAGGGGGAAGATAAAGGGCAGCACCCTCCATTAGGGAGCTGATACGTGCTATAAGACGCAAATGTCACGAGGCTTCTTGTTTGCGAAAACATAAAGGCTTGTCATATTTGTGCAACAAATGAAGTTCTGCGAGCCTTCTAAAAAAAAAAAAAAAAAAAAAAAGAAAGAAAGAAAGAAAGAAAGAAAAGAATAAAGAACTCGCAGAACATAATGAAGAAGTTAAGATGAGATCAATGGGTCACTACATGAAAGTGTAGAGACGTCCTGCGATTTCATCGCAAGACGGCAATGTCATGGGGATTTATGTTCGCAAGAATATTTAGGCCTGTCATATTGTCGCAACAATTCCTGAAGAGGCTAAAATACTATACAAAGAGGTTAAGATGAGATCAATGGGTTTTTGCATGAAAGTGTAAGAACGTCCTGCGATTTCATCGCAAGACGATAATTTCATGAGGTTGTATGTTCGCAAGAATATTCAGACTTGTCATATTATTGCAAATACAAAAATTTACTACAAAAGAGGTGGCAAAATAAGACCTTTACTTAGGAAGGCATGATAAGACCACAGAAATTAATGAAATTCATTGCATTAACATCATTGAAGAAATTATACAAGAATATACATTATGAAGATCTGAAAAGAAGATAACTTCGTCAATATCATTGAAGAAATTTTACAAGAATATACATCAAGAAATTTTGAAGAGAAGATAGCTCTGTCAATATCATTGAAGAATTTTTACAAGAAGTCCTATCAAAGAAGACAACATCAATGAAGAATTTTAATGAAGACTTAACAAAAGATGCCATTTTGATAGCAATCAAATACAGATAAGTTCATATTCGTAAAAATTTACGAGAATTACATACTTCTTATACTTCTCCATATATTGAATATTTCTCCAAAAAGTTGAATACTTCTTATAATTCTTCAAGAATATCTCATATTTATTATACTTCTTCAACGGATATTTAATTTTGCGAAAGTTAAGTACTTATTATACTTCTCCATACAATGAGTAATAATTTTTATACTTCTTCATATATTGGGCAATTCTTCATAAATTGAATGCTGCTAATACTTCTTATACTTCTTAAGGGTATTTCATATTTTGTATACTTCATACTTTCTATACTTCAAGGGGAGATTTATTATTTACTTCGCAACATTCCGTAAAAATCAAAAGTCTTATATTTCTTATACTTCGAAGGGAGGATTTTTTATTCATAATCACAATAAGAAGAAAATTCATAAGATAAGTTCAGAAGGATATTCTAATACTTCCAGCGATAGTTGATCATTTGAAGAGAAATAATAAGGGGAAAGGGAATACTAAGCTAAGTCTTTAAGATATATTATTTCTATCCATATGATCAAGTTATGCGAATAAGGGAAATAAACATCAAAGAAAGATTAATTCAAATTAAGCTTTGAAAAATAAATTGTTGGATTGATTAAAAGCACAATCAAGAAGAAAGTGTTGTATTGAAAAGTTACAGAACAGATATACAAAAAAAGAAAAGAATGAATTTATTCTTCAGGCGATCTGTTCCCATCAAAATGATCTTCTTCTTCAACTTCACTATCATCTTCAACTTCACTTTCAGAGATTTCCAGATATGGAGTATCTTCAGGAATTTCTTCAGAAAGGAGCGTATGGTACTTCTTGAGAGGAATTTCATTATCTTCGCAAATATTGCGAGTCATCTTTGCTCGAAAACGCTTGACGTATAAACTATGGTTATGCTGGGAAATTAGAAGCTGAGATCTCAAGTCAGAAATTTTCTTATTACGATTAGCAAGGAGAGTTTCCAGATCATTATTCATCTTCGCATAATTTTCTGCAGCAAGAAGAGAAATTAAGGAATTGGTTAGCAAATTACGAAGGAAAAGTAACCAAAATAATTACCATCGCAAAGAATTTACCTTCTAGTTGCTTCTTATCATTACGAAGAGAAGAATTTTCAAGCTTTAATTGATTATTCTCCTCAAGAAGAGAAGAATTATCAATTGCGATGCTCGCAGATTGTGAATTATCTTCGTGATGAGATATTAATTCTGCGTTATCAATATTTAGATCTTCTATTTTCTGACGGAGACTTGAATTTTCAACCTCTAACTTCTTACAACGATTCAAAGTTTTCTTCTCAGCAATAGAATGACGTCTTTCCCAATCATAAGCAGCTGCACAACTAACTCTTCCAACCTAAACAATAAAAAAGGGGTTAGAAATCAACAAAATAAGGGAAATAAACAAGGAATAGAGAAGAAACTTACCATGATACCTAAAGCATATAATGAAGCAGGAGAGACAAATCTTGAAATTCCTTTGAGGGAGTTATTATCAATTACGGTAGGAACTTTACAAGCCTTCGCAATAAGTTTGCGAGCATTCGCTGTAGGAGAATTTCCTAATCCACGAGAAGAATGGAGGAAAGCCTCAGAGATGCTAACCATTCTCTGAGGCAAAAGTTTCTGGAATACTATAATCTTCATTTCCACCTTCATCAACATCATTATCATCATCTCCTTTGTCAGAAAGGGTATCGGAATTAGAACTAAAGTCCTTCTCAGGATATTTATCATCTTCATCACCAAGATCTTCCTCAATGTTCTCATTAGAAGAAATTACATTGGAATGAGATTTGGTTGAGAGTATCTTCTTTTTCCTCCTTTCGTAAACAACATCTTGAAGTTTTCTTTTTCCTTTGCGAAGAGCATCATATTGACTACCAGAAGCTTGGGAGACCTTCGCAGAACGAAGATTTTTTTGCCTCGCAGTAAGCCTTTTAGAGGAAGTAGAACTCTTATTTTCACTCGCAGCAATCTCAGGAAGAAGTGGAACCTGTAAATTCAAATAAGGATAAGAAACAGAGGCAACAATATATTGTTTAGAAAAATACAAGAGTGTTTCTTACCTCATTTGAAATTAAAGGGTAACAAAAAGATAAGGAGGTGGAAGTACATACATTTCTAAAAACCCAAGGTTGATAATAGCGGTTACGAAGGTTCGCAGGAAGTTCTACTATCCCAGTAATATAAGAACCTGATAACATTAAAGGGTACTTATATCAATCTTCATCATTAGAACAACGAGGTGTCTTGTTATTTCCTGAAGAATAATCAATATCGTGCATGAGAAGATCATCTGCTGCGATATTAGCCTTACGATGAAGACGAACACCCCAACGATTATCTTCTTTCCTCGCAGGAATTAGTGTGTAATTCTTGAAGAAACCCTCAACTGTATAATTCGCAGGAACAATTTCTATATTTTCAAATCCAGGTTTCCTAAGATCAACTGAATACAAAGATTTCCCAAAAGCGGCACGATTTGCGAATTCAACTAAGAGGCGAATACAATCACCAGTCAATTGGTAAATAGAACAAGAAAAATTGGGGTGGGAAATAATTTCGTAGAATAAAGGAAAGTTAACATCATAAAGAGGAAGAGGAAGACCTGCGAGGATTTGACCTCGTGAGATTAAAATTTTATGATCATCCCAAACATAGTTGGTAAAGAGCTTCACACAGAGAGAAGATTTATTATCATAACCTTCAATCTCAGAAAGAATAAGGTCTCTATCAGCAAGTTCCGCATTAATTTGTTCAATAGTTTTCTTCTTTGGTGCCATTGAATATAAGAGGGAAAATAGAAAGGAAAAAAGATTGCAGAGGCAGAAGTGGTGAAGAAGATGAATAAGAGAATAAAAAGAAAAAACAAAGGATAATATTTATAAGAGAGTTTGATGAAGATAAAAACTCATAAGCGTGAACGGTTGAAAAGAACGGTTACGAAGAAACGTGTCAGAAAGATAAGGGAAAAGTAAAAAGACGTGTTGCGAACCTGAAGGGTGGTAATAACTACACTAAATTTACGAGAATAGGGATTCTCATGACATTTCTTCTTCGTAGAATTGACATGAGAAGAGGAAAGATGTAAGTACTGAATATCGCAAGATAATAGTTCACGAGTATCGTAATAAATAAAGGAGAAAAGAGATATAAAATGATACGATGATAGAAGTAGCGCGGGGAAATATGAAGTTTTGCGAGGATGAAGTAATTTTGCGAGTATGAATTGCGATACTTCGCAATTCATATACAGCTGTATAAGTTTTACTATAAATAGGAGTTCAAATGTAAAATTAGGGAGGTTCTTTTAGTGAGTGTTAGAAAATATCTTAGGAAAGAGAATAAAGAAAATTGTAACTATTCTAGTTCCATTTAGATACTTCTTTGTAATCAATTGAGAACATTAATAAGAAAATTGTTATTCATCATCAAGAACTTCTTGAGTTTTTACTAATTCTATTGAGGGTGTAGTTGTAGGTTATTCTGCAACTACACCGATAGGCGGCTTCACCAGTAACAAAGACAAAAGAGGAAGTCTATGTTACCCATGATTAGTTTGCTAGAAATGGAAACTCAAAGTATTTATAGACAAGGAAGTTTGGACACCAAGGAATTTCGAAAACCGAAAATATTCACAAGATATTTTTCATTATTCCACCAAATTTGGTTTTCATAATTCCTGTGAATGCACTGTCCAAAAATAACGATCGAAATCTCCTTGGAAAATCTCTAATTAGTAAAAGCACATTACTAATTCTTATTTTCCATATATAATTAAAAACCCTTAATTAAAAAGATTCTTAACTTATTTAATTCGATCTTGGGATTTACTTCCTTCTCAGCCTTTAAAGAATATATTTGAACAATAAAGAATAAGCATTAATGCATCGTGTTCAAAGAGTGACGACATCTTACTCTTGCAAGTCTTTTCCATGCTTGCTCACTTGAAACCGATTTACCACACTTACAAACAAGTTTAGAAATGGTTCATCTGACTTTCAAGAATTATGTGATTGATCAAGTACCACTCAATCACAACTCATGGGTTTACGGTTCTACCAAAACAAGTTTCGGTTTTACCTCCATGTGAGTATTGTGCATAGTTACACTAGCTTACCAAAGATATGTATGACTAGGTACTAGGATTGGTTCCCCACATATATTTGGTATCTAACTTGTATGCACTGCACATGTCCACAGGATCGGTTCCCCATTCCCAAAAACGTGTTGCACATGTTCATAAGATAGGTTCCCCTTTCTTCCATAAACCTTGATGCACCTCATACAAGGATCGGTTCCCCTTGTGATGCACAACACCTCTTACTAGCATCGGTTCCCCTTCTCCCAGTAATAAGTTCAGGCATACACAACCCGATCATACCCCAGGTGATTACTTAAGATTGGTTTCACTAATAAAAGTCATACCAGTACATAAGTCAGGCCTCATGTGAATAGTTTTACCAAGAACACAAATAAGTCAAGAGCGGTTATACTAATCACACATATTGGTCGTTCATAAGATATGCAATGAAGAACGGACCCAATAACGCTTGGCGATTTCCTTTTCGGTTCACAATATATATCATGAACTTACTTCCTTAGAACACATGTAAACATTGTTCCCTAGGATGAAATCCTCACCTCATACCCATACATAATCACAAAAGCATTCATACTATTATGTCGATGTCTTATATACAATGTTTAAGCAAGAAACTTCATATTGTATTCCTTAATACTATGTCTATCTAGAGTGTTCATGCTTCACAGTTTTATGTTTTCAATATGCACGACTTGAAATATACGTTAGGGAATGAAACAATTCAAGTCAAATATCACTAACCTCAAGTGGAAGGATAATGTTGTCGTTGTAGCTCCATACTTCTTCACTTCTTCAAGTCTTCGCAATACTTGTAATGTCTCACCATAATACTTTCAAGCTAACCTATACGAAGTTGACTCTAGTACATTTAAATCTAGCGGCTCTTAAATGAGTTTTGGATGACTAAAATATGACAACCAAACTTGACATACCAACGCTTGGTGGGTTCAACCGAAGAATTCTCTAATACCGTTAGTCAATCAAATCAATACGAAAACTAAAGATAAACCGTAATATCTAGTTTCCCACCAACGGGTCGCGCTAGAGCTTCTCAATCCCAAAGAAGACTTTAAATTGAGCAGCCGTAAGAGATTTCACCTAATTAGATTACTCTCCTCTCCGATAGGCGGCTTCACCAGTAATAAAGACAAAATAGGAAGTCTATGTCACGCAGGATTCTAGAAATGCAAACTCAAAGTATTTATAGACAAGGAAGTTTAGACACCAAGGAATTTCCAAAACCGAAAATATTCCCAAGATATTTTTCATTACTCCACCAAATTCGGTTTTCATAATTCCTGTGAATGCATTGTCCAAAAATACATGATAGAAATCACCTTGGAAAATCTTTAATTAGCAAATGCACATTACTAATTCTTATTTTCCATATATAATTAAAAACCCTTAGTTAAAAAGATTATTAAGTTATTTAAATTCGATATTGGGATTTACTTCCTTCTTAGCCATTAAGGAATATCTTTGAGCAATATAGAATAAGCATTAGTTCACCGTGTTCAAAGTGTGTCGACATCTTACTCTTGGAAGTCATTTTTCATACCTGCTCACTTGAAACTGATTTACCACGCTTCCAAACAAGTTTAGAATTGGTTCATCTGACTTTCAAGACCGACGTGATTGATCAAGTAACACTCAATCACAATTCATGGGTTTACAGTTTTACCAAAACAAGTTTCGGTTATACCTCCATGCGAAAACTGTGCATAATTACACTGGCTTACCAAAGATACAGCTGACTAGGTACTAGGATCAGCTCCCCACATATATTTGGTATCTAACTTGTATGCACTGTACATGTCCATTGGATAGGTTTCCCTTTCTTCCATAAACCTTGTTGCACCTCATACAAGGATTGGTTCCCCTTGTGATGCACTACACCTCTTACTAGGATCGATTCCCCTTCTCGCAGTAATAAGTTCAGACACTCACAACACGATCATACCCCAAGTGATTACTTAAGATCGGTTTCACTAATAAAAGTCATACCAATACATAAGTCAGGCCTCATGTGAATAGTTTTACCAAGAACACAAACAAGTCAAGAGCGGTTATACTAATCACATATATTGGTCGTTCATAAGATATATGCAATAAAGAACAGCCCCAATAACGCCTGGCGATTTCATTTTCAGTTCACAACACATATCATGAACTTACTTCCTTAGAACACATGTAAACATTGTTCCCTATGATGTATTCCTCACTTCATACCCATACATAATCACAATAGCATTCATACGATTATGTCGATGTCTTATATACAAAGTTTAATGGTTAAGCAAGAAACTTCATGTTGTATTTCTTACTACTATGTCTATCTAGAGTGTTCATGCTTCACAGTTTTATGTTTTCAATATGCACGACTTGAAAGATACGTTAGGGAATGAGAAAGTTCAAGTCAAATATCACTAACCTCAAGTGGAAGGATGATTTTGTGGTTGTATCTCCGTTCTTCTTCACTTCTTCAAGTTTTCACAATACTTGTAATGTCTCACCCTAATACATTCAAGCTAACCTATACGAAGTTGACTCTAGTATATTTAAATCAAGCGACTCTTAAATGAGTTTTGGTTCACTAAAATATGACAACCAAACTTGACATACCAACGCTTGGTGGGTTCAACCGAGCAATGCTCTAACAATCTCCCCCTTTGTCAATTTTATTGACAAAACTCTTACAATCATATGGATAAACAAATTACAAGAATTCATTACACATACGCTTGATTTTCGAATCCAACAGCACATAACCTGCATTCATTCAATCCACAAAAATGCAGTAGCTGCATTATAATAACAAAGCTCATACTCCCCCTAAAGGTGAGATGGGTAGATTTTCAATCTGCACGTCTTTTTTATCCCAATCATATGATATGTTACTCCCCCTTAGTCTGTGCTTTTCCTCATTCGTTAGATAAATGTTCAAGCACCATTGTCCTCTTCCCTAGTGACAACAATCAACCATAAAATTGATACCAGCATCACCTGTTTACTGTATATATTTCTTTCCCTTTTTGTCACAAAAATGATAAAGAAACGAAAAAAATAAAGGACAACACGAAAAGGATCTTACAAATCTCAAAAATAGACATGCAACTTGTTGAGTCAAGCACGAGGGTTTCACATACCATTTTTGATAACCAATATCAAAACCGAAACTACAAAGTAATTATGTTTTGATATGTTATCATGGAAATAATTGCCCGAAGCAATTTTCTCAACTAGTTTAGCAAACCAAAAATTAACTAAGCAACTTAATTCCTATGCTAAACCGATTGTATAAATACAACCGATTCATTCGATAAGACCAAAAAAAAGATAAGCTCCATTTTTCTCATCAGGTTCTAATTATCCACATAACTTAGACCTTCAGATTTTAAACAAGCCAAATACTAGGTTAGTTAACTAGAATTTCCTTGTTTAGGATTTCGGCTAGACTTGAATAACCGAAACCTCCACTTTGATAAGTCTAACTAAGATCAGAATTAACTTAGTTTATCTTATCCGGAATCGAATTGGACTAAACAACTCGTCCCGTCAACATATTCATTCATTAAGTCATAAATAATTCACACAAACCAATAAATCAACTTGCATAATTATTCACCTCAACCGGATACAATAGAAACAACATATATATACATCAAGGTTTCACTATTGCACCGAAATTTTGTAAGCCTAAACAATTGATACTACACAATAAAGCAAAATAACAATTGTTTTACTTTATTGGAAGCAATTGAATTAACATAAACATTAAAGCACCGCAATTGCACCAAATTTCGTAAGCCTAAATGATTGATATCACACAACAAAGCAAGATAACAAAAGTTTTACTTAACCGGAAACAATTGAATCACAAAAAAATCCGCACATATATAATGGAATAAACAAATCAATTGTACCAACTATTTCGTTTAAGCAAAGCAATATATATATATATATCAAAATAAAAATAGGCTTTTCTTAAGACAAGAAAACAATTAACTAACAAGATTGTTACCTCAATTTCGCATCCAACTTCTCCAAATATGATCGCATTGTTTTCTTCTTCCAGGAGAATTGATATCGAAATACCATTATGTTGTCATTCTCATGCCAAAGACAAAACAATAACAGCAACCAACCTTTACCAGAGAAAGGTTGAAAATCGGTTTTAACAATTGCAAGCAAAAGTCGAAAACCGTCGAAACACATATGCTTTTATGCTAAACCAAAACTGATTCAACATATTGTGACTTTTTCACATATTGTTTCTACAGGAACCCCTCATGATCCTTTGATAAATCCTACCAACATGGGCTAGAACTTAATCCTACTAATTTAAAAAGTCACCCAAACCATAAGGGTACACAACATATTATGAGATCGAATATCAAGGTAATACAACCGAGATCAAACATCCCATTAAACCAATTTGAAATACACAATAAATTTTCAACATAAAATCAAGTATTGCAATTACCTCAATTTTGTAGGAAATTGAATTATCCAAACAACGCAAAAAGAATGAGGTTATTCCGAGTTCGGGCGAAGAAGTTATGGGCAAAACAATTTAACACTTCTTTGTATGGGGACCTCTCCATAGGATAGGTTCCCCCCAAGTGTTACTTGTGACGAATAATAACGCTAAACTGTTTTTGACATAACGTTTGCATACGATATCCGAATTCAGTGATTTTTGGCTCGTTTTAACCATAAAAACAAGAGATACACATATATGACCAGAAGATATCAACATCATAAACTCACAATTACCGTTTATTTCAAAACCCAAATATAGATAGATAAAGTATGAGTATAGAAGAAAAGAAATCTCCTAAGGATGTTAATTAGTCATATAATAATCGAGAGATCATGTGCTCAGCTTCATGTGCTTCCTCACCTTTCAAAGATGATCACCAAGGTGAGCATACACATTCTAACACAACTAGGTTATGTTAAGTTCAGTCTTGTCTTGTTCGTCACGAGTGACTAAGACAGAATCATTCTTGACCTCTTGCTTGGTTTGTTTCTCTTGTTTTTCTTCTTTGACTTGTGATGAAGAGTGTCATTATCACAACCTTTACTAGTACAAGATATTTCAGATATAATGTCTTTCTTTGGCCTTTCAACAAGACTCTTGTAATTATTGTCACCAACAATTAACAGCTGAGAGTCATTCTTGTGACTAACTTTTGGTCCCTTCTTGGCTATGGAGGACTTAGGAACCCATTTAGAGTTGGGTTTCGCAGGAGCATCTTTCTCCTTCATACAACTAGGATCAATGTCCTTTTGAATATTTTGCGAGACACCCTTTCTCCAATTTGGAACATCATATCTTGTTTTTGCATTTAAAAAGTCATCTCTCTTTGTATAATTGGGTCTTTTAAGAAATGACCTTGACGAGTGATATGCAAAATTTGAACTATCATTATAATAATTCTTTTGCCTAAACTTAGGACAATACCGATCTGAGTTCCTTTGGGGAGCAATCTTATCCAATTTGTTTGATACAAAAGAAAGTTCATCTTGCATTTTACGAACTTTGCATCCCCATTACAAGTGTCCTTTAATACTACAATAATAACAATGCTTAGTATAAATATACGAAGTATGAGTTTTAGTGTTACCTTTTTGTGGATCCTCTTGCATTGGATCTTGACGAGTTTTCTTCTTCTTCTTCTTCTTCTTCTTCTTCAACGTTGTTGCTTTCTTGATATTGGCAGAAGTACTCTCGTTGATTGCTGCTGGTTGAACACAATTCTTAGGCTTGACTGGCTTTACTTCTTTACAAGAAATAGTATCCTTTTTGACAACAGTTGAAGCCTCTGGTTGAGAAGAATTAGCAGCTTTAACAAATTTTACCTCATTGTTAATATTTGAAGCATCTATTCCCTTATAGCCCAATCCTCGTGTATCACGATGATTTCTACTTGCTTCTAACATTGAGGTTAAATTTTTTGAGCTGACATGGAACTTTTTAAGGTCCAAAATTTCTACTTCTAATGTCTTGATTTTATCAAGAGCACCAGCTAGATCATCCTTAAGATGTTTTTCTCGTGAGAGATATACACCTTCTTTCTCTTCAAAACTCTTTGGTTGAGAATTAACCCTTGCTTCAAATTCAGCAAATTTCTTTTTCGACAAAAAAAGATCTCTTTGAAGAATTTCACATTCTAATTTCTTAGAATTTAACTCGTCTGTACGATCTTTAATAAGATAATCACCAATACGACAACCAGTATAATATCCTTGAAAGACCTTCTTCAGTTTCTTGTTTTCACGACAAACAGGAGTCATAAAACCAATAAAATGCTAAGTTATCAGTTTTTCATTTTTCAAAGATTCCAGCAGTTTAGAGTATTCTGAGACATCCTCTTCTACTTCTTGTTCAAAATCTGAATCATCATCATCGGAAATTTCATATAACCTTTCTTGTAGACGTATTTTCCAGTTGTCATCGGTTTCTACATTATTAACAAGATTAACTTGTCTCGTAGAATCTCTAGAGATGATTTCTTCAGACATTGAATCGTAGATCCCATCATCAAGTGTTAATTCAAAACTCTTGATGTCTTGCTTTACGTTAACTGAATCATTCATTAGATTTAATTCTTATAGGATGGATCGCACCTAACACAAATTGTTATATCTTTTCATGTTTGCTTTCTCTGATACCAATTAAAAAGGCGAGGGTACCCCAAATATACCTCAAGATATTACTTTTCCTTCCTATAAGTCATTTCCCCGAAAGTGATTGTCTATGGACTGAGTCGAGAAAATACAACAAATCGGTTCATACTTTGTGTGATCGTCTATGGATACGAGATCGATACAATACAACAACAAAGTGTGTTTACTTTATACAAAGGTTCGGACTTAACCAAACTCTATAGGATTCACGTATCAAGTAAATAGGAATTAATGTTTGTGCAATTTACTTTAATTATAATAAAACAATTATAATACGGAAATATAAATGACACATCAAGATTTTGTTAACGAGGAAACCGCAAAAACAGAAAAACCCCGGGACCTAGTCCAGAATTGAATACTCTCAGGATTAAGCCGCTATATAAAATAAACCAACTTCGTATAGTTGAGACCAAGCAACTAAACCTATAGTTCACCTAGTTTCGTCTGTATTTCCACGCCTCCAACCTGTAAACAAGTCACGTACTCTGACCAATTCCTTTGGTTTGTATTCCAAACAGTAAAGGAACGACAAATATGTTTGGTATCAACTCTCTTCAACCAAGTGATATGAGTTACGCAAAGGTTCCCTTGTTTATCTTAACATAAACTCATTTTCCAGGTTCCAAGATCTATCTTATGTTCAATCACTCAAAGAAAATCATTAAGATTAAGCCAATCAATACCTTTAATCACAAGGAACACTCAATCACAACTCATGGGTTTACGGTTCTACCAAAACAAGTTTCGGTTCTACCTCCATGTGAGTACTGTGCATAGTTACACTAGCTTACCAAAGATACGGCTGACTAGGTACTAGGATTGGTTCCCCATATATATTTGGTATCTAACTTGTATGCACTGCACATGTCCATAGGAACGGTTCCCCCTTCCCAAAAACGTGTTGCACATGTTCATGAGATTGGTTCCCCTTTCTTCCATAAACCTTGTTATACCTCATACAAGGATCGGTTCCCCTTGTGATGCACTTCACCTCTTACTAGGATCGGTTCCCCTTCTCTCAATAATAAGTTCAGACACTCACAACCCGATCATACCCCAGGTGATTACTTAACATCGGTTTCACTAATAAAAGTCATACCAATACATAAGTCAGGCCTCATGTGAATAGTTTTACCAAGAACACAAACAATTCATGAGCGGTTATACTAATCATACATATTGGTCGTTCATAAGATATGCAATGAAGAACATCCCCAATAACGCCTGGTGATTTCCTTTTGGGTTCACAACACATATCATGAACTTACTTCCTTAAAACACATGTAAACATTGTTCCCTAGGATGAAATCCTCACCTTATACCCATACATAATCACAATATCATTCATATGATTATGTCGATGTCTTATATACAAAGTTTAATGGTTAAGCAAGAAACTTCATATTGTATTCCTTAATACTATGTCTATCTAGAGTGTTCATGCTTCGGAGCACGACTTGAAAGATACGTTAGGGAATGAAATAGTTCAAGTCAAATATCACTAACCTCAAGTGGAAGGATGATGTTGTGGTTGTAGCTCCGTTCTTCTTCACTTCTTCAAGTCTTCGCAAGACTTGTAATGTCTCACCCTAATACTTTCAAGCTAACCTATACGAAGTTGACTCTAGTACATTTAAATCAAGCGACTCTTAAATGAGTTTTGGTTCACTAAAATATGACAACCAAAATTGACATACCAACTCTTGGTGGGTTCAACCGATAAATGCTCTAACACTTCATCAAATTGTTTAAGAAAATCATAAACAACATTAGCAGAGATCATATCTTCACGCTCATCTTAACAACTAAGCTTGAGATAGCAACACTTGTGAGTTCGACCGAGAAATGTTCTAACACTTTCGACCATGTTTCTTTGGCTAATGGTGTAAGATACATTATGAGAGATTATGCTGCAAATCATCTTTTTGTGATTCTATCTCTTTTGAAGTTTCTTCTCCGGAAGAAGTAGAACCAAGATCATATGGGCAGGTTTTTAAAAAGCTACTCACTCACATCATTGTTGAAAGCGACGCGAAAGCTCTGATTGACCAATTCTCCCTGAATTTTTTTGAAGGCAATCAACGGACGGATGCACTTATTAAAGACATTTCCCTTTTCAGTTCTAGTTTAGTTGCTTGTATTTTATCTTTTCAACCAAGAATCTGTAACAATGTGGCTCACTCTTTGTCTGCTTGGACCAAAAATCACTCGGATTCTTGTTTTTGGCGTAAACCTCCAATCTGGCTTATGCCAATTGTTAAGGTAGACCTCTATCCTGTTTTAGGTTGTTGCTTACTAAAAAAAAACCACTAAGGAGTCCAATTTTGTGCACACTCCGATAGTTTTCTTCCTAATAAATTATTATTATTTAAAATTAATTTTATTTTAAGAAAAAAAAAAATTTAAATTTTTTTTTTAAGAAAGATAAAAAATATATATCAAATATGGCCATTTTATTTAATAAAAAATCTGGTCATATCATTAAATAGAGTTGTTGGTGGTAGTTTTTAACTTAGGGGTAAAATCGTAAAACCCTAGTCAGACAGTGACGTCACAGAACCTGAGTAATAATGTCCAAACCAAGCATATTTATTGAACCTTTTAATTTGTTTGCAAAATTACCGGGGTACCTTTTTAAATGCTAATTATGGTTTCGACAAGCCAAAATCCTAATTCTCACACAGCATGTGCCAACGACAAACCATGCCAGCCATACCTACCGCGCCAAGGCATGCCAACCATGCTAGATGCATCACTGTGCCAATGGCAAGTCATGCTAGCCACACCTACCGTGCCAAGGCATGCCAACCATGCTAGCCACACCACTCTGCCAATGACAAGTCATGCCAGCCACACCTACCACGCCATGCCAACGGCATACCAACCTAGCCGTGCCACCATACTGGCTTTCCCTATGCGGATACCAAAACAAAGGCGTGTGACAATCAACAGTTTCCCTTCAATCCTAGGAGAAAATCCTAGCCATCCAAGGTTACCAGACAACACATGGGAACCTTTGGCCCAAAACCCTAGCTTGGTCACATTGAACCCATGCCAAGACAAACCTCACATTGCCTTGGCCCTAGCCAAGCTAGCCGCACCATGCGCCCATGGCAAACCCTTGGCCCCACCATGCCAAGCCAAACCTCACCTTTCCTTGGCCCTAGCCAAGCTAGCCGCACCATGCGCCCACGGAAAACCTTTGGCCCCATCATGCCAAACCAAAGCACACCTTTCCTTGGCCCTATCCAAGCTAGCCGCACCATGCACCCATGTATGGGCCGTCGTAGGCTCAACAAATTAATAAATATATTTCCCACTAATTAACTGGTAATATAGCGGTAGTAAGAGATCCTTCCCACAGAGAGCTGTGTAATTTATAGGTTATTTGAAATAGCAAGATAAAGTAAATAACAAAGGGGGGTTTGGTTGTAAGATAAATATGAAAACAATAATAAAGAAAAGAGATGATCAATGAATCCTTCGCCGTTACCAAGCGTTAACATGATTAGAATAATTATCTATTTTTCGTAAGAACCATTCATCACAAACCGTAGAATAACATCTAGCTCAGTGTTATCCCTAAAACTCCTTTTACCACGTATATAGAAGCTCTCCAATATCAGATTCTATTCAATTGAACCACCAAGTAATAGCTCACTCAAGGTGTAATCCAATCGAACACTTTAAGCTTTGTGAATTAGGTTGATCCCAATAGTTAAACTCTTAGCTCAAGGTTTACTTGCTGGTGTTATCTTCACACACGATTTCTACACATAATCCCTCTATAAGGTCTCGCGATTTCTACTTGTGTAGAGAGTTATTCGACGATTACTTATCTCCTAATCTCTATTGCAGATATGGTAAAGACAAACGATGATGATAAAAACTCTCAATATATTTGTATTATTAATAAAGCTTCACGCTTGGAACATTGAATTCATCCTTAATCAACAAAGGATTTAACTACTCATATTACAAAGAAGATGAATAATTGTAGTTTCCCCTTAAAGGGGTAAACCCTAGGTTTTTGATGTAAAACTTGTGATATGAGAGGATGATGATATTGATTTTACATAACCTAATACCTTTTTATAGGTTTACATTGCTTGGTCTCCAAGTATTTAGTTAGGTTTAGGAACCCGACCCGAAATAACGAAACAATGTATCCAAACGTGACCTTAGGTCTTCCAAGGTGTGAATACACGTTTCCCATTTGATACGTTCACAAACCCAGTCCACAAAATTCATATTCCAGCAGATATTTTCGGAAATACGTCTGTGAACCCCGTCCGCAAACCCAGTTCGCGGACTGCACTCTCCTCGGTTTTTAATAGGAACTGTTTTGGCCACAACTTCTTCATCCGAACTCGGAATGACCTTATTCTTTTTACATTCTTTTTATCTTTCAATTATATTCAATATGGTGTTGAGAAATCCTTTATTTGAATGAGTTAAGATCGATATTTGTCCCTTCTCTTGATTATGAGCGTTTTGCTCATTTTCGTCGCCTTTATTCCACTTCTCTTGGACTTGGGCACTTTGATACTTGGAATACTTCTCTTCCTAGATATTTTCAGCACTTTGTAGCTCCTTTTTGGATGATTCACCTATTATAGGCAAACAAGAGAAAACAAGAGTAATAATACGAATATATGCAAGAATAATAGCTTAAGCAAGTATGGAATGGACACTAAAATCATATGAATTATGCACTTATCAAATTCCTCCACACTTAGCCTTTGCTAGTCCTCAATCAAACTAAATAAAACTAATTCTAAATACAACAACTCCTTGTCGTGAGGATACGGTTACTCTTAGCATGAATAACAGGCCTTTAAACCCCTAGGTGTCCCTAGTGGACGAGTTATAGTCTCGTGAGGGATTACAAGAGGTATACCCACAAAACCTACTCTAATCTCTCACCTTGGAAGAACCACTAAGGATAGACACAAAGTAGAAAGACAAATAATTAGCTTACATAAGTTTTGTAGCTGCAAACATCCCATATACATTCCAATCCGCATACACAAGCAATTACTTACGTATGACATTCAACCTGATTGCTAAACTCTACTAAGATAGTCATTGTACTTGTTGCAACATTTATCACAACACTCGCATACTGAAATCACATGGATAGATAAGAAAATGGAAATAGAAAAGTGAAGTGTGCAAATGTTGACTTAAGTGAAAGATGGTACCCACAATACTTGTGTGAACGTCGTCAAAGGATTTTTATTTATAGCGCAGTAGTTGAGAGAAGCACCCATTTAACTCGACCATATGATTAGATACTCTAAGCGCGTGTTCCTTTTCAGCAAGTACATGATAGTTGCCTTGGATCCTGCGTTCCACGCTTGTTTAGGCGACGAAGACAGGGACAACGTTTCGCACATACTTCTATCCAAGTGTCAAGAACCTCATAAATAGTCTTTTTGACTTGCTATGTAATGATGATATGGTTTTTATTTTATCAACTATGATTATCCGCGATTCCGGACCTATCATCATTTATTAGTGTCGATAAATGAAGATGAGCCTTATATATATATATATTATTTTTTCTCGGCTCACTCTTTATTCTTTACGAGTGTAAGACAATTGTCTTATGGGGCTTTCATATACTCAACCAATGATTACCTTGCTACAACATCCACGGTAGTATTAGGATCCCACCAAATCACTTTAGAGAAACATAAAACTTCAAAAATAAAAAGAAAGTGATTCAGTAATGATTAATTGCGAGGATGAATCTTTCAAATGACTACCATAAATGAGTTTTACATTCAATTATGAATGTATATATTTAAGGATTTTAGAACTAAAGTGGAACTCAATCTATAGCCTAAGAACTGTTTCAACCTTAAAAGGTTTAGAGTGTTATCCTAAATGGCTCATAATTAACTCCAAAAGGTGAAGTCTCAAAAATGCAAGAAATCAAAGAGTATTATTTGTTTTGTTTTTTTTTAATATGCAACCAAACATGCTTAACTGAAGAATATAGTCCGATGTATTTATAGTATTGGTCTAAATATAGTCCGTACATATATGTTAGTTTGTTTCTTGTACGTCAAGAGTCCAATGTAACATGTCCATTAAGCTCAATATAAATACATGTCTCTTGTACCCTAATTGGGTTAAGAGAGCTTATACAATTGTTCATGGTACCAAGAGCCAGAACGATCTCTCAAAAACCCTAGCCTCAATTTTTCTTTTTCAAAACCCTAGCCTGCTCTTCATCATGTCTTCATCAGCTCAATCTACCTCTTCTTCTTCTTCTTCTACTTCTTCTAACTCTAGTACTATGGCCTCTGATTCTAGTCATGGTTCTCCAACCATCCCTGCTTCTATCTCGCAAAGTGTAGGCTCTCTCATGTCTACTTCTTCTTCTTCTTTGTTTGAAAAATCACCTTTCATGCCATCTTCGACAAAAATAGTTCTCTTGGATAGAACTAATTATCTTCTTTGGGAATCTCAGATAACCCCTATTCTCAAGTCTCAACGACTCTTCAAATATCTTCATGAATCTTATGAGATACCAGCTGCCGAACTTGTCGATGAAGAAACTGATGTTCGAACTCCTAATCCAGCCTATGAGGATTGGGAAGTTATTGATCAAACTATTATATCATGGATCAACTGCTCTCTCACTGAAACAATGAAGTCTGAATGTGCCAGACGTGGAAACTCTCGTGAAGTCTGGAACTATCTTCGCTCAACATATGCAACTATTAACCCAGCTCGTATTCTTCAATTGAAAGCCAACTTATCAACTATTCAAAAGGGAAACTCTTCCATCTCTGAGTATATTTTAAAGATAAAGGAAATCTCTGATTCCTTAGCAGCTGTTCTTCAACCAGTCTCTGATCTAGAACTTGTATCAACAACTTTGCGTGGTTTGGGTGCTGACTGGTCGAATATCTACACAGCAGTCATAGCTCGCAGTACTCTTCCCACCTTTACTGAGCTTCATGCACTGCTACTACATCATGAGTCTCACCTGCACTATCTACAAAACTTGCAAAATCATACTGCTGATATTCAAAGTTCTGTTTCTTTCTTTGCTGGGACGTCCACTGGTCGTGGTGGTCATCATCCAAATTCAAATCAGCATAACAATTCTGGACGAGGTCGTGGTTCATACAATAATTCATCTCGTGGTCGTGGGGGTAGCTATGGTCGTGGTTCTTATTCTCATAATGGCAGTCCTGGGTTTGGTGCTCGCAATAACTGGAATTCCAATAATCAAAGTTGGCATAATGGATGGACAAATAGCAATGGTCGTGGAAACAACAATCTTCAGAATTCTGGTGGCTATCAAAATTCGTCTTACGGACGTACCTCCTATGGTCGTGGCAATCATAATGGATCTGTTCTTGGTCCACCACCTTCAGCTTCAGTTATTACTTGTCAATGGTGTAATACAAAGGGACATACAGCACAAACTTGTCATCGCCTAACTCAACCGCCAAATATTGATCTTCCACAGGCTTTCTCCGCCATGCAGATTCAACCCATGCCCTATGAAAACCAATGGTTTGCTGACACGGCTGCCTCTGCCCATATGACGTCTGATTCATCTCAAATGACGAACCGTCATGACTACAATGGTAATGACACTGTACTTGTTGGTGATGGTAAACTATTACCTATTACCGGCATTGGTGATGTGCATCTTACCTCACCTTCTTCTCGGTTAATTCTGAAAAACACACTTCATGTTCCTTCTCTTGCTAAGAATTTAGTTTCTGTGGGGCAATTAACACGTGATTCTGATTGTGTTTTTCAATTTCATCGTCATGGATTTTGTATACAGGATCGACTAACGGGAACCCTCTTGTACAAAGGCAAGAATGAAGCTGGCATGTACCCCATCATCTCTAGTGCTTCATCTCCATCTCAGTCCTCCTATGTTCCGGCTTTCTCTGCAACTACCATTGGCATTCGCGCCAGTCCGAAAGTGTGGCATATGCGCCTAGGCCATCCCAACAATGCAGTTTTTCAGTCTCTCAAGTCCAGTTTATCTCTAGATTCTAGCTCGTCTTTTTCTAGTTCTCTTTGCTCTAGTTGTGCTGGTGCTAAGCATCATCGTCTTCCCTTTTTGTCTCGCACTTCTTATTCTAATAAAATTGGCACTGTTATACATTCAGATCTTTGGGGTCCTGCACCATTCTTATCTAATTCTGGTTTTCGTTATTTCCTTTTATTTGTTGATGAATGTTCTCGTTTCTCTTGGGTCTATTTTCTGTCTGACAAAACCCAAGTTTTTCGTTGCTTTCTTAACTTCAAAGCTATGGTTGAAAATCAGTTTTCGACAACCATTAGGGTCTTCCAAACTGATGGTGGCACTGAGTATGCAGAACCACTAAAATCCTTTTTAACTGAGCATGGAATCATTAGCCAATCTTCTTGTCCAAGCACACCTCAACAAAACGGTCTTGCTGAACGAAAAATTCGTCATATCACTGAAACTGGTAGAGCATTAATGCTTCAAAGTGGTTTTCCTGAGAGTTTTTGGGCAGAATTTTATGCCACAGCTGTCTATTTGATAAATCGCATGCCAACTCCAATTTTGAACAACAATTCTCCATATTCTGTTATTCATCATCGTCTGCCAGACTATGCTTTCTTAAGGTCTTTTGGATGTCGTTGTTATCCCCTACTGAATCATTTTAGACAAAACAAGTTACAACCCAAAACTCTCCCATGCATTTTCATTGGTTATAGTGATAGACATAAAGGTTATAAATGTCTAGAAGTCAAGAGCAACAAAGTATACATTTCACGTCATGTTATTTTTGATGAGTCTCTCTTCCCATACCCTAGTGACGCTGGTACTGTCGTTTCCTCTCTTAAATCAAATGCATCTACTGGTACTCTTCTTGCATGGCCAAATTCTGTTGTTGCCACACATTTATCCTCTTCTCATTCTTCACAATCTTCTCCTTCCTTTGACACTTGTGTTACTCCAGTTTTGTCGCACTCTTCCACTGCTGCTTCTTCTCTATCCTCACCACAAAATTCTTCCTCCTCTCCAGCAAATTCTTCTTCATCATTAACCCCTCGACGTCTCTCCTTTGTTGACACACCTTCTACTTCCTCACGCATATCAGCTCCTCTAGATTCTTCCACTGTCCCGCTGTCCTCTGCTTCGCTCTCTTCAACATCTTCTCCTCCTGTCTCTTCTTCCCTGCGTACTTCTACAGTGGACTTGCCCAATGTACAAGAGATTCCTCCGTCGAATACTAATACCCATCATATGGTTACTAGACTCAAGGACCATACTATTCAACCCAGAAGTTTTAAGGGTTGTTTTTCTACTAGATATCCGGTATTGCAATGTTTTGCAGCTCAGTTTTCTTCTTTACCGTCTGAACCTACTTGCTTTACTGCTGCGTCCAAATTCAAGGAATGGTGGGCAGCCATGCTTGAAGAGTTTAATGCTCTGTTGCGCAATCGTACTTGGTCTTTGGTTCCTCGTCGCCTTGGTATGAATGTTATTGGTTCAAAATGGGTATATCGTGTCAAGCAAAAATCTGATGGTTCCCTTGACAGACGTAAAGCACGTCTTGTTGCTAAAGGTTATTCTCAGCAATATGGGATTGATTATGATGAGACTTTTAGTCCCGTTGTCAAGCCAGTTACAGTTCGTATTGTTCTCAGTCTTGCAGTATCTTGTTCTTGGCAAATCAAGCAACTAGATGTAAAGAATGCGTTTCTTCATGGTTCTCTTGATCAAGAAGTGTATATGGAACAACCTCAAGGATTTGTGGATCCTCGTTATCCTGATCATGTTTGCTTATTACATAAGGCTCTTTATGGTTTGAAACAGGCTCCTCGTGCTTGGTTTCATCGTTTTGCTGCATTTCTCTTGCATATTGGATTCAAGTCTTCCCACTCTGATCATTCCATGTTCATCAAAAGGTCTAGTGGTGGTATTCTCATATTGTTGCTATACGTGGATGATATCATTATCACTGGGAGTGATACTGTTGGGCTTAACAATCTGTTGCCTACTCTTCAAAAGGAGTTCTCTATGACAGATTTGGGGGACTTGCATTACTTTCTCGGTCTAGAAGCTACACGAACTAATGATGGTTTAGTTTTGACGCAAAATAGATACACTTTGGATCTTTTGAAGCGTGTTGATCTTTCAGACTCCAAGCCAGTGTCTACGCCTGTTTCCCCACGTTCGAAATTGTCTTCAAATGATGATGCATTGTTTCCTGACATTACCTTATACCGCAGCTTGGTGGGAGGATTGCAGTACCTCAACATGACACGATCTGACATTACTTATGCTGTTAATCAGGTTAGTCAATTTATGCATCGACCAACTCAGTCTCATTTCATGGCTGTGAAGCGCATTCTTCGATATCTGAAAGGCACACTTGGCCATGGAATTTCTTTTTGGCGCAACAATCCTATGCAACTCACAGCTTTTTCTGATGCCGATTGGGGAGGTGACCCGGATACTTCTCGTTCTACTACAGGTTATTGCATTTTTCTAGGGAAAAATCTTATTTCCTGGGGATCTAAAAAGCAACCAACTGTTTCTACTAGCAGCACTGAAGCTGAGTATCGTGCTCTATCTTCTACATCTGCTGAACTTACATGGATTCAATATTTGCTGCATGATTTGGGTTCCTATTTACGGCAAGCTCCGGTTCTATATTGTGATAACATTAGTGCCACTTATCTTGCTATCAACCCCATTCAACATTCACGATCCAAGCATATTCAAATTCACTATCATTTTGTTAGGGAGCGTATATCCAATGGTCATCTGCAGTTATGTTATATTACTACTGAGCATCAGCTTGCTGATTTGTTTACCAAAGGGCTATCCACTACCAGGTTTAACTTTCTTTGTAGCAAGCTTTCACGTTGTCTACCACCGTGTCCAGCTTGAGGGGGGGTGAAGAATATAGTCCGATGTATTTATAGTATTGGTCTAAATATAGTCCGTACATATATGTTAGTTTGTTTCTTGTACGTCAAGAGTCCAATGTAACATGTCCATTAAGATCAATATAAATACATGTCTCTTGTACCCTAATTGGGTTAAGAGAGCTTATACAATTGTTCATTAACTACTCCCCCACACTTAAACTCAACATTGTCCTCAATGTTCAAAATCGAAAATTCTGATTTCTGACATAACAACCCTGAACAACTCGAAAACTGTACAAATGGGTAGGTAAATAGGACAAACATCCTAAATGAAAGTTGTTCGCTTACGTCTCTTATATAGCATATCAAAATTTCATAGTGTTTCGATAAAAGGTCTGACTTTGATGGCCTCCGGACTAACTGTCATGCAATCTGAAAAAGTTCTGGAAAAATTCCGAAACTCAAATGTACAGGACTATCGCTCCAACTTAACAGACTCCAAATTCATATTTTATTTTTGAAAAAGAAAGGTATATCTGTCCTCTTTAAAAGTTGGGGTCAACCACTCAAATCGGACTCTGTATGAAGTCTCGAGAGCTGTTTTCGTGACTAGTGCGCAGTCATAATTTTCTGACGAGAATTCGTCAAAACTTTCATTATAAATATATGACTTGTAAAATCTAAGATGAGAATGCAAGATATGATATGCAAAACTAATAAAATTAAAAACAAAAGGGATAGAGATACAAAACCGATGGGTTTCCTCCCACACAACGCTTGGTTTAACGTCGTCAGCCCGACGTTATTGTTATCGTCCGTACACCAGTAATCTAAAAATTTGGTAGTCCTTCCACATAACAATCTGCAATTCAAATAATAGCTTCACGAAACCATTAGCACAAAATATAAATATTGAAGCTATCACTTTATTGAAGTTTCCCCCACACTTAGTCCTTTCTACACTCGAAAGTGGATAGAGAACATATAATTCGAGAACTTAAAAAGGTTCCTCAGCTTGGTGAACCTACACAATACTCGAATCAAACACATCAAGTGGTGGATACTTAGAAGCAAAATAATCTGTTAAAACTTTGGAAGCACATAAATCCAATCCTAAGTGAGGTATTTTCTTAAAAGTTGAGTTAACAACTCTTTTAGAATCTACTTCGATTAGAGGAAAAGGATCAGTAGATATAGAATTATGCAAAGGATTAGACAAACCTTGTTTCGGATCCTCATTCGTAATAATCTCTAGTGAAATATTTACCTCAAGTATACCGTGGTCCTCTATCTAATTATTATTATCTAGCTCAATTGGGTCTTCCATATCTTTAATCAATTTGTTTTCATTCTCCATCTCCATCTCTTCAACACCCTTGTCATAGGAATTGGAATCCTCTCCTAAAATGTCTAGTTCATTGATGCAACTCCTAATTTCTTCGTTTGAGTACATTACACCATTTATAACAATAGATATGTCATACTCAATCTCATCCTTTTGAATAGGCGAGTGATCATTATTATGATCCGGAGTTGGTATAATTGTATCATTGTTACAAGAACTTTCCAAAGGTTGCTCATCTTCATCAAAATCTTCATCAACCTCATCATCTTCCATATCCCAACGGCATTGAAGTTCGGTTCGTATGGCTCTATCAATTTCTTGAAGAGTCTCTTCTGATGCTCCAGATTATTCTAGATGCTCATATTTCTTAAGAAGTTTTCTGAGATTAACACGCCTAGTCCGTACCTCTTTTTTTGGAAAGAGTGAAGGAAAAACACGAAACAGAGGAGTATGGCTGGATTCAGTATCATACCTTTTTAGTTCCAAACTCTCTGTCATCTGCACATTACTAGAAAACAATTGATCAGAAGCATAACTATCCTTCCATCCTCGTGACTGTTCACTTACATGCCCTCCATAAGGTTGTTGACATGTATGAGAATATCCATAAGTTTCTGTGGGATATTGATCATAGACAAAAGATTGGTTTTGATTATACCCATAGGATGGTTGGAAGTTTTCATATGAATGAGATTGAAAACCATATTGATTACCACTGTTATATGATTGATCTTATGCTCCGTACATGTTATTCGTAAGCAAACATGACGACTCACAAGATAAAAATAAAATAAAAGAGAAAATCTAAAAACAAATAACAAATAACAAATCAATTAGCCACTGCTCCCCGGCAGCGACGCCAAAATTTGTATGGGCCGTCGTAGGCTCAACAAATTAATAAATATATTTCCCACTAATTAACTGGTAATATAACGGTAGTAAGAGATCGTTCCCACAGAGAGCTGTGTAATTTATAGGTTATTTGAAATAGCAAGATAAAGTAAATAAGAAAGGGGGGTTTGGTTGTAAGATAAATATGAAAACAATAATAAAGAAAAGAGATGATCAATGAATCCTTCGCCGTTACCAAGAATTAACATGATTAGAATACTTATCTATTATTCGTAAGAACCATTCATCACCAACCGTAGAATAACAGCTAGCTCAGTGTTATCCCCAAAACTCCTTTTACCACGGATACAAAATCTCTCCAATATCAGATTTTATTCAACTGAACCACCTAGTAGTAGCTCACTCAAGGTGTAATCCAATCGAACGCTTTAAGCTTTGTGAATTAGGTTGATCCCAGTAGTTAAACTCTTAGATCAATGTTTACTTGCTGGTGTTATCTTCACACATGATTGCTACACAGAATCCCTCTGTAAGGTCTCGCAATTTCTACTTGTGTAGAGAGTTATTCGACGATTACTTATCTCCTAATCTCCACTAGCAATAGAATGATTAATAGACTAATCTAGTATGCATCCCAAATCAATCTAAGAATCACTCATAAACCCTAGATATGGTAAACACAAATGATGATGATAAAAACTCTCAATAGATATGTATAATTAATAAAGCTTCACGCTTGGAACATTGAATTCATCCTTAATCAACAAAAGGATTTAGCTACTCATATTACAAAGAAGATGAATAATGGTGGTTTCCCCTAAAGGGGTAAACCCTAGGTTTTTGATGTAAAACTTGTGATATCAGACGATAATGATATTGATTTTACATAACCTAATACCTTTTTATAGGTTTACATTGCTTGGTCTCCAAGTATTTAGTTAGGTTTAGGAACCCGACCCGAAATAACGAAACAACGTATCCAAACGTGACCTTAGGTCTTCCAAGGTGTGAATACACGTTTCCCATTTGATAAGTTCGCAAACCCAGTCCGCAAACTTCAAATTCCAGCAGATATTTTCGGAAATATGTCTGCGAACCCTGTCCGCAAACCCAGTTCGCGGACTGCACTATCCTCGGTTTTCAATAGAAACTATTTTGGCCACAACTTCTTAATCCGAACTCGGAATGACCTCATTCTTTTTACATTCTTTTTATCTTTCAATTCTATTCAAGATGGTGTTGAGAAATCATTTATTTGAATGAGTGAATATCGGTCTTTGTCCCTTCTCTTGATTATGAGCGTTTTGCTCCTTTTCGTCGCCTTTATTCCACTTCTCTTGGACTTGGGCACTTGGATACTTGGAATACTTCTCTTCCTAGATATTTTCAGCACTTTGTAGCTCCTTTTCGGATGATTCACCTATTAGAGGAAAACAAGAGAAAACAAGAGTAATAATACGAAAATATGCAAGAATAATAGCTTAAGCAAGTATGGAATGGATACTAAAATCATATGAATTATGCACTTATCAGCCCACGGCAAACCCTTGGCCCCTCCATGCCAAGCCAAACCGCACCTTGCCTTGGCCCTAGCCAAGCTAGCCGCACCATGCGCCCACGGCAAACCCTTGTCCCCACCATGCCAAGCCAAACTGCACCTTGACTTGGCCCTAGCCAAGCTAGCCACACCATGCGCCCATGCCAAACCCTTGGCCCCACCATGCCAATCCGAACCGCACCTTGCTTTGGCCCTAGCCAAGCTAGCCGCACCATTTTCCAAATGGCATGCCAAGCCCTTGGCCCCACCATGCCAAACACACCTAACCACGCCACCATGATGGCCTTCCCTACGCGGCTACCAAAACGAAGGCGTACAATAATCAACGGTCCCCCTTCAAATCCCAGGAGCAAATCCTATCCATCCAAGGTTACCAGACGACGCATGGTAACCTTTGGCTCGAAAACCCAAGTTTGGCTACGCCAAACCAAGCCATGCCAACCTAGCCGCGCCACCATGATGGCCTTCCCTACGTGGCTACCAAAACGAAGGCGTGCGGCAATCAACGGCCCCCCTTCAAATCCTAGGAGAAAATCCTAGCCATCCAAGGTTACCAGACGACGCATGGTAACCTTTGGCCCGAAAACCCAAGTTTGTCCATGCCAAACCATGCCATGACAACGGCATTCCAACCTAGCCGCGCCACCATGATGGCCTTCCCTACGTGGCTACCAAAACGAAGGCGTGCGACAATCGACAATCGCCCTTCAATCCCAGGAGCAAATCCTAGTCGTCCAAGGTTACCAGACAACATATGGTAACCTTTGACCCAAAACCCTACTTTGGTCATGCCAAACCGCACCAAGGCATGCCAACCTACCATGCCACGCCAATGTTATGCCAACCTAAACGTGCCTCCATGCCATACCAATGACTTTCCAACCTAGCCGCGCCACCATGCCACGCCAATGGCATGCCAACCTAGCCATGCCACCATGCTGACCTTCCCTATGCGGCCACCAACAAACGAAAGCGTGCGACGATCAACGGTTACTTTTCCTCTTAAGATGCAAAAGCTCGACTGTCAAAGGTCACCAAGCTAACAAGTCTCCCAAGCTCGACTTTCCAGGCAACAACAAAATGCTACATGTTTTCCACAAAAACATTCGAGACATCAACACATATCACAAACTGGGAGATCCTCTTTGTGTATTGGTTTGGCGGTTTACAGCGTGCGGCGTACACTACGCCCGTCATAAGGAAGTGTCATAAGGGTGAGGCAGTTAGTAAATACAGGGAGTTAATGGTGAAACGCTTTTTTATGGGACAACAATTCCATGCGTTAAATGGTTTCATGGAACATCAATTTCATGCGTTAACGGTTTTATGGAACATCAATTTCATGCGTTACCACCTCCTCCCATTTACATACCCATTTTTCCATTCCTTAATGAGACCAGAGTACGTTTCACTTCGACTTGTATAAATAGGTCTTACCTATTTCCACCGAACAACAAGTTTAGGGAGGAGCATACAACACTCAGAAAATACTTACTAGCTTACCATTTTTTTTATGGGTAAAAACTACTTCTGCTGGTTTTGGTAATTTTGGGTGTGTGGATGAGAAGTGAATCTAAACCCTAAACAAATGCGCTGCACTAGAGTGCATTTTATTTGAGAGATCAATCTATACAATTCTGGCCTAAACCAAAAAATGGCCATTCTAGACTTATTTCGGTCACAAAGTGAAGGAGATGAGGTTGATCTTAAGGAGGGAAGTGAAGAAGGTGTTGAGATTGTGAAGGTGTAGGCTTGTTTATGACTTGTAACAGAAAGTTGAGCATGCTTACGAATAATACAAGCAGGCTCTGGGTGTTTGAATACGTCTCATATTAACACTTAGTTTCTGTGTTGTGTTCTCTGTTTGGAAATAAGGAGGAGAACCTATTTATATAAGTCATTTGAGCCTTATTCATGTCTCTCGTAGGAAGTGAAGGAAGTGGAGTGATGGAGTAGTGGAGTAGTGTGTTAGTGTCACACGATCAATATTGTCCACTTCTCCCATCATCACTAACCATCCATGTCTTCCTGACACGTTCTTGTGATGGCGCGTTGCACGCTGTAAACAGCCAGACCAATACCCCAGTATGTATCCAGCATGTAATGCTAGTTAAATAACTAAGTTATTTAGGAAGTCGATACTTGTAAAGTATCGTGTGTATTCTATGCATGTCATGCATCGAATGTATTCGGCATATATGAAGCATCGCTGTTGAGCATCATGCCCTGCCTACTTCACGTGAGGGTTTGGAGGCTGCGCTAGCAAATCCTCCCTTGACCGACCACATGGTGTGGTAGAGTGGAAGACATTGATCACGATGATACTTCACTGGTCGCCTAACTCTTATCCTAGGCCGGACGTCCGAGCTGGCGAAGTTGGACGGACGAGATGACTTGCGACCCACATCTGTGACCCTCGGATTAGGGTTTAGGAGGTGCGCGAGTGTACTCCTTCAGCTTGGTCGAATCCAAGCATGGGAGGCGTTTCATGGAGGACCGATCAGGCATGCGTGTATATGGCATGTTGATGTCCATGTCCATGCTTCATTTTCCCACGAAGGTTTGATCTAGGCCACTCGAATTTACCGGTGAAGTTGAGCGGCTGAGATCGATTTGCGACAGAAATCCCATGCCGCAAAGGATTCCTGAAGGGGCGCAGCATGCCACCTTCAAGGCGCACATTTCGAAAAAACCAAGCTTGGTCGGTCCCGGCCGTTTGGTCCAGCGTAAAGGGGATAGGCTAATATCCACGCCTATACCTGACTGTCCCATGTAAACATGATCTAAGCCACTCAATTTGTCTGGCGAAGTTGAGTGGTCGAGATCAATTTATGATTTAGGAAGCGTGACCATGCCAGTTTGGGCGCACGAACCGAGGCGCCTGACCAAGGATGGCTTTGGCCGATCGCTCGGACATAAATTCGGGCCCGCGGTGGTCATGCTAGCATGTTCGGCCTTCCTTGAAGCTTTATCTTAGCCTTCCATTCAAGCCTGCAAAGAGGGATGCTCGAGATGATTTTGCAACACAAGGATGGTGCTGCAAACCCTAATTTAGGGTTTTGCCGGCCGCGTGTCATGCTTGGTTTGGCATGCATGATTTGGGACAACCAATCACGGTTGGCCCTGACCGTTTGTTCATGTGTGTATTCGAGCCCACAGTGATCGTGTTGACGTGCTCTGGGCCCTTTGAATCTACATGTACACCCTCCATCTATGCCTGCGAAGATGGATGGTTGAGATCGTTTTGCGACATATGTAATGTGCCGCAAACCCTAATTTAGGATTTTTTGTCCATTTCGCTTGGTTTGGACGGTTTGGCAAGCTATGCCGCCCCTTTTGGGAGACCGATCGCGTGGGGTCCGTGTTTGGTCGACAGTGAATGTTCCAATACCTGCTTGGGGGTATTGGATTCGATCCCGACCATCCAATCATGCCTGCGAAGTTGGATGACCGTGATCGTTTCTAGACTATTATGGACAGTTTAGACGCTCAATCGGGCTAGTATAACACACCGAGAGTTACACACTCAATCGGGCTAGTATAACACACCGAGAGTTACATGCTCAATCGAGCTAGTATAACACACCGAGAGTTATAGCCTGTACGAGCATTTCGTGCATGCCTCACTGTTGGTACTTGGATATTTATGCTACTCTGCTGCGAGTAACAATCAATCATCATGCCGCACCAACAATGAGAGTTCTGCTAGGAACATCACAGGAAATACAAGGCCTTCTATGCATTAATCAATAATGCTAAAATTCACAGAATATTCGGGGGATTGTTGCTTCATGCTCCATTCTAGGTGAATTAATTAAGTGAAAAAGTATTCATCACTTATAAAATAATCTCATCCTCTGCAGGGTGTTTACACAAAAATTGGTTTTACAACTTTAGCCCTGAACTAAAATCCACCATCAACACATTTTTTAGCCTTACCACTTTTCTGATACAAGTCGTGGTAACACAACTACTCTTCAGAATCAACTATTTTGGTCTCATCACTTTCTTTGATTCCCTCCCCAAAACCAACCTATTCTCCTTCACTTTGTGACCGAAGCAAGTATGGAACGTCCATTTATTGGTTTATGATGGACTTGTACAGATTGATCTCTAGAATCTAAAAGTACTCCCTTGCAGTACATTGTTTAGGGTTTAAATTCGTTTCTCATATGCACTCCCAAAATTATCGAAATCAGCAGAAACCATTTTCACCCACAAACAATTAGCGACCACAGTGGGAGATTGATCTATCGATTACAATATCAACTTTCCAATTCCTGATTTTATCTTTCAAACACCGATCCCAACATGGTAGAACTCAGATCCGGTTCAGCTGCCGAGAACAGTAGCACAAAACACATCCCTGGTGTTAACGTTACTTCCAACAATGTCACTATATCGCCTGCTGACCACGGTAACACCGAAAGCACTCCTTCAAGCGTAACGCCGCCAATCACCAGTGCCAGAGCTGCCGCCGCCTCTAATGTCCCTACACAACCTGCTAATCACGGCAGTGCTGAAAACACCCCTTCGGGCGTAACGCTGCCAGTCACCAGAGTCAAAGCCTCTGCTACCGCTCCTAACGCTTCGTCAAGCATGGCACCTCCAACCACCACTAAGACTTCGACTACCCCACCAACGGGACGAGAAACCGGAGGAACCATAGGAAGCCGACCCTACGTCATTATCGTTGATTTGATGGAATGACAAGAGTTCTCGCTATGGCCCAGAAGGATATTTTTTTCGACACATAAAGAAATACTCATCTTTCTCAAGGCCCTGACAGAGCGTCTATCGCATGAGTCATGCCCTTCAGAGCCGTTTAGAAACGCCTCCAACATCCCCGACGCTAGCATCTCGGTGGAACGTGCCTCCACAGATGAGGAGATTCGTGCCAGAGTCCCATTGGAAAGAGGTCAGCCGTCCAGCTTTGTCACACGAGATGATATGGAGCAACTTATCCACAACCGAGTCAAGAATAATGAAATAGACATGCATCATCATCAGCCTCCTTACACATCTGAAATACAAAGAATCCCTCTTCCAAGAGGATACTTCTCTCCTCAATTCACCTTGTACGATGGCACCGGAAATGCACGTGAGCATGTTTCTCGCTTCTTAGAGTCCCTAGGCGAACATGAATAAAATCACGTTCTTCTTCTGGGGGAGTTTTCGAAAACGCTTACCGGGAGAGCGTACACATGGTACAACAACATCGCGCCGAATAGTATCCCCAACTAGGGTAGAATGGTTAATGCATTTTACAAGAAGTACTACTTTGTGTCTGAAGAAGTTACCTTCTCGGGCATAGGAAGAATGTACTAGCAGGACAACGAATATCCGAATGATTTCGTTAAGAGATTCAGGGTTCAAGCACTAGACTGTCATGACCCAAACGTTACCGAGAAACAGCTAGTGAACACATGCATCAACGGTATGGCTCCCATTTACCGTGCCTTTCTAGAGAACCTGTGTTTTTAGACATTCTCAGAACTCCATGAAGCTGCCAGACGATCTGCAACGACCGAACCAGCATTATTGGAAAGAGCTAGACCGACCAGGACCGAAGACATGCGCGAAACTCGGGGGAGTAGACGTCTCATCAGCAAGAAATTTAACACTGGCCCCTCCTTTGTGAGCGTAATAAACGAGAGAGGGAAAAGGAAGGACCCAGCTGCAGACCAACAGCCTAAACGTGAAGCACCAGCATGACGGACAACTCCACCACGGAAAGCCGCTGCTAAAGCTCCCATGCGTCACCACGAAACTGAAGGAAATACCTTGGCTTTATCGTTTCCCATTGAGGAGGTAATCGATCTCTTAGAAGCATGGATTCAAGATCACGCTATCAGACTACCATCTCCCAGACGCTCACCGACTGATGCCGAGATGGCGAACCCCAAATACTACCACTATCACAGATTTTTTCATCACCCAACCAGTGATTGCAACAGACTAAAGCATATCTTCAAAGAGAATATAGAAACAGGGGAACTACAACTAGGAAGTGAGGTAGTACATCGAGACCCACTTCCATTGAGGACTTTTGGGGTCTCTGGGGACTCTGTGCATGAGACTATGCAATCCATGATGCAACTCGTATGCGAAATTATCTACCTTTCCAAAGTGCAGTGCCAAGATATTTTCGCGGATTTCAATCGTATTGTGTCGAGTAAATGGCTTTTTCCCTCCATGGAAGCCATGCCAAGAGCCCAAGCTCTCCCAGCAGGAGGAATTGGAAAAGACAACTGGGGACTGTTGACCATGTCCTATCTAAGAGGTATTGAATTCGACAACACGCTCGTCGAAGCGGCCTCCAACTTCAACATTATTACTTTTAAGACTCTGAAATAAGCGGGGTTTACAAAAAAAGAGGCTACCCGATCCCCATCCGTGATTGAGAACCCGAAAGGGGAAGCCTTGAACACGTACGGCTATATCAACCTCGAAGTCAAGATAGGAGATGCTATGACATGTAGCATATTCCACATTGTCAAAGAACTGGGTTACGACATGATACTGGGGCACTCTTGGGTACTAGATAACAAAGCGAAATTGGGTACATCCCCTCTACCAATATCAATACTCAAAAGAATCTCCAACAAACCGTCCTACTTGCTGCCGCATCGACGAGTTACCAATGAAACAGACGCCTGGAGAAGACTTGTTGGCACCAACTCACGGATTCCAAACACAAGTAAGTCTGGCCGAACGATCTTCTCTACAACCAGTCATTTCTTCCCATATCCCGTCATGAGGACTCAACACGATTACTGGAACGGACGCTGTCAAAAGATGTGAATGGGGCATCGGGCCATTCAAAAGCTTTGCAAATAATTTGGAATCTACCATCGAGACAAACGAAAACAAGATTCAAATGGTTGCACAACACCTGAACCCGTTTTCAATCGGAGATATAATATTCAAAGTGAACTCGTTTCAAGTTGGGAAGATGACGGTAAAGATAGATGTTCGGATTAGTTTGCCTAAGGAAAAGGAAGATGAGCCTTATCTGGTGGCAGATGTTCTTTTAGGAGGGTACTGCAAGCTCGTCAATACAGACAAGCCGGGAGGTGTAATAGTTCACTTGCGGTGGCTCAATCTTTCCAATCCCTAAAACGTTGTACTTTTTCAGCCACTCTCCCTTTAGTATTTCCTTCAGCAATTTCTCTTGATATCTGTATTTCCCCAAGATGGATACACCGTTTGTATTATTCTCCAGAGTTTCATTTTTATTCAAAAAAAAAAGCAAGCATACACTTCTTTCCTAATGGTTTCTCCAAATCTCAAAAAAAAAAAAAAAACACCAAACTAATCCAAAACCATTGAGAGGCCATTAACCATCATATCACAACCAGAAATACTTTATTCAGTTATTCGAAAGACACAAGCGTAACATTAATTGGCGAAACCCTAACTTCGCCAAGAATACAAAGAAGGTAAAGATGAGTCTACAAAAACATCAGGACGACTAAGCAACAAACAGGAACGATAAAAGGGAGACACTAGTCATCGAAGGATGAAACACGAGCCCCATCGGTCAGGGATATTTTCAAGCACTTTCCCCAACAATATCTCGGGCAACAGAGATTCCATTCGATAGCATCAGCAGTAGCAACCTCAACATCCCATCACGAAGTAACCTCAGCAGCAACAGTGCCCGTCTCTTTCCCAGTACCCGCTTCAAAAACTTGTCCAGCATATGCCACCAGGACCTCCCTAATGCCGCCGACGACATCTCCGGCATCAACTCCGATGGCGGTTTCAGTCTCATTAAATGCAGCGTCTCCCTCAATGGTTTTCTCAGGGAGCTTTCGAGAAAGATTTCCTGATTTATCCACACCAGAATCAAGAATTATGACACCGTCCTGAACGAAGAAGTTACGTTGGCTTTCCTCTAAGAGTCCCACATGCTTAGTTTTCCGTCATTTCAACCTAGAAGTGGTCCAATTCACCCTAGCACTGGGCTGAGAAGAAGTTTTTCTGCACTGAAACCACTCAACACCCCATGACTCTTCATCACCTTCCCACTCTTCCTCCATGTTCACCGAACCTAAGAAAGTACGAACACACGCCCACACTTCACCAAAATAGATAGAAGGAAGGTCCTGGATAATTCTGCCAACTTCATGGAACAAAGATTTACCTAATGCCTCCTCATGAGAAGGAAACTGTTTTTCGCCGATTCCAAAGTTTTTCTCCGAAGAATTAGAGATACGACTGCCTCTGGAAGATCCCATTATGCACTACAATAAGCAGAGAAAATGGGCAAGTTTTCACCCTATCTACACCAACAACATGTATAAGGAAGAAGATAAAATGGAAACCGGGAGAAAACACGAGACGATACCTGTAAAGAGAGTGAGCGCGATTTTCAGAACGAATATGCGGATGGAGTACTCAAAATCATCTCTTATGTTCAGCAGAACGATGCAGTCCCGAAAAGGAAAGATTTTCTACTAGCCGTGAATTAAGACGTGATATCCGACCCTAATTAAACCTCATTGTACCATCCAATATAAGGGAAAACCTCACGCCTGGATGTGCGAAATAATTAGGGTTTGGTGAGAAAACATGGAAGAATGTGTTTGAGACACGCTCGCCCGTGTTTTTTCTTTTCCGCCTCCAACACTGAGATACGGAAGCAAAACTGGTAATGTAACCTGAGAAGAATGAGTAACACTCTCGGTTTTTGAAGAAAAAAGAAAATTCCTATTTGAGTAAGGAAAGAAGGCGACCGGTCCAGCGAAGACAATGCTGCCACGCCAAGACCGTCAACGCCATTGCCTTAGCCCCACATCCCAAAACGTCCACCATGCTTTGCCTTTCCAAGACTGCTTTTGCTTTTCCCTTCCAAGTTCATGCCATGCCTTGGCCTCACATGCCGAACCGTCCGCATGTGTTTTACCTCTCCAAGCCTTCCGCGCAACGACTTGCAAATACCAACAAATTCGCCAAGTCAGCGTCATGATGTTCCCTAGCCCAGTCAAGGTGATGCGTGGCCAGACCAAGCCAGAAATATTCGTCTCACCACTCCACGGTCTGCATCCCAGTACAATTTACCCAAGGCCGCCAAACACGGGATCATGAACTCTCCTTACCTCTCGAAAAAGGTTAGTTGGACTTTCCTGACCATCTTGCCTCATACGTTTCGATTCCTTCCTCGTCTATCACCATCATATGCTTACCTCGCAACAAGGCACCTGTTCCGAGCTAAGTAGGGGACTTAATGTTGATGGTGGTTTTTAACTAAGGGGTAAAATCGTAAAACCCTAGTCAGACAGTGACGTCACAGAACCTGAGTAATAATGTCCAAACCAAGCACATTTATTGAACCTTTTAATTTGTCTGCGAGAAAATTACCGGGGTATCTTTTCAAATTCTAATTAGGGTTTCGACAAGCCAAAACCCTAATTCTCACACATCATGTGCTAATGGCAAACCATGCCATCCACACCTACCGCGCCAAGGCATGCCAACCATGCTAGCCGCACCACTGGGCCAATGAAAAGTCATGCCAGCCACACCTACCGCGCCAAGGCATGCCAACCATGCTAGCCGCGCCACTATGCCAATGGCAAGCGATGCCAGCCACACCTACCACGCCATGCCAATGGAATACCAACCCAGCCGCGCCAGCATACTGGCTTTCCCTATAAGGCTACCAAAAAAAAGCGTGAGACAATCAACGGTCGCCCTTCAATTCTAGGAGAAAATCCTAGCCGTCCAAGGTTACCAGACAACACATGGGAACCTTTGGCCCAAAACCCTAGCTTGGTCACGCCGAACCCATGCCAAGACAAACCACACCTTGCCTTGGCCTAGCCAAGCTAGCCGCACAATGCGCCCACGGAAATCCCTTGGCCCCACCATGCCAAGAAAACCGCACCTTCCCTTGGCCTTAGCCAAGCTAGCCGCACCATACGCCCACGGAAAACCCTTGTCCCCAGCATGCCAAGCCAAACCATACCTTTCCTTGGCCCTAGCCAAGCTAGCCGCACCATGCGCCCACGGAAAACCCTTGGCCCCACCATGCCAAGCCTAACCGTACCTTGCCTTGGCCCTAGACAATCTAGCCGCACCATGCACCCATGACAAACCCTTGGCCTAACCATGCCAAGCCAAACCGCACCTTGCCTTGTCCCTAGCAAAAGCTATCCGCACCATGCGCCCACGGCAAACCCTTGGCCCCACCATGCCATGCAAAACCGCACCTTGCCTTGGCCCTAGCCAAGCTAGCCGTACTATGCGTCCATGCCAAACCATTGGCCCCACCATGCCAAGCCAAACCGCACCTTTCCTTAGCCCTAGCCAAGCTAGCCGCACCGTGTGCCAAACGGCATGCCAAGCCCTATGCCCCACTATGACAAACGCACCTAACCGCACCACTATGCTGGCCTTACCTACGCGGGTACCAAAATGAAGGCGTGCGATAATCAACGGTCCCCCTTCAAATCCCAGGAGAAAATCCTAGCCATCCAAGGTTACCAGATGATGCATGGTAACCTTTGGCCCGAAACCCAAGTTTGGCCACGCCAAACCATGCCATGCCAACGGCATGCAAAACTAGCCGCGCCACCATGCTTTCCTTCCCTATGCGGCTACCAAAATGAAGGCGTGCGACAATCAACGGTCCCCCTTCAAATCCCAGGAGCAAATCCTAGCCATCCAAGGTTACCAGACGACGCATGGTAACCTTTGACCAGAAAACCCACGTTTGGCCACGCCAAACCATGCCATGCCAACGGAATGCCAACCTAGACGCTCCACCATACTGGCCTTCCCTACGCGACTACCAAAATGAAGGCGTGCGAAAATCGGCGGTTGCCCTTCAATCACAGGAGACAATCCTAGTAGTCCAAGGTTACCAGATAACACATGGTAACCTTTCACCCAAAACCCTAGTTTGGTCACGCCAAACCGCGCCAAGGCATGCCATGCCAATGGCATACCAACATACCCGCGCCTCCATGCCACGCCAATGGCATGCCAACCTACCCGTGCCTCCATGACACTCCAATGGCATGCCAACCTAGCCGCGCCACCATGCTGGCATTCCATATGCGACCACCAACAAACGAAAGCGTGCGATGATCAATGGTTACCTTTCCTCTTAAGATGCAAAATCTCGACTTTCGAAGGTCACCAAGCTAACAAGTCTCCCAAGATCAATTGGCCAGGCAACAACAACATGCTACATGTTTTTCACAAAAATATTCGAGACATCAACATATATCACAAAATGGGAGATCCTCTTTGGGTATTGGTTTGGCGGTTTACAGTGTGCGGCGTACACTACGCCCGTCATAAGGAAGTGTCATAAGGGTGAGGCGGTTAGTAAATATAGGGAGTTAATGGTGAAACTCTCTTTTATGGGACAACAATTACATGCGTTAACGGTTTCATGGAACATCAATTCCATGCGTTAACGGTTTTATGGAACATCAATTTCATGTGTTACCACCTCCTTCCATTTACTTACCCATTTTTCCATTCCTTAATGAAACCAGAGTACGTTTCACTTCAACTTGTATAAATAGGTCTTACCTATTTCCATCGAACAACAAGTTCAGGGAGGAGCATACAACACACAGAAAATACTTTCTAGCTTACCATTTGTTATCCTTCCTACTTTTCTGATACAAGTCATGGTAAGACAACTACTCTTCCAGAATCAACTATTCTAGTCTCATCACATTCTTTGCTTCCCTCCCCAAAACCAACCCATTCTCTTTCACTTTGTGACCAAAGCAAGTCTGGAACGACAATTTCTTGGTTTAGGCCGGACTTGTACAGATTGATATCTCGAATCTAAAAGTACTCCCTTGCAATGCATTGTTTAGGGTTTAAATTCGTTTCTCATCTGCACACCCGAAATTACCGAAATCATCAGAAACCATTTTCACCCACAAACAAGAGTGTCTCGTAAAAGGAAATTCAACTTAAACGAGAAAAATAAATAAAGTTTTCAGTATAATTTTATTATTCGTTTAAGTTTGTTTAAAAAATTTACTAGTTTAAGCCAAGGTTTGAAAAATGGCCGTTTTTTCTGAGAAACAGTGGTTAAACGATCACGCCTATGCAGCGTACCTGTGAGGCTCATAGATACGTTTGTATAAATAACACCTAGTATATAGAAGAAAAAACAAACGGCGTTATTTAGAATTGTTCTAAATTTGATTTTTACTTTTTTTTTCTTCTAAATTAATTTTAAAATTAATTTTTTAGACAGTTTTTTCCATTTTCACACATGTTATACTAATTTTTAGAAAGAAAAAATAGTATAATTTTTTTAGCCTAACTTTTTATTTCAAAAATAAAAGATTAAAAATTACAATTTAAGAAAATAAAAATAAATGTATAAATAAAATAAAAAAAAAAAACTTAGTAAAAACATTATTTAGGAGTGCAAATTTATGCACCCTATTAATACCGGGGGTGCACATTTCGGCCCTCGTTATTGGCTCAAATTGCATCGAGTGTTTTTTTTTTTGTACTTTTCGTTTATTTCCCCTAAAATTGCGTTAATAAAACAAGAGGAGGTTCCACTCACATCTTTATATTCACACTATCTCACACTTTTGACGACATTATTCCTAGTAAAACTTAAACCGTAACGAATTTGAAGTTTATATTTTGTGGATACGTTCCTATTACAAAGCTCTACATACCTACCAAAAATGAGCACGTTCTGAAATACCAAACCTCACTATTGCCAGTCAGCAATGGCTTGGATGCCCACCGAATAGTCCGACATGGGCTATCAGCAACAAAAACTTATTTTATAAAAAAATAAATAAAAGAAACTCATTATATATCGATCTTAAATTCAACGGTTTGAAAATCCGTCAAATTTTCAATGACTAATTTCAATATAGTAGATGTTAGTATTGTAAGTCTCAGAATATGCTCATTTATAGTGGAAACTTAGATCTTTGTAAGGGGAACATATACCCTAAATATCAGTTTCAAATCCGATATTCAATATCCGAAGCCCTTTTTCTAGTATCAAGTACCAGGTTGGGCAGAGATAATATCTCGTAAAGATCTTATCTACAAAATATGGCTAATTTTCTGCGCTCGGCTCGCCAACCAAAGCAACCTGTACAAAGACATTAGTAAATCCTTGGCACATTTCGTGTCGCAGGTGTAATAGGGAGTGGGCACACTATTTTATTAGGGTTTACACATTCACGACCGTTGGAATAGCATACCCACTATATCCCTTCCTAGGTCTTGCAGAGATATAGGGAGGAGTCCCCCATTTCACGATCCTACTGCCTGCATAGCTATAAGAGGGAGTGCATCTCTTCACAATATGCTCGGATGATTTCACATGTTCACTTTTTCAAGGGGAAATAATCGATACCTTTTAGGCAGATAGGCACATGGACCAATCGAGTGTTTCCCTAGTACGACTCAGGGAAGAAGCTGAAGAGGTAGTCGGGCATGTTGTCACCGCGTGGAGCGAGGAGTCAACCAGCACCGAAGACCAAACACCACTCATATGCCAACACGTATTATCCATCAAGAAACAACCGTCTCCAGTAGAACAAACCAACCAATCTTTTAAGACCGGGAGAGCACGAACACCAGGGACAGGTTGGTTCAAGTGGGCACGCTGTACACGAAATATCAGTTTCAAATCCATCAGCGCTAAAATTTTATTAAGAGGAATATCACCCAAAGATAGTGTGACTATAAGCATATAAGGGGATCCTAACATAACACAAATACTAAATCTCCATGAACATCTCTTTTTTCTAGCTATGTCCTCTGTGTCAACATCTTTTCTGGATTTTCTTTATGCAGAACAATGATCAAAAGTGAAAATAAACCATTTACAATTTGCATCTTATGTATTATGGATTATAGTATTGATTTGGTGTATTTAGTTCAGAGGTGGATTAGCTTTTGCTTCCAACATCAAAAATCTCATCTTCAATTTAATTATTGATCGATGATTTTGTTGGAAAGGGATGGCTTTTTGCATTTTTGGTCTTTTATTATCAGAATTGAGTTATATAAGAATTGATTTTGTGGGGTTAATTTGTCTTGATGTCCTTCTGATCAACCTGTTGAATTCAATATCAATGATTAACTAGCATTAGAATTTGACACTTCCAGATTCAATTTCATCAATTTAATCCTATTTTGTGATTTGGTTTGAAATCTACCCTGTTTTTTTTTTTTGTATCGCAAAATTTGCAGATTCGCTGATACTAAATGGGTTCATAATTTTAGAAAAAGAGAATGACTAGCGGAGCTTATTAGCAAATCATCTTTTCAAATAATTTTTGTTTTTTGTGCAGCTTGTTCTTATCAAAGGCAATAGAAACAAAAAGGAGAACAAAATATGATGGAGACGAAGTCAACATGATTATTGTTGTGAGAGAATTGTATAAGAGAGAAAACACTTTTACAGTATTACTGGTATTTTTTTAATAGAAATTAAATACCAAAAGTGGTTTCAAAAAGAAAAATCTCACCAATAGGAAAAATCAGAATGTGCACCCAGCTTTTGGAGGGGTGCACAAATTTGGACTCATTATTTGGATCTTTTATAACCGTTTTCGTGCATGTTAAAACAATTAAATAAGATGATTCATATCATAATTTATTTATTTTTTCTATTTAACCGTAATACTACTTTTACATTTAAATTTCAAGTACATCATCAGACGACAAGAAACTAGTTGGAATCCTAGCAACGAGCTAGGCTCCAACCCCTTTCTGAACCACAATCCCTAATGTGTGAAAAAATAAATTACATTTATTTGCACCAACGTCAAACCTAGACAAATGATTATGCAGCCTCTTAAGTAAAACAACCGTTTCCTCACCAAGCTCACCAAACGTCGCGAAAGCCAGAGTACCAAAGCCATAACCTTGAGCTGAACACTTATCCAAGTATATTTTATGTTTGCGAGTAATAGCATTGCTCAAAGATAAGCCGGACCGAAAAGTCCGAACCCCCCACCAGTAAAATGCGAAACCCCAGTCACATCCAAGCACATGTCCCAACCATTTTCCCAATTGTAGACAAAAATATCCGCAGGATGTAAGGCGCTACCATCATTATACGTAAGCCCCAAGGAAACTTCCTTCCTAGCTGGAACACAAACTCGAAAACACATATCCGCTATGGTGTCACGCACAAGATCATGCCGAAATTTGAGCCCTACCTCATGTGAACAATGTAAGGCGTGATCCCCATAACGATCCAAGTCTCGATCACATAAAGCACATTGGTTGTCGTTAGAAAATAATGGTATTCCCAAACGATAACACAAGACAACACTAAATTTTTGTGCACCCACTCGCTGATTGGGGCTCTCAATTGGTAAAGCTTTGAGGAAGTCCTGAGCATGTTTGAACTTGTTACACTTCCAAAGAGCACAATCACGTGTGGACATAGAAAAAATTTCCGGCATCTCCTTCATGACAACGTCAAAGTATTTAACTTCCAAAGAATTCATGGGATGGGGAGCAGATAAATTAACATTGGAATTAGGGCATATACTAGAAAATAAATCCATGGCGCACTGCAAACCCAAATCTGGACCAAGCATGGAAGTATTGCGCAAAATGATGGCCTGAAGGGGCTGAGTTTGAATACATGATACAAGATAGCAATAGTAAACCGCATCAGCCATAAAATATAAACCCAAACCACCGTGTCTAAGGGGCAAAGAAGCTAATTAGAGTTGTAGCAACCCAAAACATGGTCCATCATTAGTGATTGAGTCACGTAAATATTGTGCTAAATGTGAGTCCAAAATTGATTGCCCCTCAGTAAGGTACTCCGGCATAGCTGTTCTCATGGAGAAGTATAACTTCGACACCCGTTCACAAATTCTCAACAAGAGAAACTCACAGTATGGATCATCCAACTTCCTAACTGCGTCCATAAGATCATCTATTTTAATAACCCTGGACTTAACTAGGTTACTACAATAACCATAGTCGAGACTCACAGGCCCCCTAACAATTTAACCCATTTCGACGGACGACCAATCTGAGAAGGAAAAGCATCGCTACACTTAACGTCGATTGTTGGCCAATAAATCTCAGTCTTGGTGATGTTAAGGTGAAGACCAAACTTATCACCCTCAGAATGGATAATGTCGAGAGCTTTAGATACCATTAACGTGTCGCCAATGATGGTATCGTCATCTAAATACCATGCCTACATATCTAACTGGCACTTTTCTGCAATTAATTTAACCAAAAGGTATAAGGTTAATGCAAACAGGAGAGGACCAAGAGGATCTCCTTGTTGAACCCCTTGAGCAGACGATGTGACAAATTCATTATAGTATAGCCTTGGAGGCTTAGAGTAACAAAACTCCACCCATTCGGATATAGATGGACAATGATTTCTTACCTCTTTAACCGTTATTTTTTTTTGACACAAAGATGGGAAATATTTATTAAAATAGACAGTAGGAAGTCATGGAGAATATAAATCCACTGTGATTTTTTTTTACAAAAAGCAGGGATGAGAACCTGCTAAACAAAATCAAGAAAAAGAAACTAAGTTACATGATGAAAACATGCCAATTATAAAGTACCATATCCAGCGAGTAGTTCATAAACACTCCATCTTTTGATAGCCAATCGAAGAGAAAAATCTTAGTATCATCAATCAACATCTCTACATAATGATACACTCCTTGATAGTATCATCTATTTCTTTCAAGCCATATAGTCCACCAAATAGCAAAGGGAATAAGTTCCCAGATTTTCCATTTTTTATCCCTCTTCTTCCTATTATGTTCTCATTCCCAAAGAGTACTTTTAACACAATCATTAGACACCCAATGAAGATTGTAATAATCCAAAAAGAACTGCCAAATTTTCCTTGTAGTATCACAGTGCAAGAAGATATGGTTATTTGATTTTGCAGCCTTCTTACAGAGCAAACACCCATTCACAATGATTGTATTCTTTAGCTTATCCATAGTAAGAGAAGCCTTATAACAAAGAGTCCATATGAGAAAGACACTTTCATAGGAACCTTATAATTCCAAACAATTTTGTAAGGAAAAGGATCCCCTTGAGAATTATCTAAAGAAGAATAACAACCTGAGATAATAAAGGTATCACCATTTCTCCAAAGTCTTACATCATCTTCATGAGTTAATGAGTTTGGTTCTGTAATAAAATTCAATATCTGCACAAGCTCAGTCAATTCACAGTCATACAAATCTCTTGAGAAGTTCAAATTCCTGGACTTTACACTATTATAAGTAAAAGCTACTTCAGATATAGTGCAATCTTTACTTCTTGAGATTCTGTAAATATTAGGAAAAAGATATTTTAAGGCCAAACCATTGCACCATCTATCTTTCCAAAAAAGACACATGTTTCCACTATTAACTTGAATAACAGAGTTAGTAATGACAATTTCATTGCACTTTAAAATCCCTGCCCATAAGCTTTTGTTAACTGGTCTATTAGTAGAGTTAGGGAACAAAGCCATAGGATTACCATCAAATTTATGGTTCACCAACTTCCTCCACATAACATCTTTCTCATTTTCATATCTCCATAACCACTTAGCATGAAGTGCTTTGTTCATAATACTTGGTTTCTTGATTCCCACACCACCATTCTTCTTTGAAGTATTAACTATATTCCATCCAATCCATCCTTTTTTATTAACTGTCTTAGAGCCTCCCCAAATGAAATGCCTCATAATCCTTTCCGTTTCCTTTTCAATAGATTTTGGTAACTGAAAAGAGAAAGATAATAAATTGGAAGACTAGAGAGAATAGTGTTGACCAAAATGATTCTACCACCTTTAGAAATATACTTTCTCTGCCATCCACTTAATCTTTTCTGAAATTTCTGAAGAATTACTTCCCAAACAGAAGAAGCCTTTGATTTACTGCCCAATGGAATTCCCAGATAGTTAATAGGGAAACTAACACAAGAACAACCAAAAATATCAACACAAGCTCTTGCATTTTGAGTCTCCCCTACAGGTACCACAACACTTTTCTTAAAGTTAACTCTAAGACTGGAAATGAGCTCAAAAGCAAATAAAATATTTTTCAGATTTGAAATTTTTTCAATATTGTCATCAATGAACACTATAAGATCATCAGCAAATTGAAGGTGATTAATCACAATACCATTAGGTGTAGGTCTAAAACCATATATAAGGTTCATAAAAGAAGCTTATTTGATCATAAGAGAAAGAACTTCAACAACCATAATGAATAAAAATGGAGAAATAGGGTCACCTTGTCTGACTCCCTTTCAACTTGTAAATAAACTAGAAGCATGTCCATTAATTTCCATAGAAAATCTCACAGAAGATAAGCACCAACTGATTCAGTTTTTCCAAACATTTCCAAAGCCAAATCTTTGCATAGTAACATCTAAACAGCTCCAATTGAGATTATCAAAAGCTTTTTCAAGATCTACCTTAACTATTAGCCCTAGATTTTGAGATCTTTCTCTTGAATCAATGAGTTCAGATGCAATTAGAATGCCATCAGTTATTTGCCTACCATCCACAAAAGCTCCCTAAAAATCAGTGATCAAAGAAGGAAGAACTAACTTAAGTTTATTGGCTAGTAACTTTGAAATAATCTTGTAAACACCACCAATAAGGCTTATAGGTCTGAATTGGTTCATACAAACATCTCCATCACATTTTGGAATAAGAATAATATTGGTGCAGTTTAACCTCCAGTCCAAGAATCCAAACCTCTCAAATTCCTTGATAACCTTCATTAAATCAATTTTTATAATATCCCAAACAACCTTGAAGAACTTCATAGTATATCCATCAGGACCAGGTGATTTGTTAGAACCAAAATTCCATAAGACAGATTTCACCTCCTCTTCATTAAAAGGCTTTTCAAACATTATACTTTGTTGAACTGATAAGGAAGGCAAATACAAATCATAAAAGTTAGATCTGTAATGAATATGATCTTCAAATAACTTCTCATAATAATTTTTTGCTTCAACATTTATATGTTCTTTGTAATAAGACAAATTACCATCTATAATAAGATAATTAATGCTATTTAACTTCTGTCTATAAGAAGCATTCTTGCGGAAAAATTTAGAGTTTCTTTCACCATCAGCAATCCATTGCCCCTTAGCTCTGGCATGCCATTTTCTTGAAAGATTTAGTGAAGCAGACTTGTGTTTAATTCTTGAAACTTCTCTATCAATATAATCTTTAGAAGATAAGATATTCATTTCCTCAAGAGAATCATAAACATCAGTAAGATTCTCTAGCCTGTCAACCTCAGCTTGAATCGATCCAAAAGCTTCTTTTCCCCATTTTTTAATGAGAAATTTCAAACCTTGCAGTTTTTTTGCAAACACAAAGCTTGGTTTACCCATGAAAGTTAATGCATTCCACCAAACTTTCATATTATCAAAAAATTGAGGATGAGAAAGATAGTAATTATCAAACTTAAATGAGGGTTTAGAAGTATTACCAGCATTGCAGTTAAGCATAATGGGAGCGTGATCTGAAATATGTCTCTTCAATCTGTATTGTACCAATTTAGGACAATCCTCTTCCCAATCAGAGGAGCAAAGGAGTTTTTCCATGTGAAGTTTCCTCCGGCCATTTGTAAGTCCATTAAATCACAAGAATTTATAAATCTTCTAAAGTGTCTTTTGTTAACCAAACAACCACCATTTCTATTTCTTTCAGATTGAAAAAGAATTGCATTCCAGTCGCCCCCCATAAGCCATGGAACATTATCCCATAAAAAACGTATATCTCTCAGCTCCTGCCAGAATTGATCGTAATCTTTATGGTCAGTAGCTCCGTAGACAGACGTAAACATCCACTTGAAATTATCATTTAAATTACGACATTTCAAAGTAATTGAAAAATATCCCAAGAGAGAATCTTCTATAGACACCATACTTGGATTCCACATAACAATAATTCCACCTGATCTTCCAATAAATGGTAAATGAATGAAATCACAAGAATTGTTACCCCATAAACCTCTTATCAAATAATCATCAACAATTTGTTTTTTTGATTCTTGAATAGAGCAAATGGAAATATTATTTTTACGGATTGCATTTCTAACGGAAATAACCTTAGCATCATCACCCAAACCTCTAATGTTCCAAGACAAAATTTTAATATCCATTGGGAGGATATATAGCCCTAGAAGTACCTTCAGAAACTGAGCAAGGAGATTCAGAAGAAAGTACCTGATCACCAGTAAATCCTCTTGCTTCCTTAGCTTCCCAGTTATTACAATCCAAATCTGAATCAAAATTCTCCAAGCCATCAAATTCCACTATTCTGCTATTATCAACATTGTCATTGGGATTATTCAACCTTAAGAGTAATCCTTTGCAGATGTCTCGTGATTTTTGATCATCACAATTAATGCCAAGCAGTTTATTAAATGAAATGTTGAAATCGACTAGTTTCTGAATATCTTATTCATTTAGTGAAGAGTTAGAAATTGGAGAACTAGCCGTTGGAGAATATGATTTAGAGTTTAAAAGGGGTGAGTTTGAATTTAAGTTTAAATCGTTAAGATGTTCACTGAGTTCGAGAACAGATTCAACCGATTCATAAATATCATTCAAATTCAAATTGACCATAAGTTTACCGTTGGAATCATGTATAATGGTATTCTCCACCTCCGTACCCGAATCCAGATTACTAGGTAAAATCGAATGGTGGGAGTCATGAGCAGGCCTAGAACTTTGACCCGGATCTAAACCCGCATCCGAGTATTTCATTCTCACCATCTGGCCCATATAACGACCCCAATTCCTCTTATCCCTAACCGTGATCCAAGGGTGATTCACCACACCATCTTGACCATGGTTCGAAAAAGAGTCAATATTACCCTTTAGGAAACCTTCACTCACTGCGGTATCCCTTATCCCTGTTTGAGTTGTCCCATAACAATGCGATTTTAAATTATTCCGCGCCGAAAAATCATCAGTCATTGAATTTGAGTTATTCTCATGCAATTCTTACGGCGTGTGATCTGTCGAAATAGTTTTGACCATATCCGAGTAAGAGATATTTTTGGAAGCACGCTTTGAATCCGGGACAATCTGGTTACCAAAATGATCCAATTCAACGATCACAGATTTGATACCCTGATGTGTTGAATGTGATAAGGTATGATGATCATGATACAATTTCTGATCTTAGATCCATTCTATAGAGAGCCAACAATCATTAAACTTGACAGCTGCTGGAATAGTGGCTAAATCACCTTCAATGAGTAGCTTACAAATATTTAGTTTCGCAAACGATGAAGAAGAATGATGAATATTTAAAACCTTTCCCCATGGATGACAAATGGATTTATAAGAATCCAGCTTCCAAAGATTAAGAGGCAGTCCCCTAATCCCTATCCAATGTGAATAATCAGAGTTAATTGCCTTGTTGATAAAAGAATCTTCTTGCTTCCATTGACAAAGTGATATTTTAGTCTTTCCAATATAAAATGACTGCTCTTCCTTAAATAAATCAAAAATATCTTTCGAGCTAACATTAAAGAAAGTTTTTTTTATTGAAACACAACGAAGATTAATAGGATCCTTCCACTTGTATTTCTTTGAGATACCTACTGCAATACGATTCCAACCATTATGTGAGTTTAAAACCTTACAAGAAATACCTAATGAGATTGAATCCATCAGAAATGAACTTTCACCACTAGAAAAATGGGGAAATGAAGAACAATCCTGGATCACCGGGGGTTGTTGGATAATCTGATGTTATTGTTTAGAAGTAATAGAAAACCAAAAAGAATTCCATATTGAACCAGAAGCAAACGCAAATCATTGGAAGAATATGTAATTGAAATTTTGAGAAAACTACCATTCTTATTAACTAGTATTTCTAATAAAATCACCACCCCATTAAACCTTCTCGTCCATTTCTTCGGTTTTGAGTTTAAATTATCTATTGCCTCCATGGTTGAAGTATGAACCCATGTCACTGCTTCCTCTGGGATAAAAATCCAATTTGAAAAACCTTTATATCTTTCCAAAACTTTAAGTAGTTTTGAATTACCTCTAGAAGACCAAGATAACTCAAAAGATTTGGATCTTAACAAAATAGATGCTGAAAAAACCATTTTAAAAAACTAAAAAACAAAACTTTCTCTGATAATGGCAAAAGTAGATCTCCACTTACCAATAAATCACGACCCGAAGGGGAAGGATCGAAGATCCGGCGGTGAAATTCAGTTAGCACACTCCTAAAATGATTCAATCACTAAGTGACGAAACGATTATGAGGCTGAGATTTACACAGGATAACCGCTATCCTGTTATTTAAAAAAAAAAAACATTTTTCCCTAATAACACGCTTTTTTTTTTGAACGCGCAATTAGGGAATATAAATTATTGTTCCCATCTTATTTCTCATGCTAAAGGGTGTTTTTCAGGGGCAAAAATACTAAACTACCCTTTCTATTAATTAAAATCCTAAGGAATTTACTATATCACCCTTACACCAAAATAAAAATCCAAATCTAAAACTAAAACTTAAAATAATTTACTGGGGTTTACTCAATAAATACTTTTATTGATTTCCAAAGAGTTTGATGGATTTACAAAGTATTGTGTTATTCGTTGTATACTTTTAAAATCTCTTTCAAAGTTTATGTTACTCGTTGTAGATTGTCAAAAAGTCTTATAAAGTTTGTGTTACTCATTGTAAACTTTAAAATTCAAAGACTTTGCATACTTACTTATTTTCAAGACTTTGAGTGACTTTTGTGTATATATTTGCCTTGATAAAAGTCTTGCAAAATATGTAAGATTTTGGAAGACTTCCAAGTTTTTTATAAAGATGTTTTTTACTCTTTTTTATTTTATTTAATGAATACACAATCTAGAAAACTCCTATTATAGATGATTATAAATTATTTGATATGATTAAACATTTTTTTAATTTTAATTATTATGTAAAAATATACAATAATTATTATTTTAATTTATTGTTACACTTTATTGTATTTTATTTAACAAAAGAAATAAGTTATATAAAATAATAATTTATTTTTATTTAGTTGAATTTCGTATAATAAATAAGCTACAATAAATTTTGTATTTATGTCTATCATGTATATTTCCATATAAAATTTGTTTTTATAACTCTTAAGGACTCTACAAATGTCTGCAAGACATTAGACAACTCTGCATAACTCCGCAAAATTTTGCTCAACTCTGTATAATTCTTGCAAAGTTATTAATTTTCATGAATCTTTTTAAATCTTTACAAATCTGCGAATGTTTTTATTGAGTAAACCCCTGTTAGAATTGAAAATGGGGGATATAACAACCACACCCAATATTTCGTTCGGCAATCTGTATGGACTAAACTCCAATATAATTCCGAGAGCACCAACTTAGAAGTGAGAGTTAATCAAGAAAGATATCAAAGAGCTTTATCTCTTTCTCAATACAATCAGTAAATCAACTAGATAGAAATCCGTGAGACTGATTATGTCGATGTCATATGTACGAAGTACAAAAGATAATCGTTATACTTTGTAGTCTAATTCCTTAATACTATGATCATACTATTATGATCATGTCACAACACTAGAGTATCGTATACAATATGTACTGGATATAAAGCTTCGCAGTTATGTTTTCAGTAGCACGACTTGAAAGATACGTTAGGAATGAAAAAGTTCAATTCAATATTATTAACCTCAAGTGGAAGGATAATGTCGTCGTTGTAGTTCGTTACCTCTCACATTCTTCAGGTCTTCGGAGTAATACTTGTATGTCTCAACATTCTTAGACTTTCTAGTCTAGCCTAAACGAAGTTGACTATAGTATTTATTCAAGCGACTCTAGATGAGTTTTGATACTCAAATGTGACAACCAAACTCGACATACCAATACTTGGTGAGTTCAACCGAGCTATGCTCTAACACCTTCTCTGATACCAATTAAAAACGTGGGGGGTATAACAACCGCACCCAATATTTCGTTCGGCAATCTGTATGGACTAAACTCCAATATAATTCCGAGAGCACCAACTTAAAAGTGAGATTCAATCAAGAAAGATATCAAAGAGCTTTATCTCTTTCTCAATACAATCAGTAAATCAACTAGATAAAAATCCATGAGATTGATTGATATGAGAATAACTCATATGGTACCAAAGACCAATGTCCGAGAGTCAATCAAGTTCTATCTAACAAACAAGGTCGGATTTATCAACTCTGATTGAACTACTCACAACCTGTGATATTTCAATTATATATAAAAAAATATAATGCGGGAAATAAATAACACAGACACCATAAATTTTGTTAACGAGGAAACCGCAAATGCAGCAAAACCCCGGGACCTAGTCCATATTTTAACACCACATTGTATTAAGCCACTACAGACTCTAGCCTACTACAAGTTAACTTCAGACTGGAATGTATTTGATACCTAACCAAGCCTCACACCGATTAAGGTACAATCGCGTTCTTACACCTCTTGAGTCCCAGCAGGACTATGCACATGTGATTCCCTTAGCTGATCTCACCCACAACTAAGATTTGCTACGAACCAAAGTCGAAGACTTATAAACAAATCCGTCTCCCACAGATAAGTCTATTTTGGTTATTGTATCCGTCTTAAGATAAATCAAGGTGAACAGGAAACTTAACTAATAATCCGGTATTATACTCCCGACTAGCAGCCTAGAAATATTAATCACCTCACATTAACCTAATTGATTAACATAAGAAGTTATTGCAGAATCACAAGAGTCTGAGACGAAAAACTGTTGTGATTACTTTTTATATCTTACTTATCGGAGATAAATCTCGAGAAAATCTTAGAGAAGATTAAACTCAATACGATAGAAAAAGTAAGATCAGAATACACAACTATAAAAAAAATAGTTGGATCTGGCTTCACGAATCCTAGATGAAGTCTTCAAGTCGTTAACCAAATAATGGTTTTGGAAAACCCTAGGTTAATGGAGAATCGACTCTAGTTTGCAACTAGGACACACGAGAGTGTAAGGATTAGGTTTCCCAGATGCTAGAGTTCTCCTTTGTATAGTCTTTTAAACCAGGGTTGCTTACAATCAAATCTAAGATAGCTTAGTAACAAAGCAATTGATATTTACCGTTAGATGAACTCCTGATTTAAGATTCAAGCTAAGTTTGCTTAGAAATTAAGCAATCAATCTACACCGTTAGATGGTATTATCTTGGTACACACAAATAAAATATACCTATATTTAGATATGGATGAACCATACCTAAATGTGTATAACCGTTGGCTCAATAATAGTTAACCGAAGTTAGCCATATGAACACTTATAGTTTATCCATATTCATCTAACACTTCTAGATCAAATATGATGATCAATCAATCATGATAGATAATCAAATAAATCTAAATATTATTTAAGAGAGTTGTTCAAATGTTCATCATCTCATAGAAATATATATGAACCATTTGAAACATATCGGTTTTGTTTGTAGTTGTACAAAGTACTTATACAAGAACCAATTCATGAACATAATGCCACAGTTTGCAAAACAAGTTCGCATATTTCATTAAAGTTCTAGGGACTTTAGTTCGCAAACTGAGTTCGCAATGAGTATGAAAATTCATACTTACCGATTTTAGAAACTAACCATTGTGTTCGCAAATAGAGTACGCGAACCACAGTTTCGGACTTTGGCATAGTCTTTCCGTTTGCAAACAGAGTACGCGAACTACAGTTCCGGACCTTTCACAGGTAAGCCCGTTAGTAAACATAGTTTGCAAACAAGAGTTCTGGACCTGAACTAGAGATACACAGATCGCGTACAAAGTATACATCTTGTGTTATATCCATACAATTTTAGTAGCTCTAAAACTCTTATTTAATCATTGAAACATCCTTAGAAGACACAATGGTAATCTTACACATACTACTACTTCAAGTAATTTTCAAGTGATTAATCGATCAATACGAAACTTCCCAAGTTAACATCAAATGATTGTCTCCCACAAATCATGTAAGATGTTCAAGGAAATTTTCACATGATATAATATTTAGTTTCCAATAAATAAATTGTCTCCAACTAAACTCGTCAAGTAGATGATGAAGTTTAAGCTAAAGCTAAAAGCTTCCAAATCGTATTTCGAGAAATATATAAACGAGATAAACTCGACTCGAAATTTCAAATGTGTATAATATAAAAGTATATATAGTTATACGACTTAGTCTCTTTAGAAGATAGAATAGAATAGACTTCTCAGTGATAGATAAGTTTTAGTCTTCACATACCTTTTTTTGATGAAGTTCCTCCAAGCTCTTCAGTAGATCTTATTCTTCAATTGGTGAACGTCGTGAAGTCTAAAGCTCAACTACACACTTCTATCCTAACCCGAGACACATCTATAAGTAGATTATAAATCAAGTATATAGTTTTGATCAACTAAACTTAACAAACAAGCTTGAGATAGAAACGCTTATAAGTTCGATCGAGCAGTGCGCTAACAAGAATATCTCACTCTTCTTGATTCCAACGACAGCTCTTATTTACCAGAATTCTTTTTTTCTTCAAGTTCTCTACGTCAATTCATTATCAAATCATACCGATCTCAAAACAACAATTCTAAAAGAAACTTCTAGTTAGAAACTGAAATTGAAAAAGATACTTAAAAATCAACAAATAAGCATAGTTGGAAAAATTGCTCTTGATCATCATCAAAATATTATCAATCCCAAAACAAGCATTTCCAGAACCCCTATCTAAAATCACGAACCCTATCTGGAAAGTTTCAGTTATAACCGTTACCGGCATTGAATTTATGTTGAAGACCCTGCCATTATTGATTTAATGTTGAAGACCTTGCCAACAAAAAGAATTTTCTATGAATGTCATGTCATCAAGCTGTTCCTATATTGTTTTGCAATTTCATATCAATGCCAGCAGTGAGTAAGTAACAAAATGAAATTATTTGTATCAAATTTCTTAACAGTCTGTAGCGACGAATCCATGACTTCAAGACGGGGAGAGCAAATAAAATAATACACAACAAAACTTTTTGTTTCCATCGTAAACCATATATTACAATGCCTAATAGTTTTTGATGGACCTAATAGTATCCACAAAACACCCAAAAGCACCTTATATGCAGTATCCATTCCTGAAAAATGCGATGTATGCTTATCAGAGAAACCACCCCTTATTGTATTCAACAGTGCCCGCGACGTGTTGTCATACCTTGAAATCATGTAATAAGCTCATTTGTGCCCGACCAAGGAACATGTTGAGTTGTAGTTAATATTAGCTTGTTTTAGCATAGACTGTATAATATGGATATGTCCGTGTTGTACACCAAATGTTTTATGTTATCAAAGTATGTGAGGCGCTCATGTGATGTATGTATTTTTAAGCCTTACCTTGCAACTGATTTGAGTTTGAGGATTACCCATGATTTCATGTTATCTTAAATTTTTGGGAACTAAACATGGTAGTACATCATTGTATAATGCCTAGTGCAGTTGACTGCCACAGAAGTGAAATATGATGTTCCATGCAGGTTGTATATCTTGGAGGCACACGATGTACACATATTCATAAAGGATACATGGTGCTGGGACAAAGTAAAATATTGCATTCTTGGAGGCACACGACGTACACATATTCATAAAGGATACATGGTGCTGGGACAAAGTAAAATATTGCATTCATGTTTTGTTTAGGAAATATAGTCGGCTACTGGGGGGGGGGGGGGGTGGAATATTTCAGTGGGCTTAGGTAACTAAGCCTCTTAGTGGAGTTTTTTAAGCAAGGGGTCGCAACTGAACACCCTTTCTCCATGCTAGATTCGCTACTGACAGTTGGCTTTGTTTATGATGGACTATCAATACCGGAAGCGTTGCCGACATGCTCGCGGTTTTTTATTCAATGTCGGCTTTAGTTTGATACATACATACTTTTCGGATTCCATCCCGGATACCTTTAACAATGCCGATATTATATGCAGTCAAATAGTTTTCATTCTGTAGTCGTTAGAGATCCAACTCCATTATCTTTATTACGTTTCGGGAGACTCAGGGTTTTGTAATTACTTGGTTGTGATCTTTTTTACTTCTGTTGATGAAGGATTGTTAAAGTTGTGGCATACCTCGGAGAAGATTATTTGTCATAATTCCACTGTGAGTCTTGATTATGAATGTAGGATCAGAATATTGTCGCAACAATATTCCTACGAAATAAACAGCAAGGATATTTCGCGATACATCTCAAAGTGACGTAAGGAATGACATATCAGATGAAAACGACAGAAACATGAGAAAGGTGTGACATTTATGCGACAAATCAATAAAATATGCGAATGATTAAGGCGGTGCTAACCGCGATTTATCGCAAGAGTCCAGGTCCGAAATTAAAGGGGATCTTAGTTGTAAATGAGCTGTAATCCACTATGTAAATGCCTATATAAAGGAAATGAATAGTTCCAGAGAGGAGAGATGAATTTTGGAGTGCTAAGAAAGTTTTTAGGAGAGAGAAAATCTTATTAAGTGTTTTGTGTTCTTGATTTCTGTAATTCTTTTAAGATCATATTAATAAAAAAGGTCCTTAATCTTCAAATTGTGTCATAAATATTGATAAATTCTTAAGTAGGGTGTAGTGTGGGAATTCCTGCAACTACATTTTGGCGCGTCAAATGAGGAGAATCAATTTGAGAAATTTCAAATTGCAACTTGAAGATTTGAAGAAATTGTTAGAATTGAAGAAATGGCTAGAAGGAGAAGAAATACATCAGAACCACCAACAACAGTGAGAAGAAGTAAAAGAATTGTAGGTGAAGGAACAGGTGAATTGGAAGGATCTTTAAGGATCAGATCAGGAAGAAGTAGAATGAGAAATGGAGAAGAAAATTCAATTCAACCACCGAATCAACAAACACAAGCACAAGATAGAAATGTGGATTATGATAGAGCAAGTGTGCATACTTGGAGGTCGGATTCGATAGAAGAGGCAGAAAATCAAGAAGAGGAAAGAAATCAAGAAGTGGATGGAGGAGTAATTCATGAAGGACATGAGATAGTAGATGATTTGAGACAAATGATACAGGAAGAAAGAAGATTAGAGGCAGAAGAACGTGCAAATCTTACAAGGCAAAATCATGAACTAAGAATGGAAAATTTGAGGTTGCAAAACAGAAGATCAAGAAGCAGCATGAGATCAAGTTCAAGATCATATAGAGAAGAAACAAGACAAAATCATCCTATACAAAATATTGGCGAGAATTTGATAAATGATCGCTATATTCCACGCGGTGAAACTTTGGACATTAGACATAATCAAGATAAGGGAGAAAATCAAGAAGAGAGAAGGAGAATGTTACGTGATGAAGAGATTCGAAGAAATCGCAGGATAATTGAAGATGATATTGAGAGGCATTATATTGAGCAAGTACATTTAGCGGGAGAAAGAGAGAGATTGCGATCCGAAGTAGAAGAACAAGAAATTCAAGCAGCATTGCGTCAGAATAATCATGATAATCGAGAAAGATGACATGTACAAAATCGTAATAATTATAATCTAAATGAGGAATATGAGAGAATTCACAGAGACATAGAAAGGAAACGAAGAGAAACGATAAGGGATGAGGAAATTCGCAGAGAAGAAAATGAAAGACAAATTAATTTGCAAATTCAAGAAGAATAAAATCGCAGAAGAGGGCAAAATCAAGATGTTGAAGAAGAAGCACGAAATATCGCAAGACAAGAAAGGCATGAACGCAGACGAAGAGAAGCTGCGTTGAAAAGGCCAATGGAGAAAAATTCTGATAGGAATGAGAAAATCTTGCGAGAACTAGCAGAAATGAGAGGAATGATAAATAACAGAAGAGAAGGAGGAAGAAGACAACTTGATGAGGCAATCGAAGAAGCTGCGAAAACTCCATTTACTCAAGAGGTACAATTAGGAGGGATACCTCCAAAATGCAATTTGCCGGTATTGACCAGTATTTTTGATGGGACTACATGTGATGTCCAACATATCAAAGCCTATATTCGATGCATGCTACAATGGGAGAACCATGATGTCGTCTTGTGCAAATATTTTGCGTCAAGTTTAACTGGCGAAGAATTGAAGTAGTTTGAAAGTCTCCCCAAGAATACAATAACTTCGTTCATGCACTTGCAAACTACTTTCTTAGGAGCATACATAAGCAATAACTCTACACGACCTGGAATTGAAGTTGTGTTTGGATTGAAGCAGAGAGTTGGCGAGAGTTTAAAGCACTTAACGATAATATGGAGGACAATGTGTAGTGAAATGGCAGGAAGAGTAGATGAAAGATATCTTATTTTGTCCTCCATAAATGCTATGTTTGCGACAAATCTATTATACATCCAGGTATTCAGAGTTAAAAACACAATCACTATGACAAAACTGCGAGAGTTGCAAGAAGAATATATCGCTTTGGAGGAAAAACAAAATGAGATGGAGTCATATCCAATTCTCGCGGGCACAAGTTCAGCTGCAGCAAATGGAAGTTTATTACCAAAGATGATTAATACAGTGGCAAGTACTTCCCAAAATCAGCGAGAGAAAATGGAGATTGAAAATCAACGTAAGGTAGTAGCAATGGGGAGTAGAGATCAGGAGGAATTGGAAAAGGAGAGAAATTTTTATAATCGCAATAACAATAATAAGGTCCCAAGGTTTGATCAACCACAAGAGACTTATGGTGGACAGAGGCATAATTATTCAAGAGAGAAAAGAGGTCAGAGGATTATATGGGAAGACATCAAATTGCCACCTCTAAATACCAGTATAGACAAGATTTGGGAAGCGATTATTTTGAAGGAGAATATACCCTCACCCTGGAACATGGGGAAAGAACCACATCCTAACAACCAAAATCAAGAGTTCTGTCCTTATCATCATTTTCATGGCCATTCTGTGAATAATTGTAGAAATGTAAAAAGAATTATTTTGCGAATGATTGAACAGGGGAAATTAAATCATTTTCTAGCAAGATATCCACAATCTCAGCAATTGCCGCAAGCACCAGAAATTCGCAGAGTCAATGTTGCGAAAGAAGAAGAAACATTTGTCATTGAAGTAGGAGCTACAGCAAAAAATCTATTTTGCAATTCAATTGTACATTCGCAGAAAACAATAGAAGATTTCCATGATAATATGCTAAGTAGAGTATTTGCAAGGGATATAGAGGGAAGAGAGGTGATGAATATTGCGAAGATTTCTCCGTTAGAAGAATGGCAAAAACAAGTTATTTCTTTTACTACACAAGAGATACCAGAGCCAGGGAAGATGCATGACAACCCATTGGTGGTGAAGTTAGAGATAAATCCAAAGTACAGAGAAGAAGAAGAAGATGATGGTGATGCAGAAAGTGATTCTTGGGCAATAGATAAGGTTTTAATTGACACTGGCAGCTCGGTATATATCTTATTCTATCATACTTATCGAACAATGGGTGGAAGAGATGATGAGTTAATCCCCTCAACTTACAAGATCTATGGTTTTAATGGCACTGCAAATAAGCCAAAAGGAGAAATTACTATGGAAATTCCATTGAACAAGATATCTTCAAAAATTAAGTTTTGTGTAGTGGATATAGAATCTCCTTATAATGCCTTAATTGGAAGACCATGGATCCATGGGATCTTGGGCATATCATCCACATATCATCAATGCATAAAGTTTCCACATCCTCATGGTATTGGGATAATTAAAGGTGATTGGTTTGAAGGAAAAAAGTGTTATGAAGTTGACATTAATACTTGTGAAGAAAGGAACGCCAGAAATCGTAATTGGAAACATAACAGGAAGCAAACTCAAAGAGCAGAGAAATTTATGATGGAAAGTATAGAGTTGCGGGGAAAGGATATATTACAAGAATAGTTTGTGCCAAAAGAATCAATGATGATTAATCGCGTAAAGATGAAAAAAAAAATGACAATTTTCATTTTTCCCAGGAAAATAAACAAATGCAAGGTGCTGGGAAAAGTTGAAATCTTCATTTTTGCGCAAGAAAATAAAAAAAAAACAAGATATTGCGAATAATCATTCGTTACAGAAGAAAAGAAGTGCAACAATATTATGTTGCGAAAAATCGAAAAACAAGAACAGCAAGAAACATGCAGACAGAATATTATTAAAAGAAAAAGATGATGATTTCAAATCATATAAGAATTTTTAATGCGCAAATCGCCTAAAAACATATAAGAATGGGACGAACTTTTATGGCGTACACCTTAGTTCGCGGATTCTATTCCGTAAGAGGTAATATCCTTAAAGTGCGTCATAAGGGGGGCATCTCTTTGCATGGATATGGGAAAGGCTATACTGCTGCTGGAACCTAGTCATGGAGATTTGGGATTATAGAAAATCTATCCGGGAGAGATAACTTGGATTCCCAACTATATAAGGTTATACCCTGGTTGGGCGCCCGAGAGTTTCTCCTAAGGAATGAAAAGTATGATCAAGGCGCCGAGGTACACGGTTGAGCTGTGGGTGCCCGGGACGGATGAACCTACCCTGGACATCCATGGCAAGTCTTGGCTTATGATGTGTTCGGCCTGAAGAAAACCCCACTAGGGTGTAGTCTTGTAACTATAAGCCATATAGGAATAAAGGATAAGAGGCTACGAAAACAACTGGTTGTTTCTAGAATCGGATGGGAGGAACTAGTCTTGTATGGCAGAAGTACGTCTCCTTGAAGGGGAAACCAGGGGGAGAGATAAGGGCGATACCCTCCATTAGGGAGTTGTGTATCAAAAAAGACGGCAATGTCATGGGACTTTATATTCGCAAGAGTATGTAGGCCCATCATATTGTCGCGTGACACAGACAACAATGTCATGGTACTTTATATTCTCAAGAATATTTAGGCCCGTCATATTGCCGCATGACAGGACAAAAAGCCTAAAGAGAAATGTTAAGATGAGATCAATGGGTTTTTGCGATAAGAACAAAAAACGAGATAAATGAAATCAATGATAAAGAGGATATAAATCGCAAAAACGTCCTGCGATTTCATCGCAAAGACGCCAATGTCATAAGTCTTAAAAAGCAAAGAGAGATTAATCTCACAAGATGGTTTAGACTTATCATATTATCGCAGAGATCAAAATAAATGATAAGACAAGATCAATGGATTATTACATGTAAAAAGTAAGAATGTCCTGCGATCTTGTCGCATAAAAGTGTCATAATAAGACATTTAACTAGGAAGGCGAAATAAGACCACAAGAGAGGTTATATCTGCGAAGCATATAACAGATTTTTCGCAGCATTATTTGCGGTAATTCATTTATCATATTGCAGATTAATAACAAGAGACAAGTATGGGAATGATGCATAGAATGGAAAATATTGTTATTCATCATTATATGATAAATTCATATAATTAAATTCATACAGATAATTGGAGATTAATGATTATATTAACCATCTTGCAAAAAGATCGTTTCTTGAATTTTTAATGACAAAGAGACTGAAGCAAAAAAAAATAATTATATATTGAAAGACATCAGGAGTTGCAGATAATTCGCAGAATATTACAATTTGTCGCAGATAATTATCGCCAGAAAGAAAGAGAGAAATACATGAGAAGATCAAAAAGAAAAAACAAAAATATTGAGATTTATCTCTATCATTATTTTCATCTTCGTCTTCGCCATCTTCATCATTAATTCCTTCCTAATCTTCGCTTTCACTATCTGTATCAGCCTCACTGTCAGAAATAACTGGTACTTGAGAACTGGCTGGGATATTATCCATAAGACAAGGATATAGACCAAGAGGAAGATCGTTATCTTTGCAAACTTTCTCAATAGCGTTATTACGAACGGTAAGAAGAGAACTACGCAAGTTTGAGTTGGATATCTTTATTTTCTCTCGCAGTCTAGAGATTTTTTCATTACGGGAAACAAGATTTTTCGCAAGACCACTCTTTTCTTCTTCAAGTTCTGTTATCCTTTTGGAATATTTTTCTTCAGATTCTGCGATGATACAACAACAAATTAGAAATTTGTTAGAAATTTATAAGAAATACAAAGATATTAGAGGAGCAATAAATAACCTTCTCTTTCATGGATCATTTCTTGTATCAAGGTTGCTTGCTCGGTATGAAGATTGACATCTATCGCTAAATTTTTCCTAGCATCATCGAGAATTGTCGCAGCCCATGCGAATTCATCATCACTTTGAATGAGAAGATGGGAACGGATTTGTTCTTCTCTTTTAAGAAGTTTAATGTTTTCATTCTTAAGTCTATCTCTCTCAAGTTCAGTATCAATAAGGGTATTGCGGAATTTTGATAGAGCTTCAGCGCCTTGAAGAGTAATGCGTTCTTTATCCTTCTCAAGTTCATTTTTCTTGGCTTTTAAGACTTTGATTTTTTCTCTAAACTCATCTCTGCAAGTCTTTAGACTATTGGATGTACTCAAGACATATCTATAATCCATTCTCATAAGGGAGATATGATATTTAAGCTCATAAATGGAAAGAGTATTAATTTTTTCGTCTGAATAGTTATTTAGAGCGTCATTAAGACGCTGAAGAAGAGTGGTTTCATCTATGGGTTCATCAAAAGAATTAAGAATGAGGGCTTCATCAGTAAGATTATAGGCATCTGCAAAATGGTTGCCCAAATAATCTAAAATAAATTAAAAAAAAAAAAGGGAAGACTTATACCAATAACTTGTTTGCAGAATTTCTCCTTGTCAACTAATTTCTGTTGAAGAACTTGAATTTCTACTTCAAGCGATTTGTTTTTATTAAGAAGCTCAGTACTTCCAGCTACTTCCAACTGTTTACATTTTTCGCGAAGAATGGAGATTTCAGCTTCATATTGCTTATTCTTCTCACAAAGTTTTGCTTGATTGATTGTGAATCGGTAAGCCTTTTCTGTGACGATGATAATCTACCTTCTAATTCTGAAGCAACAGAAAAAGAAGCTCTAGCAGTCTGTGACAGAAAAGAGAAAATGAGTAAGATAAGTAAAAGATCTTTGATACTCATGACAAATGTAAAGTTTACTACAAGAAAAATGAAGGAAAGGGGCATACCAACGAAGCTAGCGCATGAATAAAACCTGGGTTAATAAATCTTGAAACTCCTTTAAGATCTTTATTATTAGTAAAGATTGAAGAGTCGCAGATCTTTGAGAGATAATCGCAAGTACGAGTCATATCATCCTCTCCAACACCTTGTATGGGGTTTCTAAAAATATTTGACAATTGATCCATTGGAGTCTCAGGTTGAGAAAGACCCATCGCAGACCTAATTCTTGCGGAAGAAATATGTATTGAAGTGCTCACGGAAGCATCATTATTAACTCCACCATTCTTTTCAATCTCATTATCTTTATCAGCGGTAAGAGAAGTCTTTATGAGTGGAGAATTTAAAGAAGCAAGTGGTTGAGTTTTTTGGATTTTCTTTGGAGGACCATCAGCAGTTTGATTTTTATTGCGGCGAGGAGAAGCTCCGAAACCTTCATTTGGAGTTATTAATCTTTTGCCTTTATCTTTGGCTATAACCGCCGCGACAAATGGTATTTCCTTGAAAACAATCACACATAAAGATAAGAAACAGGGGCAACAATATATTGTTAAAGGTTATAGAAGATTGTTTCTTACTTCATTTGTGAAGGTTTTCAAAATTTGTAGGAGATTGGGATTCCCAGTATTGGCATAGCTAAGCTTCATTTTTTCAATCTAATAAAGATATTTCAATCATCAGTAAGAATAATACATTTATCCAAATTCGCGAATAATGATAAATTTCGCGAGATATACCTCAGAATTCCTTTCAGGCCAGTTAAAAACCCAAGGACGATACGCCGCAAGATTCGCAGGATTCGCAGGAAGATCAAGAGTGCCAGAAATATATGGACCTTCAAGGAGGAGAGGAAATCCGCACCACTTATCATCTTTTGAGAAGGGTGGACCTTGGTTTTTACTTGAATGATAGTCTATATCTTGCATAAGAAGTTTATCCTTCGCAACATTTTTATTCTTATTCAAACGAACAGCCCAACACGTGCTCTCTTTCTTCATAGGAATCACTTGATAATTCGCAAAGAAATTCTCCACGGTATATTTCGCTGGAATAATTGGGATATCTTTAAAACCATGATGTTTCGCAGATTCAGGATAGAGAGATCCTTTACCAGCTCCACGAGAGGCATATTCGAGAATGAGATGAATACAATCTCCACTTAATTGGTAGATTGCTCGTGAAAATTTAGCGTGAGAAAAAATTTCATAAAAAAGAGGGAGATCTGGGTTATAAAGAGGGATAGGAAGGCCAGCTTCTAGTTGACCTAGCGAAATAAGGATTTTCCCATTGGAATAAGGAAATCCTGAAACTAAATCAATGGAGAGATCGAGTCCGAAGATTGACCCGGGGATCTCAGAAAGTGTGAAACCTAAAGTTTGGAGCTTCTGTTGGTGTTTTTGGAAAGTAGGTTGACCTAATTTTTTAGCAGGAGCCATTTTTTAGTATGGGAATGATGATTAAGATGAAGAAGAATAAAGAAACAAAATTGAAACAATAATAGATCCGAATTTGCGGAAGAAGATGAAGAACGAGAGAGTTGCTGAGAGAAAAAGTAAAAAGAAAGTAAAAAGAAGAGGAGAAGTTAGCGAAGAAGATATTTATAAGAGAAGAAGATTCTCGAGAACATCAATGCATTCAATGAAGAAAAGACGTGAATGATCAGAATTCAACGGTTGAAAAAAGATGTGTCAAGGAATAAATGAGAGAAGAAACACGCGTAGAATATCTAGCGATGGATGCAGAGACGTGTCAGAGTGAAGGAAGTATGAAAAGACAAGGAGTTGAGGCAAATCAAGAGATTTAAATTCTCATGATCTTTATCTTCTTCGCAGAAAAGATATGAGAAGAGGCAAGATGTAGGATCCGAATATTGTCGCAACAATATTCCTGCGAAATAAACAGCAAGGATATTCTGCGATACATCTCAAAGTGACGTAAGGAATGACATATCAGATGAAAACGACAAAAACATGAGAAAGGTGTGACATTTCTGCGACGAATCAATAAAATCTCCGAATGATTAAGGCGGTGCTAACTGCGATTTATCACAAGAGTCCAGGTTCGAAATTAAAGGGGATCTTAGCTGTAAATGAGCTGTAATCCACTATGTAAATGCCTATATAAAGGAAATGAATAGTTCCAAAGAGGAGAGATGAATTTTGGAGTGCTAAGAAAGTTTTTAGGAGAGATAAAATCTTATTAAGTGTTTTGTGTTCTTGATTTCTGTAATTTTTTTAAGATCATATTAATAAAAAAAGTCCTTAATCTTCAAATTGTGTCATAAATATTGATAAATTCTTAAGTAGGGTGTAGTGTGGGAATTCCTGCAACTACAATGAATTTGAGTTTTTGAATTCTACTATGCTTTTGAATGTTTTGATATTTATTTTTGTTTTTGATTTTGTGAATTTTGTAAGTATAGGATGTGAATTTTTGTAATTTTTGATTTTGTGAATTTTTGCAAGTCATAATTCCAAGAGTGTCAAACCACAGAGAATATCAATCGTCTTCATCTACATCTGATAACCCAGGTTGTGCCTTCATTACTTTTGATTCCTCCAAACTTTATTTGATTCCACTGTCTTCCAATGCCGACATTGATAATATCGTATTTGATTACCTGCATACTGTTGTACATGGTACACCACGAGGGACTCTCTCTCCAACAAGATATTTGGTTAGTTCATGCATCTACCTAATCTATTCGTATATAGGTCTTTTTGTTGTTGAATTCAATGAATTGCATTAATTATCTACATGTTTTTAGAAATTCATTTTACTAATTATTGTGATCAAGTATTTTATGATAGGTTTATCATCTGCGCACTACATGAAGAAGATCAAATTTGGATTGCCAGCCTTGTTGTTTAATTATTCTGATCGAAAACTGTAGGTAATTTATGAAGCCGCAAGTAATGGGGATATGAATATCAACCCATATGGATGGATTGATGATGGTATACATCCTACTAGATATCCTGCATAGGTGCACTATTATAATGAACCTAGAATCTGTTCTTTCCTGGGTCAATAACAGGCAATGGATTTCTAATTTGTGTAATTATCCGTGCCCAGGCTTGCATATTTATCCGAAAGCAATGCAAGTCACTTTTCGAAAACCAGTACAAACCAATACTTTTAGGTTTGTAGAAAAAACGTCTCAAGGTGCTTTCGTGATATAGCTGCAGCATCAGCCTATGTAGTTTCAACGTTCATACTAGCTAAAAATAATAAAACAACATTACACAAATAAAAATAAAACCTAGTGGAATCAATCCAAATCGATCTCAATAAAACCCTAAATCAGATTCAAACATACAATTAATAAAAACATTAATCAAATATTTAGAAAATATATTGAATACATATTTATTTTTGTCTTAAATTTACGTTAAATTACATTGAATAAACTGTTAATAAATTACAAAGTTAAAAATTACATACTAGGCAAGCGAGCGACAAGCTGTGCCGCTAGCCCTTTTTGAATAGCAAAACCTATCCTATTAAAAATAAAATCTCGTGAGCCATGGGTCATTACATTGCTGCGCATGACTTTCTGGACCCTCTTGAGTAGTCCAACTGCTTCTGGAGCCTAAGTTAAAAACCCTAAGTTAATCAAACAAATTACCCAAAATAAGATGAATGAATTACATGTTGTTGACTTGTGAGATGGTGAAGAATGTGTAATTGTTTTCGTTTCGCTGATGATGAAGAAGAAGGTGGTGGTGGTGGTGGTGATATAGACTCAGATATGGTGAAGAAGAAGAAGACAACAATGCTGCGTCTGCTGTTGTACTTCACAGTTCAGAGAAAAAAGGAAAAAAAATAATGATGAAAATGAGAGATGGTCGATAGATAAGATAGTTATCAAGACCTAGGATCGACGACTACCATTAACTTCTAATCAAAATATGAACATCTAATATCAATCGGTATTTTCAGCCCGGTACATGTCGGGAATGTCTAGGAACCGAGTACCTGTACCGACACTACATTGATTCTCTATTTGATTACTTGTACCTGTACTCCCTAAATCGGTTCCAGTCTGGTTTCGATTCAGCTTTTTCGGTTCCAGGCCGGTTTTTCGTTTCTGGCCTGGTTCCCGTGCATCCCTAGTTGAAACACGTTATAACGGCCATGACATATGACTGTGAGTCCATGACCTTGGTTTAAGGCTTTAAGCTAATCACATTTGATAAGGACAAAACAACGTGATGGGATAAGTGAGTTTGCTTTTCAGTTTTTTGGTTGATAATGAATTCCTGGGTATAAAAGACAAGCAAAATATGACAACATTTCAAATAACCAAAAATTCAAATTCAATAGGTTTAATATCCTTTCAGGATATTTCGTCCAAATATTTTTTAATATTTTTTTCTCTGTTTACTAATCTACCCTTCTCTTTTTCTATTTTCTTTTCTATTTGTGAAAGATCTTGATCTTTTCTTCCTCCTCTCTGGTTTTCCATTCCAATTTTGTCGCCAGTAATACGCTCCTTCACCATCATCACAGTCGAATGTGTTGAATAAATACGATCTATCAATCACCGGAACTGGATGACGACGGCGATAACAAACCATTTTTCTTCCATTTCCAGTAAAGAGTCCAGATCTTCACATATTCAGCGAGATGATAACAGAATGTGAATTTCTTTCGAAGTTCCAACCTTTCACTTACTTGCAGTCACTCATTCAGGTGACCATTAACCCATTACGGTGTTCTATTAATTCATCTTTGTGAAAAGCAAATTGATATTTGAAATTAACTAACCAAAACTCATACAAAGATTCTGGTTGGTAACCTAACAACAAGATGGGCTCCAACTCCTCTTTGAATTGCAACGCCTAATCTATAAAAAATAAAACTACCTAAGCCGCAACTGGCGTCATTGCTCACCAAACAATTACGTAGACGCTTGAAAAAAACAAGAGTTTCTTCTCCAAGCTCCCCTAAAGTAGATACTTGGCGCGTTTACGAGAAACGGCACCAGAAATAGCCTTTCCAGGGGAAAAGGAGCGGACACCCTCACCAGTGAATGGAGAGACACCTGTGACATCCATACAAACATCTTGCCTATTTTCCCAGTTAAGAACAAGAATATCAGCTGGCTTTAGATCTCTACCATCATCCGAATGAAGACCTAGAGAAACCTCCTTGCGCGCATGTACATTGGCTTTGTAACAAATATCGATGACAACATCACGAACAACATCATGGCGAAACTTATACCCAGTATCCTTAGAAAAATGAAGCGCATGATCACCAAAGATGTCCATAGGTTTGGTACAACTTGGACATGAACTATTCTCAACAAACATAGGAATACCGAGGCGATAAAAGAGCACAGATCTAAATTGTCTAGGCCCGAGGCATTGATTAAGCCCACTAATAGGTGCCGCCAAAAGGTAGTCTTGTGCGTGCTTGACACGGTTGCATTTCCATAAGATGGAATCTCTTTCAGACATAAGAAATTGGTCTGGGATTTGCTTTTTAACTGCATCAAAATAAACTACTGCCAAAGAATGCATAGAAGGGGGGGGGATCATCGACACAGTAAGTAGACGGTAATCCACATACCTGGGTGAAGGTCTGAAGAGCCAACTGATAAGCTGAACCTTTGTCTGTTGAGAATAAATTACCAAGGATCACTTTCTGCACTGAAGTATTCTGGCTCTGAGAAACAATATAACAATAAGCCCGAGTGTCAGCCATGGTATAAATGCCAAGTCCACTATCTTTAATTGGTAAGGTAGCTAATCTCTCTGTAAAGGACCGAAACTTGCTCCATCTCCAGTAATTAAAAGTCTCAGATACTGAAATAACTGATCATCAAAGAGATTGGTGGCAGGTTGAAGAGCGGCAGGATTGGTAGTCTGCATTGCAAAGTAAAGTCTGGACACTCCAGTACAATTGCGAAGTAAAAGCATCTCACTTTGAGGATCCCTGAGTTTTTTGATCGCATCCATTAGTTGAACATTTTTGTGCACCATGTTCAACAACATATCGCTAATGAAGTCCATATCAAAACTCACCGGACCGCCCAAAAGTTTGACTCCTTTAGAAGGTCTACCAATATCCGAGGGGAAAACACCCTCTGCCGCACTCCTAGGATCAGGGGAAGGCAAAAAAACATCTGTTTTCTTTATATTAAGGTGTAACCCCCTTCTCGGACCTTCAGATTCAATTATACGCAAAGCCTTAGCTACCTCCAAGGTATCACCAACAATTGTTCCATCATCAAGGTACCAGGCGTGCAAATCGAGTTTGCACCAAGAGGCAATATTCTTCACTAAGGGGTGAAGAGTCGATGAAAATAACAAGGGACCGAGGGGATCCCCTTGTTGCACACCAAGTGCTGAGGACAAGATATATTGGGTATAATAAAGCTTAGCCGGACGTAAGTAGCAAAATTCTACCCAGCGAGAAATACCTGGACAATGAATGCGCACTTCCTTGATGAGGTGAGACATGCTCACCATGTTGAAAGCATTTGAAAAGTCAATTAGCAATATTGACATATTTTCCAAATGGCCCTTCATCTCCAAAAGGCGTTTACAACATGTAAAATACCTTCCCCTCCTTACGGAACACCAACCCCGAATTGGTAGTCACCTAAATAAGAAGTCATATCCTTTCCAACAGCAAAATCAGCCACCTTGGAAACCAATCTACGCCAAACTGTACCTACCGCAATGGGCCTAAGACTTCCCCCGGCTTTAGTAATGGCGTCAAAGGTGCGCTAGCAATATACTCGCCTTGTTCACTAGGGCACTTTCCAGCCAACCAAAGGTTGACTAATTCTTTTTAAATTCCTTGTGAAATAATAATTCTTTTTAAAGGTTGACTAATTCTTTTCGCCTAATTCTTTGTGAAATAATAATTCCTACTTTATGTGTTCATTACAAAAAGTTTGTATCTTTTTAAATTTCTTTCAAACATTTTTTTGTAATCAGATCGAATCTGTGATTCAATGTAGTGGGTTCTGGTTATATATGAGAAACTTAATCTGTAATATTTTTTGGGTACTCTTTTAGAATTTCACAACTTAATTGGGTTTTATAATTTGATTAGTTTTTGATCAATTGTTGATTATGAATGATTAATGTTAGAGTATTAATTATGTTATTTGAGGATTTGAGTTATACCCCCTAATCATTTGATCTATCTAAGTAATTGATTGTTGTTGATTTTGTTGGTCACCTATAATTAACGGCTTTGTTTTCTTATATGAAACACAGTGAATGAATGGGAATCAGTGGAGCTGTTGTCATGGATTCCAATGATTAATGAAGGAGTTGGCCTGATTAAATGACCGAATGAATAATATGTGTATGAATGAATATGAACTTGCAGGAAAAGAAATGTGACTGGAAGTCAATAAAACCAACCAAACATACCTCTCCACAAGTGAAAACATACACATTAAGTGTTCGAGAAATTGCCGGAACCAATTTAGAAACGGTGGGAAAAAAGAGAATAGCGAGCCAGTACCACCAGCTCCGGATGACGGATAACTGAATCAAAACCACTAGCTCCGGATGATGGATAACTGAATCAAAAGTGGGAATAATAAAAATAGCAAGAATAGCAAGTGGGTACTACTAGCTCTGGATGGCGGATAACGGACGTCGTATAAGAAAGTTGATAGTGGCATGTGTGAGTTTAGAGCGCGCATTTGGTCAAGTTCCAACATATAATTTTCGAAACAGACAGGATGCACTTGAGTGCATAATTTATATTCTGACAAAAAACTAGGTTTTGGCCTAAATACACCGGAGTGCATAAGGTATATTTTTTTTCAATTTTTTTGGTTATTACTTATCCCCTTATATTCTTTAATACTTGTTGTTTTTTGTTGATGTTTTGATGGTTAGTGCGACGGTAGTGGTGATAAATTTATTGCTCGAGATCATGATTTAATAATTTTTGTCGTCTATAATATATTTGCTAGTAAATAATATGATAAACCTAGACATATCCATGAAGTACACTAGATGCACCTGAGTGCATAATGTATAAAATTTTTATTCTTATACGAAAATTGTTTTGGCCAAGTTGCACCTGGGTATAATGTATATTCTTAAAAAAAATAAATTTTGGCCACGTTGCACCTGGGTGCATAATGCATATTTTTATAAGAAATATATTTTGGCCAGGTTGCACCTGGATGCATAATGTATCCTCGGCCTGCTTTAAAAGTTTTTTTTTCTTTTTTCGAATTTCATATCAACAATGGATCTTGTTTTGTAGAAATTTTCCACCCCTTTCCAAAAATATAAATTTTATTAAAATCCGACTTATACTTTTAAAGTTATGACATTTCTCGCGATTAAATTTAATTGAGGAAATAAAATAATTAAGAGAGAGAAAATGATATAATAAAAAATAAAGTTTAAGAGAAAGGGTATATATGGCTAAATTGTTCTGTGTTTTTTTCACCCACACCTATATTTTACAAGCCCATTCCTCCCATACTTTATGGGTTTTGGCTAGGGTTGTCAATGAGTACCCATTACCCGGAACCGGACCCGCTAGATTCGGGTCCGGTTCTGGATCCTAATATTGGACCCATTAGCAACTTAGGACCCGACGGGTAATTACCCGAATGTTAACGGGTCCAAACGGGTAATACCCATCGGGTACCCACGGGTAATGGGTACCTGGTTGTTTATCCTTTTGTTCATCTTTTTAGCAAAATTATAGGTATTTTGCTAGTTTCGGCTTTATTTATTTTTTTTTTCCATTTTTTTCTTACATTAAAAACAATTTAGATTTCCATAAATATGTTACATTTTCAAGCTAAAAACTATGTAATTTAAGATACATTTTCAAGGTTTCCATAAATATGTTGAATTTATAAAAAAAAAAATAAAAAAAAAAAAATAGAATCAAGTTAAAAAGAGAAAAAATTAAGTTTTAAAGATTTTCCTTATAGTTTTTTTAATACACAACGGGTACTGGGACTTTAAACGAGTCCGGTTCTGGGACCACAAATTTAGAAACCGGACCCGACCTTTATAAGTTGGGTTCGGGTTTAGAGATACCTCAGAGGACCCGGATCCATTGACAGCCCTAGTTTCGGCCAAATGCCCCATTTTCCGGTTTTTTCTTATACAAAGTCTCTTTGTTCTCGCACAAGAATTAATTATCACAAGACCACCAACGAAATTGCACGATTGCTAAAGGGGACAAGTATTAGCAGGGAGTACCGTTTGAGTGATCCGACGGTCAAGATCGGATATAACTCTTTTATCTCATATAAAATGGTACCCCTACTAATGCCGGTCTCCCCTTTAGCAATCGTGGGAAATTGGTCATTTTATTTAGATATATAGAGAGGAGAAAGAAAAGAGAGAGAATTTGGAGAGATGGAAATTTCTATGTGTATGTGTGGAAGACCTGAAATCTTTGGTCAAATTTCTATGAGAAGAGTACCAATTCTAAGAAGAAGAGAAACTGGTTATAAGGTTTCCAGTATTAGAGCTTCAGTAGTAGATTCTTATGGAAGTTCTTCTTCATCCAAGTTTGCAAAGAGAATGGAGCAAGCCTGGGTTATCTGTGAGGTAATCATTTTTATAATTTCATAGTTTCAAAGTACTTTGTATTGTATTTGCCTGGATTAGATTCGATGGGGGCGGGGAGGGTCAGTAGATTCTCATGTCACACATGAAATAAAAAAAATCTATAGATCAATTACACAAGGATTTCATTTATTATTACTTTTTTTTTTCCTTCTATTATTTTCCTTTGGCTGACTCGATTTTTGTGCAGTTAAAACCTAATTTGTCAGATATCTTCTTTCCTCCCAAGAGTCTTTACCTTTACTTAAGCTATTCCCAATCTATGATGACACTTATGATGCGTAGTTGTTTCAAACTCTGTCAAACCATTTGTAAATGTTTGTGTAGTTAAAACCTAATCTGTCAGATATCTTCTTTCCTCCCAAGAGTCTTTACCTTTACTTAAGCTATTCCCAATCTATGATGACACTTATGATGCGTAGTTGTTTCAAACTCTGTCAAACCATTTGTAGATGCTTTGTTGTTCCCTTTCTGCACCCCTATATCATATGCATTTTCAACAGTCTGTGTATTGCGTCCCATTTTATATTGTTATCACCAAATTATTATGTCCAGCGATTCTTTACAGATATCACACTCGCCATAAGCACCCTGAAAGAAACACTTCACAAATATCCAGTTCGCCATGCTAGAGTATTCTTTAGTTTTCAGAAGATTATTTTCAAATAAATAATTCAATTGCTTGTAACATATTTACACCGGCATTAAACCACCTCTACTCTATCAACAGTCTGCCTTTTAGGATATCTTCTGGTTGAGTTGTCAACAAAACTTAGTTATGAACTAGAATAAGTAATTTATCTTAATGATTTCGGTTATTCTTTGTTTGGGTTGTTATACGTGTAAAAGTACCACGGATCAGCAAGTAACAATTTAACACATAACTTGGTTCACAAAATATGAATATACTTACACCTCATTTGGTTGGAAGGATTGGATTCCTAGGAATTCAATAATGGGGTAATCCAATTCTTGGAATTGAATTCAAATCCAAAAAATAAGCGTTTGGTTGAGGTAATTCAAGTACTTTTGTTTTTACCCTGGAATCCAATTCCATTGCACTATTAGACCAATGCATTGGAAATTTATTATTTTGGAAGGAATTGGATTCCAATTTTTTTTAAGGGAATTACATAGAGTTGATTTGTGTTGTTTGGTTCAAAGAATTGGCCACATTCCCATGGAATTGGATTACCAACAATTCAATTCCTTGAACCAAACATGCTATTAATGATTCATGATTAAGCAGGCTTGGCTGTTGTCAGTGTTTTTTTATCAGTATTTTATTCCTTGAACCAAACATGAATTATTTATTAGGCTACCAAATTAAGATCAATTTCAGCTGAAATGCTGAATCAGCTTCTACATGTATTTATTAATACAATTATACTACAAACATCTTAGTGTAACTTGGTCATCTTAACTTTTTGTTTTATTAAATCATCATTATTATTTGTGTATATCCTCGGATCTCGGACATTCTATATACCTGAATATTGCTTATCCTACTTTTGCGATTTACGAATCATGCAAGTGGAAATCTGGGATAGTTCTTTCCGAAACACACCAGCCACCTTATTTGTCGCCAAAACTTGACATACCAATTTCACTGAAACTACTAGAAGAAGTCTAATCTAATTTTCAACTAGAAATTGTCATTAAGTAATCGACAGAAGCTTATATCAATTGTCATTTAGTTAGTTGATAAGCAACTAAATGAAAAACTTGAAAATCTGTGGTGAACAATGTTTATGAGTTGTTGGTGTTTGCTTTTATGGTAACCCCCCTAGGGTGTAACGGGAAAATTTAATCTTGATTAACTTGCGCTTGTGTTTAGGCTTCTACCTAACTCAATCAATATGTCAACCTGAATCATTAGTTTGAACTACATGTTTCTTTATTGAACATCAATTTTTAAACTCTGAAGCTAATTAAGTAGCCTGGTTTGTTACTTGGGCCTGACTTATCCATCCTCGACCTATGAGCCAACCGAGTAACTAACAAGTTACTGAGCCTAACTTGGCTGAACTGTTTTTTTGACATGCCTGATGTGGATAAATCAATGTTCATGCTTTCGAGTGAATAGACAGAAGAACAAGTTAGCTCTATATGAGTACATCATATTAATATGAAGAGCCTTATAAAGCATATTAAATTATTTTGTCATCTCTATGGTGGCTGTCTCTTATCCTCTACACCCACACTATGGTGGCTGTCTCTTATCCTCTACACCCACAACATGCTAATTTTCTCTGCATACCAAGTTGTAAGCTGAATTTATAAATTCTGCATCTAACATGTCCTTGATGTATCATAATGCAGCAACCTAGGCCAGTTTCCTGTTCATCTTGTCACTCACATGGGCACGTTGAATGCAAATGGTGTGGCGGTACTGGTTTCTTCATTATCGGTGATAATATGCTTTGTCAAGTCCCTTCCAGAAATACTAGCTGTGTTATATGTACTGGGAAGGTAACTAGCAAATTTCTCGGTGATTCTGAATTTCAGTTAGAATATTAATAAAGACTTTCTCTGGTGTTTGTTCTTATGTTTCTCTAGGGTTCAATGTGCTGCTCTGACTGTAAAGGGACAGGCTTCCGCGCGAAGTGGTTAGGTGAACCTCCAACCAGTGAGTAGCAAAACTGCTTCTGGGATCCTATGAGGCTACGAGTAGCCCCAAGGAAACACCAGGACCTTGGGCTTCAGATAAGTTCCAAAAGAAATTCGTAATATTTCTGCTCCAGATTCATTTTTTTTTCCTTAAGAATTATAAAAGATCCAGGTATTGTTTAAAAATCAGATTCTTTCCAACACAGAGGAATCAAGTGCACATATTACTCTTATATAAATACCATGACTTGTATAGTAAACTCTGGAAGTACAGGTGAAACACTTAATTCCCACTATTGTGGGACAAGGTTATTGCTAAGACCCCAGATATTTTCTATATTTTCTTAGTTTCTACACCAGCAGTTTTGAGTCTATCAACAATTGCATCTAATTTGCACTGGCATGTATAATAAGAAATAAACAGAAACCAAACAAACAAAAAATAAAATAAAAATTGTAACTACTTCTAAGCAATCGTTACAGTACTTAGCCAATCGATATCATACCGCAGATTGTAGGTCTTGTAGCAGGATTAAATATATCTGCCACCCCATGTACGATAAGGTTTGCATCTTTATATTCCTCCCACTTAGTGATCTTGACATTATTTATTGAAACCAATCCTAGTCTTTCATTGAAATCAGTAACGACTAAAGATTGGCCAGGTACAAGGGTATCGATCTTGGGCACCTTGACTGGAGGTGTCGATGATAAATACAATGACTGTAAAATTTCTTTGTCTAACTTCATGGTGGAAATATAGTACTTCATTGACTCGAGTTTGATCCGAGTACTTTTGAGAGAATATGATATGATCAGGTGGACAAAATATGGCGACCCTTGACTGATTTGCAGAAGTGTTGATAACTTTGCTGAGAGTCATTCCAAGCGTTAGATAATAATCAGCATCTGATATCGAGTTTATGATCCTCTGAACATGTTTGTCTTGTTTCACGATCCTGACTGGTACATGTTACTAGCTTTTCTCTTAGTACAGTTGGGAGATCAGAAAAAGTTGAACGGAAGTAATGACATAAAGTTTTAATATCCATGGACTTGTTACTTAAAGAGGCATAAAGAGAATCAATTACAAGTACGATTAAAGGGTTTTTTACACAGACCGCATAAAAAACTACTGAAAATCACTAGGGAATAGAAGATGTTTTGCAGTTGAAATATAGGGGAAAGTAAGGAGGCAGGGAAGATAAGGATTTTTATTGATTAGCCTATTATAAAGGTAAAGTATCCTTTATATACACTAGTAAGGACACATGTGCGATGCACATGTTTGAATTTTTACTCATCCAACAATACTAAATTTGAAAGTCATGAATTTTTTTTCCTAAAACAAAAATTTACTATTCTTATTTGTACTCGTTACGTAGATAATTGAAATAGCTTTTCAAATATATAAATTTTAAAAAAATCCAGTGTATATTTTAAAAGATATTAAGTTTTTAAAATTTTTAATCTATTTTTAAAACAATGGTATTTATGTAAATAATTAAAAAATAGGGATAATTAAGTAATTTAGGGGGTCTCCTACCAAAAATAGCTACTTTCTTTATATTAGTAAGATAAGATGTAAAGAGAAACTCTTAGGCTTCTAGTTGGGCCGCACACTCATGGGTCGTAGGCCCTACAACACTCCCGCTTATGTGGTCCATGGTCCAATAGAACTCTGTTTGTAGTGCTTCACGTATAATGCTTCGAATGTAGGTCTTCATTCTAGATGACTTGTGCCGAAATCAATCGCCTCATTAAAACTTTGACAAGGAAAAATCCAATGGGATAAAACCTTGGTAAAACTCTTCACTTGTTGTCTCGTACTTTACATGTAGTTCATCACATGCAATACGATCTTCAAAGATCGACAAGTCTAAGTTAATTGCCTCGTTAAAACTTCGTCAGGAAAATCCAGAGGGACAAAACCCGAACTAAAGAAAAAGAGTACAATAAAAAGCAAACTTAGAACATAGTTGGACTCAAATATGTTGCCTCATTAAAACCTTGGCAAGGAAAACCCAGTGGGATAAAACCTTGACGAAGGGAAAGAGTTCAACGTGACAGATGCAAGTAAAGGTGATTCATTGCAGATGATCACTTTGCTCCGTTGAAGTTGACTAGTTGTTTCACAACTCTTACGACGAAAAATCCTCGTGGGAAAGACAATAGCCTTAGTTGGGAAATTACATTCCCGATGTTTGTTGCTGTCTCATTAAAAACCTTGCCGAGTGTTTGAGGGTAAAAACTGATTCTGTTGTTTTTGGTAAATTTGGGTGTGTTGATGAGAAACGAATTCAAACCCTAAACAAATGCACTGCACGGGAGTACTTTTAGATTCGAGAGATCAATATGTAAGACTCTGGCCTAAACCAAGAAATGGTCGTTCCAGATTTAATTCGGTCACAAAGTGAAGGAGAAGGGCTGATCTTAGGGAATGAAGCCAAGAAGGTGTTTGAAATCAGAATGTTGAATTATGAAGGTGTGGGTTGTTTTATGACTTGTATCAGAATATGGTTTCTGGATACTTGTGTTGATAACACTTGTGTTCTTGTTGTCGAAATAAGTTGAAAACCTATTTACACAAGTCATTTGAGCACAACCCTGATCTCGTAGGAAGTAGAGAAGATTAAGTAGTGGGGTTGTGTAAGAGGTGGTGATCATCACATGGTCACACCTTCACCCACTACTCTCATTGTTGTTAACCGTTCATCCTTTCCTGACACGTTCTCATAATGGGCGCGTTGCACGCTGTAAACTGCCAGACCAATACCCCAGTAAGTATCCCTCAGTTTGTGACATGTTTGATGTCTCAAGTATTTTCGTGGAAAATATGCAGTAGGTTGCTGAATGGGTCTTGTTTGCAAGACCTAGTTATTTTGACCAATCACGTGCAAGCTAGGTGGCGGGTGGTCATGTGGGAGTAGCTGCCAAGAGCTATCCATGTACATTAAAGACGTGGTGATCCGTTCCTATAGGAAAATGGTGGCTTGTAGCCATTTTGACATCCTATTGGTTGGACAAAATTAAATCTAACCCATTTAAGTTGTCTAGCCAAGTTGGATGGCTGAGATGATCTGCAAAAGTTTGTGCTAATTCATGAAATTTCATAATCAGAAAATTTAGATGTGAGACCCTCACCAAAATCGTTATAGAATTCTCATACAAACTCGGATTTTGACGGTCCGCCCCTCCATTCTGATCAGAAAAGAATTCATATCTTCATACGCGGGAATATTTAGGTTTTGAGCTCGTTTAGGAGGTGAAACCATCCCGACAGTAAAACTCATGAAGAATTCAGGAGGAATTCTGTCAGTTTTCAGCCATGACCTATCTCGCCTTTTAAGCTGTATCTTTTAGCTCGTTACTCCGACTGATGTGATTTTTTGGTATGTTATGCTAGACATCCATACGAAATTTTTGACATGTATATCATACTAAAATTGTTTACCAAATTCTCGCAGTTGTTTGTACAATCTTTGGGTGATCGTTTAGTAGCCATATGGGTAGGCCGCCGCGTGGACGATTGTTCCATATGAAAGAGGAGCGTCCAATGGTCATGGAGACATTTGGTTGAACGCCTAGAATAGGAGTGTGGCTGGCCGATTCGACTAGCGAAGTTGGGCGGCCGAGATGGTTTGGGGCAGTTAATGGACGCCCTTGATTAATTTAGGATTTAAAGCCGTGTGGCCAACCCTATTTAGGTTAATCGAACCAAAGCGTCGGGTGCTGCTTTGAACATGCCGATCGGCCATATGTGAAGACGAGCCGCTAGTGAGTGTGCTGACATCTCCTGGGTCGTCTAAAATTAGATCTAAACCACTCGATTCGGCTGGCGAAGATGGGTGGTCATGATCGATTTGCGGCAGTAGCGTACTACCACAAGTACAAATTAGGGTTTTAAAACGGCCATGTCCATCCTAGTTCGATCGAACGACTTGATGCATTATGGACTTGCCGCGGGTAGGTCGATCGACTAAGGGAGGAGTTGGTCCGCCAATGAACACATTGGTACTTCTTCGATCATTCGAGATGCGATCTAGGTTGTCCAACTAGGCTGGCTAAGTTGGACGGATGCAAATGGATTTTGAGACCGTTTTTCTCGGCCTCAACTCGTTTGAACTCTTTTCTTCAACAACGCGATCACCCATGTTTGGCGTTAGCGTTCGATGACGTTAGAGTGTGCTAGGTAGAGTCCGACCAGTTGGGGTATAAGTGGCCCGCCGGTGGTTATCTTGGTGATCGCCACGTTCGCTAGGAGTAAACTTGTTACTTAAAGAGGCATAAAGAGAATCAATTACAAGTACGAAAAAGAGGATGAAGCAAGAAAAGATTAAAGGGTGTTTTACACAGACCGCATAAAAAACTACTAAAAATCACTAGGGAATAAAAGTTGTTTTGCAGTGGAAATATATGGGAAAGTAAAAGGCAGGGAAGACAAGGATTTCGATTGATTAGCATATTACAAAGGTAAAGTGATGTAGAACATCTAGACAAAGTCACCCCTGTTTGACATTAGTGTCAAACCATATTCTATTTCTAGTATTATTTCCTAATTCATGATTTCCTTATTTTAGAACTATTCTAGAACATACTAGTTTCCTAGTTTAATATGATTTCCTTTTCTAGTTTTATTACTTTTAGGAAATAGTGAAGCCTATATAAGAAGGCCTATCCTTGTAGAATTTCTACACACATTCACATTATTATCTTATTTGATTTATCAAAGATATTTTATTTAGTTATTGTTCTCTAGTTTTCTTATAGCTTTTGTGTATCTATTGATTTCACACTAGTTTTCACTATCTTTTGGATCCTTGATCCAAGTTATTACGCTTCCGCTACGTTAAGTGGTACCAGAGCCTCGATTGAGAGCCTCCACTAACATGGGTGATAAGAAGATTGAAGAATTAGGGATCAGTTTGAAGAAGAAACTAGAAACTGATATGCAAGCAATGGGAATCAGTATTGAAAAGAAGCTAACCACAGTAATGGATGAACGTTTCGATAATATCACAAACAAAATCGAAAAGATCGAAAGTATGTTTACTATGTTTATGGGAGAAGAAGGAAAGAAAGATGAAGGAAAGAAGGTACTTGGAGAAAAATCTAAAACCCAAGATGAATTTAGCCATCCCCATACTTCCATCCCTCCCAACTCTACCACGCACCTTCAAACCCCCCAGCTTCTTCCCAACCTTCTTCTAGCCGTTACGCCTCTCAAAATAAATCATATTATCATCCATTGCAATCCACTCCATCATACTCTTCTTGTCCACCTTACACAACCCCACAATTTGAATTCTATGAAGATTTCAACTCTTACTCTACTCCTGAAAACGTGTTCAAATCTTCTACGAAACAACAAGCAATTGATGTTGAAGATTATGAGCCATATTATTATCCTCCACCACCTCGCCAGCAAAGGAACATGGGAAATCCATAAACCTATCGCCCCAAAGCTGATATAACCCCGTTTGATGGACTTCTACACATTGAAGATTTCTTAGATTGGCTGTGTACAGTTGATCGTTTCCTTACTTATATGCATATACCTGAAGATCAACAAGTAGAACTTGTTGCTTCCAAGTTTATTGGACCAGCTTCCTCATGGTGGGATCATCTTCAAATAGAACGAGCTAATCAAGGATTGCGACCAGTTCAGTCTTGGACATCCATGAAACAACTGTTGAAGAGAAGATTTCTTCCTCCGGACTACGTGCAAACCTTGTTCATCAGTTTGCAAAACTGTCGTCAAGGCAACCGCACAGTACAAGAGTATGTAACAGAATTTTCTCGTCTGTTATCTCGAAACCAGCTGAATGAGACGGTTGATCAAACAATTGGGCGGTTCATCAATGGACTTGATTGGAGTATACAAGAAAGGTTAGCTATTCAACAATACACTTCTCTTCATGCTGTCATTAATAGCGCTCTAAAGATAGAATCTTTCATGCTTTCTCCACAACCATACCCAAAATCCTCATTCTCTTACCCTAGAAAACCTTCATTTCAAAATTCTCATAATAGGTAACAACCTTCTCCATTCCAGTCCCGTGCTTCTCCCACTACCACCCAACCATCCTCTACCCAAAACCTACCTACCGCAAAGACTCCGACACCTCCAACCCAACCTAGTAATGCTCCACCCATTAGACCGAAACCTCCAAATCCTTATGCATACCCAACTGAAAACAAGTGTTATAAGTGTAAGCAACCGGGGCATACATCAAATCAATGTCGAAGTGGGCGCACATTGATGATTGAAGAGGAATCTGCTGATGTGTATGAACAAGAAAGTGAGGAGTTTCCTCAAAATATCGGAGATATACCTACCTATGGTGAGCAAGGAGAGGAGGGAGATTATGCCTCTTTTGTTGTTCGAAATCTGTTGTCTGTTCCTCGAGTTGACTATCCAACTCGTAATCGTTTGTTCCGCACTCAATGTCGTGTGCAAAACAAAATTTGTGATATGATAATTGACAGTGGTAGTTGTCAAAACATTGTTTCATCCAGATTGGTAGATACGCTGCAAATAGCTACTCATCCACATCCTAACCCATATTATATTGGTTGGATTGACAACAACAGCAAGAAGAATGTGGATTCTCAATGTCTCGTATCATTTAAAATTGGGACTTACAATGAGACAGTGGTTTGTGATGTTGTGTATATTAGTGCTTGCCACATATTACTTGGACCCCCATGGCTATATGATGTGGATGTGACTTATAGAGGTAAAGCTAATACATATTCATTCATGTACAATGGGAACAGAATCATATTGCAGCCATCTTATGAGAAACCTAAACCAAGTCTACAACAAGAAGAGACTACGATGTTGGTTTCCCCGGACATCTTAGCTGATGCACAAGAATCAAGTACGATCTATGCCTTAGTTGTACAACCTTCTACTCCTGACCTTCCTACAACTATTCCTACTCAAGTTCAGTCCTTACTAGATGAGTTTGCATGCATTTTACCATCTGATATGCCTGATTCTTGCCACCTATGAGAAATATTCAACACCAAATAGATCTTATGCCTGGTGCAAGTTTGCCTAATCTTCCACACTACCGTATGAGCCCTAAGGAGCACGATATACTTCGAGGACAAGTGGAAGAATTGCTGTCTAAAGGTTTCATAAAACCTAGTTTGAGCCCTTGTGTTGTTCCATCCCTCCTCGTACCTAAAAAGGATGGAACTTGGGGTATGTGTATTGATAGTAGAGATGTTAACAAGATCACAATTCGTTATCGTTTCCCAACTCCAAGATTAGATGATATGCTTGACATGCTCTCCGGTTCCATAATATTTTCGAAGATTGATTTGAAAAGTGGGTATCATCAAATCAGAATTAAGCTTGGAGATGAATGGAAGACTGCGTTTAAAACAAAAGATGGTCTCTTTGAGTGGCTTTTCTAATGCTCCTAGTACATTCATGAGGCTTATGAATCAAGTCTTGCATCCCTTCATTGGTAAGTTTGTTGTGGTTTATTTCGATGACATTCTTATCTATTCTAAATCTGAAGAAGAACACCGTTCTCACTTATGGGCTATTTTCAATGCTCTCAAAGAGAATGAATTATTCATCAATCTAAAGAAGTGTCAATTTTTCACTTCTAAGGTTCTGTTTTTGGGTTACGTTGTTTCTGCTGATGGTATTCAAGTAGATGATTCAAAGATCACAGCTATTCGTGATTGGCCTATTCTTAAAACAGCCTCCGAAGATCGAAGTTTTCATGGTTTAGCTTCCTTTTACCGTCGATTTATAAGGGATTTCGGATCTATTGCAGCCCCTATTGCTGACAGTTGGAAGGATAAAAGGTTTTTATGGACAAATGAAGCTGAATCAAGTTTTCAATTACTCAAAGAAAGGCTTACTTCTGCTCCAATCCTTGTACTACCTGATTTCAACAAGCTTTTTGAAGTACATTCTGATGCTTCTATATTGGGAGTTGGTCTTTGTTTTATCACAAGAAGGTAAACCTATTGAATTTCTTAGTGAAAAACTTACAGAAGCTCGTCAAAAGTGGTCTACTTATGAGTTAGAATTCTACGCGGTGATTCGTGCACTTCGGAAATGGAGACATTACTTAATACACAAGGATTTTGTCTTGTATACTGATCACTAAGCCCTCAAGTACATTCAGAATCAATCACCATCCAACAAAATGCATGCTAGTTGGATTTCTACCTTACAAGAATATACATTCTCTATTCAGCACAAGTCTGGTTTAAACAACAAAGTTGCTGATTCACTTAGCCGTTTCAATAATCGTAGTGCTCGCGAGTTTCTCCTAGTTACCGTCCATGCTGAAGTGATTGCTTTTGACTCTCTTAAGGAATTGTATCCTACCGATCCCGAATTTTCATTACTATGGCAGAAATGTTCTTCCAAGCAACAAGGTACAAGCAATTATGCTTTACATAATGGGTTTCTTTTCAAGGGTAGTCGTTTATGCATTCCTGATGGTTCCATTCGTGAACACATTATTAAGGAATTACATAGTAGTGGTCTTTCTGGCCATTTCGGGCGAGATAAGACTATATCTCTAGTCGAAGCTCGTTACTTTTGGAATTCTCTCAAAAAGGATGTCCATGATTTTGTGCGACGGTGTATGATTTGTCAACGAAGTAAGGGTCATGCACAAAATACAGGATTATACATTCCTCTTCCAGTTCCAGATGCTCCTTGGGAAGATATATCAATGGATTTTGTGCTAGGTTTACCAAGAACCAAAAGAGCTCATGATTCTGTTTTTGTGGTTGTTGATCGCTTCTCAAAAATGGCACATTTTATTCCTTGCAAGAAGACTATGGATGCTGTGACTACGACAAATATTTTCTTCCGTGAGATAGTTCGTTTACATGGTATTCCAAAGACCATTACTTTTGATCGAGACACTACGTTCTTAAGTTGGTTTTGGAAGACACTTTGGACTCGTCTCCAAACCAAACTGCAGTTTAGTAGCACATCTCACCCACAAACAGATGGGAAAACTGAAGTAATAAACCGATCATTAGGAAATCTTATTCGTTGTTTGTCAGGAGACAAGCCTAGACAATGGGATTTATCTCTTTCTCAAGCCGAATTTGCCTACAATTCAGTTCCTAATCGATCCACAGGTTATGCAACTTTTCAAATCGTTTATTCTAAGGTTCCTAACCACACATTGGATCTTGTCTCTTTACCATCAGTACCTAGTTCCAATGTTGCAGCTGATTACATGATCGAGTCCCTACAAGTGCTACATGATAAGGTCAAGAAAAACTTAGAAGCTGCTAATGCCAAGTATAAGCTAGATGCTGATCGTCGACGTCGTTTTCAGTCTTATGAAGTTGGTGATCTAGTTATGGTATACTTAAGCAAGGATCGTTTTCCTACTGGTACCTACAACAAGACGAAGTACAAGAAGATTGGCCCCATTCGCATTCTCAAGAAGATTAGCGACAATGCTTACGTTGTTGACCTCCCAGCTCATATGAATATCTCGTCCACATTCAACGTTAAGGATATTTTTCCTTATTTTCCAGGTGATGAGGTTTCTCTTCCAACACCAAACTCGGGGTCGAGTTCTTTTCAAGAAGGGGGGCCTGATGTAGAACATCTAGACAAAGTCACCCCTGTTTGACATTAGTGTCAAACCATATTCTATTTCTAGTATTATTTCCTAATTCATGATTACCTTATTTTAGAACTATTCTAGAATATACTAGTTTCCTAGTTTAGTATGATTTCCTTTACTAGTTTTATTACTTTTAGGAAATAGTGAAGACTATATAAGAAGGCCTTCCTTGTAGAATTTCTACACACATTCACATTATTATCTTACTTGATTTATCAAAGATATGTTATTTAGTTATTGTTCTCTAGTTTTCTTATAAATTTTGTGAATCTATTGATTTCACACTAGTTTTCACTATCTTTTGGATCCTTTATCCAAGTTATTACGCTTCCGCTACGTTATAAAGTATCCTTTATATACATGTAAAGAGAAACCCTTAGGCTTGTAGTTGGGCCGCACACTCATGGGTCGAAGGCCCTATAACACTCCCTCTTGTGTGGTCCAATAGAACTCTGTTTGTAGTGCTTCACGTATAATGCTTCGAATGTAGGTCTTCATTCTCGATGACTTGTGCCGAAATTAATCGCCTGATTAAAACTTTGACAAGGAAAAATCCAGTGGGATAAAACCTTAGTAAAACTCTTCACGTGTTGTCTCGTACTTTACAGGTAGTTCATTACATGCAATACGATCTTCAAAGATCGACGAGTCTAAGTTAATTGCCTCGTTAAAACTTCTTCAGGAAAACCCAGAGGGACAAAACCCGAACTAAAGAAAAAGAGTACAATAAAAAGCAAACTTAGAACATAGTTGGACTCAAATATGTTGCCTCATTAAAACCTTGGCAAGGAAAACCCAGTGTGATAAAACCTTGACGAAGGGAAAGAGTACAACGTGACAGATGCAAGTAAAGGTGATCAATTGCAGACGATCACTTTGCTTCGTTGAAGTTGACTAGTTGTTTCACAACTCTTACGGCGAAAAATCCTCGTGGGAAAGACAATAGCCTTAATTTGGAAATTACATTCCCGGTGTTTGTTGTTGCCTCATTAAAAACCTTGTCGAGTGTTTGAGGGTAAAAACTGATTCTGCTGTATTTGGTAAATTTGGGTGTGTTGATGAGAAACGAATTCAAACCCTGAACAAATGCGCTGCACAGGAGTACTTTTAGATTCGAGGGATCAATCTGTAAGACTCTGGCCTAAACCAAGAAATTGTCGTCCCAGATTCAATTCGGTCACAAAGTAAAGGAGAAGGGTTGATCTTCAGGAGGGAAGCCAAGAAGGTGTTTGAGATCAGAATTTTTAATTATGAAGGTGTGGATGTTTTATGACTTGTATCAGAATATGGTTTCTGGATACTTGTGTTGATAAAACTTGTGTTCTTGTTGTCGAAATAGGCTGAAAACCTATTAATACAAGTCATTTGAGCACAACCCTGATCTCGTAGGAAGTGGAGAAGATTAAGTAGTGGGGTTGTGTAAGAGGTGGTGATCATCACGTGGTCACACCTTCACCCACTACTCTCATCGTTGTTAACCGTTCATCCTTTCCTAACACGTTCTCGTAATGGGCGCATTGCACGCCGCACGCTGTAAACTGCCAGACCAATACCCTAGTATCCCTCAGTTTGTGACATGTTTGATGTCTCTAGTATTTTCGTGGAAAATATGCACCAGGCTGCTGAATGGGTCTTGTTTGCAAGACCTAGTTATTCTGATCAATCACGCGCAAGCTAGGTGGTGGGTGGTCATGTGTGAGTAGCTGCCAAGAGCTATCCATGTACATTAAAGATGTGGTGATCCGTCCCTATAGGAAAATAGTGGCTTGTAGCCATTTTGACATCCTATTGGTTGGCCAAAATTAAATCTAAACCATTTAAGTTGGCTAGCCAAGTTGGATGGCTGAGATGATTCGTAGAAGTTTGTGCTAATTCATGAAATTTCGTAATCAGAAAATTCAGATGTGAGACCCTCACTAAAATCGCTGTAGAATTCTCATACGAATTCGGATTTTGACGGTCCGACCCTCCATTCTGATTAGAAAAGAATTTCCTATATTCTTACACGGGAATATTTAGGTTTTGAGCTCATTTAGGAGGTGAAACCATCCCGACAGTATAACTGAGGAAGAATTTTGGAGGAATTTTGTCAGTTTTCAGCCATGACCTAGCTCTCCTTTTAAGCTGTATCTTTTAGCTCGTTACTCCGATTGATGTGATTTTGTGGTATGTTATGCTAGACGTCCATACGAAACTTTTGGCATGTAGATAATACTAAAATTGTTTACCAAATGCTCCCAGTTGTTTGTCCAATATTTGGGTTATCGTTTAGAAGCCATATGGGTAGGCCGACGCGTGGCCGATTGTTCCTTATGAAAGAGGAGCGTCCAATGGTCATGGAGACATTTGGTTGAACGCTTAGAATAGGAGTGTGGCTGGCCGATTCGACTAGCGAAGTGGGGCGGTCGAGATGATTTGCGGCAGTTAATGGCCACCGTTGATTAATTTAGGGTTTAAAGTCGTGTGGCCAACCTTATTTAGGTTAATCGAACCAAAGCATCGGGTGCTGCTTTGAACATGCCAATCGGCCATGTGTGAAGACGAACCTCTAGTGAGTGTGCTTACATCTCCTGGGTCATCTAAAATTAGATCTAAACCACTAGATTCGGCTGGCGAAGATGGGTGGTCATGATCGATTTGCGGCAATAGCGTACTACCACAAGTACAAATTAGGGTTTTAAAACGGACATGTCCATCATAGTTCGATCGAACGAATTGATGCATTATGGACTTGTCGCGGGTAGGTCGATCGACTAAGGGAGGAGTTGGGCCGCCAATGAACACATTGGTACTTCTTCGATCATTCGAGATGCGTTCTAGGCCATCCAACTAGGCTGGCTAAGTTGCACGGATGCAAATGGATTTTGAGACCGTTTTTGTCGTCCTCAACTAGTTTGAACTCTCTTCTTCAACAACGCGATCACCCATGTTTGGGGTTAGTGTTCGATGATGTTAGAGTGTGCTAGGTGGAGTCCGACCAGTTGGGGTATTAGTGGGCCCGTCGGTGGTCATCCTGGTGATCTCTTAGTTCCGCTAGGAGTAGACTATGCCAATTGAATTGTGTGGCCAAATCGTGCGGCCTTGATCGTTTTTTAAGACTGATATGGACAATCTAGATTTCCCTTAAGGAATTTAAACGCGTTTGATCGCGCTAACTTTCAATTAAAAGGTGTGTGAACACATCTCTTTGTCAGAGGGTGATGTAGCCTATGTGAGTGTTTTCATGCAGGTCTCAATATTGACACTTCGGGAGATTCATGCTACTCTGCTGAGACTGAACGTTTAATCGTCATGTCATGTCAATGATGAGAGTTCGGCTGGGAACATAGCACGGGAAAATACTAGGCAAGTCATGCATTAGTGAATAATGCAATATGTTAAAATTTACAGAATATCTGGGATTGTTACTTCACGCACCATTCTGGATAAATTTCATGAATATGTTGAATTGCTCAATACATATGTAAGTAAATATGTCTGGATACTCATTACTCTTAAGTGTCTCAGTTTCTTTGCAGAACATCAGCACATTAAATACATGGTTTTACAATTTTAGCCCTAAACTAAAAGCCACCATCAACACCAAGTAACAAAACCCTGTGGGAAAAAGTAACCTCGGTGAAGGAAAATAGTTCAACACACCATTAGATTCTCCCCCTGATGTCAGACAATTTTCATTAGTCTAATGCAGTCAAAAGGAGTTTATCACACTTTACTTTGGTGACTTGAATGTTTATAAGACCATTATGTTGATTCTGGAAGTTACGTTTCTTAAGAGAATATCGCGTTTCATTTATTTGATTCAGATATTTTCAGTAATATCAACGCGATCTTTATGTCTTCAACGTTCAACATATTTGATGTTTTAATGTTGTCTCGCTAAAAACCTTGTCGAGTAACAAAACCCTTTGGAAAAAAACTATTCTCGATCGAAGAGAAAAAGAGTACAACACATCTTCAATTTCGAAGTAAAATATGTTGACATCATATCCTTGGATTCCCCCCCCCCCCCACCCACCCACCATGTCGGCATCTCCCCCTGATTACTTTCAGAGTTTTTCCAGACAGTTCCTTTAGTCATGTACTTTTCGAAACCGAATACCGGTAATGACTTAGAAAATAGTCTACCATATCTCCCCCTGATTACTTTCGTTGGAGAAGAGATTATTGTTCCTTCATAATCAACAACCTTTGGATTGCAGTTCCTTTAGCATTCCTTTTTATGTCTTTTCAAGGATAAAACAAACTCATGTCAATGGTTACTTTTAAGTACATGATTACATTCACAGTACCATTCCAATGACGTTGTGTTGGCGCTGAGCTATATCTAGCTAACAAGTTCCCTGAGGATATAAAATTTAATCGAGTATATTACTATACTAAGTATAACAATGCGTATATTGTACTTAGATATGGGAATTTCATCCCCAATACATCTTCGTCATCTTCCTTTAGACGAAATGGTCACTCACTTACATTTGAACCTCGACTAATCATGGGAGTGCTATCAGGATGCATGTATTTATTAAATTTCCTGACAACTTTAGACATATGCAAACTGGTGGAATAATATACCACAAGCTCAGTATTCGGTTGAGCTTTCCCCAGATTTTTCATCTCAAATTCGGATTTCAAATAGCTTTTAAGGTCTCTTATTACATCAAGAGTACCCATCATGTGTGTACCATCGACATAAATAGTTACAATTCCAAATCAGGAACTTTCTTGTGAATACGCAAGGAAAAATAACTTACTTGTCTATCCCCTCCAAATCAAATAGCCACTTAGACGGGTATACCAGATCCGCCTGATTGCTTCAATCTCTAAGTGAGCATTCTATCTAATTGTAAACACACTCTGTGGTTTAGAGTCACTTGATTTGGGAAACAAAAGGCTATCAAGTACTTTTGTAAATATCTTCTATCTATTGTTTCTTTCAGTGATACGTAACAACCACATACATATGCTGCATTTCAAGTCCTTTTGAAATTACCAAGCTACCTAAGTAGCGGAACGCTATAACGTTCATTACAAGAGAACAATTCCAGGGCTTTGTGAGAAACCTCACCCCACAAGGCGAGTCTTTATACTTTAAGACTGTTTTCTTCTCATTATGCTTTGTGACAAATTAATCATGTATGTCCAATAGGATTTACACTTGGTTGGTTAGCACTACCACACCAAATACCTGTATATTTGTCAAAGAACCAAGTTCTACCTGGATTGTATAGGCCAAATATGCTCTTCGTTGACATTAATTAAGAAACAAGGATCTTGGTTCGATCTCATCTTGCTATATTTCCTTAAACAAGTGTATATGAAATTAATCGTCAGTATGCTCGCATGATCTTTCCATTGACTCGTGCGCATTCTCATAATCCACTTGGGATGTCATTGTTATCTGGAATCATTAAACTTCGGAGCGTCCTCCAGTTTGATTCATGGACATATTCAGATACAATCTTATGAGATGATTTCTGATGATATAAATAAGTTGTTCCTTACTCAACTATTTATTTCTAGGTGAGGATTGATCGAACCAAGTGGTCTCTTCAACTTCCTTTATCGAGCCACGGCCTCTACCACACTTCCACGAAGTGTAGTTGCAACACCTTAGTATATGGTTTATATCCCTTATTGAGGATTTGTAACCTTGCAGGTAGGTTTGCAGCTGGTATGTGTGATCTCATCACTTTAGAGACACCAATGTACATTCTGAAAATCGATTATTCTTTGTCACTTCACATTTACATTTGTGGAGTACAAGAATCAATATGAGACACAGTGGGAACACACCACGACAATTCCTGTCGTTCCCTTAGAAAATAATTTTTCTTATCTCCCCATAACGACGGGAAGACTGTCTCATTAAGTTAAGAGATCTCCTGCCATTTTTCTTAAAATGCGGATAATTGTTGGGTACTCATTTCCAACATAACTATTTAATGGTTTTGAAGACCCATCATAGTACGATGTGGAGTCGTAGTGGCACATATATAGTGCAACCCAAAATGCACAAGAACATGAATGTGAGGCTTAAATCCAGTTACCAACTGATACGCAAAAAAATGTTGACTAATATTGGGTTCTAAAATGAATTAAGTAAGGATGCGTGTAAAATTGCATATACCCAAAGCAGTAAAGGTAAGTTGGTACGCATAACCAATTCCTTAGACACCATTAGGTACAAGATGCTCTATATTGATCTATTAAACATGCAATATTCTTCATGTCCTTTTGATGTACATTTTCTAGAATTAACAAGGGTGGTGAGCCTTTGCACTTTGCATTGTGTAAAATGTGCTAGGAGTTTTAAATGCATCGGTTGTTGTGAGCAATAACTGATTCAATGCGTCGAATCATCCACCAGAGCCATAAATCACTTGAATGGTCCGCATTCTGCATGGATATATGTTCACTAACAACACTTTATTTCTTTGGAAAATGAGTTATTTACCATTTGCATCTAAGTAAAACATGATGGTCTCAATCATGTTTTACTAAAGAGAGACTCTGTAAGATGAGTGACGCGCTTTCTTACTCTAAAGCATAATGGGGAGAGGAAGTCAAATCTAGTAACTTTAGAAATCACTGATTGTGATAGATGTCATAACTTCGCATTCTATTAGTTCATTGTCTTGTACACTCAAATGAAGTGATGCTCGTGTTATTACTTTCAATACAGAACATCGTGTCACAACCAATGTGCCTTATGGTTATGTCAAAGTCTTTATGAATCAATCCCAATCAGTTCATTGTTGGGATTAATATGGATTCAGTAATTCAAGTTCCGGTGATCTACAATTCACTAGATTGACACATTAATTTTCTAAGAATATGCTTTCTTCCGCATTCATTAGAAATAATTTATAGATGCAATCAAATCCATTATCACTATAAGTTTCCAAAAAAAAAAGGTAGGTAATAGTTCACGCATGAACACCCTTTGCACTTAACAAGATGTGATTAGCCCTTAGTACATACAGAGCTTAGACATTGAGTCTTGAGAGATTTAATAAGTGGTGTGGCCTTATTACGTGGAAAAAGTCGGATTTAACTCAATTACATTAGAGTAATATATGTTACGTTTCATCCAGATATATATCAACTGATGTAGAAAATTTATGTCTCGTGGGAATGATGTACTTTTCATTCCATAAGGGAAGACATATGATCTAGTTCAATTAAATAGTCAATTGGTCAGACAAAGTTCTTCTTGTCATTAAAGTTAATGTCTAAAGCATGATCTTCCTATGGAAATTGGTTGCTACTATGGTACCCGCATTTTATTGCTTGTACCAATACCGGTAAGATGATTAATTCCCAACTCTTTGGTGAGAGCTAGAATTACATCTTAGCTTCATTCCATGTTCAATTGATACTTGTACTTTGGTGTCATTACTGCTGGGAAAAAAATACATCTTTGTATCATGATATATATGTCCCTTTCCACATGCTTTATATGAGTCGATACGTCTAAACCTCATTACTTTGGGGTTCTTTCCATTTTCAATTTTACTACATTTATCTTAATTTGAGATATTTCAACATGCCAAGATAATCTCACTACACATGTCAACCACTTATTTAGGTTGAATTGATTACTATAGATAGTTCTCTTGTTGTCATACTTCAACATATATTGGTTCGTCAGTATCATGGATGAAGTAGAGAAATGGAAATTTTCTTGCTCATATCACCTTTTGTGAGTTCTTCCACAAAAATTGGAATACATGTGATTTTACTTGCAACATATCTTTTGAAACTACCGACTCTTTAATAGTCGAGCAAGTGGATTACATCCCAAGAAACATTCAAATTTGGGGAGAAAATATCACGTATGCAATAATGGTGCTCAAGTACTTCTTGAAAAATCGGGGGTCTAACAACCAAACCCAATATTTCGATTAGAAATCTGTATAGAATAACTCAAATATACTTTTAAGAGAATCAACTAGACAGTCAGACTCAATCTTAAATAAAAAGTATATAAAGGAGTTAATATCTCTATCTCTCGATTTGATCTATACTCAAACAAATATAAATTTGTGAGTCTTTATCAAATACAAGAGATATAAACTTGGATGGTACCAAAGACCAATATCCAAGGATCAATCAATTTCAAATCAACAACCAAAGGTTGGATTTCACAATTGATCGAAACAACGCATAACCTGTGATATTTCAATTATATAACAAAATATAACGTGGAATAGAAATAACACAGACACCAGAAATTTGTTAACGAGGAAACCGCAAATGCAGAAAAACCCTGGGACCTAGTCCAGATTGAACACCACACTGTATTAAGCTGCTAAAGACACTAGCCTACTACAAACTAACTTCGGTCTGGACTGTAGTTGAACCCTAATCAATCTCACACTGATTCAAGGTATAATTATGCTCCTTACGTCTTTGATCCCAGTAGGATGCTACACACTTGATTCCATTATCTGATCTCACCCGCAACCAAGAGTTGCTACGACCCAAAGTCGAAGACTTGAATAAACAAATTTGTATCATACAAAAAAGTCTACGATAATAGATAAATCTGTCTCCCACAAATAAACCTATGAGTTTGTTCCGTATTTTGATAGAAATCAAGGTGAACAGGAACCAACCGATAACCCGAACTTATATTCCCGAAGAACAACCTAGAATTATCAATCACCTCACACTAATCTTAATCTTATGGTAGCGAAACAAGATATTGATGAATCACAAATGATGAGACGAAGATGTTTGTGATTTATTTTTATCTTGCCCTATCAGAGATATAATCTCAAGCCAATCTTTCAATTGAACACGTACGATAGAGAATGGCAATATCAGATCGCTCAACTACAAGAAAAGTAGTTTCGTCTGGCTTCACAATCCCAATGAAGTCTTTAAGTCGTTAACCTACCGGGTCTCGAGAAGAAAGCTTAGGTTAAAGGAGAATCGACTCTAGCTAAACCAACTAGTATCACACGGGAGGTGTGGGGATTAGTTTTTCCAGTTGCTAGATTTTTCCTTTATATATTTTTCGAATCAGGGTTTGCAATCAATGTTATCTTAGTAACAAAACATTCAATATTCACCTTTAGATGAAAAATCTAATTCAACCAAGATAATATCTTTCAACCGTTAAATAGAAACTTAGCTTGTCACATACAAATGAAATGTATTTCATTTAGGTTTGAGTAACCATACTTAAACGTGTACACTTAGTTGGTTCACAAATAGTTAACCAATGGTTATCCATATGAGCACTTTCATATTAACCGTATTCATCTTTCTCATAACTAGTTCAAATGACTTCACAAGAACTAGTTGAAGATTTGTTCAATTTCTTAGGTCTTTATACATATACATAATTGAAACAAAATCGGTTTGATTCATTTGAATCAATTCATGAAAAATATAGCCACGGTTTGCAAAGATTGCATTCCTTATAATTTATTGTTTTAAGTTCATGAACTACCGATTTGAGAAATAACCAGCTTGGGTACGCGTACGGGTATGTGTACCTTAGCTACCGGATTTGAGTTTCCAAACTCAGCAGAATTTTTCGGGTAGAATAGTTCCGCTATTACTCGTACCTAAGGTGCCTGGTTTATGAGTTCGTCAACTCCAAACTCAACATAATTTTTCGGGAGGAAAAGTTCCGCCAGTATGCGTACCCAACATGTCTCTTACACCAATACCGTATGCACACACTTGGTTTCCGGTACATGGATTTATACACTAATGTGTGAACACATTATATATGCTTATATCCATAGATGGTTATGTAATCTCAACTCTACATTTCAATCATTGAAACATTCTTCTATAATATTATAACAGTCGTTATTCACAACTATCGTCATCAAAGCTATTTTCAAGATTGAAACGTCATCATGACTTTCGTCACGGGTAAAGATGAAAAATGGTTAAAGCGAAAGCTTACCAACACATATTTTGAGAAATAGATAGGAAAGTAAACTTGGCTCGAAATAGCAAATGTGTATGTATGAAAACTATCATACTTATACGACTTTTCTCTCAAGAGTAGGAGATAGAGTAGATAGACTTTTGAGTGATAGATAAGTTCAAGTCTCCACATACCTTTTAGTCGGATGAAGTTCCACTGGTTCCTTGAGTAGTTCTTCTTCTTCGTAAGATGATCGCCATGGACTCTGGAGCTTAACTACACTTAACTATCCTAGTCCGAGACTTAACTATAAGTAGACTTGAAATCAAGACATATATAGTTTTGACAGCTAAATTTGAAAAACAAGCTTGAGATAGCAACGCTTGCGAGTTTGACCGAGCAATGCTCTAACAATCTCCCCATTTGTCAATTTTAGTGACAAAACTATCAATACATATGGATTACAAAACAAATAAAACTTTGTATCTTCTTGTCCACATGCTTGATTTCCTTGGTGCTTCAACATTACTCGAAAACTTCGTATTTTCCAAGTACTCCCATGATTCCATAGATGTTCAGTTCAGCATCATAGTTGTTGAATATCCGTAGCCATAACAATGAGAAAACAAAACCTCTCAATCATTGTTATACAGTGTCATAGTATTATTATACAATATCAAAGTTCAATTGTATCACAACTTCGACAACAATATTATGGTGATATGTATCACTCCCCCTTAGTCAATACTTTAATCTCAACATGAAAACCACTCCCCCTTACATAATGATCCGAAAACCATATGTATTTGTAGTGCGAACTACATATTAATTCCCCCCCTTTTTGTCAATAAAATTGACAAAGGTACGAAAACGAGATCCTAATGAAATTTCCACGGAGACGTTTCAAGACCAAAGAAAAGTACATATAAACTTTGTTTAGATGCAATCATAAATCCGAAGCTAAATGCATTCATCAAGGAGTTTATAAAGATATAAGATAACTCCTAAAATATTCCACAGCCGCACTCCCCACAAAGATATGGAAATTAAGCGCAAGTTCAAAAGAACTCTCCCCCATTTGATGTCATTCCCGAAAGAATAACAAGAGCGACCTTACTTTTACAATTAAAAAAAGACTTTGGACACCATAAACCACAAAAATGATTTTGTATCCAAAATTCTCAATTAAACTAATCACATGAGAACCCATGATTAATTTAATCGGAATACACAACCAAAATAACCACAAACGAATCTATGATTAGTCTAGTTGGAAATGCACACATAAGAAGACTTATGGAGCCGCACAGTATATACATAAGATATGGATAAGGGAAGATCAATACTGCGGAATATACAAGGATTCATTCTATTTTCCATCACTATTTTCACAATGACATACAATAGACATAATCCTCGTAAAAAAAATATTTAACCTATGTTTCATCAATAAATGACATAATAGCCTTAACTTTTGTTTGTTAAAAATTCATCGATCTTGTATCAATACATACATATTGACATATGAAATAGATAACTTTTGACATCGTATGGGACAATAATAGTTCACGGACGCAAACACACATATCCCATAACATATTGCAATATATAAAACCGTAAAGATTAATACTGCAAAAATCATTTTCCAAATCAACTTTAGAATTTAAATAAATAAATCTAAAAACATTGCAAGATGAAAACGTTGGACATAGCTATGTGTACTCACAATAATGGCTATTCCAAACCCTAGTTATCCTTCTTAAACAAAAAAAAGAATAAAAATTCTCTTAAGAAGTTTCCTAGACATTAAGATCTTTGAAAAATTCCTTGTCGTCCCCGAACTCCTTGTCATCAACATCCATTGGAACATATGGTTCATGGAGAAAGGAGCCAATACAAATAAACCATCTTGGCTGATGATGTCGAACCAGGGCCTTATGAATTTCCAATGATCTTAAAACACATGCCATTATTTGTTGAATCTCTTTTCTTGCCTGCTTCAACTCTTCAAGAACATCAGAAAACTTCTGAGAGTTTGAAGGAATAACTCCTAGCTTCCTCACATTCCTTCTTTTTCTTTTTAAAGTTGGAGATAATTGAGATTTCTCTTTTTTCCTTAGTGATTGATGGCTTAACAATCATATTGATATATTTCCCTTCAGAAGACATGGTGCTTGGAGTTTCCATAAAAGCACGGTTTTGTGAGACTAATTCACAAACAAACCTCAACAAGCATTCTTAAGATATAAAGAGTATCTGAGAAGGAAAAAGGAATGTAGGGTTTATAAACTTATAAAAGGTTTGTGTACGCATAACTCACAACCCTATAAAGAGTGGAATTGTCGATAATAACCCTCTTCTTTTGGCAAATATGTCCTTTCCAATATCAACAGTGACATGGAGAAATTAAAAAAAAACAACGCAAAGCTAAAAAACAAAATAAAAAATTTCTTTTAAATCCTGAGGTGTGCAAGATCTTGTCTCTTTTGAACATGCACATGAGACAAGATGCACAATGACAACACAATCAAGTTGTGCTGTGGTGAACAACAATCTGTCCACCATGACCCTTTTGGATAGAATTCATGGAACCCTGCCTTTCCGTATGTTTAGACCATTTTTTATTCTCTAATGGTCTAAATCTATCTTTGTCAACTAATCTCTTCGAGGAAGATAAGATCTTACATACCTCAGCTATTTTCTCCGTGAGTTTAAGCTTTGTAGCTAGACGGTCTGCTCTTCTTTGAAGCTTGTTGACATATATCATCTTGTGTTTGTACTTGAAACACTTTGAGAGTTCATGACCCTTGAGAGAACAATTGGAGCATGTCAACGCATAAGATGATTCAGGCGCCTGTGAAACGCATGCTGCTAGACCCAAAGTAGATCCTGAAACATTAAACATAGAGTTTCCAAAAGAAGGTTCAATTGATTCTTCCATCTTGATTGGGTTCTCTTCTAAAAGATTATCAAGATTGATGTATATATTGATACAATTATCAAAATCAATATTTTCACATAGAAGAGCAACACTTGATTTTTGTCTTCATCAGAATCATAATTGTCAGACATCTCATCAAGCGTCGTAGAAAGACCTTTGTTCCCAGTGTATTTTCTACGATTTGGGCACTCGTTTGCAAAATGACCAAAACCCTTACACTTAAAGCACTGAGGCATATCCTCATCATCAGTTTCATCTGTGTCCCTGTTTTTAGGAGGAATACGATTATAAAGTTTGACTGATGCTTTTGGATTATCTCTGGAGAACCGTTTACTTCTCTTCAACAGAAGATCCCTAAATTGTATTGTGATCATCGAGGCCGATTTGTCAAGATATTCATCTGATGAATCAGTCTTAGAGTGATCGTCTTAAGAGATATACATATTTTTACTTTTATCAAGTAATTTTGTGTCTTTTAGTGCTTTGAACGCAACATCCTTAGATTTGGATGAATGTTCGTGATCAAAGATCTTAAGTTTCTCAACCAACGTATGTTTGGAGATATTATCAAGGTTATTTCCCTCAACGATGGCATGCTTCTTAGAATTGTATATATATGGCAGCGATCTGAGAGTTTTCGTCACAATGTCCTTTTCAGGAATAGTCTTACCCAATGCAAAAGATGCATTAACAATTTCAGATACTTTGTGATTAAACTCATCAAATGAATCTTCATCTGCCATACGAAGGTGTTAGAGCATTGCTCGGTCGAAATCGCATGCGTTGCTATCTCAAGCATGTTTGTCAATGTTAGTGATCAAAACTGTAAGTCTTGATTTCTAGTCTACTATATCTAAGGTCTCGGACTAGGATAGAAAGTGTAGTTGAGCTCAAGAACTCCATGGAAATCATCATACAAGACGAATGACTACTCAAGGAACTGGTGGATCTTCATCGACTAAAAGGTATGTGGAGACTTGAACTTATCTATCACTCAAAAGTCTATTTATCTCCTATATTGAGACAAAACTCGTTTTACTATATAGACTAAGATTATACACATGTGGTATTTCGAGCTGAGTATACCTCGTCTATCTATTTCTCGAAATATATGTTGGTAAAGCTTTCGCTTTATCCAAGTTCATCTTTACCTAGTGATGAAAGTCATGTTAAGTTTCAATCACTTTGAAAATTGCTCTGACGAAAAATGGTTTGTGAATAACAACTATGTAACGTCCTCTGAGAATGTTTCAATGATTGAAATGAGAGTTTATACAATATAACCATTGGAGGATATAAGCATTGTTGTGGAAACTCATATATGTATAATTCCTTATTCCCTGAACCAATGTTTGCGAACTTTGTTGATAAAGAGAACCGGAGAAGTGTGTGAGCTTCAGTACGCGAACTGGCGGAAGTTCTCGAACCGAGAATTTCTGCTGGAGTTTGTGAAATCCATCCGGGAACTTAAGTTTGTGAACCCAGTCCGCGAACTTGAGTAGGTTATGTCTAAAAACGATGTTTGTGAACTTATGTTTATAAACTGAGGAATGCTATTACACACCGTGGCTATATAGTTCATGAACCGATTCGAGTTAATCAAATCATTTTTGCTTCGATTATGTCTTGTGTAGTACATGAGATTTCCTTGCAATTAAACAACTCTCTAACTAGTTCATTTGAGTCATTTGAACTAATTATGGTGAAGAAGAATATGGTTGATATGCAAGTTATCATATGGATTGGTTAACTATTGTTAAACCAACTAATGTACAAGTTTGGGTACGGTTACACAAACCTAGAAACATGTATTACATGTGTGTATAACGAGCTATGTTTTCGATCTAATGGTTGATAAATATTAGCTTGAATCTAATCAGGTTTCATCTAATGGTGAATATTGAATGCTTTGTTACTAAGCTAACATTGATTGCAAACCCTTATTTGAAAGACTATAAAAGGTAGAACTCTAGCAACTGGGAAACCTAATCTCCACACATTCTGTGTGATACTAGTTATGCTATGCTAGAGTCGATTCTCCTTTAACTTTTGGTTTCTTCTTCTAAACCAGGTTAACGACTTAAAGATTTCATCGGGATTGTGAAGCCAGACCGATACTAATTTTATCGTAGTTGTGTGATCTGATCTTGCTGTTTATATCGTACGAGTACAATTGGAATAATTGGCTTGAGATTTATATCTCCGATAGGCAAGATAAAAAGTAGTCACAAACATCTTCGTCTAATCGTTTGTGATTCCACAATATCTTTTTTCGCTGCGTCGATTAAGATTATTGTGAGGTGATTGATAATACTGAGCTGTTCTTCGGGAATATAAGTCTGGTTTATCAATTGGTTCATGTTCACCTTGATTTATCAAAAGACGGAACAAAACTCGTAGGTATATTTGTGGCAGACAGATTTATCTATTACCGTAGACTTTTCTGTGTGATACAGATTTGTTTATTAAAGTCTTCGACTTTGGGTCGTAGCAACTCTTAGTTGTGGATGAGATTAGCTAAGGGAATCAAGTACATAGTATCCTGTGGAGATCAGAGGCGTAGGAGCATGACTGTACCTTGGATCAGTGTAAGATTGATTGGGGTTCAACTACAGTCAGACCGAAGTTAGTTTGGAGTAGGCTAGTGTCTGTAGCGGCTTAATACTGTGTATATTTAATCTGGACTAGGTTCCGGGGTTTTTCTGCATTTTCGGTTCCCTCATTAATGATAGGTGTTGTAAAACACCTAGATTTATATCTATTGTTTATGCTTTCTTTGCTTTTTCTCTTGCAAAATATGTATCTTATATTTGTTTTTGAGATTTCAGGTACTTTGGAGTCATTTGGAATAAAAGAAGGAGAAATCATCCATTTGGAGCGTAAAAGGCAAAAAGGTCAACTCACATGCGAGTTATATTTGTAGCATGCTATGTTACGCAAGGAGCGAAGAATGAACTGTCCATTTTCTGAGACTGACAGGTCAAATAGTAATTGGTTAGCCCTTATCCAACAACTGGGTGACTCATTCAGTTCCCATTCTATTACTAAACCCAAGAATTTAGAGGAGGATTATTTTCAGTCATTTCCTTACTCAAATTTAGAGAACAGAAATTGAGAAACGGACGTGCATTCTTTTGTCTGAAAATCAGAGAGATGGGTCTTGAGAAAAGAAGAAGATCGAATCCGTATAAGTTGTGATCTACGTACAATTGAGCTTTGGTAATTCTGTGATGGATTAATTACAGCGAGAAAGGGAAGAACTAGGGTTTATACGGCTGTTTACCAGGTTTATATCGAGAAGTCAGTGAGGGTTGAGACGGTCCTGTATCTGCAATTGAACCGAGAAGAAGATTTATTGAACTGAAACAAGGGAGAATGATGAACTCAGACGAGGATTTTGTTATACATGAAAGAGTGATGATGTTGTTGAATGAAGAACAAGAAGGGGTTTTGTATGTAGATTCATTGAGATGGTGGACTTCAACTGTGCAGGAATGAAGAGAAGGAGCTACTGTTGTTTTCCAGGAAATGGTGAAAATGTTGATGCTGGTGGCAATGTAGTGGTGGAATGGCTTACAGAGCAACAGGGAAGAGATAAGATGATGTTGCCATGGATCGATACAAATGGGTCTGAGATGGTGATGATGTTCATGGGGTTAGACCTGGTAATCAGATTGTGAACTTGTATGGATGTAGTGCAGTTCAGGGAGGATTTGAGCCATAGGAAGATGCTGATATAAAAGAGAGTTGGTGATTGGTTGCTGTGATAAATGAATGGATGGGTATGATTCAAACTCAGGGAGAAGCTGATGGTGTTGGTGCTTGTTTCTTGGTTACAATTGATGGTTTTTTGACAGCGAGAAATGGAGGAGACATGGAAGAAGAATTGTGCTCCTGCAAGTTGATGCTGGTGATGATGCTGCCATGGATTAGGTGGAGAAGAAGCTACGGAATGGATGATTGAGCTATGCTGAAATGGAGTTCTGGCAGGATGATAGATAACAGATAGGTTGGTGCTTGATAGACACATTTTTGTGTCTAATTTAATCTCAATTGTATATATTGTTAGTGAAAATACGGGGGTCTAACAACCTCACCCAATATTTCGATTAGCAATCTGTATGGACAACTCCGAGTTGTTTTCTAGAGAATCAACAAGACTCAATCAATAGAAAATATCTCAAGGAGTTATTATCTCAATCTCTCGATTTGATTTACTCAAGCTAATAAGATTCGTGAGTCTAATCAAAGAGAGATAACTTGGATGGTACCAAAAACCAATATCCAAGTGTCAATCGATTTAAATAAACAACCAATATGGTCGGATATTCTAATCGATTGAACAATGCACAACATGTATTATTTCAATTATATAAAAATATAATGCGGAAAAAAAATAACACAGATACCAGAATTTTGTTAACGAGGAAACCGCAAATGCAGAAAAACCATGGGACCTAGACCAGATTAAACATACATTGTATTAAGCCGCTATAGATACTAGCCTACTCCAAATTAATTTCGGTCTGGACTGTAGTTGAACCCCAACCAATCTCACACTGATCCAAGGTACAGTTATGCTCCTACGCCTCTGATCCCTGCAGGATACTGCGCACTTGATTCCCTTAGCTGATCTCACCCACAACCAAGAGTTGCTACGACCCAAAGTCGAAGACTTTAGCAAACAAATCTATCTCACACAGAAAAGTCTAAATGTAATAGATAAATTCGTCTCCCACGAATAAACCTATGAGTTTTGTTCCGTCTTTTGATAAATCAAGGTGAGCAGGAACCAATCGATAAAACCAGACTTATATTCCCGAAGAAAAACTCAGTTTCATCAATCACCTCACAATAAACTTAATCGACGCATCGAAGAAGATTATTGAGGAATCACAAACAATGAGACGAAGATGTCTGTGACTACTTTTATTTTGCCTATCGGAGATAGAAATCTCAATACAATTATTATAATTGTACTCGTACGATAGAAATAGCAAGATCAGATCACACAACTACAATAAAAGTAGTATGGGTCTGGCTTCACAATCCCAATGAAGTCTTTAAGTCGTTAACCTGGTTTTAGAAGAAGAAAACCAAAGGTTAAAGGAGAATCGACTCTAGCTTTAGCAAACTAGTATCACACAGAATGTGTGGGAATTAGGTTTCCCAGTTGCTAGAATTCTCCCTTATATAGTCTTTCGATCAGGGTTTTCAATCAATGTTAGCTTAGTAACAAAGCATTCAATATTCACCGTTAGATGAAAACATGATTAGATACAAGCTAATATATCTCAACCGTTAGATCGAAAACTTAGCTTGTCATACACACATGTACTTGACGTTTTGAGTTCGTGTAACCGTACCAAAACGTGTACAATGGTTGGTTCAATATTAGTCAACCAAATGGTTAGCCAAATGATAACTTTCATATCAACCATATTCTTTTTCACCATAACTAGTCCAAATGACTCAAATGAACTAGTTAGAGGGTTGTTCAATTGCTATGAGATCTCAAGTACTACAAGAGACACAATTGAATCAAAAACTATGTGATTCACTCGAATCATTTCATGAACTATAAAGCCACGGTTTTCAAAAGAATTCCTTAGTAATTTGAGATAAGTTCACGAACAATGTTTTCAGACATAACCTCTTGAGTTCGCGGACTCAAGCTAACCGGTTGAAGTTAATAAACTCCTGCAGAATTTCTCGGGATGAGAACTTTCGTCAGTTCGCGGGCTAGGTTCGCTGACTGTACCTGAGCTTCAACTTCAGCAGATATTCTCGGGTTCGAGAACTTAAGCTAGTTCACGGACTGAGTTTCTGCTCACGTTTCGGTTCCACTTGATCAAAAAAGTTCACAAACTTCGGTTCAAGTGTTAAGGACTTATACATATATGTGTTGCCAAAACAATGTTTATATCCCACAATAGTTATATAATCTAAACTCTCATTTCGATCATTGAAACATTCTCAGAGGACGTCATATAGTTGTTATTCACGAACTAGTTTTCATCAGAGCAATTTCCAAAGTGATTGAAACATAACATGACTTTCGTCACTAGGCAAAGATGAACTTGGTTATAGCGAAAGATTTACCAACACCCATTTCTAGAAATAGATAAGAGATATATACTCAGCTCGAAATGTCACATGTGCATATTCTTAGTCTATATAGTAAAACGAATTTTGTCTCAAGATAGGAGATAGAGTAGATAGACTTTTGAGTGATAGATATGTTCAAGTCTCCGCATACCTTTTAGTCTATGAATATCCACTGGTTCCTTGAGTAGTCCTTCGTCTTGTATGATGATCGCCATGAAGTTCTTGAGCTCAACTACACTTTCTATCCTAGTCCGAGACCTTAGCTATAGTAGACTAGAAATCAAGAATATATAGTTTTGATTACTAAGATTGACAAACATGCTTGAGATAGAAACACATGCGAGTTTGACCGAGCAGTGCTCTAACAATCTCCCCCTTTGTAAATTTTAGTGGCAAAACTATTAATACATATGGAATACAAAAATTATATAAATAAACTTTGTAGCTCCTATTCCACATGTCTAATCTTCAACAATACTCGAAATCTTCGTCACTTCCAAGTAGTCCAATGATCCCAAAGGTTGTAAGTTTAGCATCATCGTTGTTGAAATCCGTATCTATAACAATGAGAAAAGCATTGGTTCTCAATCATTGTTATACAGTGTCATAGTGTTATTACACATCGTCAAAGTCCAATTGCATCACAACTTCAACAACAATACTATGGTGATACTTCACTCCCCCTTAGTCAATACTCCATCTCACATGGAAACCACTCCCCCTTACATAATGATACGAAAACCATATGTATTTGTAGTGTGAACTATAATTAATTCTCCCCATTTTTGTCAATTGAATTGTCAAAGATACAAGAACGGGATCCTAATGAAATTTCCGTAAGAGACATTTCATGACCAAAGGTAAATGTTCTATCATCTTGTTTAGATGCAATCATAAAGCCGAGGCTAAATACATTCATCAAGGAGTTTATAAAGATATAATACAACCCCTAAAAATTCCACAGCCGCACTCCCCACAAAGATTTGGAAATTAAGAGCAAGTTCAAAAGAACTCTCCCCCATAAGATGTCATTCCCTAAGGAACAACAAGATCTACCTTAATTTCAAGTGAAAAGAAGGATTTCTTTAGACTCAACTAATTGCATACAAGTATGAATTTGGAATCCAAAATATTCAATCATATTAACCAAAGCGAACCAAGATTAATTTGACTAAATATGCTCGACACAAGTAAGCTTATGGAGACTTAATTCATCGATTAGATTATTCACAAGAGAACCCATAAATATTCTAACCGGATTACATAATTAAACTAATCACAAGGTAATCAATTCAATTGTCCACACTCGACATGAGAAAAATCTATGGAGTGCTAACTAAATAATCACACAAGATTATTGATTTAGTTCATTTGGTCTCAACATAAGAGATTATGGAACCCCGACTAAGATTATCATAGGAAATGACAACCTTAACCGTACATGTACTCAACATGAGAGAACTCATGGAATACAAACTAAATAACCACACAAGTTGATTGATTTAGTTCTTAATGCTCAACATATAACATCTCATGGAACAACAAACCATTCCAATAAGAAATAGACTTAGTTGTATCGTGATCAACATGAGATACACAATGGAACCTTCACGGTAATACATAATAATATGGAACAATTAAGCTCTATACCGTGGATAACAAACAAGGACCTATTCTATTTTCCATCACAAAGTGACATAATAGACTTTATCCTTGAATCACAAATGATTTTAACCTATCTTACATCAACAATTGACAATATAGGCTTAACTTTTGTGTTTTGCCAAAAGTCCATTCATTCCTTCATCAATATTTGCATACCAATATGTGAACGACTTTACTTTTGAAAAAATATGGGATAAACAAGTTCACGGACGTAAACATACAAATCCCATCAAAATATTGCAATATATAAAATCATAAAGATTAATACTGCAACCATCATCTTCCAAACAACTTTAGAATTTGAACCAATAAATCTAAAAACAAGAAGATGAAATAGATGGATATAGCTATGTGTAATCACAATCATTGCTATTCCAAAACACTAGTTATTCTTCTAAATAAAACAGAAAACATAGAAGATTTACTAGACATCAACACATTACTCATCATCTTCATCGGAGATACACCAAGAAGCTTGAATTATGTTCAACTCATTTTTGAGCTCGGGAAACTTAGTTGCAACCACTGACAATTGTTCTTGAATGAATTTGACCCTTGAATTGACTTTACACACTCTCTTGTGAATTTTTTGAAGTAAACTCAAGGTGGTAGTGTCACACTCATTCAACGAAGCATCTCTTTGTCTTATGCATACATTCTCCCTTATACGTCTGAAGGTACATGGACGAACCAGTTTGGGTACCTCAAGAGAGTTGCCAATAGAGTCAACACCACAATCATGGAAGATTTGACTAATCAAACAAGGATATCCTAGCATCTTGACAGAAGAAGTCATTGAAACCATTTGATGTACAATGAATCCACCAATATCAAGACTCTGAACTCCAGATTCAAGAAAGTAGACTAATTCAGCAAACTCATGACTCCACCAAGATTTCTCAATTGTGGAGGGACAAAGATTTGGAATACCAAGTTTCCCGAATGCCATTAATGCAATACTAAGATCATTAATAGGAAACTTTCCTTGATTCCAAGATACCTTCTTACCATAAAGCCCCATAGAGATATCATCACACGAGCAACGTTCATCACTTGGTATAGGGAGATGCATGTTTCCCAACGGTATGTTGGTAATCTTTGAAATTAACTCTCTATTAACAAGAAACCTTTTTCTATTTACCATGGATTTGAATTCCATCTTATCAAGATCAACATCATGGATGTTGGCATAGAAAATTCTTGTTAGAGAATCAAAACCTTGACCAAGACCATCAAAGATATTTCCAAGATTGAATTTTTTGAAACAAGTTAAATCCTCATCATGTCCACTACACAAATCCAATTTATTTTCTAAAATAAAACATTTAGATGAAATCTTATCAAAAATTCTAGCACATGAATCATCCACAAATCTAATCCTAAGATAATTTTGATCACAAGGAGGATCCATACTAGATCTATTTGACATCTTGGGAATCATTTTTGAGCCTGTAGGTGTAAATTATCTACAGATCCAGGTGGAAACATCCTAGAACCGGTGTACCCAAATACGAAGAGACGCGAAGTATAGAGCGAAGATTATCGGGCGCGAGATTTAAGGAGCCACGTGGATCGGGCGTAATAATGTCGGACAAGACTTGAACCAGACTTCTGATAAAGCTGACAGGATAAGGCGTGGCGGGTCAAACGAGGAACTATGGTCAAACGAATAAAGAATAATGGGTCACATCGGATAACCATAAAGACGACATAAAAGATAAGCGACATCGCGTTAATAATGCACCTAAAAAGATTGGCCCGAACGGAGGATAGGCGAGGAGTCAGGATACATCAGCCATATGAGAGACGTGAACCGGCCCGATCACAGAACTGATAAATAGATGTAACATGACCAACACCTTAATTTCGTTATATAGAACTTCTCCTATAAATAGAGGGACTTGTATTCAAGAGAGGTAGGTTGTATTTGAGGGAGAGAAAAGGAGAGAAACTCGAGTAAGCACGAAGAAGAAGAAAAGTGAGTAGTAAGTGCATCTTGTAAGGAAATCCCACGGAGAGTAACACCTTTGTAACACTTCAAAGTAATAAGATTCATCCTTTCACCCCTGTGGACGTAGGTAATAATACCGAACCACGTAAATCTTGTGTTCATTGTGGAGTGTTTACTTTCATTTGAGATGAGCATTGCGTTTCTATCCTTTGGATGTAGTTTGTAGTAAAATGCATCTACATTCTGGCGCCGACTAAGGGGACACGACTAAGATCTCCGGATACCTTGCCGTAAAAACCTTCAGAGACGATCAACAGCTCCTCAACACACGATTAACGTGTTGAAGTTGAAGCTATGATGAACTCTGTTGGCCGAAATAACGGTTGTTTTGAGTCATTTACTTCAAATCCAGAACAGTAGCAGCGTCTTCTTAACATCTTCAACAGTTTGATCAACAGAGAGACTTCACGAGCTCACCAGCGAATAACAGTTCAGGTTAGAAGCTATGTGAAGAATCTGTTGAAAGGATGATTGTTTGTTCTTGATAGTTGTATAATTGTTAGCGTTAAACGAGTTTTTTTTAGCTACGGAATGAAGTCGGGTGCTTGGAATAACCAAAAGTTTGCGTTTGTAGCTGTTTCATCGTGCGATAAACTGTCAACCGCATAGAATTTTTTAGCCGGCGGTGTATCATAAGTCGTCGGAGAGTTCATAATTAGATCTCGAGAAAGTAGAGCTGGTACAAGCTTGATTTGATTCTAGGGGTTACTTGCCGTACTTTTTTCTAAGCATCATGTGCATAAGATCAATGATTAGGAACATGTAGAATAAAGGACAAAACTAACTTAAATGCATAGGTCGAGTACAGAGAGCGACGTCGTACGGAGTGATAGCGACGGGAAAGTGAGGTCAGCCACAGATTCAGCATAGGTACAAAATAGGGTAGAGGGACAGTACCCACCTAACAACTTAAGTAGATCTTACACAGTGGCAGCAGTCGTACAGTCGAACTTTTTGCTCTTATGTCTGACTTTTTTTTAATTTTAAAACAAAAAAGTAGGTCAAAGTAAGGGGTTCTTTTCGTATTTGCTGACGTAGGGACGGGCGATACTCGGCTTATCACGCGACGTGACCGATGGCTGGCACTTCAGGGACAATTAGGATGTTAAGGAATCGTACAGTCACTAGAAGCAGCATGCAGGCAGGGATAACGGGGCCGAGGCAAGAAGACAGTCGCCAACCACCGCCCGAGGAATCGCATGCAGCTGCGCGAGGAATGCCTGTTGTAGACGAGGAAGTAGATTTGGGGCGAGATGATAACACCCTACCTCTGGACCAGGTTATATTGACTCAGAGAAGAGTTGAACAAATCGATGGAGTCACAGCTTCAGGCACCGATGACGATGAGGAAGCACTTGCAGCACAAGCTCAGAGGCAAAGGATGCGGCAACAAGCTGAGTACCAGAAAGCTTTGGGAAGGGAAAAAGAGCATCTTAGGCAGATTCAGCTGGGGCGAGCAGTAGCAAGTAACATCGGCCCGACAACTGTTCACGCGTTCGATCGTGTAACCAACCCGATACTACCCCCACCACCCACATCTGCACCATTACATCCTAGGACACACCAACCCAATGGACATTCCAGTCATGAAAGTACGAACCAGACGTTGTTAGCCATTTTGGAGAGTCAGAGGAGACAAGAAGCGGCACTAAGGGAACTCCAGAAGCGGTATCTAGCCTTGGAGTATGAGAACTACCAACTGAGGAACCAACAGACCAGATCAAGAGGGTCGTCCAGCCGAGGGACATCGGGTTATCGCGTCCGATCCGGTCACTCACCACCCATGATGGGGCCGAGTAGCCTTAATCATCCCGATCAGTCAGGTCGGCCACCATTACCTCTGGTACCCCCCACGCAGAGATATGGACCACCCGAGGACTCGTCCACCGACGAAGAAAGGCGAGGAAGGGACGAGCGACAAGATCAAACAACTAAAGCCAAGCTTAAGGAGTTGGAAGCAAAAATCAAGGAACTCTCGGGCGGAAGCGAAGAGAATAAATTGGCCGAGATTATGAGTGAAGCCGAGAAGACGCCTTTCTCTCAAGAACTGGAACAAATGCCATTCCCACCTAAGTGTACTTTACCTTCATTCCCCTCTAGATTTGATGGAACGGGCGATGCGATCGAGCATCTTAAGATGTATACCTTGTCACTAATCCAATGGATAAGCAACCCGGTAGTTATGTGCAAATTCTTTCCAGCTAGTTTGGATGGCGAGGCGCGAGATTGGTTTTATTTGCTCACACCTGGTTCGATTAACGGGTACGATGCGCTAGTCGAGGCCTTCCTTGAGACATACATGCATAACAGTCGACCTCGTCCAAGAATGAACAAGTTGTTTACTCTTGCCCGAAGATTCAGAGAGCCCTTGAGAACCCTGACCGACAGGTGGAGGAAACTGTGTACTGAAATTGGGAAGGTACCGGTGGACCAATCCATCTTTGGGTTTGAAAACGCGTTGGGGAGATCGGACCCCATCTGGATTTCCATGTTTTCTGAAAAACCTAAAACCTTAAAGGAGATGAGAAGAATGCAAGAACACTACATCGCCTTGGAAGAAATTCAGGCCGAATCAAGAGATAGAGGAGTACAAGAAGCCAGCGCTGAAGTTGGTACCGAAACTAAAACGGTCATGGACGACCATACCAGGCGATCAGAAAAGAGGTCGGACCCTCCCCCAAGGAGCAGTGAGAAGAGGGAATGGATGGCCAAAGGGAAGAAGCCAAAGAAGGAAGCCCGATCGTATACCCCTCTAAACACTTCTTTGGAAGAGGTGTTCAAGGAAGTTGAGAAGAGAAACGACATCAACTACCTAGCATCGAGGGGGGTACAGTTCTAAGAGACCCGAGATCATCCCGAATACTGTCACTACCATCAGTATAGGGGTCATTCCACTAACAACTGTCGAGAAGTGAAAGATATTGTCCAACACCTCTTCCGCGATGGATATTTGAGGTAGTATGTCCGACACCCCCTTCGTCCAGAAGCAGTACCCGATGCACCAGTTCATCAAGTACGTATCGATAGGGCGAATCAGTTCATGAGCACCATTTCACATTCGGCTATGCAAAATTACACCCTCGGCCTAGTAATCACCACCAGGATCCATAAAAGGGATCATGAAGGTAAATAAATATTTAGCGTAGCCAAGTCCCTTCCAATGGAACCTTGGATGACGCTGCCCATTTCGTTCTCGGCTAAGGATGTCCTAGCAAACGGACAGGCACACAACGATCCACTGGTCATCACGTTATTGATTGAGAAGTGGGGAGTAAGAAGGATTCTCGTGGATAGCGGAAGTTCAGTCGAGGTGCTGTTCTACGACACGTTCAGAAGAATGAAACTCTCAGATGACATGCTTGTCCCATCAACATATCGCATCTACGGCTTTAACAGCACAGTAACCATCCCAAAGGGCGAAGTAACTTTGAGAGTTTCAGATAGTGGTGGCTACCTCGACACACTAACCACCTTTTGTGTGGTCGACGTCGCCTCACCTTATGAGGCCATTATCGGGCGCCCATGGATTGCTGGGATTAAGGGAGTAGCATCGGCATACCATCAAAGGTTAAGGTTCCCGACTTGCAAGGGAATAGAGGAAGTTGTGGGAGACTCCCAGGCGGCACGACAATGCATGCAAGTTGATGTAGAAATAAATGAAAAACGGCGAGCTCGACAAAGGCAAGAAAAGAACAAAGCAAATGAAGTGAAGGCGGCAAAAGAATTGGAGGAGGTGATTTCACAAGCGGTCCTGGCACACGAGACTCGAGAACAAGACCCTTTATAAAAATTAAAGGAAGCGTCCCCAGTCAGGGACACCAAATCAAACTTCTCGACAGTTGAGCCGACTAAAGAAGTAAACTTGGGAACGATAGAAGAATCCAAGGTAGTAAGGATTGGGGCATTACTATCGGACGAACAAGCGAGTAAACTCGCGACGTTATTAAAAGAAAACTTGGATGAATTCACCTGGGAAGTGCATGATTTGGAGGGTATTGACCCAAAGGTCTACTGTCACCGCTTAAAAATTGATCCGAAGTTCAAACCGATTAGACAAAAAATGAGGCGTATCGCGCCAGAGTTACAAGCGGCGGTAGAGGTCAAGCTGAAGAAGCTACAAGAATCTGGAATAATAAGGAAGTCCCACTACCCACAGTGGATATCTAACATGGTCGTGGTACCGAAAAAGAAAGGGGGAGTCAGAATATGTATTGATTTCAGCGACTTAAACAAGGCTTGCCCAAAGGACATTTTCCCCCTTCCCAGCATAGATAAATTAGTAGAATCAATAGTGGGATACGAGGCGATGACCTTAATGGACGGATACATGGGATACAACCAAATACCATTGGCGCCGGAGGACCAGGAACATACTTCCTTCTTCACACCAATAGGATTGTATTGTTACACCAAGATTCCATTCGGACTTAGGAATGCCGGGGCTACGTACCAGATATTGGTAGGCGACATGTTTGAAGACAAGATTCACGATTCCATAGAAGTTTATGTGGACGACATGTTAGTTAAGAGTCGAAAATAAAAAAACCACGTCCGAGACCTTCGAGAGATTTTTCAGACAATGAGGAAACACAAGATGAAGATTAATCCTGCCAAGTACGACTTCTGGGTCATGTCGGGGAAATTCCTAGGCTACATCATCACCCCCAAGGGAATAGAAGCAGATCCCGAGAAGGTACGAGCCATCCTTGAAATTCCATCCCCCGCGACGGTAAAAGACGTGAAGAAACTAAATGGTTGCATAGCCGCATTGGGGCGATTCGTATCACGGTCATCGGACAAATGCAAGGCCTTTTATGACATCTTGAAGAAAGGAGAAAAATTCCAATGGACGGACGCAAGCGAAGAAGCCTTTCAAAACATCAAGCTACATCTAGCTAGCCTCCCAGTTCTTCAAAGTCCTGAGCCGTCAGAAATTCTCACTCTATACTTAGGCGCGATACCCTATGCCATCAGTGCAGTATTGGTCAAAACAGAGATAGGAGTGGAGAAGCCGGTATACTTCGCTAGCAAAAATTTAAGTCCGTCCGAGAAGAACTACACCAGAATGGAACAGATGGTGCTCGCGCTAGCCTTGGCTGGCTCTAAACTATGAAATTTTTTTCAAGCTCATCGAATACGGGTGCTCACCAAATCGCCTATCGAAGCGGTCTTGGATAGTGCTGGGCGATCGGGGAGAATCTCCAAGTGGGGAGCAATAATCAAACAATATAACGTGATATACGAGACAAGAACCGCGATCAAAGGACAAGTAGTGGCCGATTTCTTGGCAGATTTCCCCCTCAGTGATGAGGATGAGGTAGAAGATATACCGGGAATGGTAGAATAACAAGAGGATCCAGCGGACCTACTAGCCGCCAGTAGCTCAACACGATGGGAAGTATTTGTTGATGGGGCGTCAAACAAAGACGGATCGGGCCTCGGGTTGGTGTTTACCACACCAAAGGGGAGGAAGATCGTGCATTCGTTCAGGTTAGAATTCAAGGCAACAAACAACGTCACCGAGTATGAGGCGGTGATCCATGCTTTACGAATAATTGTGGAAATGGGGCTGCATGAGGTTCGATTGACTAGTGACTCACAACTAGTGATCCGGAAAATTACGGGCCAATACGCTACATACGATCCGGTGCTTCAAAAATATTGGGAGCTCGCCCGATTTTACATCGAGCAAATACCAGATATTAAGTTCCGCCATATCTGCCGAAAGGATAACAAACACTCGGACGCTCTATCGTACATCGCCTCACAACTAGTATACCCGAGCATCGAAGGGATACGCGTTATGAGGCTTCTTAACCCGTCTATCCCAGAAACACCAGACTTACGGATCGAGGTCGCCGTTAGCACAGTCGAGAGATACAAAGAAGGCGACTGGAGAAAGGCAATACATCAATACTTAGAGATGGGTGAGCTACCTAAGAGTCGGCCCGAGATGAACAAGATCAAAAGCAAATCGGGCGCCTACGAGTTAAGGGAAGGGATCTTATATCAGAAATATTACCTAGGACCACTCCTACGATGCTTAAGCAGGGAAGAGAGCCATATAATCCTACACGAGCTACATTATGGGGCGGCTGGAAATCACATCTCGGGAAGAAGTTTGTCGGTTAAGGCAAAAACAATGGGCTACTTTTGGATGTATATGAACGAGGACGCAAAGCAAATGGCAAGAGCTTGCGAAGAATGTCAGCATTTTGGGAAGAAAATCCATGCTCCCGGTGTACCGTTGAACTCAATCATAAGTCCGTGGCCCTTTGCTAAATGGGGGGTGGACATTGTCGGGCCATTACATGTAGGAACGGGGCAAAGGAAGTATTTGATCATGGCCACTGATTACTTTACCAAGTGGGTAGAGGCGCCACCACTAAGGCATATTCGGGACAAAGATGTCTTTAAGTTTATTTGGAAAAATATCATTTGTCGCTTCGGGGTCCCGGATGCAATCGTCTCTGATAATGGAAAATAACTACAGGGCGAGAACATCGATCTTCTATTCAACACTTACAACATCAGGAAGAGCAAAGATACCCCGATTTACCCCCAGTGCAATGGGCAGGCCGAGATCACTAATAAGACAATCGCCGATAACATGAATAAAAAACTGGACGGGGAATATGGAAACTGGTGCGAGGAGCTATATAACGTCCTATGGGCATACAGGACCACACGAAGGGAAGCTACGGGATTCTCTCCATTCATGCTTACCTACGGAACCTAGGCGATTCTACCAACAGAAGGGATGATTCCTACCACAAGAACCGAAGCTTGGAGGCGAAACGTGTCATCCGATCTGATCTTGGCTAAACTCGATGACTTGGAAGAAAAAAGAGAAAAGGCGTTACAAAAAATGGAAAATTATCAAAGGAGGTTATAACGGGAACACAACAAGCGCGTTCGACCAAGAGAATTTTATCCCGGGCAGCAGGTATTGAAATTTCTGGCTGAATGGGAGCGCGACAAAAAAGGCGGAAAACTAGCACCAAAGTGGGGTGGGCCATATATAATCGAATCTAAGGCGGGCGAGGGATCATATCGACTACTACGACTCGACGGAACAAGAGAGCTCAAACCATGGAACATCCGATTCCTGAAACTCTACCATCCTTGACAAGCGATGCGGAAAAACGGTAAGAAAACATGTCTTATATCTCTGTGAAACCGTGAGGGGTATGGGATAGGGCATGAGCGACTAATGGTCATTCGTACTCGGGGCAAAGCCAGTGTGGAAGTACCGAGGTGACTTACGCTCGAATGGGCATTCGTACTCGGGGCAACGCCAGTGTGGAAGTGCCGAGGTGCCTTACAGTCGCCTGGCTATTCGAACTCGGGGCAGTGGCAGTGTGCAAGTGCCGAGGTAGCCTAAGGGTTATGGTGGTTGGAAACCAGTTCCAAAGGTTGTTTAAATGCGAGGTCTACTCAGCTAGGTGGCATACTTACATCTGAAAGGTCACCACCATCGCAAGTGGGCGTGTCCACTTGCCCGAGATCGGTTGGTCGATAACCACTCGGGATTGTCGGGCCTAGAACTAGGATGACTGGTACCCTTCCACTGAGTCCAAAGAGATAGTGATGAGATACCCCAATCAGGACATGGCATAGGGCCCGATGACCCTCCTTGTTGGGTGTGTTCGACAGAAATGGTTAGAATACTGACTTACTTGAACAATGATTGCAGGAATAACATATGAAACAAAGAAGAACTCGATTGTGTCATGCGACTATTAAGAAAATACAGAAAGCATCATGTGACCAAGCGAAACGAAGCGTCTAATGAAAATAAAACAAACACCATCGGTGACGCAGCACCCCCATTAAAACAAACAAGCGAGGTAGCGGAACTTAAAAAGGGGAGAAGTTTTCAGAGCGATTTACAACCCGATGGAAGGGGCAACATAGTGATGCAGCACCACAAAATGAAAGTTTAAGCCTTGGGAGGAGCCGCGCCGGCCTTCCTCTGCGCGACCTCGAGCCGCTTCTTCTCCACCCAGTCCATAATGCCCTCCTGAACCTTTTGGTCTAACTCCTCCACATGAGAGACGCGTTCATCCTCGAGTTGTTGGGTAATCTGGGAAGCGTTTTCCTCAGCTTCAGCTAACTTGGAGCTCAAATCGACCTCGTCTTGTTTCAATCGGCGAACCTCCATATCTAGCTCCCGAGAGCGTTTTTGCTCGGCTACAAAATCACAAAGATAGAATGTTATTCATCGGGTACATTTTTGCAAGAATAAAGCGCAATCTAGATCTAAAAGAACGGCCTCAACACATCGTCTAAGAGACCTGATAGGGCGGGTAACACCGACTGAAGCGACTCTACCGACTTGGACAACTCATCCTCGGCTTTGGAAAACTTCAGGGTTAGTTCGTTATAGTGTTTCTCATTGAACTCGTTACTGGGGAAATACTTCTTATGCTCGGTCCAATCGTCCATTAACCGATTACGCGACGCTTGGAGCACTGCAAGCTGCGATCTACTCCACTCTAAATCGCCCATAACTTTATCAAATTCACTCACTCGGCCCAGTTAATCGCTATTAGATCGCTCCACCACATCTTTATCTCTCAATATTCGTCGGCGGTCCTCGTGAAGGTCTCGATTCTGCAATTGCAGAGCGTCTACCATTTGCTCCAAACTTGTGGCTAAAGCATATTTTTCAGTAACAAGGCGCTGAGAAGATCCCAAGTGAGCCCGTAAATTTTCCATCTCGGCAGGATCATAATCAAACCGGCGACGTCGTTCTAACTCGTCCTCAAGTCTTGTAATTTCCTCAGTTTGACGGTCTATTTTGTCGTCTTTGTTTGCCATTCGTTGACGAAGATTTTCCACTAGATCCTTCTCAATATGCCATTTTATCTTCATAATCATAAACTCCGAAGTAGCGTCTATACCTATACTAGATACCTCGGCTAGGAAGAAGGATACCCGACTCAGGATACTGGCACGATAAACTCAATCAACACAAGTTAAAAATGATCATATACCTTGAGCGTCAACAAGTTTGATCTCCAGCTCGTTCGCGCGACCCTTCTCATTCTGAAGTTGAAGTTGGAGAGACTCCATCAACTGCTTATCTCGAAGGCGATTGGAGGCATCCAAGCGTACGCGGTTCATAATCTAACACAAACAAACGATTTTGCATCATAGGCGACACTAAGAACAGAAATCAGAAGAGGGGCATTACCATACAGAAACGAGTCGCTCACCATAATTTCAAGTGTCAGGGCGATGTCGCCATAACGGGGCACAACATTCAACATTTCCTCATCAGTATACTTCCCAAAGTCGGAGGAAGTAAGCACACCCAAGGAGTTAATGATCGGTCCAGAGACAGTAAAGGAAGTTCCAGCACTAGAAGACGATCCCTCAGTAATCTTGGGCACACAAGGAAGCTCTACCGGTACATTAGTAACGACCTTCTCTACGACGGGCGTCTCCGAGGGCTCCTGTTGGTCGCCCATACCTTGTTCATCGCCTTTGTCACCCGACACATTCTCTCCAAACAGCTCATCCTCATCGGAAAGATCAATGATGGGGCCCGTTTTCGGCGGTGGCTTAGCAATTTGCTTACCTCTACCAGGATTACGCATCAGCGGAGTGGGGTCAACATCGCCCGCGTCATCATCATCGTGCCTTGGGTGTTTCTGCATAAGTGTCTCGTCAGAACATGTGAAGGAAAAAAACAGGGGCAAGTACATGTACTTATAAGAAAATCATTATGTTTGTTACCTTCCCCTGGTCTTCCTCAACCCTTGTGCCAGCACCTCTTTTCCTAGATCCGATAGTCTTGCTGGAGCCGACCTGAGATTTTCAAACAAAAAAAAATGACTAACTGATGCCCGAAGCTAACAATATAAAAATCAAGAAAAGCGCATACCTTATCAGCCTTGTCATCATTAACCACCCAGAAAGAATATGGCTCGACGGGAAAAGTAGGCGACGGGAAGTCACCATGAAGGATCGGACCTCGGACTAGAAGCGGAACTCGGGGATAAATCGGGTCATTAGAATGGTGGGCTCGCTTGTTGGAACCCTGGCCGATGGGATCGGCATCCAGCATCATTCTTTCAACACCCTCGGGTATAGTTTTGACCCGATGAGGACTAGCAGCAAAACCGGCAAGATCGCCTAAGGTTGAAGTATCAGCTCGATAGTTGACAAGGAAATTGGCAACAGTATACTCAGGAGCGTCCTCAGGCTTGTAGGTTGACCACTCGGCAGTAGAACCATGACCATCGCGGAGATCTCTCCACTCGTTCATAATTCAAAAAGTATTGCCAGTCCATTGAGATAAAGCACGAGAAGGCCGAATCTGGGACATAATCTCGTAATAAAATGGGCTATCAGGGTTGTATAAGGGAAGACGAAGGCCCATCTCCAGTTGACCCAAGGTGATGACCACACAATCAGCCGATTGCTCGTGCTTCTTCATATCGGTTTTCTTCAAGATACCGTTTCGGCCCGAGAGAAGGGTCACTTCATAATTTTAAAGATCGTACTTCTCCTTTAGCTGCTCAATGAACTCTTCATTAGAGAGATCCTTCACCCTTTTCTCGGACCTGCACGAAATAGAAGAAGAGCTATCAACAAAAATAGATTTTATCGCGCGATCATCATACCTAGAAGGACTTTCAAGCAAAAACAGAGAAGCAAGGGGAGGAGCATCAAACTCGGAAAAAACATCGTCAACAGACCTTTTCTCAGTCATGGAAGGAGAAGAAGCCATTGATGGAGATAATGCAAAGCTCGGTTTTCAACAAAAAAAAAGCTGAGGCGACAACAGCTACTGTAACAATTGGGGAAGAGGAGATGAAGGAAAAAAACAAGAAATCTAGGGTTTTTAAGCGCAAAAGTAACGAAGAAATCTGGAAGAAGAGGTTGCAATGACGGAAGTGAGAAGTGGAGAAGAAAAAGAAAAATAAAAAAGGAGCGGGCTATTTAAAGAGAACAAGTTGTAACCGATGACAACGGTTACAGGTAATAAAGTGGGGATAGTGGGACGCTGCATGGCGAGATCTACGGCATGGACGAGGACGTGGCGGTTGAAACGACTTTCTTCCACTCGTGTCTGCTACACGAGCGAAAGAAGGGGCATAAATGTAGGTGTAAATTATCTACAGATCCAGGTGGCAACATCCTAGAACCGGTGTACCCAAATACGAAGAGATGCGAAGTATAGAGCGAATATTATCGTGCGCGAGATTTAAGGAGCCACGTGGATCGGGCGTAATAATGTCGGACAAGACTTGACCCAGACTTCTGATAAAGCTGACAGGATAAGGCGTGGCGGGTCAAATGAGGAACTATGGTGAAACGAATAAAGAAGAACGGGTCACATCGGATAACCATAAATACGACAAAAAAGATAGGCGACATCGCGTTAATAATGCACCTAAAAAGATTGGCCCGAATGGAGGATAGGCGAGGAGTCAGGATACATCGGCCATATGAGACGACGTGAACCGGCCCGATCACAGAACTGCTAAATAGATGTAACATGACCAACAGCTTAATTTCGTTGTATAGAACTTCTCCTATAAATAGAGGGACTTGTATTCAAGAGAGGTAGGTTGTATTTTGAGGGAGATAAAAGGAGAGAAACTCGAGTAAGCACGAAGAAGAAGAAAAGTGAGTAGTAAGTGCATCTTGTAAGGAAATCCCACGGAGAGTAACACCTTTGTAACACTTCAAAGTAATAAGATTCATCCTTTCACCCCTGTGGACATAGGTAATCATACCGAACCACGTAAATCTTGTGTTCATTGTGGAGTGTTTACTTTCATTTGAGATGGGCATTGCGTTTCTATCCTTTGGATGTAGCTTGTAATAAAATGCATTTACAGAGCCCTTAGAGTTCATCATGAGATCCAAGAAATTGAAAGGAACAAGAGGATTTTACTTACTTGGAGTGAATCTTCAACACCCTTTATCTTAGTTTCTCCAAAGAGTCTTTAATGGGGATGACACACAAAACCTAGAAGTTCACGTACGCGGACGGTGAGATAAAGAAGAGAGTATGTGAACTTCCCTTTAATAAGACCAAAAATGGTCTTGGACCCATTCGCAAACTTCAACCCATAAGGAACAAGGCAAGGTTTTGTTAAACGTTTGCACATCAAGGATTATGTATTCGCAACATAAAGGATGCACATAGAAACTTAAATTAAAGCATGTACATGATTCAACCATTTCTTGCCCCACTTCAAGATATATACATATGGGGTAGTGCCAGTCTTGTTATACAGAGGCATAATGTGCAGAGAAATTCTCATGCAACATTTTCGGTTGATCAGTGTAAAACAGTCCATGTAAGGTAATCACCATAATGATGATATTCAGGGGAATCTGTGCTTCCATTCCTTTGCTTGATATGCCTAGAAGGAGGAATCATCCGTTTTCCGGGTTGTACACTATTATTCAAGGGTTTAATATGTACAGAGTCCTTTTTGGAGTGATTCATAGACTTAACAGAATTAAGTTTTTCTAAGGATCTAAAAACATCTTCGAATGCTTTAAAAAGATCTTTATTAGCTAATCCATCATGATAGTACTTCTCATAGAGATCGGTAGTTGTTCTCGTGAGAATCCATATCATTGAGAGCCATGAACGTTTCTTTAATCTCCCTTCATTTTTATTTTTTTCTTTAGATTGACACATATCATCTAAACCTTCCTTCTCAGATGAAATGAAATTATCATGAGAGATCAGAGGTTTTGACCATAAAAGAACTTGATCAATCTTTAAGAAATTATGGTATGCGTTACAGATGCCAAGAGCAAATATTCCAAAGAAATTTCCCATGAGACAAATTTCAAGGACCGAACAAACACAAACTTATCAGGTTTAATGTGTTTGCCTGCTCTGATACCAATTGAAAATGCGGGGGTGTAACAACCTCACCCAATATTTCGATTAGCAATCTATATGGACAACTCCGAGTTGTTTTCTAAAAAATCAACAAGACTCAATCAATAGAAAATATCTCAAGGAATTATTATCTCAATCTCTCGATTTGATTTACTCAAGCAAATAAGATTCGCGAGTCTAATCAAAGAGATATAACTTGGATGGTACCAAAGACCAATATCCAAGTGTCAATCGATTTAAATCAATAACCAATAAGGTCAGATATTCTAATCGATTGAACAACGCACAACCTGTATTATTTCAATTATATAAAAATATAATGCGAAAAAGAAATAACACAGACAACAAAATTTTGTTAACGAGGAAACCGCAAATGCAGAAAAACCTCGGGACCTAGTCCAAATTAAACATACACTGTCCTACTCCAAATTAACTTCGGTATGGACTGTAGTTGAACCCCAATAAATCTCACACTGATCCAAGGTACAATTATGCTCCTACGCCTCTGATCCCAGCAGGATATTGCGCACTTGATTCCCTTAGCTGATCTCACCCACAACCAAGAGTTGCTACGACCCAAATTCGAAGACTTTAGCAAACAAATCTGTCTCACACAGAAAAGTCTATGGGTAATAGATAAATTCGTCTCCCACGAATAAACCTATGAGTTTTGTTCCATCTTTTGATAAATTAAGGTGAACATGAACCAATCGATAAAACCAGACTTATATTCCCGAAGAATAGCTCAGTTTCATCAATCACCTCATAATAAACTTAATCGACGCAGCAAAGAAGATTATTTAGGAATCACAAACAATGAGACGAAGATGGTTGTGACTAATTTTATCTTGCCTATCAGAGATACAAATATCAAGCCAATTATTACAATTGTACTCGTATGATAGAAATAGCAAGATAATATCACACAACTACAAGAAAAGTAGTATCGGTCTATCTTCACAATCCCAATGAAGTCTTTAAGTCGTTAACCTGGTTTTAGAAGATGAAAACTAAAGGTTAAAGGAGAATCGACTCTAGCTTTAGCAAACTAGTATCACACAGAATGTGTAGGGATTAGGTTTCCCAGTTGCTAGAGTTCTCCATTATATAGTCTTTCAAATCAGGGTTTGCAAACAATGTTAGCTTAGTAACAAAGCATTCAATATTCACCGTTAGATGAAAACCTGATTAGATACAAGCTAATATATCTCAACCGTTAGATCGAAAACTTAGCTTTTCATACACACATGTACTTGATTTTTTAAGTTCGTGTAACCATACCCAAACGTGTACAATGGTTGGTTCAATATTAGTCAAACAAATGGTTAGCCAAATGATAACTTTCATATCAACCATATTCTTCTTCACCATAACTAGTCCAAATGACTCAAATGAACTAGTTAGAGAGTTGTTCGATTGCTATGAGATCTCAAGTACTACAAGAGACACAATTGAATCAAAAATGATATGATTCACTTGAATCATTTCATGAACTATAAAGCCACGGTTTTCAAAAGAATTCCTTAGTAATTTAAGATAAGTTCACGAACAACATTTTCAGACATAACCTCTTGAGTTCGCAGACTGTGTTCGCGGATTCAAGCTAACCGGTTGAAGTTAATAAACTCCAGCAGAATTTCTTGGGATGAGAACTTTTGTTAGTTCGCAGACTGCACCTGAGCTTCAACTTCAGCTGATATTCTCGGGTCCGATAACTTACGCCAGTTCTCGGACTAGGTTCGCGGACTGAGTTCACAGACTAAGTTGCTGCTCACATTCCGGTTCCACTTGATCAACAAAGTTCGAAAACTTCGGTTCAAGTGTTAAGGACTTATACATATATGTGTTTCCATAACAATGTTTATATCCCACAATGGTTATATAGTCTAAAATCTCATTTCAATCATTGAAACATTCTCAGAGGACGTCATATAGTTGTTATTCATGAACTAGTTTTCGTCAGAGCAATTTCCAAAGTGATTGAAACATAACATGACTTTCGTCACTAGGCAAAGATGAACTTGGATAAAGCGAAAGCTTTACCAACACCCATTTCTAGAAATAAATAAGAGAGATATACTCAGCTCGAAATATCACATGTGTATATTCTTAGTCTATATAGTAAAACGACTTTTGTCTCAAGATAGGAGATAGAGTAGATAGAATTTTGAGTGATAGATTAGTTCAAGTCTCCGCATACCTTTTAGTCGATGAAGATCCACTAGTTCCTTGAGTAGTCCTTCTTCTTGTATGATGATCGCCATGGAGTTCTTGAGCTCAACTACACTTTCTATCCTAGTCCGAGACCTTAGCTATAGTAGACTAGAAATCAAGACTATATAGTTTTGATCACTAAGATTGACAAACATGCTTGAGATAGCAACGCATGTGAGTTTGACCGAGCAGTGCTCTAACAGTTAGTGCTCGATTTTGTACTTATTATGGCCTTTTTATGTTTTTGCAGGTGTTTTTGGAGAAATAAACTTTTGTGAAAAATTGGCTCGGAAAGTGGTATTTGCGCTTGTGGGAGAAAATCATTAAAGGCATCCCTCATTTGGATAAGGGGCACCTCATTTGCTAAGGGGTACCCCAACTGTTATCTTCACTCCATCAGTGGTTAGGGGGACTCCACCTTCACGCTTTAATGAAAACAAATAGCGGGAAAACAAGCTGGTTTGCTGCGTTATTTTCCAGTGAAGATTGGACGAGTTTTGAGGGAATTATGAAGAGATTCAATGGCGGGATTGTGTTGGCATGGAACTATCAGAGCAAAGCAGGCCTGTTATAAGCGGTTCAATCGATCAAACTAGGGTGGATCATTGATTCGAAACTAAACACTGGAGAAGAAGTATTCACGTAAACATCGATTTTCAGGCTAGAGTTGGTGGAGTTTTCTTGATGGATATGGATTGCATAGTCATGGTTTGGGCCTGTAATATATCGACATGATTGGTAATGGGTTTTTATTTGAATATAACGAAGATTTGATCGAGTTTTTGTAAAACAGGGCAGTGCGATATTATTTCGGGTGTTGATTTATGTTTGGTGATTCCGTGGAGATTGGGTGAAGAATATTGCCTTGGTTAGATTGAATTATATCTTTGGGAGTAATTATATGGTTGCAGAGAACCCATACGCGGAAAAAAGAGCAGAAAAGGGAAGAAATCCCGTGACTTCAGGTCGAAGGAAAATGTGAAGATTTGAAGGGATTTTTGGACGTTGTTATGTATAAATACGAGTCATGAGAGTTCCAGCAGGGTGGTCTAGTTTTTGGGATAGTTTGGGGTAGTTTTAGAGTAAGAACAAATGTTACAGATGTGTTATTCATCGCAGCAGAGAAGGAAGAAGAAGAAGAATAAACAACAACAGAGAAATACGGTCACATAATATGTTGCCTTTACTTTCAAATTTATTACCTTTGTAACAAATTTTCCAACAATTAGTTCGAGTTTTGCAACAGTTCCTCTGTAACAGTGAGTTCTGTAACAATTATATCTGTTACAAACTCGCTGTTGTTGATGGTGGATTTTAGTTCAGGGCTAAAGTTGTAAAACCAATTTTTTGTGTAACCATCCTACATAGGATGAGAATATTTTATAGGTGATGAATACTTCTTCACATTACTAATTCACCTAGAATGGAGCATGTAGCAACAATCCCCCGAATATTCTTTGAATTTTAGCATTATTAATTAATGCATAAAACGCCTTGTATTTCCTGTGTTGTTCCTAGCAGGACTCTTATTGTTGGTGCGGCATGATGACTGATTGTTACTCGCAGCAGAGTAGCATGAATATCCAAGTACCAACAATGAGGCATGCACGAAATACCCGTACAGGCTGTAAAATCTCGGTGTGTTATACTAGCCCGATTGAGCATGTAGCTCTCGGTGTGTTATACTAGCCCGATTGAGTGTGTAACTCTCGGTATGTTATACCAACCCGATTGAGCGTCTAGACTGTCCATAACAGTCTAGAAACGATCACGATCACCAAATTTCATCAGCATGATTGGATGGTCGAGATCGAATCCAATACCCCCAAGCAGGTATTGTAACATTCACAGCCGACCCAACGCGGGCCCCACGCGGGGCGGCATAGCTTGCCAAACCGTCCAAACCAAGCAGAATGGACAAAAAACCCTAAATTCGGGTTTGCGGCACGTTACATGTGTCACAAAACGATCTCAACTATCCATCTTCGCAGGCATAGATGGAGGGTGTAGATGTAGATTCAAAGGGCCCAGAGCATGTCAACACAATCACCGTGGGCCCGCCTACACACATGAACAATCAGTCAGGACCAATCATGTTTGGTTGTCCCAATTCGTGCGTGCAAAACAATGCATGAAGCACGGCCGGACAAAACCCTAATTAAGGTTTGTAATGATCATGAGCATCCAATTTCTCCTGATCGAATGAAGGGCTTAGGAGACAACTTAGCAGCCCCAGTGAGTATCAACATGATCACTGTGGAACCATCTATATCCTTACCTGGCCGACCAAGGCATACCATGCTCGGTTTCTCCAAATCGCACGCCCAAACTAGTTTGGTCACGCTTCCCAAATCACAAACTGATCTCGATCACTCAACTTCGCCGGACGAATTGAGTGGCATAGATTACGTTTCCATGGGACAGTCAGGTATAGGCGTGAATATCAACCTACCACCTACATGTCGGGTTAAACGGCTGAGACCGACCAAGCTTGGTCGTCTCGAAACGCGCGCCTTAAAAGTGGCATGCCGCGCCCTTTACGAATCCTTTGTGGCATAGGATTTCTGTCGCAAAACGATCTCGGCCACTCAACTTCACCGGTAAATTTGAGTGGCCTAGATCTAACCTTCATGGGACAGTGAAGCATAGACATGGACATCAGCATGCCGTCTACACGCATGCATGATCGGTCTTCCATGAAACGCCTCCCATGCTTGGATTCGACCAAGCTAAAAGAGTACACTCGCGCACCTCCTAAACCCTAATCTGAGGGTCGCAGATATGGGTCGCAAGTCATCTCTTCCGTCCAACTTCACCAGCTCGGACGGACGGCCTAGGATAAGAGTTAGGAAACCAGTGAAGTATCACCATGGTCACCGTCTGCCACTATACCACACCATGTGGTCGGCCAAGGGAGGATCTGCTAGCGCAGCCTCCAAACCCTCACGTGAAGTAGGCATGGCATGGTGCTCAACAACGATTCTTCATATATGCCGAATACATTCGATGCATAACATGCATAGAATACACACGATACTTTACAAGTATCGACTTCCTAAATAACTTAGTTATTTAACTAGCATTACATGCTACCTTCTGTGGGTCCCATAATCCACACACTCGAGACATCAATCATGTCACAAACTGGGGGATACACACTGGGGTATTGGAATGGAGGTTTACAGCGTGCAACGCGCCATCACAAGAACGTGTCAGGAAGACATGGATGGTTAGTGATGATGGGAGAAGTGGGCAAGATTGATCGTGTGACACTAACACACCAATCCACTACTCCATCACTCCACTTAATCCACTTCCTACGAGAGACGTGAGTAAGGCTCAAATGACTTGTATAAATAGGTTCTCCTCCCTATTTACAAACAGAGAGCACAAGACAGAAATCAAGTGTTAATACAATTGTATTCGAAACACCCAGAGCCTGCTTGCATTATTCGTAAGCCTGCTCACCTTTCTGTTACAAGTCATAAAACAGCCTACACCTTTATAATCTCAACACCTTATTCGCTTCCCTCCCTAAGATCAACCCCATCTCCTTCACTTTGTGACCAAAACAAGTCTGGAATGGCCATTTCTTGGTTTAGGCTAGAATTATATAGATTGATATCTCGAATAAAAAACACTCACCGCGCAGTGCATTTCTTTAGGGTTTAGATTCACTTCTCATCCACACACCCCAAATTACCAAAACCAGCAGAAGTAGTTTTTACCCATAAACAATTGGCGACCACAATGGGAGATTAATCTCTCGGTTGTGAAGTCAATTTATTCATTACCCAATCCTATTGGTTGATTTCAAGATGGTTGGTCTTAGGACTCAACAAACAATTTTGAATTCCATTCGAAGTTCTTCCAACGAAGAAGCTCCTCATTCCAATGGTATGTCTGACGGCGCGACTGGAAGAATCCAAACATTAATAGAGTTGGCACGAGTATAGGAGATTCACGCAAGGAACATGGACCTGATCAAGGAGACAATAAACGGTATACTCGATCCCCTCATCAAGATGACATCATATATGAGCGGTTCTCCTGTCACAGAGATTTCTACACTGGGGACTGATTCTTGCAATGATCCTCCTCAAATTAATAATTTTACCATGAACCAGAGACCGGTGGACCAAGAAGTCGCTTCTCTAGTGGAAAGTTTGTGCGAACTTTTACACCTCTCGAAGGACCAGCGAGCGGAGATGTTTTCTGCAATCAACCACATAGCCTTGGACGTACATTTAACTCCTTTACGCCCAGAAGCCTCCAAAACGCCGGATATGTCTGTGAATAATGTTACATTTACAGAAGAAGACATGATGGTGGAAGAAGGTCACAACCGGGCCCTGCACATTACCGCGCGCATCAAGGATTCATAGTTCAAGAGGGTCGTCGTCGACACAGGAGCTTCTTCGAATGTGATTACCCTCAAGACACTCAGGACAGCCAAGGTCCGCCCAATCAAGATCGTGCAGTAGCCTACCACGATGATAGATTTTGAAGGAAACCAAACCAATACATTCGGGTACGTCAATCTGAATTTATCTGTAGGACCCGTCCAGTCTAAAGTGAAATTCGAAGTCATAGAAAATGAGTCGGACTACCACATGATATTGGGGAGACCGTGGCTTCATGATAATAGAATTGTTCCTTCAACATATCACCAGTGTTTGAAGACTATGCTGAATAATGAAGTCGTTCGCATCCCCGCATCGTTCTCTCCTTACGCACCAATCTGTGGCGTAGAGCTGTTTGATCCAAAAGAAACTCCGCGGGGAGAATCATGAAAAGTTCATTGCATCCCACTCCCCACGTGGGTATCAATCCAGGAGGAAGACCAACTTGCATCGCTGAAGGCTAAGCCCGATGACATGTCAGAACATCCTTCTTCGTCTGGTGAAGCCACGACTCATGTTCACACTAAAAGGGAGCGAACTTTTATGGCAAGCCATGATCTGAAGGGGAAGACCGTATACCGACGCCGTTGTTAGCAATTAGCATGAGAGGCTACTACCCAGCCTCTCCGCCTAATGGAATTCTACAACAACGAAGAAGTATTGGACGCTCCACGACAGCTGCAGGACGGCACCAACTCCACGACCAACGATCTCGAATTTGTTAATATCGAGAGTGAGGAATTCCCCAGGATGATCTCCATTAGCTCAACCCTATCCATAGATAAACGCACGAAACTTGTGTAACTTATAAAGGAATACCAAGACATATTCGCTTGGACGTATGAAGAAATGCCCGGTTTAGATGAAAAATTGGTCACCCATCACCTGCATGTCATACCTGGATCCAAGCCGGTCAAACAGTCTCCGAGACAATTCAGGCACGAAGTGGAAGAGCATATTAAGACTGATATACATAAGCTGCTATCCGCTGGCTTCATTAAGCCCATATATCACCCAACCTGGTTGGCTAATGTGGTTCTAGTAAAAAAGAAAAATGGGCAAATCAGATGTTGCGTGGATTTCAGAGATCTGAACAGATGTTGCCCCAAATATGATTTTCCTCTACCTAACATCGACATGTTAGTAGATGCAACCAGTGGGAACATCATGTTCTCCTTCATGGACGGATACAACGGGTATAATCAGATAATAATGTACGAGCACGATGCAACTAAGACATCTTTTCGAACTCCTCTCGGAAATTTTTATTACACAGTAATTCCATTTGGTTTGAAGAACGCCGGTGCGACCTATCAACGCGCTATGACGACAATCTTCCACGACATGATGCACAAGCAAGTTGAAGACTACATAGATGATATAGTAGTCAAATCGAGGGTTAGGTCGGATCACACAGGAGTCCTACGTCAAGTGTTCGAAAGGTACCGTGAGTACAAATTGAAGATGAATCCATTGAAGTGTGCCTTCGATGTTTCTTCAGGAAAATTTCTGGGATTCCAGGTAACCGCTAAGGGAATCGAGGTAGACCCATCCAAGAATCAAGCCATCCTCACGATGCCACCGCCACGAACTATAAAGGAACTCCAAAGCTTCATGGGCAAGGTGAACTACATTCGGCGTTTCATACCCGGCTTGGCCCAGCTTGTTGCTTCATTCACTCCCTTGCTGAAGAAAGGAGCAAGATTTATCTAGACCGCACTACAACAAGAAGCATTTCGGAAGATTCAACGGATGTTGTCGTCTCCAGCGGTCATGAAGTCCCCTGTCCAAGGGAGATTACTGCGTCTCTATTCAGCCTTCAGCGATACTGTCGTAGGGGCTTTGCTCGGACAGGAGGATGATAAAGGAGTCGAACATCCCATATACTATTTCAGTCGAGTACTAAGAAACGCTGAGCTCAGATATCCCAAAGCGGAGAAGGCGTGCCTAGCCCTGATTCATTCCATTCAGAAGTTCAGACACTACCTGATGTCCAACAAGGTAGTACTCGTATCTAAGTCCGACCCTGCGAAGTTTTTACTTTCGAAGTCGGTCTTGATGGGGAGGACAGCTAAGTGGATTCTCTAAATATCAGAGCTAGACATAACGTGCACATTACCGAGATCTATGAAAGGACAAGCCGTTTCTAATTTACTGGCGGCGTTCCCTGGGAAAGGCACTACTATATTACATGAGGATCTTCCCGGATAATTTCCAGAGATCTCCGTTGTCGAAAAAGAGGCGTGGCTACTGTGTTTAGATGGCTCTGCCACTCCTAGAAATAACACTGGAGGAGCAGGCGTGGTCCTAGTATCTCCAATGGGCGAGGTCTTTTCATATTCCTTCAAGTTGGACTTTCAGTGCACCAACAACTCAGCGGAGTATGAAGCCTTTCTCATAGGACTATCAATAGCCAAACAAGAATGAGCCACTCGCCTAGAGATAAGAGGTGACTCAAAACTACTGGTTAATCAGATGAACGGAGTATATGCATTGAAAGAGACAACACTGGCCCCATAGCGATCAGAAGCACAGAGGCTGTTGAACTAATTTGCAGATGCAACCATAACTCATGTTGCTCGCAGCAACAACAAACATGCCGATTGTTTAGCCACGCTAGCGTCAAAATTGTAATTTGAAGGTTTGGAAGAGACTCTGACGGTAAGGAGGAGGACATTGGAATCAACATGGATCTCACAACGCGAAGACATTGGGACCTGTGATTGGAGAACTCCTATCATTTAAGAACTCAGCAGCTCACTTTCTCAAGGAAAGTTTAGTCTCAAAACTCTGCAGAGCTATTTCATGCTTCATGGTATGCTATATCATCGAAACCCAGATGGTTCCCTATCGATATGTCTCGGAGATGAAGAGGCGCGGTTACAGATTAACCGCGTTCATACTAAAACCTGTGGACAAACATTGGTAGTAATGCTCTACCGTCATCTTCAATGCATGGGCTATTATTGGCCAGAAATGGAAGCTCAATCTCGTTTACTCCAGAAGTATTGCACCAATTTCCAAGTGTCGCCACACCAACTGGAGGTCCTCAACGTAAGACATGCTGGGGACTGGAGAGAACCGTACATTAGTTATCTCCGTGATGGAGTAACTCCTGCCAATCAAAGGGTCGTTGTCAAGATGAAACAAAAGGCGAAGCGATTCATACTTCATGAGGGGATCCTATATCGTAAACGTTTTGGAGGTGATCTATTACGGTATCTAGCTAGGGAAGAGGTTTCGACCGTGTTGAAAGGAATGCACGAAGGGGAGCATCAAGGGAAGAGGAAACTATTTCTCCAGATACATAAGAAGTATTATTGGCCGACCATTGAGGATGATGCAGCTTCATTCGTGCAACACCGTCACGAGTGTCAAGTTCACGGGAATCTTGTTCACGCGTCTTCCACTCATTTACACTCGATAAGCAGTCCATGGCCCTTTTATAGCTGGGGACTTGACATTATTAGTAGGATTAATCCATCATCGTCGAAGCAGGACGAGTATATCATAACTGCGACGGAGTATTTTACCAAGTGGGTTGAAGATATCCCTTTACGGTGGACTACAGGAGCAACGATTTCCTCCTTCATCAAATAATACATCATTTGTCGGTTTGGTGTACCCAAGCACATCATCACCGACAATGGAACTCCCTTTGCAAACAAACAGGTACGGGAGCTACTGGAAGAATATGAAATTAAACAGGTCTTCTCCACCATCTAATATCCTCAAGGAAACGGACAAGCTGAGAGAACTAACAAGACACTGATCTGGATTCTCAGTCGAACAGTACTGGCATGAACAACTTCCTATGGAACTATGGGCATATCAGACGGAACCTAGAAGTTCCGTCGGGGTTTCTCCATATTCACTTGTTTACGATGCGGATGCAGTTCTCCCAGAAGAAATCATGATTCCATCAGCAAGAATTGCAGCAGCAAGTGGGGTCCACTGGAGCAAGGCTTAAGCATCTAACTCGAGAATTGCTGAGTTAGATACTCTGGATTCCAGAAGAAGCAAGTCAGAGGAGCACGCTCAGGTATACAGAAACAGGGTTTCCAGGGCGTATGATAAGACTGTAAGGCTACGTGTTTTTGGAATAGGAGATTTAGTCTTGAAGACATCCAAGCATATTCAACAAGACATGTCTGCACCAAAGTTCTCTCCAAAGTGGGAGGGTCCCTATGTGATTACCAAGGCTTACAACACCAGTTACTACAAGATCATTAAGGAGGATGGAGGCAAGTTAGAAACAGTCATTAATGGAAAATGGCTCAAGGCATACCATGCCTGATCATTGTCCCATAACTGTCCCACGACATGACAATGCAGACATTTTCATTATACGTTTGAATTGTCAATTTATTCAAAACAAAATGCTAAAAAAAACTTTATCCATCTGCCAATGCAATCAAAAATGTTAAAAAGGAAAATTGACGATGAAGAAGTGTAGCCTAGAATAGGCCGTCCATCAGATTGTAATTCCTTGAAAACATCATCTTTAACCTAGCATGGTACCTCTCTGTCCTATCCTTGAAGTTTTGAACTGCCTGCTCCACCTTTTTCGATTCCGCAGCCAGAGCCTTTTCCTCCTCCAAGATAGCTTTTATAGCAGGAACAACATTCACGATGATACCAGCTCGATCAACCTTGATGATATCAAGACGCTGCCGCAGCCAGGTCACATTGAACTCCATGGATTCACAGGTAGACACCATGTCCTCCCACTTTTCGATATTTGATTCAGCGACGTTTCGAACGGAAATATTCTCCAGCTCAGCAATCATGGGAAGAAGACAGTTTACTGTAGTAACCAGAGCAGATGAGCAGTGCTGAACTACATTCCTAGTTGCGATGTGGCCATACGTTTTCTATACTTTTGTATACAAAGGCACAAACTCCTTCCGCACTAAGAATCCACCAACACGTCGGTAACAGGAAGACATGCATTTCATGTGTACATCGAATGCAAGACCCGCATTGGGGTATTCGTAAGACGAGATACCCATATCAGCATCTTCAAGGTCCGCAGCGTCAGGTGTGTTCGAGTTTAAAGGAAGAGGATTCGTTAAGTCATCATCATCAATAACCGTTACACATGTTCCAGTAGGGTATCTCTGCAAAAAGAAAAGATCATTTTCCTGATCATCAGGAATAACAAGCAACTATGCGAAGAAGAAAAAGTAAAGAGGGATAAACCGGTATGACCTTCTTGACTCGGAGAACACGAGCATGGGAATCATCATGAAGCCCAGACGCAGATCGTGCACACTTAACAGAAGATCCTGGGTGGTATGAAGAAGATGATCCACTGTTGTTCGACATGATAATGAAACGGAGTTTCTACCAGAGAACCCTATTGTAAAATTTCAAAAAGTGGTTCGAAATATCCAAGCATGCATATATGCTGAGGAAACCCTAAAGGAAGAGTAAAGCAGCCGCAGCGAAGCCTACCCGATATATGAGGATTCAACGCTGACCAGGTCATACTTTCTTTTAAACCATAATCAAATATTGAGAGAACAACAACTATTTGGCAAGAGCAGTGTGTAAACGCCCATGTCGGAGAACCCCAGTGAAAGAAGGCGTCTAAGGGAGGAAGTCATTCCCGCCAAGGCCCGTGGTAACGTATGGAGGATTGCCCATGATTGTTCAGAGTCCCTCCACGTAGACTTCCTTCATCTCTTCCTCTTATGTTATATATGTCACCATCTCATGCCTACCCGATAATAGTGTAACCATCATGTGCTAGGCAGGGGAGTTAATGTTGATGGTGGATTTTAGTTCAGGGCTAAAGTTGTAAAACCAATTTTTTGTGTAACCATCCTGCAGAGGATGAGATTATTTTTTGGGTGATGAATACTTCTTCACTTTACTAATTCACCTAGAATGGAGCATGTAGCAACAATCCCCCGAATATTCTGTGAATTTTAGCATTATTGATTAATGCATAAAACGCCTTGTATTTCCTGTGTTTTTCCTAGCATGACTCTTATTGTTGGTACGGCATGATGACTGATTTTTATTCGCAGAAGAGTAGCATGAATATCCAAGTACCAACAATAAGGCATGCATGAAATACCCGTACAGGATGTAAACTCTCGGTGTGTTATACTAGCCCGATTGAGTGTGTAACTCTCGGTGTGTTATACTAGCCCGATTGAGCGTCTAAACTGTCCATAACAGTCTAGAAACGATCATGATCACCCAACTTCACCAACATGATTGGATGGTCGAGATCGAATCCAATACCCCCAAGCAGGTATTGGAACATTCACTGCCGACCCAACGCGGGCCCCGCGTGATCGGCCTCCCCAAAAGGGCCGGCATAGCTTTCCAAACCGTCCAAACCAAGCAAAATGGAAAAAAAAACCCTAAATTAGGGTTTGCGGCACATTACATGTGTCACAAAATGATCTCAACCATCCATCTTCGCAGGCATAGATGGAGGGTGTAGATGTAGATTCAAAGGGCCCAGAGAATGTCAACACAATCACCGTTGGCCCGCCTATACACATGAACAATCGGCCAGTTACAACCATGTTTGGTTATCCCAATTCGTGCGTGAAAAACAATGCATGAAGCACGGCCGGCCAAAACCCTAATTAGGGTTTGTAACGATCATGAGCGTCTGATTTCTCCTAATCGAATGAAGGGCTTAGGATACAACTTAGAAGGCCCAGTGGGCATCAACATGATCACCGTGGAACCATTTATCTCCTCACCCGACCGACCAAGGCATACCATGCTTGGTTTCTCCAAATCGCACGCCCAAACTAGTGTGGTCACGCTTCCCAAATCACAAAATGATCTTGAACACTCAACTTCGCCGAAAGAATTGAGTGGATTAGATCACGTTTCCATGGGACAGTCAGGTATAGGCATGAATATCATCCTACCACCTACACGCCGGGCCAAACGGCTGAGACCGACCAAGCTTGGTCATCTCGAAACGCGCTCCTTGAAAGTGGCATGCCGCGCGCTTTAGGAATCCTTTGCGGCATAGGATTTCTGTCGCAAAACGATCTCAGCCACTCAACTTCACTGGTAAATTTGATTGGCCTAGATCAAACCTTCGTGGGACAGTGAAGCATTTACATGTACATCAGCATGTCATCTACACGCATGCCTGATCGATCCTCCATGAAATGCCTCCCATACTTGGAATCGACCAAGCTGAAGGAGTACACTCGCGCACCTCCTAAACCCTAATCCGAGGGTCACAAATGTGGGTCTCAAGTCATCTCGTCTGTCCAACTTCGCCATCTCGGACGGACGGCCAAGGATAAGAGTTAGGCGTCCAGTGAAGTATCACCGTGATCACCGTTTTCCACTCTACCACACCATGTGGTCAGCCAAGGGAAGATTTGCTAGTGAATCCTCCAAACCATCACGTGAAGTAGGCATGGCATGGTGCTCAACAGCGATGCTTCATATATGCCGAATACATTCGATGAATAACATGCATATAATGCACACGATACTTTATAAGTATCGACTTCCTAAATAACTTAGTTATTTAACTAGCATTACATGCTACCTTATGTGGGTCCCACAATCCACACACTCGAGACATCAATCATGTCACAAACTGGGGGATACACACTGGGGTATTGGTATGGGGGTTTACAATGTGCAACGTGCCATCACAAGAACATGTCAGGAAGACATGGACGGTTAGTGATGATGGGAGAAGTGGGCAAGATTGATCGTGTGACACTAACACACCACTCCACTACTCTATCACTCCACTTCCTCCACTTCCTACGAGGGATGTGAGAAAGGCTCAAATGACTTGTATAAATATTTTCTCCTCTCTATTTCCAAACAAAAAGCACAACACAGAAATCAAGTGTTAATACAATTATATTCGAAATACCTAGAGCCAGCTTGCATTATTCATAAGCCTGCTCACCTTTCTGTTACAAGTCATAAAACATCCTACACCTTCACAATCTCAACACCTTCTTCGCTTCCCTCCCTAAGATCAACCCCACCTCCTTCACTTTGTGACCGAAACAAGTCTGGAATGGCCATTTCTTGGTTTAGGCCAGAATTCTATAGATTGATCTCTCGAATCAAAGCACTCACCGTGCAATGCATTTTTTTAGGGTTTAGATTCACTTCTCATCCACACACCCCAAATTACCAAAACCAGTAGAAGTAGTTTTTACCCATAAACAGCTGCATATATCATTCTTCAATAAAAACACCTTTTGAGCCATGTTTATATCTTTTGGGTGTATTTTCGATATGAGGAGCTAAACCCCAATACTGGGATGATGGAGGAAGCCATGTTTCACAATTGTTTGGTAATTATAATTGATTCTTATAACTTTTTGCATTGATTTTTAACCGATTTATGATTTTAATTAATTATTTGCGATTTTATTTGAAAGTGTATGCTTAGTCTATGTAGGATCAGAATATCTCCACAGTAGTGATCTTACGAAATGACCATCAAAAGTACACTGTGAAGCCACCGTAGATTAACTACAGAAATGACGTAACGAATGACGACAACTTAAACATGAGAAAAGTGTGATGATCTAGCGAAATTTAGGACGTTTGCGAATTTTAACATTTGTATACTTGCGAAAATACCGCAAGATAGATCCGAAAATAAAGGATAGATTAGCTATCATCCACTATGTAATACACTATATAAGGAGCCGATCAGGCATAAGGAAGAGAGATAATTTTTGGAGTGTTGAGAAAGTTTTGAGGAGAGAGAAAGTCCAAAACATTGTTGTATTTTTTATTTCATTTCCTTCTTGTAAAATTTCTAGATTCAATTAATAAAAAGTGTTGTTATTGATCTTAAGAAATGTGTTGATTGTTATGAATTCTTGTGAGTGATGTATTGTAGGATTTCCTGCAACTACATAATAGCACTAGAAATAGGGACTGGTTGAAGGAATTCTAATTGAATTATGATTTGAAGGAATTTGGGGTAATTGGTGAAGAATTTTACATAGTTTTCAACAGTTCATTAAGATTGAAAAGATGGCTAGAAGAAGAAATGCTTCAAGACAAACAACAACTTTAGAAGGAGTAAGAGGCTTGCTGGAGAAGGAAGAAATGAAATTGTGGAATCTTCAAGAATGAATACAAGAAATAATAGAGAGAATCAAGTTCAACAATCAATTTAGCGTACACCAACGCCAAATAGAACTATAGATTATGACAGAGTGAGTATACACACTTAGAGGTCAGATTCAGCAGAAGAGGTGGAAGAATAACAAAATTAAGAAATGATAGACAAGAAGAAAGAAACCGAGAAGCAGTTGGAAGAGTAATCCATGAAAATAAAGAAATTGGAGCACTAGAGGCATTAAGGCAAATGATACATGAAGAAAGGAGATTAGAAGCGGAAGAACGTGAAAATCTGATAAGGAAAAATCATGAATTGAGAATGGAAAACATGAGGTTACAGAATAGAAGATCAAGACGTACTACAAGATCAAGCTCAAGATCAATTAGAAGTGAAGTGAGACGAAATTCGCCTATGGTAAATATTGGAGAAAGAAATCAAGAAGAAATACAAAATCCAAATGAAGAACATCGCGAAAGGAGAGAAATAATTAAAGATCGTTACATCCCACAAGGCAAAATTCTCCAAAATGGACAAAACAACAGGAATCAGGAGAATGGACGACGTCAGGAACGAAATAATCAAGATGGCGAAGAAAATCAGGAAGAATGAATGAGAATATTACATGGGAGAGAAATTCAAAGAAATCAACAAGTAATTGAAGATGAAATCGAGAGACATTATGCCGAACAAGCACGTCTAGCTTGCGAAAGGGAAAGGTTGAGAGCAGAATTGGAAGAACAAGAGCTCCAAGAGGCAATACGCCAGAACAATCATGATAATCGAGAAAGAAGACGTGAACAAAATCGCAATAATGGAAATATCAATGAGTAATATGATAGAATACAAAGGAGAGCTGAAAGGCAACAAAGAGAATTTATAAGGAATGACCAAAATCGCAGAGGAGAAAATGAGAGGTACAATCATCTGCGAATTCATGAAGGAGATGAAAGAGGAGATCGCAGGGAAAGACGGGAAGAAAATAATGAAGAATAAGATCAAAATTTCGCAAGACAAGACAGACATGAATGTAGAAGAAGAGAAGCAAAATTAAAGATACCAATGGACCAAAATCCTGGAATAAATGATCAAATATTAAAAGAATTAGCGGAGATGAGAGGAATGCTAAATAACAGAAAAGAAGGAGGCATAAGACAATTGGATGAAGCTATAGAAGAAGCTGCAAAAACTCCATTCACACAAGAAGTACAATTAGGAGGAATACCCCCAAAGTGCAACCTTCCTGCGTTAACTAGCATCTTTGAAGAGACAACTTGTGCGATTCAACACATTAAAGCTTATGTGAGATGTATGCTACAGTGGGAAAAATCATGATGTTGTATTGTGCAAATATTTTGCTTCAAGTCTAATGGGAGAGGCCTTAAAGTGGTTTGAAGGTTTACCAAACAATACTAAAACATTTTTCAACCATTTGCAGACTACGTTCTTAGGGGCGTATATAAGTAATAATTCCTCGTGACCTGGTATTGAAGATGTGTTTGGATTAAAACAAAGGGTTGGCGAAAGTTTGAAGCATTTAACCATAAGGTGGAAGACAATGTGTAGTGATATGGTTGGTCGTGTGGATGAGAGATATCTCATTTTATCATTTATTAATGCAATGTTCGCAACCAATCTGCTGTATATTCAAATTTTCAGAGTCAAGAACACGATCACAATGACTGAATTGTGAGAGATTCAGGAAGAGTATATTGCTCTTGAAGAAAAATAGAATGATATGGAATCATACCCAGTTGCGAATACAAGTTCAAAAGAAGCGAACCCAAGATTGTTACCCAAGTTGATAAACACAGTGGCGAGCACTTCGCAAGGACAACAAGAGAGGATAATGGAGAACAGTCAGCAGAAAATATGGGAAATTGTGACCAAGAAGAATTCGATAGAGAAAGAAACTTCTATAACCGAGGTGGAAACAACAAAATTCCAAGACTTGATCAGCCGCAAGAAACATATGGAGGTCAAAGGAAAAATTATCACAAAGGCCAAGGAAATCATAAGATTATATGGGAAGAGATCAAGATGCCACCTCTAAGTGCTAGTGTAGAAAAAATATGAGAATCTATAATATTGATGGAGAATATACCAGCACCCTGGAACATGGGAAAAGAGCCACCTCCAAATCACCGAAGTTAAGAATCTTGTTCTTACCATCATTTTCATGGACATTCAACAAATGACTGCAGAAATATAAAAAGAATCATTCTCAGAATGATAGATCAGGGAAAATTAAATCATTTTCTCATGAGACAACCTCAATCTCAACCGTTACCACCTCTACCAGAAGTTCGCAGAGTTAATACAACAAAGGGAGGAGAAACATTTGTAATAGAAGTTGGAGCAAAGGCGAAGAATCTATTTTGTCACTCTATTATACATTCATACAAAACGATTGAAGAATTTCACGATAATGTTCTAAGCAGATCTTTCGCAAGAGATACCGATGAGAGAGAAATAATGAACATTACGAAGGTCTCGCCGTTAAAAGACTGGCAAAAGCAGACCATTTCCTTCATCGCAGAAGAAGTACCTGAAGGTGGAGAAATGCACGAAAACCCATTATGGTGAGATTAGAGATTAATCCAAAACCAAGTGATGATGAAGATGATGAAGCTGAGGACTCATGGGAAATCAACAGAGTTTTAATTGATACTGGAAGTTCTGTGGATATCCTGTTCTATCATGCTTATAAAACTATGGGTGGAAAAGATGAATATTTGATACCTTCAACTTACAAAATCTATGGTTTCAACGGAACTGCTAATTGATAGGTGTGGAATACACCTAATTTACTATCTAGTAGTTATGCTTTCTTTGTTATTTTTCTTGTAAATTATGTATTTTACGTGTGTTTCTGAGTTATTAGGTACTCTGAAGTCGCACAGGAGAAAAGAAGAAAAAATCACCCAATTTGAGTAAAAAGGGAAGAATTGTCATTTCATAGGGCGAGCACTATCTGGGGTCAAGTTAAGGTTAAGGGGTGACTCTTTTTTGGAGAATAACTAAATACAACTCAGATAAGGATAAGGGGAAACTCATTGGGTGTCTATATTCCAGCTCAGTGGGTGCAAAAATCCGCCCCAATACTTATACCCTAATTCATTAAAGAAGATATCATCTTCTCCTCTTTCCTCTCTTTCACCTGAAATTGAAAAGCAGGGCTGCTGATACTAAAACTGAGAGGAGGAATTAAATCGAGGAAGATGAAATTGATGGAGGATCGAACTGGTGTTGGTTTAAATTAGGGTTTGAAGAATTAGTTTGTCGCTGCCATAGTCACAAATCAAAGAAGAAGATGTAACTGATGAACTGATGGTTGCAGTAGAGAATTGAAAGAGAAAGAAAGGGGATCTGAGATTCAGATGGTAATGATGATGAACTGAGTTCAAAGATGCTATTGACAAAGCAACGAGTTGATAAGAGTTCGGTTATTGGAAATCAGACCGAGAAGATGATGGAAATGACGCAGATTCAAGATAGATATGCTGATTACTAAAATGGGTTGTGGGAAAAGTGATTTTGGCAGTCATTGAATGAAGCAGTAAACATAAGATGGATAAATTTAGAAATTAGGGTTTGTGTTCTCAAAGATAGAAAGGTAATCTGAGATTGAATGGGTTTGTGAGACAGCGAAGACAAATTCTAAAGACTTTGGTAACATCTGAGACTCGAATTGAAAGATGGGTTTAGTTGTGGATTGAGTTGGTTGCTACTATTGGAAGTTGGTGATGCTGTGAATTAGATGATGGGTTCGATTTGTTGTCGAGATAAGGAATTGAAGATGTTGCTGCTGTACAGGGAACGATGGAGCAATTGTGTAATTGAATTGTCTTAAATGTATGTTAGGATGCCGCAGGAACTGAAGGCCAAAAGAATGGCCTGAAAATAGGCCGGAAATGCCCAGAAAACAGAGGAGACTCTGTCGGATTCTATACTCCGACGAGTCAACCCATTGAGTTCGAGCTGTAATAAATCATCCAGTTAGACCGAGTCAGAACAGCTGTCTTGGCTGACTACCTCTCACTTGACCTGCTGACTAACGAAGACCGTTATCTTGACCGTTATATTTGACGTAACCGTAACAGAATATTCCGTTGATGACTTAGAATCTCAAGTAACAAACGGTGACGGAATCCGGCTTATTTCCGGCCAAAAACCCAGTTTTCCGGCGAACCAAAAGTTGCAGAATTTTGTGTGAATTTCTCTCATGAGATGTGAAGACTTGGGTTTGGAATTGAATGAAGAATTGAGCTTGGATTTGGAAAGAGGAGATGGAAGATTTGAGAAAGACTTGAATTTGGAAGTTAAGCTACAAAGGGAAAGGGATTCTATTCCTTGGAAGATATGGAGAACATTGAAGCCTATAAATAGAGAAGTTCTCTACTTTTCTATACACACTAAGATACACTTACACACAACTTGTGCACACTTTTGCACACCTTTTACACACACAACACTTTTCTTTTCTTTATTATTATTGTGTGAACTCTTTAGCATGAGTAGCTAGTTTTATTATTGATTGAGGATGAATTCCTAGTTCTTAACATATGATTTAAGTTTTTGTTTCAAATCTACTTTGAATTTTCACATGATTATCGTTTGTTTTTACTAATAGGAATGTGTATACATTCATGGTTGATTGATAGATTGTTTAGGTGGCCAACTAAATTGATTTGTTAATTTGATCTAAAGCTAGTGAAAGTTAGCGGATAAGTAATCGTTTCTTGACTCTTTACACAAGTAAAAAACACAAGACCTTGCGGAGGGATTCCGTGGAGAAATTGTGTGTGAAAACAACGCTAGAAAGTAGACCAAGTGAACCAAGTCTAACTACTAGTACTTAACCTAAATTTATAAATCTTAATGCGTTCGGGGAATTACATCTTGTAAGCGAACCTCAAGGTGGTTCTTTTGAATAGAATCTGATAACTAAGCGAACCTGTTACTCAGTGAAATAAGGAATTTTGGGGTTAGCTAAGCGAACCTGCTATCATACGGTTGGTGATAATCTGTGACTAATAAGAAGTGGAAAGTAACATAACTTGAATCATTGTTTTGCAACGAAGAAGGAATCCTTGATCTACTTTATCTTTATTGATTTCCTTTATCTTTTTAATTGCTTTGTTTATTTATTTTATTTACTTTCTTTTGCTCTTAAAATCTAAAACCAAAACCCCCCTTTTTGTGACATTATAAGACAACTAAAACCTCTTGCTCCTCGTGGGAACGATCTTGACTACCCTATATTACTTGTTAATTAGGTGTTAAATATTAATTAATTTGTTGTAGTTATGACATGCATCAAATTTTGGCACCGTTGCCGGGGAGCAGCGGGCGATTTTAGTTGTTTTTATTTTTATTTTTTCTTGCTTTGTTAGATTCTATTATCGTATCTAACTTAGTTTTTGAGATTTTTTTTTCAGGTACCGGTTTTCCATGTATGGTGGACAAGAGCAAGCATATTACAAAAATCAATACGGTTTTCAACCTCAACATTATGGCAACATCCAACCATCCTTAGGATACAATCAAAACCACTCTTTTGGCTATGATCAATATCCTACGGAACCTTATGGATACTCTCATATATATCAAAAACCTTGTAATGGGTATGTAAGTCAAGAACCAAGGTGGGATAAATCTACTTCTAATTGGCTTCATTCGAGTTGTATGCAGATTATCAATGAATTGCAAGACTTGCGGAAAATACTAGACCGTGAAAGAAAGAACGTCGCACAAACCAATTTTTGCAACACTTTTTCTTACCCGACTCCGGATCGTAGTTATGATCATTCACCCATTAAAAGGGAAGAGTCATGGGAAAGAGAACCTATTGTAGCCAACGGTGTTAAGCGTGTGAACGTAAGGAAACTTGCACAAAAATTATATAAATTGGAAGATGATGGAGACTCGGAAGAGCTTGTCGCAGAAATTAGTAGGACCATTCATATGGAAATTAAACGACGTCGGGATAAAGGTTATGAAACCGATGAAGATTATTATTATGGTGATTCCGATAATGAAGATGATTGTGTTGAAAAGGACCAACCTTTGGAGACTTTTGATAACGCTAGTGTAGATTACTCGAGCCTTGATCTTAATAATGATCAATCACCTATTCAAAATGTAGAGCTTGAGGAAGATGCATTTAGTGCTTGGAAAAAATTCCTTAGGGAAAGATATGAGTCCGTGGAAGTGTATGAGCGTTGCAACAATGATGAAGTTATTCCAACTCCGGATCATAATAACGATCCTTCACCTATTCAAAAGGAGGAGATTGGGTATGACTCACCTATTGTTGTAAACGGTGTAACACCCTCACAAGTAGATCTTACAATTTACACCGAAGAAGATTTTATGAGAGAAGAATGACCCGATTTCGATGATGAAGATGTTGAAGAGATGATGCTCGTTAATGAAACCAAATTTATTGATTTCGTGGAAGACCCAATTGAACTTGCTAATGATTTTAGTGATGCCGAGACTTTGGTTAAGGTAGAAAATGATGAAGAATGGTTGCAAAGTTTGATAGAGGACCATGATATGCAAGAGGTAAGTAATTCACTCGAATTTTTTAAGGATGAGGAGGATACCGTAATATAAGAAATTGTGCAAGGTTTGTCCAACCCTTTGCATATTGATTCTTCTCCTTTACCTCTTATTGGTTTGAATGTATGTGCTTCGAAAGTATTTTTGAATGACTTTGTTTCTCGATATCCACCATTGGAAACACTTGATGCTAACACTATGCAGGTTTTCCAAGAGGAATACATGGAAGTTCCCAAATTCTATGTTCTTTATACACATTCGGGTGTGGACAAGACTAAGTGTGGGGGAAATTTCTATCGAGCAATAACTTTACTATTCTTTTCTTGTGCTAACATTTGTATGAAGCTATTATTTTCAAAACAGGTACTATGGATGGATCCCCAAATTTTCCAATTGTTAGTATATGGGGAGTGAATCTTACAAGATCCAAGTCGGGCCGTCGACTTTAAAACAAGCGCTTAATGGGAGGCAACCCATAGGTTTTGTATTTCTTATCCTTTTATTTTGATTTTTATTTTTGTTATTTATTTTTTATTTTTCCATATCATATTAAGATTTCCCACCTTGACTTTGCTTGGACGATTCAATTACATTGAGGACAATGTAAGGTTTAAGTGTGGGGGAGTGGCTAAGCATATATTTTTGCATAAAAAAAATTGCATAAAACCTCCAACTTTTAAATATTTTAGAGTCACAAGCATACTTCTAGGTATGTTTACATAGAGAATTCTGACCGACATAACTGAACTTGGAAGTGTTAGGGAACTACGTTCGATTTCTTGCTTGTTAGAGTGTTAAATAATGGATTTAATCATGCCGGTGATGCAAATTAGGAGCAGAGAAGAATGCATTATTAGAGTTGTTGATCAATAATTAGAGGAGACTACCCATTTTCATATCATGTGAGGCACCGACCAAAAAATTCTTCCCTGACTAAAGAGATTCTTTTGAGTGTGTGTCACCGTACGTTAATTCCGGGTAGAATGGTGAGCTACCCAACTTCGCACCAATTTTTGATCTCTTGAGTGCTAATTTTTATCAATCATGAGGGTGACGTCTATGGATGAAAGCCTCCTTCTTATAGTTCGATTTGCAGTTAGCACCATTCTCTCTCTCGACAACAACGGGTCCATAGAAACACCACATTCATCAACAACAAGGGAGCGACATCAAAATCTACAAGGAAAGTTGAAGATGTTCAAGGTTTACAAGCAACAATGGAACAAGAAAAGAGAAAATTTCAAATCCAAGTAAAGCAACATACAATGAGCAGATTTTTACATACAAGTTGAAGACTTATTTACAATAGCGAAGAAAATCAAAAGGTGAGAATTATTGAAGTTTATGATTTCGAGGCGATACAAGTTGTGAAGAATCAAGCGGTAAAGTACTTTTCCATGGCCATGGTTGTTTTATTTTTCACTTTGTTTTGTATTTTGTTTCTCTTGTCATGAAAAAATAAGTATAGAAAAAATAAAAATAAAAAAAATGAAAAATGAAAAATGAAAAATGAAAAATAAAAAATAAAAAATAAAAGAATTTTTTTTTTTGAAAAATATGAGACAAGAGAAATATCTATTATTGTTTTGTTTTGAATAAGCCGTGGAGAAGGAAAATCTATAAGCAAGTTTCAAGCGACAAGGATTTTAAGGAAAAAGGTTACAAATTGTCAAGAATTTATGAAGTTCAAGTGTTTATCATCAATAGTTGAAGCCGAAGACCAACAAGATGAAGACGAGGAGAGGAAGACGTTTCTATTGGATTCTGTGAGAGTGGTGTTATCATAATTGGAAATCGTATGTGAAGGTAAGTAAGTAATATCATCCTCGATAATAGTGGTTGATTTCCTTTCTTAGAGATCGTCATAAAAAATGGTTTTTCAAAATGCTAAAAGATGTGGTTTTTTATGATATTTCGGAAGTTGTCCTTCCCACCATTCAACGTGTTGCAGGAATTCTCTCTTCATTCCTACCTGCGAACATGTGAGACCCATAAAAAAGCCGTCTTTTTGAGTGCAATTATCACAAAACCCTTTTTGGTGAGGCAGAAGTCGAGGCAAAATGCTTATTGATCGTTTCTCAAACACGTGTTCTCTCATTATGGTGTGGTTATTTCTCACTCAACATTTAAGAATGAGAATATGTCCTTTAGTATTTCTAACTTCTTATTACTAGTATGCAGAAACTTTATGTCCTCATAGCTCTTTGGATGCTTGGGACGCTGGAACGCTTTGAAGTTGTAAGTTTTAGTTTGATTTGCTCGAGGACTAGCAAAGTCTAAGTGTGGGGGAATTTGATAGGTGTAGAATACACTTAAATTACTATCTAGTAGTTATGCTTTCTTTGTTATTTTTCTTGTAAATTATGTATTTTACGTGTGTTTATGAGTTATTAGGTACTCTGAAGTCGCACAGGAGAAAAGAAGAAGAAATCACCCAATTTGAGTAAAAAGGGCAGAATTGTCATTTCATAGGGCGAGCACTATCTGGGGTCAAGTTAAGGTTAAGGGGTGACTCTCTTTTGGAGAATAACTAAAGACAACTCAGATAAGGATAAGGGGAAACTCATTGGGTGGCTATATTCCAGCTCAATGGGTGCAAAAATCCGCCCCAATACTTATACCCTAATTCATTAAAGAAGATATCATATTCTCCTCTTTCCTCTCTTTCACCTGAAATTGAAAAGCAGGGCTGCTGATACTAAAACTGAGAGGAGGAATTAAATCGAGGAAGATGAAATTGATGGAGGATCGAACTGGTGTTGGTTTAAATTAGGGTTTGAAGAATTAGTTTGTCGCTGCCATAGTCACGAATCGAAGAAGAAGTTGTAACTGATGGTTGCAGTAGAGAATTGAAAGAGAAAGAAATGGGATCTGAGATTCAGATGGCGATGATGATGAACTGAGTTCAAATCTGCTATTGACAAAGCAACGAGTTGATAAGAGTCCGGTTATTGGAAATCAGATCGAGAAGACGATGGAAATGACACAGATTCAAGATAGATCTGCTGATTACTAAAATGGGTTGTGGGAAAACTGATTTTGGCAGTCATTGAATGAAGCAGTAAACAGAAGATGGATGAATTTAGAAATTAGGGTTTTTGTTCTCAAAGATAGAAAGGTAATCTGAGATTGAATGGGTTTGTGAGACAGCGAAGACAAATTCTAAAGACTTTGGTAACATCTGAGACTCGAATTGAAAGATGGGTTTAGTTGTGGATCGAGTTGGTTGCTACTATTGGAAGTTGGTGATGCTGTGAATTAGATGATGGGTTCGATTCATTGTCGAGATAAGGAATTGAAGATGCTGCTGTTGTACAGGGAACGATGGAGCAATTGTGTAATTGAATTGTCTTAAATGTATGTTAGGATGCCGCAGGAACTGAAGACTAAAAGAATGGCTTGAAAATAGGCCGGAAATACCCAGAAAACAGAAGAGACTCTGTCGGATTCTCTACTCCGATGAGTCAACCCAGTGAGTTCGAGCTGTAATAAATCATCTAGTTAGACCGAGTCAGAACAGCTGTCTCGGCTGACTACCTCTCAATTGACCTGCTGACTAACGAAGACCGTTATCTTGACCGTTATATTTGGCGGAACCGTAACAGAATATTCCGTTGATGACTTAGAATCTCAGGTAACATGCGGTGACGGAATCCGGCTTATTTCCGGCCAAAAACCCATTTTTCCGGCGAACCAAAAGTTGCAGAATTTTGTGTGAATTTCTCTCATGAGATATGAAGACTTGGGTTTGGAATTGAATGAAGAATTGAGCTTGGATTTGGAAAGAGGAGATGGAAGATTTGAGAAAGACTTGAATTTGGAAGTTGAGCTACAAAGGAAAAGGGATTCTATTCCTTGGAATATATGGAGAACATTGAAGCCTATAAATAGAGAAGTTCTCTACTTTTCTATACACACTTAGATACACTTACACACAACTTTTGTACACTTTTGCACACCTTTTACACACACACACAACACTTTTCTTTTCTTTATTATTATTGTGTGAACTCTTTAGCATGAGTAGCTAATTTTATTATTGATTGAGGATGAATTCCTAGTTCTTAACATATGATTTAAGTTTTTGTTTCAAATCTACTTTGAATTTTCACATGATTATCATTTGTTTTTACTAATAGGAATGTTTATACATTCATGGTTGATTGATAGATTGTTTAGGTGGCCAACTAAATTGATTTGTTAATTTGATCTAAAGCTAGTGAAAGTTAGGGGATAAGTAATCGTTTCTTGACTCTTTACACAAGTAGAAAACACAAGACCTTGCGGAGGGATTCCGTGGAGAAATTGTCTGTGAAAACAACGCTAGAAAGTAGACCAAGCGAACCGAGTCTAACTACTAGTACTTAACCTAAATTCATAAATCTTAATGCGTTCGGGGAATTACATCTTGTAAGCGAACCTCAAGGTGGTTCTTTTGATTAGAATCTGATAACTAAGCGAACCTGATACTCAGTGAAATAAGGAATTTTGGGGTTAGCTAAGCGAACCTGCTATCCTACGGTTGGTGATAATCTGTGACTAATAAGAAGTGGAAAATAATATAACTTGAATCATTGTTTTGCAACGAAGAAGGAATCCTTGATCTACTTTATCTTTATTGATTTCCTTTATCTTTTTAATTGCTTTGTTTATTTATTTTATTTACTTTCTTTTGCTCTTAATATCTAAAACCAAAACCCCCCTTTTTGTGACATTATAAGACAACTAAAACCTCTTGCTCCTCGTGGGAACAATCTTGACTACCCTATATTACTTGTTAATTAGGTGTTAAATATTAATTAATGTGTTGTGGTTATGACACGCATCACTAATAAACCTAAAGGTGAAGTCACTATGCGTATTCCATTGAAAGGAATATCTTCTGAAATTATGTTATGTGTTGTCAACGTGGAGTCACCATACAATGCCTTAATTGGGATACCTTGGCTACATGGGATTCTAGGCGTAGCATCGACATTTTATCAGTGCATCAAGTTCCCTCATCTGAGCGGAGTTGGCATTATAAAAGGAGATTGGATTGAGGGAAAGAAGTGTTAAGAAATAGATGTTGAGTCATGCGAAGAACGAACTACAGAGAAAGAGAATTGGAGACGTAACATCAAAGGAAAGCAGAGAAGTGAGAGATTGATGGATGATGCAGTAGAGAAGAGAAAATAAGAAATGTTGCGAAGTAAATGTTTGTTGAAAATAAGAAGTGGCGAAACGTTAGCAGAAAGCAAGAAAGCCGCAGAAAATATCAATGATGCAGAGGCAGAAAGCGGCAAAGGTAAGAAACTTAGAATTTGATATCAGAATAAAATTGAGAAAAGAAAGAAAAATGTATGACTGATTTGTTACAAAAAAATTCAAAAAATATATTTTATGTAATGACAAAGACGAGAATTGAGAAATTACAATAAGAGCTGAAATGCAAAAATAGAATAATCAGAACAATCAGAATAGGGCGAACCTACTATGGCATGCACCCTAGTTCGCGAAATCAAAATTTCGCAAGAGGCAAATGTAATACATAAAGTGCGTCATAGAAGGGGGTACATTTTGCATGGCTCAGTGAAAAGGTTACACCACTACTGGAACCTGAGTCATGTAGATTTGGGGTCAATAAAAACCCATCCAAGAGAGACACCTTGGGTTCTCAACTTGAGCATATGACTTTAGTTGGGAAACTAGGGTAATAAGGACTCTCCTAAGGAGTGCATAATATGACCAAGGCGCCGAGGTACACAGTTGAGTCAAGAGTGCCAGGGGCGTCTGGAGCGTACCTTGCCATTCTTGACAAGTCTTGGCTATAATGCATTCGGCCTGAAGAAAACCCCACTTGGGGTGCAGTCTCGTAACCATATTCCATATAGGCAAAAGGGATAAGAGGATGCGAAAACAAATAGTTTTTGTCAAGACTGGATGGGAGAAGCTAGCCTTGTATGGAATAAGTACGTCTCCTTGAAGGGGAAACCAGGGGAATATAAGGGTGGCACCCTCCATTAGGGAGATGATAAGTGTCTTAAGACGCAAATGTCATGATGCTTTATTTTCGCAAGAATATTTAGGCTTGTCATATTTGTGCGACAATCCTGAAGGCAATAATACAAAATAAAAATATAAGACGAGATCAATGGGTCAGTACATGGAAGTGTAAGGACGTCCTGCGATTTCGTCGCAAGACGACAATGTCATGGGGTTTTATTTTCGCTAGAATATTTAGGCCTGTTATATTGTCGCAGCAAAAATCATAAGAGAAAAAGGTTAAGGCAAGATCAAGGGGTGTTTGCATGAAAATGCAAAGATGTCCTGCGATTTTATCGCAATGACAAGAGGTGGCAAAATAAGACCTTTACTTAGGAAGGCAAAATAAGACCACATCAGAATACAAGAAAAATTGCAATTCTAAAATATGTGATTGCGAGATTATACAGAAATAACTACGAGATTTGGGAACGCATATACTGAAAAATTTCGCAATAATCTTACTGTACAAAGGTAACTTGCTTAATCTCTCATTTGAACACAAATAACAGAGGCAAGTATGGGAATGCATAAAATGAGGATATGTTATTTGTCTCCATATAATAGATTTACGCACAAAGTGAAAAATAAATTATATATTGATTAATCATATTACGAGAAAGAATTGTTTTTCTAACATATGTAGAAAGAAACAAAAGAAATAGAACTTGTATTGAAGACTGAAGAAATTCGCAGTGACAAATTACAAGAATGGAAGATTAAAGGACAAATATACAGATAATACAAAAAGTCAAAGAAGGAAGCAAAAATCATTTCTTGGCTGATTCTGCATCATCCTCATCAGACTCTTCTCCTTCCTCACTAGCGTCAAACTCTTATTCTTCTACATCTTCATCAGATTCTTCTTATTCGCTAGCATCACTATTAGAGATTACCAAATCAGGAGTGTTCTTTGGGACTTCATCGAAAAGACTAGGATATGTGGAATGCGGAATGCTATTGTCATCACAAATCATTTTAATAGTCTAGTTGCGAAAAAGAGTAGCATCATTTTAAAAGTTCGCAACAGTAATTTTCGATTGGCTCTTAAGCTTAGAACATTTATCATTGCGAGAAGCAAGATCCTTTGCGAGCTGCCCCTTCTCAGCCTCAAGTTCTTCAATTCTTTTGTGAAATATCTCTTCAGCTTCTGCGAAAATATAACAATAAATTAGCAACTTGGTGGTAATTTATGAAAAACAAACAATTAAATAAAGAAGAGCATTTGACAACCTTCTATGTCAGAAATCATATCTCTAACCAAGGATGTGCTTTCAGTATGGAGACTAACATCTACACCTAAATTATTTCTGGCGTTATCTAAAACTTTCGCAGCCCAAGCGAATTCATCATCATTATGTATTAGAAGACATGAGCGAACTTGACTCTCTCTTTCACTAAGTATAGCGTTTTGGTGAATAGCTTCATCTCGTTCAATTTGAATCTCAAGAAGAGCTTCATGGAATTTCGCTAAAGTTTGAGCACCTTGGAGAGCAATACGATCTTTTTCATCTATGAGACTACTATTCTTGGTCTTTAAACTATTAATTTCCTATTTAGAGTTAAGATAGAAATGTTTAAATTTATTGGCTAAGCCCAAGATGGATCTATGGTCAATCTCTAAGAGGCGAAGTTTGGATCTGAGTTAATCTATGAAAAGGGACTTAATCTTGTCATTTGAAAAACTATTTAAAGAATTATTAAGGAGTTCAAGAAGGGTATCATTATCTATGGGTTCGGGAAAATAATGAAGAACGGTAGTTTCATCAGAAAGACCATAAACGTCTGCGAAAATGGTAAATCATATGAGGAAAGATAATGAGAAAACGAAATGAAGAAAAGGAAGAAAATCTATATACCATAGAGTTGCTTATTGGCATCTTGAAGACTAGATATTTTGTTCTTCTGAGTGGAATTTTCAGAATCCAGCTGCTTATTATTTTCGCGAAGATCAACAGCTTCAGTCTCCAGTTCTTCGTTTCTCTTGCGAAGTTCAAGACTCTTCTTCTCAAGAGCAGCATGCCTTCTTTCCCAATCTGAGGCAACAACGAAAGAAGCTCTTCCAGTCTGCGAAAGAAAGCAAAAATAATCAAGATAGATATAATTTTGAATTATAAGTATGAAGAAAAAAAAAGAGATGAAAGCGTACCAGAATACCAAGTGAGTTCAGAAAGTCAGGAGTCACTGATCTAGAAACTCTGCGAAGAGAACTATCACCATCCAATAGAGTGGAGTCACAGATATTCGCAAGAGCTTTGCATGTATTGGTGAGATTGTCATTACCAATCCCTTGCATGGAATTAGAAAATATGCTAGAGAATTGTGTCATTGAAGACTCAGAAGAGGCGCCTTCCTTTGTGAATACAACATCGTCATTTGTACTCTCATCAGAATGGGAACTTGAGGGAGATGGAGAATGAACTTTTCTTTTCTTTGAAGACGGGGAAGTGGATTTTTCCTTGCGAAGAGCACTTTTTTCCTTGCCTTTGGTCTTCACAGCATTAGACCCTTCTTCTTCCGCAACTACAACTCCAATCTACGCACACGAATGAAGATAAGAAACAGAGGCAAAAATATTGTTAAAAATGGTAAAGGAGTATTTCTTACTTCATTCGTGATCGAGCGAAGTGCTGCTAGGGTGCTTGACTTGCTAGTTCTCTTGTAGCTTCTTCTTAACTTGTTAATCTGAAGTTTTCGCAAAGTTAATAAGTATAAAGAGGAATGAAGATAATAGACTGAACGAAAGAAACATACCTCTTTCTCTTTCTCTGGCCAATTAAATACCCAAGGTTAGTAAGTATCGAGATTCGCAGGAAGCATGTTTGAACCAAAAACATAAGGGCCCATCAGAATCAGTGGAAAGACGCACCACTTTTCATCTTTGGATTGGCAAGGAGTTTTATTCTTTCCAGAATGCCATTCAATGTCATGTATAGGCTTTTTATCATCATCAACATTTTCCTTCCTCTTCAAGCGAATACCCCAGCGAGTTTTGACGTTCTTCATAGGTATTAGTTCATAATTATCAAAGAATCTTTCTGCGGTGTATTTTTCGGGAATAATTTCTAATTCCTTAAATTCGGTATCCCTAACATCTTCTGAATAAATAGACCCTTTGCCAGCACGACGGTTGGAGAATTCAAGCATTAAGCAAATGCAATCCCCACTTAATTGATATATTTCCCGCGAGAACTTCGCATGGGAGAGTATTTCATAGAATAAAGGAAGGTTAGGATCATAAAGAGGGAAAGGAAGGCCAGCGAGAATCTGACCCAACGAAACTATGATCTCTTTATCATTACAATGATGATCAGAAAATAACTTAGCAGAAAGAATGGAAGTGGCTTCTTGATGAGGAATAGTGGATAATGTGAAACTTTTATTTTGGAAATCTTTCTGAATTCCCTCAAGAGAAATTTTAGCCTTATGACCACTTGGAGGCATTTTAAGTATGGGAATGAATGAGAAGTTAAAACTCTAAAAAGAAAGAAACAGGAAAAGTTACAGCAGCAGCAGATGCGGAATTTACGGAAGAACAGTAAAGTTGCAGAGAAGTTAAAAAAGAAGTAAAAAAAAGAGAAGAGAAGAATGATAATAATATATATAAAGAGAAGAGATCGAGAAGATAAACACACTTAATGCGAAGAGTAGCAGTGAATGGTTTAGAAATAGCGGTTGAAAAGGACGTGTCAATAAATGGGTGGAAGAAAAGACACGTGTAATAAATACTGCGTAGAATACATAATCGTGTCAGTACAAAAATGTAGTTGCAGGAATTCCTACACTACACCCCTGATAAGAATCTACAGAAATTGAATTAAGTTTGAGAATGAATTACGACACTTTTTTATTATTCTAACTTTTGAATTCTTTACAAAAGACATAAGAACTCAGAAGTACAAATTTCTTTCTAGAGTTTCTCTCTCCTCAAAACCTCATCAACTCTCCAAAAGACATTATCCTTTTCTGAACCTAACGAACCCTTTATATAGGGTTTTACATAGTGGATGACAACTAAGTTTTCCTCCTTTTTCGGATATACTTTGCGATCTTATCGCGATTGTTATAATATTCTCTCTCGCAAAATTGATAACCATCGCGGGATAAACATACTCTCTTTGTATTTATTCTATCGTCAGCTTCTTTTGGATTCTTCTGTGACGCTCGCAAAATGTCGTTAAAGAATCTTTTGTGACGCTCGCAAAAGTGTTGTTAATATCGCAGAAATAGTGTTGTAGCGATATTCTGGTCCTACATCTTGCCTCTTCTCATGTATTTTCTGCGAAGAAGAGAAGATCATGAGAATCTTTTAGAATGCCGTAACTGCATATCTTTTCAGACTTCTCTGTTCTGACACGTTTCTGTGTCCTTCGCCAGCTGTTTTCACGTATTCTTTCTTCTAATAAATTTTTGACATGTCCCTTCTAACCGCTGCGATCTGACGACCCACGTCTTTTCTTTGCATTAATTACCTTCATCTTTTTCGAGAAATTTCTTATTCTATAAATACTTCTCTCATTCCTTTCTTTTTCTCTTGTACTTTCTTCTTCTCTCTCTCCATAACCTCTCTGCAAATTTACTGTTCTTCCGCGAATTTCGCTTCTGTTATCGTTGTGGTTTATTCCTTATCTTTCAATCTTTTCTCCATTCCCATACTTTAAAAATGGTTATCGCTGGTGCTAAAAACTTGATTGCTTTTGGTGATATGCAAGGAAAACTCAGAAGCAAAGGTTTTACTCTATCTAAAATTCCAAATCAGGATTCTAGATCTGAACTTACTCTTAAATTATTTACTGATGATCAATGTTCTCGCGAGAAAGTTATAGTATCGCTAGGACAACTTGAATCCGGTTTTCCCATTCCTCTCTATGACCCAGAACTTCCCATATTTTATCAAATAATTTCTGACAATAGGTTTTCGCGAGCGATATATCAATTGGGTGGATATTGTATCCTATTGTTGCTTGAATATGCCTCTCGCGGAGCTGGAAAAGGGTCTCGCTACCCTGAAGATGTGAAGAATCCACAATTTGAAGATGTACCCATTGTTTCTGCGGATTATACTGAGGACAACTTCTTTATAAATTATAAAATAGTCCCAATGAAGAGGGATATCACCTGCTGGGGTGTTCGTTTGAAAAAAGAGAAGGTCGCTGGTGACAAAGCTCCTATGTTGGATATTGATTTTCATACATCTACCAACCAAGGTCCTTTCCATTCTAGCGATGAAAAATGGTTCATCTTTCCATTATGTCTTGAAGGTCCTTATATATCCGGTTCTCTCCCATTACCTGCGAATCTCTCAGAGTATGAGCCATGGGTCTTCAACTGGCCTAAAAGATCTAAAGAAGTATATTCTCTTAACTTTTTACATTATTATTATTTACTGTCTTCTTTATATTCTCGCTAACTGTTTTGATCTTTCTCAGATTGATAGAATGAAACTCAGCTATCAAACTTTTAGGAAACCCAGCACCTTCTTAGCTCTTAAATATTTCACGGATGAAGTAAGAAATATTTCCTCACAAATTTTAACAATATATTATTGCCCCTATTTCTTATCTTCATCTGTGCTCGCAGGAAATTGAAGAATTACCGCCAATAAAACCCGTGAGAACTAAGGATAAGCCTTCAAAGGATAAATCTGTTGTTCCTTCTAAAGGAAAATCTTCTGCCCCTCGCGGTGGAGAATCTGGCGATCAGGATAAAAATATTGTTCCTCCCAAAGGGAAACCTTCTGCCCCTTGTGGTGAAGATTCTAGCGATCCTCCTTTGAAGAAAAGGAAAACCCGACCCTCTTCTTCTTCAACTCCTCAACCTATTCCATAAACCCCAAATGTTTAATTTGATAAGGATAAATATGATGAAGATTTTAATAATAATAATAGCAGATTCCCTTCTATAAAGAACTCTTCTTCATCTGATTCTTCAATGGCCCATTTATCCAGAATTTTTAGTGATATTTCCCACAGCATAACTTGTAATGAAGAGGATGAAGTTATTAACAAGACATCCCAAGCTCTTGCCAGTGTCTGCGATGCTCCCATACTGGTGGACAATGATTCTCTCCAAGGAGTCTCACGATCGCTGACTCCTAGTCTCTTAAATTCTCTTGGTACCTTGGTATGTTTTCATTTCTTCAATTTGTTTATATATTTTCTCCATCGCTAGATCTTAATTTATATTATTCCTTCGCAGGTTGGAAGAGCTTCTTTTGCTGTTGCTTCTGATTTAGATAAAAGACGTGCCAACTCTGAAAAGAAGGCTGCTAAACTTCGCCAGGATAAAGAAAAATTAGAATCTGAAGTTATTGAGCTTCGCAAGAAGAATAAACAGCTGGAGACTGAAGCTTCAGTTGATAAGCAAAAGATCTCTGATCTTGATAGAGCTAACCAACAACTCTATGGTATGACTGATTTCCCTTCTCTCTTAATTCTTTTTACTCTATCGCGGCTTATTCAAGCAACCACTTTTAACTTGCAGATATTTATGGTCTTACTGACGAGGCTACACTCTTTCAATCTTTCCCTGAACCTGTAGATGATAATACTCTTCTTGCTTGTCTTAATAATTCTTTAAGTAATTTCTCAGATGATAAGATTAAATCCCTCTCCATAGATGAACTTAGATCCAAGCTTAACCTCTTAAAAATTGAACACAGATTCAATTTAGGTTTGACTGACAAATATAAGCGTTTTTATCTTGATTCAAAGAAAGAAATAAATAGATTAAGAAATAGGAATAGCGATCTTATTGACGAGAAAGATCTTGCTATTAAAAATGGTTCCAAGACTCTAGCCTATTTCCATAAGACTCTTCTTAATGTTCAAATGGAAAGAGATAGACTTTTTCGTGAGAATGAAGATCTTCTTGCGAGGGAAACTCAAGTTCGATCTCATCTCCTTATAAATAGCGATGATGAGTTTTCTTGGGCTGCGAAGGTTCTTGACAATGCCAGGAATGACTTAGGTGTAAATGTTAGCCTTTAAGTTGAACAAGCGGCCTTAATTAGAGATATGATTTCTGAAAGAGGAGGTTGTTAGCTGTTGTATGCGTGTCGTAACCACAACAAATTAATTAATATTTTACTACCTAATTAACAAGTAATATAGGGTAGTCAAGATCGATCCCACGAGGAGCAAGAGATTATAGTTGTCTTATAATGTCACAAAAAGGGGGGTATTGGTTCAAGATTTTAAAAGCAAAAGAAATAAACAAAGTAATTAAAAGTGTAAGTTGAATTCAATAAGAGAGAATAGATCAAGGAATCCTTCTTCGCTGCAAAACAAAGATTAAAGTTATGTTCTTTTCCACATTTTATTAGTCATAGATTATCACCAACCGTAGGATAGCAGGTTCGTTTAGCTAACCCCAAAATTCCTTTTTTCACCGAGTAACAAGTCCGCTTAGTTATCAGATTCTATTCAAAAGAACCACCTTGAGGTTCGCTTACAAGATGTAATTCCCCGAACGCATTAAGATTTATGAACTTAGTTTTAGTACAAGTAGTTAGACTCGGTTCGCTTGGTCTACTTTCTAGCGTTGTTTTCACACACAATTGCTCCACGGAATCCCTCCGCAAGGTCTTGTGTTTTCTACTTGTGTAAAGAGTCAAGAAACTATTACGTATTCCCTAAATTTCACTAGCTTTAGATTAAATTAACAAATAAATTTAGCGTGCACTCCAAACAACCTATCAATCAATCATAAACTTTAATATTAGTAAAAACAAACGATAATCATATGAAAAACTTCAAAGTATAATTGAAACAAAAACTCAAACCATATGTTAAGAACTAGGAATTCATCCTCAATCAATAAGAAAATTAGCTACTCATAGTTTGGAGTTCACACAATAATAATAATAATTAAGGAAGAAAGAAAAACTTATTGAAAAGATGATGGTTGCTCCTTCCTCCAATCCGTGTGCACTTTAACTCCTTCTCCAAAGTAGATGTGTGTGTAAAAGTTGTAGAGAACTCCTTTATTTATAGGCTTCAATACTCTCCATATCTTTGTAGGAAAAGATTCCACATTCCATAAGAACACCACTTTCCCAATTTGAGCCATAATCCAATTTCAAGTCCAATTCTACAAAACTTCAAAGTTTTCATCCAATTCCCACTTCTAAGTCTTCACACACATGAGAGAAGTTCACACAAAATTCTGTATTTTTGGTCACCGGAAAACTGGGTTTATGGTCGGAAGTAGGCCGGAATCCGTCACCGCCGGCCACCTGAAAATTCTCTCAGTCGACAAAATATTCATTCAGTCCACCGTTAGGACTAACGGTCAAACAAGTCAAACGTTAGTCAAAGGTCAGAGTCAGATGGCGAGTTAGCTTCTTATTCAGGATGAGTTGGCTGATTCGCTTGGTCAGATTGGCTCATCGGGATCGTCATCGCCGGTACCGAGTCGACTCACCTGAGAATCGATTTCGGCAGAGTTTCGGATGATTACAGGACTTCTCAGGCCGACTTCAGGCCGATCTTTCTTCACCTGTTACAATCCTAACATTCATCTAGCATTTCAAACATATTTTTCAATCATTCAGCCTCAACCTTCTACATAATCGTACCCATTCTTTTTCTTCTTGAATTGAGTTGCCTCTATTTCTCCCACACAGCACCACCAGCCATACCGATCTATGATTTTCTTCAATTGATTCTGACCCAACCATTGCACACCCTCTTCTCTGCGATTTCGATCCGTCAGCTTCAATAGCTCTGCCATCCCATCCACCACCAGTGAATTCACCATTAACTTTTCTCTAAAATTCATTTCACAGTCTTCATTCCTATCTTCTCATTCAATTCAGCGTTACTAACCCATGTCAACAACGCCATTGATTTCATCTTTGAATCAAGAACAACATTCAGACAGAACCCATCTTCGATCTGTATTTCCATACAAACCCTAATCTTCCATGAGATCGTCTCAATTCACGGCCATCTCTTGATTGAACAAAATCCAGCAACTCTCAGCAGCAAACAGCACCAACAAACCCATTTTCTTCTTAGCAGCTCTGATTTGAACAGCAACATCTTCCTCCTTCTCGACGATAAGTCGAACCCATAACATCCACCATATTCAATTTCATCATCTGCTTTGAAATCAAAAATCCAGTACCCATTTCCAATGAACCCCTTTCTGATTCGATCTGTTTTAGCTCAAAGAGAAAGATAATTTCTCTCGGGTTTTTCAATACATCACTATATGAGCTTCACCCTGTATTATCACCAACAGCGACCATTAACTCTCCATTTTTTTTTCGGTTTCATGATTTGGTTTCTGTAAAACAGCAGCCGCTGTTTTCTTTCAGGTGGAAGAAATAAAAATGAGAAAACAGTTCTCTGAATTTTAGGTTTAGGTTAATCATTGGGGTGGATGTTTAAACCCCAGGGATAAGACCACCCCAGTCTAGGTGCCCATAATAGGATGTCACTTCTGATAAGGGCTAGCCAGATGTCAACCCCTTAACCTTGATTAGTATGTCTTTAAAACTTCAAAACAGAGTTTCCCCTTAACTTTTATTGGGCTCCATACAGTGTTTGCCCCTGAAATGACCTTTTTACCCTTTTTGCTCAAATTTGGTGATTTCTTCTTCTTTTCCTCCGTGCGACTCCAGAGTACCTAATAACTCAAAAACACACGTAAAATACATAATTTACAAGAAAAATAGCAAAGAAAGCATAAACTACTAGATAGTAAATTAGGTGTATTCTACACCTATCAAATTCCCCCACACTTAGACTTTGCTAGTCCTCGAGCAAATCAAACTAAAACTCACAACTTCAAAGCGTTCCAGCATCCCAAGCATCCTAAGAGTTATGAAGACATAGAGTTTCTGCATGCTAGTAATAAGAAGTTAGAAATACTAAAGAACATATTCTCATTCTTAAATGTTGAGTGATAAATAACCACACCATAATGAGAGAACACGTGTTTGGGAAACGATCAATAAGCATTTCGCCTTGACTTCTGCCTCACTTAATAGGATTTTATGAAAATTGCACTCAAAAAGACGGTTTTTTTATGGGTCTCACTTGTGTGCATGTAGGAATGAAGAGAGAATTCCTGCAACACGTTGAATGGTAGGAAGGATAACTTCCGATTTTTTGAAAAACCCACATCTTTTCATATTTTGAAAAACCATTTTTCTAACGATCTATAAGAAAGGAAATCAACCACTTATATCGAGGATGAGATTACTTACTTACCTTCACATCCGATTGCCAATTATGATAACACCACTCTCACAGAATCCAATAGAAACGTCTTCCGCTCCTTGTCTTCATCTTCTTGGTCTTCGGCTTCAACTATTGATGATAAACTTTCGAATTTCATAAATCCTTGACAATTTGTAACCTTTTTCCTTAAAATCCATGTCGCTTGAAACTTCATTATAGATTTTCCTTCCCCACGGCTTATTCAAAACAAAACAATAATAGATATTTCTCTTGTCTCATATTTTTTCAAATATTTTTTTTTTCCTTTTTTTTTTCAATTTTTTTCAATTTTTTTCCTTTTTTTTTTTCAAGACAAGAGAAACAATATACAAAACAAAGTGAAAAATAAAACAACCATGGCCGTGGAAAAGTACTTTACCGCTTGATTCTTCACAACTTGTATCGTCTTGAAATCATAAACTTCAATAATTCTCACCTTTCGCTCTTCTTTGCTCTTGTAAATTAGTCTTCATACTTGAATATAAAATTACCTCATTATATTGTAAGTCTTCAACATATATGTAAAAATCTGCTCATTGTATGTTGCTTTACTTGGATTTGAATTTTAGCTCTTTTCTTGTTACATTGTTGCTTGCAAACCTTAAACCTTTTCAACTTTCCTTGTATATTTTGATGTCGCTCCTTTGTTGTTGATGATTGTGGTGTTTCTATGGACCCGTTGTTGAGAGAATGGTGCTAACTGCAAATTGAACTACAATAAGGAGGCTTTCATCCATGGACGTCACCCTCATGATTGACAAAAATTAGCACTCAAGAGATCAAAATAGTGCTGAAATTGGTGTGAAATTGGGTAGCTCACCATTCTACCCGGAATTAACGTACGGTGACACACACTCAAAAGAAGCTCTTTAGTCATGGAAGAATTTCTGGTCGGTGCCTTGGTTGATATGAAAATCGGTAGTCTCCACTAATGATTGGTCAGCAAATCTAATAACGCACTTCTCCCTGCACCAAATTTGCATCACCGGCATGATTAAATCCATTATTTAACACTCTAACAAGCAAGAAATCCGAACGTAGTTCCCTAACACTTTCAATTTCAATTACTTCGGTCAGAATTCTCTATGTAATCATACCTAGAAGTATTCTAGTGACTCTAAAATCTCTAAAAGTTGAAGTTTTTATGCAAAAATATATGCTTAGCCACTCCCCCACACTTAAACCTTACATTGTCCTCAATGTAATTGAATCCTCCTAGCAAAGTCACGGTGGGAAATCCTAATATGATATGAAACAAGAAAAATAAACAAACAAAACAAAAAGCAAATAACAAAAGGATAAGAAATACAAAACCGGTGGGTTGCCTCCCACTTCGCGCTTGTTTTAAAGTCGACGGCCCGGCATATCTCTTACTTCACATTACTCTCTAGAGGGAGCACATCTCGAAGTCCAATCACGTCCACATGCTCCGTTGGAAAGTTTTCATAATATGGCTTCAACCTATGGCCATAGACTTTCAAGGGTTGTCCTGTTTTATCACTAACAATTTCAACTGCACCATGATCATAAACATTAGTAACAATAAATGGTCCCACCCAACGGGAATTAAGCTTACCCGGAAATAAACGTAAACGAGTATTAAATAAAAGAACTTTTTGTAGTTGCAGAAAATCCCACAACTACACCCTCATGAGATTCTATTAATTTGATTTGATGATCTAATTTATTTGATATGAAAATGAAGATTAAAGTACTAAAATTGTAAAGGAGACACAAGGATTTTTACATGGTTCGATCATTGTGATCTACATCCATGGTTCTTCACTAGTGATTGTATGTAATTACATGATTTTACAATTGAGACTCCATTAATGAATATTTTTAGCTCTAGATTTTTGGGGAAGAAGATCATCAAGAAAATAAATCTCTCTCTCTCTTTACAAAATTCTAACTTCAAATGTCTCTCCAAAATCTATTCTCCCCTAAGAACCTCCCTTTCTCTCATGCCTAAATGGCTATTTATATGATTTTACATAAAAGATGACAGTTGTGTTGTCCCGCAATTTCGGATCTAAAATATGTCATGCGAGTCTTCGCAGCCTTGCTCGCAAGATGTCTTTTCTCTCCACAATTTCGCAAGCTATCATTTGTTGCGTCGTTAATTATTCGCAAGCATAATAATTCTGCGAGATTCTGCTCCTACATTTTGCCTCTTTTTTCTTGAATATTGCTTGAAGAGCGATCTTCAGGGAAAAACTAGTTGTTGTAGATGTTGGAGTAGTCTTTAATATTTGTTGATGAAGTAATGAGAGAAATAATACTGGACTTGAAAAGTATATACTTGCCTCTATTCTTTTGCGAAGTCCCGGAATGTTGCGAAGTAAATAAGAAGTCTCACCCTTGAAGTATAAGAAGTATGAAATATCCTTGATGAAGTATAAGAAATATAAAATATCCTTGAAGAAGTATAAGAAATATAAAATATCCTTGAAGAAGTATAATAAGTACTCAATCCTCGAAATATATAAGAAGTATGAAGTATCCGTCCTTGATTGCGAATAAAATTGCCTCTGTTCTTGCAAAGTTATTATTCCATTTTTGGTGAGGATTCTTGTCGAGAAGATAAAGAACATAAAATGTTTTCTTAGTACCCATAGTTACCTCTGTTCTTTATCTATGAGAGTAGAATCCTTGAGAAAATGTTGAATGAACGAATTGTTTCTTTATTCTTATCTTGCCTCTCCTTCATGCGATAATATCTTTAAGAAAATAATCACATTCTTAAAATTCTGAATACTAAGAATGATCTGGATAATTTCTGAATATTCCTGCTAGATTCTGACACATTCTTTAAAATTCTGAGTAATTCTGCGAATTTTTAAAGTTCTCTGCGAAATTCTGAATAATGTTCCTGAAATAGTGTTGTGAATAGTGCTGCGAATAGTGTTACGAATAGTGCTTCGAATAGTGTTGCGAATAGTGCTGCGAATTTCTGAATATTTTTGCGAATTTCTGAATATTCTTTTAAAGTTATGTAAAATACTTGTGCGAATATAATGCTTATGTGATGATGTTGTTATGAGATGTGTATGCGATGTTTATGCCATGGAATGTTTATGCGATGCTTTTATGATGCGAGTATGATGCTTGTATAATGATGTTGTTATGAGATGTGTATGCGATGTTTATGCCATGAAATGTTTATGCGATGCTTTTATGATGCTTATATGATAAGAATGCTTATCTATTGCAATGTATATCTAAAGTTTGTGTTACTTAGCTCATTTTGTCGCGGAAAAATTGATGTAGCTTTAAATCGCTTCCATTCCTACACTATTAGTCTCGCATAATATAATATAATTAAAATATTAAAGATGCATAATCTCAATTTCATTTCAGTATATATGTTCGCAAGCTTGTTTGCTTACATATAATCATCTTCGCAAGTTTATTTGTGTTTTCTCTTGTGGTCTTATTTTGCCTTCCTAGTTAAAGGTCTTATTTTGCCATCTTTTGGTGCGACAAAATCGCATGACGTTCTTACACTTTCATGCAAAACCCCATTGATCATGTCTTAACTTTTTTGTATAGTATTTTAGCCTCTTCAGGAAGTGTTGCGACAATATGATAGGCCTAAATAATCTTGCGAAAATAAAGCCCTGTGACATTGCCATCTTGCGATGAAATCGCAGGACGTCTCTACACTTTCATGTAGCGACCCATTGATTTCATCTTAACTTCTTTATTATGTTCCGCGAGTTTTTTTTTTTTTTTTTTTTTTTTTTAGAAGGCTCGCAGAAATACGATTGTTGCACAAATATGACAAGCCTTTATGTTCTTGCGAACAAAAAGCCTCGTGACATTTGCATCTTATAGCACATAACAGCTCCCTAATGGAGGGTGATGCCCTTTATCTTCCCCTTGGTTTCCCTTTCAAGGAAGCGTACATCGACCATACAAGGTTAGCTCTTCCCATCCGGTTTTTCCAACAACCAACTTTTGTTCGCAACCTCTTATCCTTTTTGCCTATAGGGCTTATAGTTTCGAGGTTGCACCTTATGGGGTACCTTTGGGCCAAGTGCGTCATTTGCCAAGACTTGTCAAGAATGGCAGATGTGCTTCAAACCTATCCGGCACTCTTGACTCAACCGTGTACCTCGGCGCCTTGATCGTTTTCTGCACTTCTTGGGAAAGACAGTATGCCTTAGTCGCCCAACCTAAATCATGTTACATCGCAAGATTAGGTTGAGAATCCAAGGTGTCTTACCCGGATAGGTACCCCATTTTTGGGTTATGTACCCCGTAATGTCCATGTACTCAGGTTCCGTGGTGGTGTTCTGTTTCCCCTGAGCCATGCATATAGGTACCCCCTTAAATGACGTACTTTAGGACTTTGCCTCTTGCGAAATGTTGCTTCACGAACTAGGGTGTACATCACAAAGGTTTTCCTGTGTAAAATTTCTGCGGCTTTCTTTATTTTTTGAAAGCTGATCACAGTTTGCGTCTTTCTTTTATGAAAGCTGATTGCAAATAAATTTTTGCGTCTTTCTTTAATGAAAGCTGATCGCAATAAATCGTTTTTATTCGTAAAAACTCATCACAAATTTTTCATGTTGCGAAATGCCTCATTTCCTTTTCTTGTTTTTCAAAATACGTTCTGTTATACGTTGCGAACAAATATATTGATTACCTTTTTGTTTCAATCCTTGAAAAAATATGAGAAGTATTCATATCGCGTCTTTAAATCAAAACTGTTCTATAGAAATATATAAATTTAATTTTCTTTGTTTTTTGTAACTTTGAAGTCTTTGAAAAAATTTGAGATCTTTAAATTTTTGCGATGAATTCATTTTTGAATCTTGCGATTGTATCGCTTTTCACCAATCAAAAAAATCTTTGAAATGTTTTGAAATCTTAGAAATTTTAGAAATCTTGCGAGTATATCGCTTTTGGTAAATAAAATCAAAAATCTTTTGTCTTCTGTAAATAAAATATTCAAGGAAATGGTACTTACCTTTTGCGGCTTGTTGTTGTCTCTTGCGAAGTATATGATTTTCTTGAAAATTGAGAAGAAATAAGAAATGAAGTCTTGCGAAATTAACTCTTGATCTACCTCTTGTGTAATGTTACACCATACCAACTGTTCTAACCATTTCTTGCGAAATATATCTGCGAAATAATCTCATATTTTCTTCTTGCGAAATAACCAATGATGTTGCGAAGTACTGAAATACCAAATTCCTGCCTCTAACCAATCTTGTCGAATTCTCTTTTATAAAATAAATGCTTCCTGTAGAAATTGGACTTCATTTTCTCGCTAGTCAATTTCGTGTGTAAAATAGTTTGGTGTGCTTTAACCTTTTCTATGCGAAATTAACTCCATGTTTGCGAAAGAAACCAATACTTCCGTCCTGTTATTATTATCCTCGCATTGGAAAGTTCATATTCATCCTTCTAAACCCACTGTGCAGCATCCTCTTGTGTGAATTAAACGCACAACATTTCTCTTTTGTCTTTTGCCGGTGAGCTGCATGTACAGACTCAATCATCCTATATTTCTCTTTGCCACTAACCATCTGTTCTACATCTTATGCATTGTATAATACATTTCTTTTAATTATATATCTTAGCTTCTTTGCAATTTAAGATTTCTAGTAATGATAAAAATGTAAGTTGTGCCCCGTTGCCCTTTCTTTCCTCTTCGCAGAAATGAAATAGTTGTGGTTGACGAAAGGTGAGCATTCGTATGTGTTGTTCGCAGGTGTGTTGCGAACAAAAGGTACCAATCATGCTAGTTATTATTTCATGTTAGTACGTTAAATTTCTTTGCTTGTAGCTGCCTTCGCAGAAATATTATTTCGCAGATATTTTACAAACTCCCAGTTTATCTATGCCTTATCATCTCTTCATCTTCCGTGTCCCTTCCTAGAAGCTGGTGACGAAGTAAATATCAACTTGTAGTTCTTCTTCTTATATTCTGCGAAGTAGTTGGTCATGAATTTCTCTGGAATTTCTGACGCAGTCTTGTTTGTTGATGAAATAAATTTCCTGTCCAAATTCATTCCATATTTGTTTCCACTTTTCCTTTTCTCTACCGTATGTTAGTTTAACTTCGCAGGGGCTATTAACTTCGCAACTTCTGATTCTTGCGAACTGATGACTGAGCTAATTGCCTCTGTTTAGAGAGCTATTAAATCTCTAAATACATGGCAATTATGTAGATAATTCAAGTTACATCTTCGCTAATTGCCCCTTCCTCTTTAAGTAAATTATTCATAGTAGTACGTGGGGATTCTTCTATTGTTGACGAAATAATCATCCTTAATATTTATTGTCTTCAAAAAGTTGTTCCTTTGTGAACTTTTTGGCTTTGGAGAATATTTATACACTAGGACTATCACCTTTGTCTTTGCTGAAATTATATGTTCACCCTCGTGAACTGAAATTGCATGTTCACCTTTGTCTTTGTCTTTGCTTATGACTTTGATGGTCTGTAGGCTTTTATTCGCAGGCTGTAAATTTCCATACTTCGCAAGTTGTCTTTCTTCATTATTCATTAGTTGTAAACAAAGAAAAATGCTCTTCGCAGGGGTAGAATCTCTCCGTTCGCTGCAAAGTAATTCTTTCCCGTGAAGTAAGTCCTCCCTTTTTCGAACGGCTGCGCCTTTGACGTTCATTTGCTCTGTGCGTCTTTGAAGTTACATTTCCTTTTCCCTTGGTTATTCCTGTGAAGTTTACATAGATAATTATCAGCGTCTGTATTCTGTTTTTGGGAGATCTCTAATCATGCATCGCTGCGAACAACAAAACAATTCAATGAAAAATTTAGAGAAATTTGTACGAAATCTTGTCTCGTGGAAAATGAAATTATTTCGAAAATTCGTCTAGTTTTGTTTAGAGGATAATCAATTCATGAATCTGGAAAAATTTGGTCAAAATTTTTGGTTTAAATCTTTAGATCTTAAGATATGAAGACTAAAATCATATAATAGGAATACAATTCACATTTTTCTTTTATAAATCTATAAATCTGAAAGAAAATAGTAATCAGAAAAGGAATGAGTTAAGAAAGAGGATTTGTCTTTTGTTGATGTTGATTCGTCTGACTTCATCTTTACTGCTTCTTTCTTCAAAATTCGCTATTGATGCCGTTTGGTGTCTAAACTTCTATATTTTCCCCTTAAAGTTTATAGATCCGAGAGATGGTTGTTATTGCGGCTTCGTTTAATTTTCTTTCTTCTTGATTCCTTTTCCAAGTCTGTTTCTAGTCCTATATTCTTTCGTTTCAACTTTTGTATTTGACCTTGAATCTTATAAATCCAGTTAATCCCAATCTAACAATAGCTAATTTCGTTGAAATTTCTTCAAAACCAGCAAGCAGTCCCTGTTTCTAGCGCCAATTATGTAGTTGCAGTAAATCCCACAACTACACCCTCATGAGATTCTATTAATTTGATTTGATGATCTAATTTATTTGATATGAAAATGAAGATTAAAGTACTAAAATTGTAAAGGAGACACAAGGATTTTTACATGGTTCGATCATTGTGATCTACATCCATGGTTCTTCACTAGTGATTGTATGTAATTACATGATTTTACAATTGAGACTCCATTAATGAATATTTTTAGCTCTAGCTTTTTGGGGAAGAAGATCATCAAGAAAATAAATCTCTCTCTCTCTCTTCACAAAATTCTAACTTCAAATGTCTCTCCAAAATCTATTCTCCCCTAAGAACCTCCCTTTCTCTCATGCCTAAATGGCTATTTATATGATTTTACATAAAAGATGACAGTTGTGCCAGTTGTGTTGTCCCACAATTTCGGATCTAAAATATGTCATGCGAGTCTTCGCAGCCTTGCTCGCAAGATGTCTTTTCTCTCCACAATTTCGCAAGCTATCATTTGTTGCGTCGTTAATTATTCGCAAGCATAATAATGCTGCGAGATTCTGCTCCTACACTTTTTGCCCCACAACAAAACTTTTCCGAGAAATCATCTTGTCATGAAAAAACTTGGTATTTTCTTTGTAAATCCGGGCACTCTCGTAAGCATCATTATGTATCTCCTCTAGCTCATTTAGTTGCAACTTTCTTTGTTTTCCCGCTTCATCATACTCCATGTTGAATTTCTTTATCGCCCAATAAGCCTTATGTTCAAGTTCAACCGGAAGATGACAAGCTTTGCCATAAACCAACCTATATGGAGACATACCAATCGGTGTCTTGTACGCCGTTCTATACGCCCAAAGTGCATCATTGAGCTTAAAGCTCCAATCTTTCCTTGTCGTATTCACCATTTTCTCAAGAATGGACTTGATCTCACGGTTTGAGATTTCCGCTTGTCCACTAGTTTGTGGATGGTAAGGCGTACCAATCTTGTGTGTTATGTTGTACTTCTTGAGGAGAGCGTGAAAAGACTTCTTGAAATGTGAGCCTCCATCGCTTATCACCACTCTTGGTGTGCCATGCCTAGTGAATATGTTTTCTATTACAAAATCACAAACAACTTGAGAATCATTAGTTTTGGTGGCTCTAGACTCCACCTATTTCGAAACATAATCTACGACAACAAGTATATAAAAATTTCCATTCGAATTGACAAAAGGGCCCATAAAATCGATACCCCACACATCAAAAATCTCTACGGCGAGAATTGGTGTGAGTGGCATTTGATTTCGAGCACCTAGATTGCCTGTTCTTTGACATCTATCACACGATTTACAAAAAACATATGAATCTTCAAACAAGGTGGGCCAATAAAATCCACTTTCAAGAACTTTGAGAGCGGTACGTTTAGAACCAAATGGCCACCACAAGCAAAATTATGACAAAAGGAGAGAATAGATTGAAATTCGGAGTTAGGTACGCACCTTCGTATTATTTGATCAACGCCATATTTCCATAAGTATGGTTCATCCCACACATATTTCTTCGCTATCTTCTTAAGTTTCATATTTTGGAAGTTGGAAATTGTACTAGGTACCTTCCTTGTCACCAAGTAGTTCACTATATCCGCATACCAAGGTGTTGATTCTTCCAAGGAGAAAAGGTGTTCATCCGTAAAGCGGTCTTGTAATGGAAGTTCTTCGTGAGACATAACAAGTCTACTAAGATGATCCGCAACGGTATTATCCACACCTTTCTTATCTCAAATTTCTATGTCGAACTCTTGTAGTAATAGGATCCACTGGATTAATCTTGGCTTAGCTTCTTTCTTCTTTAGTAAGTATTTAAGTGCGGCATGATCGGAATACACAATAACCTTTGTATCCACCAAGTATGATCGAAATTTTTCTAATGCAAACATTATAGCCAATAACTCCTTTTCCGTGGTAGAATAGTTGATTTGTGCATCATTAAGGGTCCTAGATGCATAATAGATAACATGGGACAACTTGTCCACTCTTTGACCCAAAACGGCTCCAACCGAATAATCACTAGCATCACACATTAGTTCAAATGGAAGATTCCAATCCGGTGACTTGATAATAGGCACACTTGTCAACATTGCCTTCAATTTATCAAAAGCATCCTTGCATTCCTTGTTGAAGTCAAAAGGTACCTCCTTTTGTAGTAACTTGCACATCGGCATGGAGATTTTTGAGAAATCCTTGATAAACCGCCTATAGAAACCCGCATGGCCAAGAAAAGAACGAACCTCCCTCACCGAAGTGGGATATTGTAAGTTTCTTATTAAATATATCTTTGACTTGTCCACTTCGAGCCCTCGAGAGGACACAATGTTACCAAGTACTATGCCATGGTTTACCATAAAATGACATTTCTCCCAATTAAGGACAAGGTTTGTGTCTATGCATCGTTTAAGAACTAGTTCAAGGTTGTCTAAACATCTATCAAAAGAATTGCCATAAACACTAAAGTCATCCATAAATACCTCAATGATGCGCTCCACGTAATCCGAGAATATACTTACCATGCATCTTTGGAAAGTAGTCGGTGCATTGCAAAGACCAAACGGCATCCGTCTATACGCAAACGTTCCAAACGGACAAGTGAAAGTGGTCTTCTCTTGGTCCTCCGGTGCAATAACAATTTGGTTGTATCCCGAATAACCGTCCAAGAAACAATAATACAAGTGCCCCGCTAACCACTCCAACATTTGATCAATCAAAGGTAAAGGAAAGTGATCCTTTCGGGTTGCGGAATTAAGCTTTCTATAGTCAATGCACACTCTCCAACTGGTTTGAACTCTTGTAGGAACAAGTTCATCGTCTTGATTTCGAACAACCGTAACACCGGACTTCTTTGGCAACACTTGTACCGGACTAACCCATTTGCTATCGGAAATTGGGTAGATCACCCCCGCACTTAGCAATTTGAGTATCTCTTTCTTCATAACCTCCATCATGGGAGGATTAAGCCTACGTTGAGCATCACGTACCGGATTCACATTATCTTCCATTAGAATCCTATGCATGCACATGGATGGACTAATGCCTTTGATGTCCGCAATTGTCCACCCAATAGCCGTTTTGTGCTCTTTCAAGACTCTAAGCAAACGGTCTTCTTGTACCGATGTGAGGTTCTTTGAAATAATCACCGGAAGCTCATATCCATCTCCTAAAAACGCATACTTCAAATGGTCCGAAAGTGGCTTCAACTATAGTTTAGGTTCCTTCACAATATATGGTACAAGTAATTCATCATTCACGGGTAAAGAAATATATGAAACATTACCCTTAGCTTCTTGTAATGCTGTTAAGGCACCACACGTCTCCACCAATTCCGTGGAAATTTCAACATCCAAGTTAGACACGCCGTGGACGTCCAATTCAATGCTCTTTTGCAACACCACATCAAGTTCATCCTATCGATTCAATTCCACCATTTGTTACGCTAATGAACTAACCACATCAATGGAGTAAGCGGAATGCACATCACTTGGGTAGTGTATGGCTTCGAATATGTTAAAGTGTATTACTTCCTTGTCGAATTCCATAGTGAGTGTACCCTTGTCCACATCAATCTTCATCTTTGCGGTCTTCATAAATGGCCTCCCAATAAGTAGAGAAGTTGTCGAACGATTCTCATTGTTGTCCATATCCACCACAAAGAAATCCACCGGAAAAATTAACTCATTCACTTGCACTAGAACGTCTTTTACAAGTCCCTTTGGATAAATGTTAGACTTGTTTGCTAATAGGATAATAACTCTTGTCTCTTTCAACGGTCCAAGATTCAAGGAGTCATATATATCGGCCGACATCACACTAATGGAAGCTCCCAAATCAAGTAAAGCATGTTCAAACCTTTCCTTACCAATAGTAATTGGCACCGTGAAACCACCGGGATCCGTGCACTTTGTAGGCATCTTCTTCAAAAGCATAGCCGACGCACTCTCGCCAACTTTAGTAATTTCATTATCAAGCAACCTATCCTTATTTGTGCATAATTCCTTCATGAACTTAGCATACCCACATTGTCTTGATGGCCTCGATGAAGGGGATGTTGATTTCTATATTCTTGAAGATATCCATGAGTGCCTTGTCTTGAGCTTCCTTATTGGACTTAGCAAAACGACTAGGAAAAGGAGGTGGAGTAGTAAAAGTAGGAACCGGTTCCTTGGATTGGGCGGTTGGTGTAGAATTCTCCATAGATTCGGCTTCCTCCTTGTCTTTGACTACCTATTCACTAGCTTCTTCATGATGACTTGGAATCTCTACTTGTCTTCCACTTCGTAAAGTAACCGCATTAACATTCTCTCTTTGGTTCACAAATGGTTGTGAGGGAAGATTTTTGGATGTTTGAGCTTTCATTAAGTTCATATCAGTCGCCAATTGTCCCATTTGAGTTTGTAAATCCTTGATTTCCGAACCGGTCCTTTGTTCCAAAGCTTTGATTGCCGAATCGGTCTTTTGTTGGTTTTGTTGTAACATAGAAGTAAGACCTTGCATGCTTTGCATTATCACATTCAACTTGTCATCATTCGAAGAATCTTGCTTCTTGACTTGGTGTGGTTGGAATTGTTGTTGTTGAGGTTGGAAACGTGATTGTTGGAATCCACCTTGTTGCGCATATGGATTAGGAGCCGCCGCTTGCTTATTTGCATAGCTAAATTTGGGATGATCCTTCCAACCGGGATTGTAAGTATTTGAGTATGGATCGTACCTTGGACTTTGATTTGGATATAAAGCATTTACTTGTTCGGTTTCATCATCCGGAATAATTACCGCGGCCAATCGTTGCACTACCCTCTCTATGTTGTTTAACCGTTGATCGGATTGTGAAGACGAGTCACTAACTTCATGCACCAACTTAACCATTGAATCACCTCTAGCATAGAATTGTTGCGAGTTTGCCGCCATACTATCAACTCGGTAGCTTCGGCCACCGTCTTGTTCACTAGTGCACCACCACCCACGGCGTCAAGAAGATATCTATCACTTGTTTGGAGACCTTCATAGAAGTATTGGATTATCATGGCGTCACTAAATTGATGGTGTGGACAACTTGCCACCAATCTCTTGTACCTATCCCAACATTCATATAATGACTCTCCCACATGTTGTTTCATCCCATAAATCTCCTTGCGAATTTGAGTAGCTTTTGATGCGGGAAAATATCTCTCGAGGAAAATTTTATTCATCCCATTCCATGTTGTGATACTTCCGGAAGGAAAATAGTACAACCATTCCTTAGCATTGCCCTCCAAAGAGAACGGAAAATCTTTCAACTTTGCTCCATCTGCATTAATTTCCGGTGGAAGCATGGCCATGACTATGGTATTGAAGTCCATAAGATGTTTGTTTGGGTCTTCATTCACCATGCCATGAAACTTTTGTAATTCTCTAATCAACCCCGGCTTGATCTCGAAAGTTGAGTTAGTTTGGATACACCATTGTTGTGTATCGAGATTGTGAGAAGCTAGGTCCTTGAGTGTACGATCACCCATTGCTTCTTCTTCAATATCCGAATCTGCGAACTCACTTGATGTAGAACGAGGAAGCAGAGTGTTAATCGCTCAAATGAAATCCTTTAGTTGAGTGCCGGATCGAAGACATATTGGACTCGGTCTTCCATTTTTAAGCATTCACCAAAGATATAGTACCTACAATAAGGTTCACAAAACTAAGTTAGATACGGTATAGAATCTAACAAAGCAAGAATAAAGCAAAAAGAAAAATAAAAATAACTAAAATCGTCCGTTGCTCCCCGGAAACGGCGCCAAAATTTGTATGCGTGTCGTAACCACAACAAATTAATTAATATCTTCTCATTCAATTCAGCGTTAATAACCCATGTCAACAGCGCCATTGATTTCATCTTTGAATCAAGAATAACATTCAGACAGAACCCATCTTCGATCTGTAATTCCATACAAACCCTAATCTTCCATGAGATTGTCTCAATTCACGGCCATCTCTTGATTGAAAAAAATCCAGCAGCAAACAGCACCAACAAACCCATTTTCTTCTTAGCAACTCTGATTTGAACATCAACATCTTCCTCCTTCTCGACGATAAGTCGAACCTATAACAACCACCATATTCAATTTCATCATCTGCTTTGAAATCAAAAATCCAGTACCCATTTCCAATGAACCCCTTTCTGATTCGATCTGTTTCTGATCAAAGAGAAAGATGATTTCTCTCGGGTTTTTCAATACATCACCATATGAGCTTCACCCTATATTATCACCAACAGCGACCATTAACTCTCCATTTTTTTTCCGTTTCATGATTTGGTTTCTGTAAAACAGCAGCCGCTGTTTTCTTTCAGGTGGAAGAAAGAAAAACGAGAAAACAGTTCTCTGAATTTTAGGTTTAGGTTAATCATTGGGGTGGATGTTTAAACCCCAGGGATAAGACCACCCCAGTCTGGGTGCCCATAATAGGATGTCACTTCTGATAAGGGCTAGCCAGATGGAAGCCCGTTAACCTTGATTAGTCTGTCTTTAAAACTTCAAAACAAAGTTGACCCTTAACCTTTATTGGGCTCCATACAGTGTTTGCCCCTGAAATGACCTTTTTACCTTTTTTGCTCAAATTTGTTTATTTCTTCTTCTTTTCCTCCGTGCGACTCCAGAGTACCTAATAACTCAAAAACACACGTAAAATACATAATTTACAAGAAAAATAGCAAAGAAAGCATAAACTACTAGATAGTAAATTAGGTGTATTCTACACCTATCAGCTGTTCTTCTTCTCGCTAGTTTCTTGTTTTTATTATTATTCTTTACAAAATGTCTAACTTGTTTTCATATTCTCGCAGGAGCTGAAAAAGGATATCTTGAAAGAATTGGGGAACTTGAAAATGAGAAGAATCAGCTCGCAAATACTCTTGATGCTCGCAATAATAAATATTTACGATTGAAAGAGCAGTTTGACATTATTACCGCGAATTTCAATAGATCTCTCATTGTTGTTCGTAATGATTCCGTTAAGTTGGTCTGCAATGATCATTGAATTTATCCTTCTATATATCATGATCTTGCAAAGGAAATCCCCGCAATAATCCCAAATCTTAACATCTCTGATAGCGAAGCTGAGGATTCTGACGAGGATGAAAATAATAGTGATAATGACGAAGGAGAAAAATATGGTGGAGGAGAAGAATCTGATAAGAATGAAGATAGTGATGATAATGATGAAAGGGAGAAATCTGGCGATGAAGAGAAGTCTGATAAAGAGGATGGCGGTGGATCTAGCTAGTTCCTCTTTTTCCTTCTATCTTCTTTGTATATTTATTTTCTTCTTTCTGTAACATTGTTGTGAGTTTCTCCAATTTTTTGAATTTCTTTTGCTTCTACCTGTACGAATTAGAAAACAGTTCTTTTTCTGCAAGTCAATCAATCAATATAATTATTATCCTTTAATTATCTGCGTGCACTTATCTATGCAATTTTTTATATGATAGATGAATAATAATTTCATCATTCTCATGCATTCCCATACTTGCCTCTATTATTCATCTGCAATATTAAAAAATTGATTAAAGATTAGATATTAGTGGTAAATAAAATTTGCCTTAATATTGGTGATCTTATCGCCAGCAATAACTGCATGAAATCGCAATTCTCATAACATCTGTGAGTATTATCGCAGTAATCTTGTGGTCTTATTACGCCTCCCTAATTAAAGGTCTTATTTTGCCACGCTCTTTCTTTCTGCGACAAAATCGCAGGACGTCTTTACATTTGCATATATTGACCCATTGATCTTGTCTTATCCATGTTCTTTCAAAATCTCTGCGACAATATGATAAGCATAAACTCTCTTGCAAGAATTTTAACCTTATGACATTGCCGTCTTGCGATGAAATCGCATGACGTCTTTACACTTTCATGTAAAAACCCATTGATATCATCTTAACATTTCTCTCGTGGATTGTTGCCTCTGTATAATTTACGTCACGCGACAATATGACAGGCCTAAATGTTCTTGCGATCATAAATCCCCATGACTTTGCCGTCTTAAGACACTTATCAGCTCCCTAATGGAGGGTGCCGCCCTTATCTTCCCCCTGGTTTCCCCTTCAAGGAGGGCACATCGGCCATACAAGACTAGATCCTCCCATCCAGATTTACCAACAACCAGCTATTTTTGCAGCCTCTTATCCTTTAGGCCTATATGGCTTATAGTTACAAGACTGCACCCTAAGTGGGGTTTTCTTCAGGCCAAGTGCATCATAGCCAAGACTTACCAAGAATGGAAAGGGAATTTCGTACGCCCCGGGCACTCTTGGCTCAACCGTGTACCTCGGCGCCTTGGTCATACTTTGCACTTCTTAGAAGAGATTCTCAGTCTTCCAACCAGGGTATAACCTTATATAGTTGGAAATCCAAGATCTCTCTCCCGGATAGGTTTTCTTTAACCCCAACATTTGCATAACTCAGGTTCCAGTAGCGGTAAAACCTTATCACTGAGTCATGTCAAGAGATACCCCCTCATATGACGCGTTATTAGGTCTTATATTTGCCTCTTGCGAAATTTTATTCGCGAACTAAGGTGCACGCCATAAAGGTTCGTCCCATTCTATTAATCTCTGCGAAATTTTATTCGCGCTTCTTGCGAGTGTTGTAACTCTGATAAAATTTCATAACTTTGATCTTCTTTCTTTTTGTAAAATCTTGCAATTCTTTCAAGAAGAATACTCTGTTCAATTACATACTCTTCAAACAAATCATTCATAGAGTTCTTTTAAAGTTCATCTCTTTACCTCTCTACTTATTATTCTTTGGTTCTGCTTTTCTGCTACGTTTTGTTGTTTCTTCATCCGCGAGACGCTCGCCATCAATTCCCTCCTGCCGCTCTATCGTATCAATCATTAACTTTTCACATCTCTGTCATTGTTTGATTTTGTATTTCCAATTGCTATTCTTCTCAGCTCTTTCCTTGCAAGACTTCATATCAATTTCATAACATTTCTTGCTTTCTCCCCAATCTCCTTTAATTACTCCAACACCATTAGGATGAGGAAATTTAACACACTGGTGGAAAGTAGATGCTACACCTAATATTCCGTGTAGCCACGGGCGACCAATCAGAGCATTGTAAGGTGATTCAATGTCAACAACACATAACATGATCTTGGAAGTTATCCCTTTCAAGGGAATTCACATCTCAATTTCCCCTTTTGGTTTATTGGTAGTACCATTAAAACCATAGATTTTATATATTGAGGGAATTAGATCTTCGTCTCTTCCACCTATTGTTTTATAGGTATGATAAAATAGTATGTCAACAGAGCTGCATGTGTCTATTAGAACTCTATTGATAGCCCAAGAATCTTCATTTTCATCACCATTTTCTTCATCTTCTTCCTCCATTTGCTTTGGGTTTATCTCTAGTCTTACTACCAACGGGTTATCATGCTGCTCGCCAGGTTCTGGTATTTCCTGTGCACTGAAAGATATAGTTTTCTTTTGCCATTCTTCTAATAGCGAGGCTCTCGCTATATTCATTATCTCTCTACCATCTGTGTCTCTCGCGAAGACTCTGCCTATAACATTATCATGGAAATCCTCTATTGTTCTATGTGAATGTACAATGGAATTACAAAACAAATTCTTTGCTTTAGCTCCAAATTCTATTACGAATGATTCGGATCCTTTTACAGTATTTACCCTGCAAATTTCTGGTGCTGGAGGCAATTGCTGAGATTGTGGATGTCCTACTAAAAAGTGATTTAGCTTTCCTTGTTCAATCATCCTTAAAATTATTCTCTTTACATTCCTGCAGTCATTTACTGTGTGGCCATAAAAATGATGGTAAGGACAAAATTCTTGACTGCGATTATTAGGATGTGGTTATTTTCCCATGTTCCATGGAGATGGTATATTTTCCATTAAAATGATAGCTTCCCAAAAAATTTTCCATACTAGCATTGAGAGGAGGCATCTTAATTTCTTCCCATATGATCTTATGATTCCCCTGACTTCTAAAAAAATTTTGCCTCTCTGTCCACCATAAGTTTCTTGCGGATAATCAAGCCTTTGAATCATATTATTTCCACCGCGATTGTAGTAATTCTTCTCCCTTTCATACTCTTCTTGATCTCTACTGCCCATAGCTACCAACTTTTGCTGGTTATTAGTCTCTACCTTCTCTTGTTGCATTTGCGAGCTGCTCGCCACATTATTTATCATTTTAGGAAGTAAACTCCCATTTGCTGCTCCGGAAATGGTGTTCGCGATGGGATATGATTCCATCTCATTTTGTTTCTCCTCCAAAGCAATGTATTATTCTTATAGTTCTCGTAGTTCAGTCACAGTAATGGTATTCTTGACTCTGAAAATTTGTATGTACAGTATATTGGCCGCGAACATTGCATTAATAAAAGAAAAGATAAGATATCTCTCGTCAACTCTTTCTGCCATCTCACTGCACATTGTCTTCCATCTTATGGTTAAATGTTTCAGACTCTCGCCAACCCTCTGTTTTAACCCAAACATATCTTCAATACCTGGTCGCGATGAATTGTTGCTAATGTAAGCTCCTATAAATGTAGCTTGTAAATGATCAAAAGAAGTTATGGTGTTTTTTTGACAATCCCTCGAACCATTTTAATGCCTCGCCAGTTAAGCTAGACGCAAAATATTTGCATAGTAAAGCATCATGGTTTTCCCATTATAGCATACATCTAACATAAGCCTTGACGTGTTGAACAGCACAAGTAGTCCCATCAAAGATGCTGGTTAGTGCGGGTAAGTTGCATTTTGGAGGTATTCCTCTTAATTGTACTTCTTGAGTAAATGGGGTTCTCGCAGCTTCTTCAATAGCTTCATCGAGCTTCCTTCTTCCTCATTCTCTTCTATTGCTTATCATTCCTCGCATTTCTTCTAATTCTCTCAATATTTGCTCATTCTCAGTTGAGTTTTGCTCCATTGGCCTTTTTAATGCAGCTTCCCTTCTTCTGTGCTCTTGCCTTTCTTGTCCTGCGAGATTTTGTGTGTCTTCTTCTTCATTGTCATCCCGTATTTCTCTGCGATTTTATCTTTCACCCTCCTCTTGAAATCGCAGCTGTCTACTTTCTTCTCTGTGGATTTATTCATTCCTCCTCATTTCTCTTGATTGCCTATATAATATCCTATGTATTCTATCATATTTCTCCTGAATATTATCATTGTAGCGATTTTGTGTACGTCTCCTTTCTCGATTTTCATGGTTATTTTGTCGGACTGCCTCTCGGAATTCTTGTTCTTCTACTTCTGCCCTTAATCTTTCCCTCTCACAAGCCAGGCATGCTTGTTCGGTGTAATGTCTCTCAATTTCTTCTTCAATTATTCTTTGATTCCTTTGATTCTCTCGCCCATGTAATATCCTCCTACCTTCTTCTGGATATTCTTCTTCATTTTGGTTGTTTCTTCCTCCTTGATTTCTATTGTTACGTCTATTATCCAATGCTTCTCCATGCGGATTATAGCGACCTCCAATTATTTCTTCTTCTCTATGACGTTGTTCTCCATTTAAATTTTTCACTTCTTCTCTAACATTTCTCATTGGGGAATTTTTCCTTGGTTCTTCTCTGAATGATATTGAATTTGATCTAACAGTACTTCTTGACCTCCTTCTTTGTAACCTCAAATTCTCCATTCTTAGCTCATGATTTTGTCTTGTTAAATTCGCACGCTCTTCTGCCTCTAATCTCCTTTCTTCCTGTATTCTTTGTCTCAAATCATCTACTACTTCATTTTCACGTCCTTCATGAATTAATCCTCCAACCATTTCTTGATTTCTTTCTCTTTCTTCTTCATTTCTTAATTGTCGATTTTCTGCTTCTTCCATCGAATCCGACCTCCAAGTATGCACACTCACTCTATCATAATCCACATTCCTATCTCGTGTTTGTGTTTGTTGATTCGGCAGTTGAATTGAACTTTCTGCTTCATTCCTTATTCTATTTCTTCCTGATCTTATCCTTAAAGATTCTTCCAATTCACATGTTCCCTCACCTGCAAGTCTTTTACTTCTCCTCACAGTTTTCGGTGGTTCTGATGTATTTCTTCTTCTTCTAGCCATTTCTTCAACTCTAACAATTTCTTCAAATATTCAAGTTGTAATTAGAGATTTCTTAGCTTGATTCTTCCTGTTTCTGGGCGCCAAAATATAGTTGCAGGAATTCCTACACTACACCCCTGATAAGAATCTATAGAAATTGAATTAAGTTTGAGAATGAATTACGACACTTTTTTATTATTCTAACTTTTGAATTCTTTACAAAAGACATAATAACTCAGAAGTACAAATTTCTTTCTAGAGTTTCTCTCTCCTAAAAACCTCATCAACTCCCCAAAAGACATCATCCTTTTCTGAACCTAACGAACCCTTTATATAGGGTTTTACATAGTGGATGACAACTAAGTTTTCCTCCTTTTTCGGATATACTTTGCGATCTTATCGCGATTGTTATAATATTCTCTCTCGCAAAATTGATAACCATCGAGGGATAAACATACTCTCTTTGTATTTCTTCTATCGTCAGCTTCTTTTGGATTCTTCTGTGACGCTCGCGAAATGTCGTTAAAGAATCTTCTGTGACGCTCGCAAAAGTGTTGTTAATATCGCAGAAATATTGTTGTAGTGATATTCTGGTCCTACAAAAAGAATATGGAAAGATGAACAGCTGCGGCATTCTGAAGTACAAATTCTCATGACATTCTCCCCTTCGCATAGAAGAAATGAGAAGAGGTGAGATGTAGGATCAGAATATCGCCACAGTAGTGATCTTGCGAAATCACCATCAAAAGTACACTGCGAAGCCATCGTATATTAACTACAAAAATGACGTAACGAATGACGACAGCTTAAACACAAGAAAAGTGTGATGATCTAGCGAAATTTAGGACGTTTGAGAATTTTAACATTTGTATACTTGCGAAAATACCGCAAGACAGATCCGAAAATAAAGGATAGATTAGTTGTCATCCACTATGTAATACACTATATAAGGAGCCGATCAGGCGTAAGCAAGAGAGATAATTTTTGGAGTGTTGAGAAAGTTTTGAGGAGAGAGAAAGTCCAAAACAGTGTTGTATTCTTGATTTCATTTCCTTCTTGTAAAATTTCTAGATTCAATTAATAAAAAGTGCCGTTATTGATCTTAAGAAATGTGTTGATTGTTATGAATTCTTGTGAGGGATGTATTGTAGGATTTCCTGCAACTACAGTCTAAGAACTCTTGATGCACTATGCTTATGATTTACATATAATTCTTTATAAAATCTACTTTTGGCAAAGAAATAGAGTCTACAAAAGAGCTAAAATTGTTATGAACCATTGTATGAACCAATTGATTGTGAAGTTTGGTGGAATCCTAAATCCCAGTCTCTCGTAATATTGATATCATCTTCGTTTATTTGTTATTTTTAATCGAAATATAAGTCTAAAATCAAATCTTCACAAGTCTGAGTGAACGATATCTTTCTTACCACTTTCTACAACTTGTTAAAATCATATCAATTTTTGGCGCCACCGACGCGGACTTGTCTTTAGGTTAAGGTTTTAGATTTTTATTTGATTTGATTTGATTTTACTTAAGGTATTTTTGCGTTTGTTGTGCAGGTTTTGCTTGAAACGAAAGGTGAAAAGTTGTACTTGTCATAAAAGGAGAAAGCCGAATATTTTATTTTTAAGGACTTTTATTTTTGGTAGTTTTTATTTATTTTTGGACTTGTAATTTTCTTTTATTTTTGTGTGTTTATTTTTAGTATTTAATCTATGTTATAAAAAGACATGCACTTTGACTTTGAGATCTAAGAGTCATAGAACGGACAGGATTGGCCGAAAAGGTTCATCTCGCGGTCCTTATCGTCTGGATTTCCTTTGACTTGGACGGCTGGGAATGATAGGGGGCCGCACTTCTTAAACTCGAATTTTACTAATGGAGCCTATTACCACGTCTTTATTCCCTCAAATTTGATCTTCCGTGAATTTTTCTCTTTAATACCATCAATTACTGCCGAAGATGTATGATTAATTATACGCTTTTTTATTTTAATCCTTATTTAGAAACCTAGCCCTAATTTTTTTCTCCTCTTTTCTCCAATACCTTGCGTCAATCTCAAACTCTGTAAAGAAGTAGTTGTTAGAGGAAAATTAATCTATAGTTGTTGCTAATGGGGATTGTCGAATCCAGAAATCAATTGGGCAGGGGCTCGATTAGGAGGTATTATCGATAGTAATAGGGGCTCGATTGATTGAAGGGTTTGAACTCAATTGAGGTCGAGAAATCAGTGAGAGTGGAAGCAATGGTGAATCAAGAGGAACATGGCAAATTAACTCACGTCCGTGAAGGAGAATCATGTGGGGATTTTCAGACCAAAAAAAAAAAGAAAATAGGAGGAAGATTGAACTGATGCGCTACAAGTATGGTACTATAAATGTTAGGTTGAATTTTTATGCGTGTGTTGATCGAAATTCTGCTAGGAAGGATCTGTGTTCAAGCATAAGAATCAAATTAAACTCATCTCATCATCACCAGCAACATGTACACAAGCTATTTGTATAAATTCCATGTTGTGGAATAATGAGATTTCTTCTCCATGTTGTATAAATTCTTATTTGAATTGAAATTTTGGTTTACACAGAAATTAGGGTTCTTACATGTCAAATTTGGGTCTTTGTTTATAATGTTTTAGATTCATTAATATTGCTTGAATGGGTTTACAGTAATTCCATTGAATTTGTTGGTTTAGAGTTGAACTTATGATCTCTTTCTTTCTCATCGTACGTTGTGATCAATGCCCCAGGTTGATTGATATCTAACCTTAGAATTTTATGAGAAATCTAGACCTAGAAATTTTTCTTCTGTTTTGCTCAATGTTGTATCTAATAAACTCAAGCAGGTTTTGGATTAATGTGAAGGTATAATACATTTGATCCATAAATTCTTACCTATCAAGGCTTATTGCAGATTACCAGGATGTAGGTGGTGATGAGTAACGCAGCTGGATGTCATGGCACCATTAACATGGATATGATCTTTATGAGGATGGGAAGACATGTTTTAAGAGGATGGACCGAATAAGATATGGTAAGATTTACCTATTTGTATAATTGTTACCATCTAGGGTGTCAATAATCAACCGTTTGAGCTGCCATGGGTCAAGAGAAGTAATATTAGTAGTCTGTAGGAAAAGATGTGCTAAGCCCTTATCATCTAATTTTGTTAAATTTTTTCTAATCCATGAATTCTATTAAAGCTTGAAACATTTAACGGTGTGTTGAACCTTGGTTCTTCGAATTGCATAAAAGTGTGAATAGCAAAAACATTAGCTCAATATGGGTCCGTCCATATTACTAACGGTAATAGAGACAACATATAAGGCTTAGCTCACATGTATATATACAACTAGATTAGATTCAAAGCGCATATTAATTTAATTTTAGGGCTGTAAATTGTTTGGTTCTTCAGTGTGAAGTGATTCCAGACAAGTTTGGATTAACAAGGTAGTTAGAAATATTTAATGCTTCTTAAGGGTTTATGATTTAGTAAGTGTACCGTTGGAATTTCAAGACCTGTTAATTATTTTGGTTGAAAAGGATTTCCAAAGGTTTAACATCTAACATAAGTACAAATGATTATCAGTAAGCAGACACCCCGAGAAGAGTGTATTGATATTACAATTGACAACTATTGGCACAAATCAGTGGGCATATAAACTTCTTAGACATTGATTTTGTCTAGCCTATTTTAACGTTAGCACATGGTAATTTTTATAGAACCTAAAAAAATAAAAAATCGACTTTTGCGAAACAGTGGCTACTGTAAATTACTATATTAGGATGCAAAGTGCCGGTAATTAAAATTGATCCTGAGATAAATTTCATATGTAATTTTCATATATTAATGTTTTGTTTTCTAAATGTCTTAGCAGGTCAAAACTTTGAGTGTATACTCTTTGTTTATGCTGTTTTTCTTTGATTTTGCATATTGTGTGATAGATGTTTATTGGCGACACTATATATATGTATGTTCAGTAATTAAAGATACCTTGGTGTGAAAGCTGAATACAATTGGACAAAATGTAACATTCAAGAGATTAAAGATGGATCTGTATACCCTTAAATTAGAGTGTTATCCATGTTGCAAGAGATTTACCAAGAGCAAAGCTTAGTGATTTCGCAGATTCCAGACTCTTTTACATTTGAAGAAAAAAATGGGATGATAGAGCAAAGGGCTTGCGAAAGAATTCTGATGAGGTATTTTTTTATTGCCATGTTAACTTTAATTGGCCTCAAATGGAATCTGCGTTAACTTAGTTTAACTGGCTCGATCCTGATTGGTTGTTGAATCATATGTATCCATAATTTCTGTAGGAAGTGCGTTTTTACATTTAATCTGCAAATTCGGATAAACAACTTGATATTGCTTCCTCAAAATTAAGTATTGTAATCGGTTATTCTTTCGCAATAGTCGGGTGATTAAACAGGCCAAATATTATGCAAAATCCTTTAATGTTTGCTCTTATTTCACATCATCTTACATGATTTTGCTGGGTTTCTCGACTCCCCATAGTGGCAAAGGAATTGAAGACCGACAAGCTAGGTATTAATTTTTATGTGGCGCTATTAATTGTCTGATTTATATTGTACCGTAGAATAGCCAATTAGAAGTGATAGTAAAGGTAGTCTCCTCACTCCGTGAAGAAGATTTTATTTTCTTAGTTGTTGGGTTAAGCATAGTTCCCATTGGTATTTGATGAGAAAACATTTGGTAAATCTACCGATATAATTTCTAAATGGATAAATTGCTATAATGTCATATTTACCGTTATCATTCTATGGATCCATAAATTATGTTATTTTTGATGCCTTTAATGACTACTCTTACTTGCAGGAACTAATTGTACGCATTATCATAATCCTCACTTTTATCCGTTCATTCTTTTCACAGCAAAAATCTTTATGGTTTTGTTTTTTGGTTAACGATATCCTATGTACGAAACTAATCATCAGTTTCATTTACTTTTTCCAGATTGTAAGAGAGTTAAGGATTGGAGACATTCGTGTAGAGATTGAGGTGCTTTGTTAAATGCCACGTCTCTTCCAAGTACACCCTAAAGATTCAATCCCGGCATTCAGAATAAAAAAAAGGGTAAGTGGCATATACATGATATATTACTTATATCTCTTCGCACTGCACTTCAGATTTTATCTTAATCGATCAGTTCTTATTGGAATTTAAATTTAAACATTAATGATATTATTTTTCCGGTGAAATGCATAGGATATAACTCAACTTTGTTGGCTTGGTCTTGCATATCTAAATTTCACGGCACAATGCCCGTATAGAAGTTGGATGTAACCCTATCTATTTTACATATATTTGGAGGGATTTCACATTGCTATATAATATTATTATATAGACTTAGTTTTGTACACGTAGACTTAATTTATATTCTGTCTTCCTTTTATAAATTATATGCAGAGGTAATACATTTTGGGGGATTGATCATCACTTCGCCCCACAACATGTAGAGTTTATATTTGTCTAACCTTTTATTAATTATGTTGAGTTAATGTATTTTGGGGGATCCATCTTGAACTTTGCTAAGTCACCAGGGTTTAATTTTTTACGAGAAATGATATCTTGGCATGTTTCTAAGTCCAGGCATGTATAGTTGATTATAGTGTGTGCGCATTTAATGTAAATGAAAAACTGGAAAAAAAAACAACGATGAAAAAAAACGTTGGAGTAGGAAAGAGGTTGCAGAGTTAGGTATGTGAAGTTCAATCCATTGGGAGGTTATTCAGCGTTTCTCCAATGCAGTCGAGATATTTGTTTGCGCTTGCCTTCTACCGGCTATTTGATGTGGTTTTTTTATTTTTCTTGGCAGGTGATTGCATATAGTGATTTATTTTCCCTGACTTGGGTTACCACAAGTAAAGCTTCTCTACTATTTTTATTTTACTCACTATTAGTAAATATGCAATAAAAGATAATACAATAATAGGCTCCATTGGAAATTCGAGTTATTTAGGATTATATGCCATATCCCCAAACATGATGCAACCACTTCTTCGCGACATCCACCGACTACAATGGGAAACGTCTGCATGCCTTCTATTCAGGCAACTTCTATTCAGTACATGAATTGTGGATGATTATTTTCAATGTAAATAAAAATCAATTTCCTTTATTAGATTTAACACCATGAATTGTGGATGTATTCTAAATTTTGATTTTGGTTGTTGATTCAACCGCATGCTGATTCGTGCAAGTGGGGAAACAACTTGCTTAAATACCATGAAGTGATGAATTATTTTCAAACCGCGTCTCCCATATTTTTTAAAAAATTATATATATAACGGTAACCTTTGTTTAGATATGTTGCTAAAAGTAGATGCAAATCCAAATCTCATGGGAAACTCAAGTGGAACATTTGTCTTTCCACTAGGTTCTCCGCAACTCCAAAGAATAACAAAATTAAAAATGCATCGCTGGCTTTTCAACAAATGAAATGAAAAAGGAGGAATGGAAAGGGAGTAATGTTACCGTTAATTCCTCATGGAAAGGGAGGAATGTTATGGGGTTAAACTTACGCACACTACCGATGAAAAAAAAAAGAAAAATTACGCACAACATTAGTTTGTTACAGTGTAAAATTTTAATTTTATACAAAAAGAATATCGGAGTATTATTTAATAAACCGCAGCCTACCTAACTTATATGCTTAACCCCTGTAATCGGGCATATCTTCCAATAAAGTATGATTCTTAGCAAAAAAAAAAAATGGTCAAGTTCATTATTTGCTCCTATAAGCCTTAACGTGTGCTACTCGAGCAAATGATTTTTATTTTTCTTGGACATGCCATCCGGATTAGCTAGACGATGTTGGTTTGACACATCCACTCGGTTAACGGGCGAAAAACAAGCAAGGAAATATGAGAAATCGAATCAATACATTTGCACTACTTCTCATCTGTATTATAACGATCAAGATTTTATTATTTAGGAAGACTGATATTATTGTCACACTCTGGGATATAGATGACCTGGCTATTAATTCTAAACACGGTTAATCTTGAATTTGTCATAACTAAACTTCTTAAATACCTCCCCAATCATTACCGGACGAATAAAATTTTGTATGAGGATACTGAACGGCTGGCTAACCAAATTTGATCATGTCAGCAAGATATTAGGATCCTCCTTATAGGTTCGACGACCCTCTAACTTTCAACCTAATCACGACTAATTTTAAAGTGGGAACTATATTTGACTCTAGAAATTCTAATCCATATTCCGATTAACCAATTGCACAAAGATTTCGCTATTAGAAAGTACTAAATGTAAACATGTATTGTCCCTGAGACCATTGTTTTTCTATTAGTGTTATCTTACTCTGCAAGCCGATAGCCGGATACTGTGCACTAAACTACTTAATGCGTTATTGTAGTACACATTTAATTGTAAACTACAAAGCAATCCATCTAGAAAAGATGAGGAAGATGGAAATAATGGTGGTGATACTGAGGTTACTAAGTCTTTTACTGTTCATAGTGATCGAGATTTATGGAGACCTATCCAAGCACCAACTACTTGGTTAGGTACTAGATCAGAGACCTTGAGATTCGCTTACTCTGAAACATTAGGGAAATGTCCAATTATTTACTTGGATTTTAGTATGGACTTTTTATTAAAGAGGCATGTACGAACTCATATAATTTTTCCATTAGGTGTATACTAATGTTATAAAATTATGAGTATCCTGGAATGAGAAAGAAATAAATTATGTAAACTGACGCTAACATGGGAGGTTGAGCCGGGGCCGTAAGGCCCCGGTGATACCTAGTTTTAAAAAAAAAAACACTTGCACACACCAATTGCATTTTCGTCCGGCACCGATTTTAAGAAAACAAGTAGTTTAGTATGGTGAACCCTCTAGGCATTATCATCTGAAAAACCACAAGCCTCAGCATCGTACCCTTCGGTATATTTTGTTGTAGGTAACCCAAGCTTACCTAAATTAGTGAGCCCAACATTTGCATGTGCACAATTTTTGGTTGAATTCTTATATGCCAGAACGTAAGAGAGGCGCTCTAGGACGGTTTATGCGTGAAAAACTTAGAAGTGATATTTTAGGAAACAAGAATCTTGACTACCTTAATCTAGAGAGTCTTATTTTTGGACGTTCTTCTCACAGTGAGGAAAATATCCTTAGTACTCCTATAGTACCAGCAATAACAACTTTGAGAGATTACATGTACCCAACTAGCTCCACTCGTCCATCGTGTATAATATTACCAGCCTCTTCGGCTAATTATTAGTTGAAACCTAGTACTATTCAGATGATCCATGTATTCTTAGGGAAATATGATGAGAACCCCATACTTTCATGTAAGGGACTTTGAGGAAATTTGTGGAACAGTTAAGATTAGAGACTTTAGTGATGAAATTTTAAAACTTAAATTGTTTCCTCTTTCCTTAAGAGATAAAGCTAAATCTTGACTAAATAATTTACCATCCGAGTCCATAACAACATGGGATGAACTCACTGCTGCTTTCTTTCAGAAGTTTTACCCAAAACATAAAACCTCATCTATTAGATAGAAAATTAGCACTAGTATGCAACAAGAAGGAGAGTCTCTTTATAGGTTTTTAGAAATATTTAATGATCTCTTGGCGCAGTGTCCCCATCATGGGTTTGAAAAAATGAAATTAGTGCAAATTATTTTTGACGGGTTAGACTACTCGACCAAATCCTTGGTTTAGTCATTATGTGCTGGAGGGTTCTTAAATAAAACTGGTGATCAAGCATATTCCTTTTTAGAAGAAGTAGATGAAAATCCCAACAGTGGGAATCATGTATAGAGCCCCCTAAAAGACTTTTGGTAAATAGAAACAGTACCAATATGGTAGACTCAAGCTTTGAGTCAGATGCTAAGTTTGTTGCCTTATCTAGACGGTTAGAACCTTTGGAATTAAGTCAGTCTAAACATAAATATTTTGTTGAAACTAATAAAATGATTAGAAACTCTCAAATCTCTAATTGTAGAATAGAGCCCAATAACTCATTTCGGGGAGGACAAATTAGTGAAGAGAAAGCCCATGCTCTTTATAACAACTATAACAACTCTATATTTGATAACCGTCAAAGGTTTGATCCTTATTCAGAGACATATAATCCCTGTTGGAAAAAGCACCTGAATCTATCATGGTCCCAGGGTCAAAATCAAGGTCATACTAGTAATTTCCAAGATCCACCAGGGTTTAGTCACCCTAAGAACCCGTTAGATCCAACTTACTCTTTCGATAATAGGATGAGTCGCTTAGATGATTCTTTTTGTACGGTAACAAAGACTCAGGAAATGTTAGCAATGAGATATAATAGTTTTCAATATGAAACCGAGAAGAATTTTTAAACTAATGCCAAGACTCTTGCTAAGTTAGAACTTCAAATGAGTCAAATAGCTCAGCTTCTATGTGAGAGAGAGAATGGAAAGTTCCCTAGTCAAACCAATCCTAATCCCAAGGGAGATAAAACATATGCTCAAGCGAATTCTGTCACTATCCTTAGGAGCAGAAAAACGGTAGACAACAAGGTAGCCAAACCTAATATTGGACATACTGTAGATCAACCTTCTAGTTCCCATTCTAGTACCCAAGAGGATCAAGAGGAACCACTAGCTGAAGATACCAACAAAGATTCTAGTGATGCCAATGCGGTTCCTCAGAGGTCCGACTTTATTCCTAGAGCCCCATATCCACAGTTGTTAGCTCCAACAAAGAGAGAATCGACTTTCAACGAGATAATGGAAACATTTAAGCAGGTGAATATTAACATTCCATTATTAGAAGCATTTAGGCAAACGCCTGCTTATGCCAAGTTCCTTAAGGATCTTTGTACACGAAAGTGTAAGCTTAATGTCAATAAGAAATCCTTTTTAGCTGGTCAAGTAAGTTCAATCATTCTGAACCAAACAACCCCTAAGTATAAAGACCCTGGATGCCCCACTATATCTTATGAAATAGGCAGCCACTCAGTTGATAAGGCATTACTTGACTTAGGAGATAGTGTGAACTTACTCCCATACCATGTTTATAACCATCTAGGCCTTGGTAAGTTGAAACCGACTAAAATGACATTGCAAATAGCTGATAGGTCTGTAAAAGTACCTCGTGGTGTCATAGAGGATGTTCTGATTGAGGTTGATAAATTTATTTATCCGTTGAATTTCGTTATTTTAGATACTCGGCCTGTTCAGGACCTTAGTGCTCAAATCCCAGTGATTTTAGGTCTCCCATTTTTAGCCACAGCTAACGCAGTCATCAACTGTAGGACCGAACTTATGAACATATCCTTTGGTAATATGACCACTGAACTGAATGTATTTAATGTTACTAGACAACCTTATGATGAATCATAGGAAGTGAATATGATTAGCACTTTAGTTCAGGATAATTGGGACGACACTTTGTTGGATGATTCTTTGGATGAGTTTGATGAGATTCTATTAAGTCAGTTAGGTGACCAAACTGTTGAACTAGAAGAAGATCTCGAGTACTTTAAAGACTCTACGGACCCTAAAATTCAAGCCATAGTTCTAGGTCTTACGGAGAGTAGTATTGTGGGGTAATGATCTAGAAGAATCTATTGAGTATTTTAAAGACTCCGAGGATCCGGTAATTCAAGCAATAGTTAGAGGTATGTCTGAGAATACGGATTACCCGAAGTTTGGGGGTAATGATGGTCAAATAACCCTTAATATTTGTCTTGAGGGTGCCCTTACCCAAAGTGATTGTCAAGTATCCCCATTAGAAGTCCCTAACTTGGAACTAGAGCCTAATATGCCTAAGGTATTACTTGAGTCTTTTCCGACTCTGCAACCTAATCCTCATATGAAGCCCAAGTTGGCGCCGTAAAAAACCCAGTTGTATTGCAAGAAGTTTTTGATCAGGTTGTGCTATGTATGTTCATTTTTCTAATCCGGTGCAGTTGTCTCATAATTGTGGCAGTTTTATTTGGATTTGTTGACCCATAGATATTTCAGCTATTACTTTATGATTTTATAAGGTGACTAATCCTTTCTTACTCTATCTGAAGACGTTAAACTTAGCACTTCTTGGGAGGTAGCCCAATATTCATGCGACACGGTAATATCTTTCCTTATCTCGTTTGCTTCAAATGGTAACAGTTTCTCCTTGTTCATGCTTTTAATTTTATCTTTAGAACATTGAGGACAATCTTAGATTTAAGTTTGAGGGTATGGGAGAAAGTTTTTAGTTGCATTATTAAACTCCAGAACCAATAAATTTATGCTTATTAAGGATAGCACTAACCAATCTAAGTTGATGGAAGCATCTTGGTTATAGGAGTTTAGGAACCAATCTGAGTAGATGGAAACATCTATAAGAGTATATTCATAAAAGCACGGATCTCGGGTGTTAGAAATAACATGGTAGTTTAGTCATATCTCGTTGAGAGCTTTTCACTTATGTTTTTATTTTGTTTTCTTTTTAAAATATGTTTCTCTAAGTGATTAGGTGGGGCTTACGATTCAAGTTGTTACCACTACTAGGGTGAAATAGAGTGATTGAGTTACTAAAAAAAAAAGACCAGACCGATCAGAACAAACAGAATAATTCTCAAAAATAAAATAAAAAAAATAAACACTTGGATAGCATTATGTGTGTGTTCTCCCTGTATCCGTAGCCTAAACAAGTGTGGAACGCATGATCCACTGGAATTACCATGTAATCTGCTGACAAGAAGCATGTGCTTGGATCCGCAAGATCTAATCATGTTGTCAAAAAAAAAAATTTGTTTAGTGAATAAATCGACCGCTGGTTCCCTTGTATGCCAGACGAGTTGATCTTGAATTAGGATTGTCGACCATTGGTTCCCTTGTATATGCCGGTTGTGTTGATATTATTCAGACCAGTCTCAGTCCATTAGGATAGGTTCATTTTGGCAGTGGCCTACAGACAGATATGAGAAACACCGTTCACCTAGACAACATCAAAACCATCTATGTTTTTCTCTATATCCATCTTCTTAATCTATCCATGTGATTTGTTGACTCCGGATATTGATATCCATAGTGCGACTATATGAGTAGAGCTCTGTCACTTATATATGAATTTTAGTATGCTTGAGTGCAAACTCGTGTACAACAATTGGAATTTCGCATCAGGGTACTTCCTCCCGTAGTCAATAAGTATTCCAACCAAGGAGATTATTTAGTGCCTTCCAAGGTTATGCATACATAACTAGGGTCTGGAGAAAAGGTTTTGTGGGTATATCTATGGTAATACCTCCCGAGACTATAACTCGGCCACTAGGGCCACCTAGGGATTTAAAGGATTATTGCATACGCTAAATGCAATCGACGATGCCTGCGACAATGAGTTAGGATTTTATTTTTATTTTTAGATTTGATTTGCTCGAGGACTAGCAAATAATAAGTTTGGGGGCATTTGATAGACACATTTTTGTGTCTAATTTAATCTCAATTGTATATATTGTTAGTGCTCGATTTTTTATTTATTATGGCTTTTTATGTTTTTGTAGGTGTTTTTGGAGAAATAAGCTTTTGTGGAAAAATTGGCTTGGAAAGTGGTATTTGCGCTCGTGGGAAAATATCACTAAATGCATCCCTCATTTGGATAAGTGCACCTCATTTCCTAAGGGGTACCCCAACTGTTATCTTCACCCCATCAGTGGTTAGGGGGACTCCACCTTCAAGTTTTAAAGAGAACAAATAGCGGGAAAACAAGCTGGTTTGCTGCGTTATTTTCCAATGAAGATTGGACGAGTTTTGAGGGACTTCTGAAGAGATTCAAGGTGGGATTGTGTTGGCATGGACCTGTTAGAGCAAAGCAGGCATATTATAAGTGGTTCAATCGATCAAACTGGGCTGGATCATTGATTCGAAACCAAACAGGGGAGAAGAAGTATTAACGTAAACAACGATTTTCAAGCGAGAGTTGGTGGAGTTTTCTTGCTGGATATGGATTGCATAGTCATGGTTTGGGCCTGTAATATATCGACAGAATTAGTAATGGGTTTTTATTTGAAGATAACGAAGATTTGATCGAGTTTTTGTAAAACAGGGCAGTGCGATATTATTTCGGGTGTTGTTTTATGTTTGGTGATTTCGTGGTGATTGGGAGAAGAATATTTCCTTGGTTAGATTGAATTCTATATTTGGGAGTAATTATATGGTTGCACAGAACCCATACGCGGAAAGAAGAGCAGAAAAGGGAAGAAATCCCGTGACTTCAGGTCGGAGGAAAATGTGAAGATTTGAAGGGATTTTTGGACGTTGTTATGTATAAATACAAGTCATGAGAGTTCCAGCAGGGTGGTCGAGTTTTTGGGATAGTTTGGGGTAGTTGCAGAGTAAGAACAAAGGTTGCAGAGGTGTTATTCATCGCAGTAGAGAAGGAAGAAGAAGAACATACAACAATAGAGAAAGAAGGTCGCAGAATCTGTTGCATTTACTTTCAATTTCATACAAATTTTCCAACAATTAGTTCGAGTTTTACAACAGTTCCTTTGTAACAGTGAGTTCTGTAAAAATTATATCTATTACAAACTCGCTGCATATATCTTCTTCAATAAAAACACCTTTTGATCCATGTTTATATCTTTTGGGTGTATTTTCGATATGAGGAGCTAAACCCCAACACTGGGATGACGGACGAAGCCATGTTTCACAATTGTTTGGTAATTATAATTGATTCTTATTACTTTTTGCATTGATTTTTAACCGATTTATGATTTTAATTGATTATTTGTGATTTTGTTTGATAGTGTATGCTTAGTCTAAGAACTCTTGATACACTATGCTTATGATTTACATCTAATTCTTTATAGAGTCTACAAAAGAGCTAAAATTGTTATGAACTATTATATGAACCAATTGATTGTGAAGTTTGGTGGAATCCTAAATCCCAGTATCTCGTAATATTGATATCATCTTCGTTTATTTGCTATTTTAATCGGAAAAAAAGTCTAAAATCGAATCTTCACGAGTCTGAGTGAACGACATATTTCTTACCACTTTCTACAACTTGTTAAAATCACATCAGTGCTCGATTGTGTTGTGCAGTGAAGGAATGAATCTGTAGCATATGTTTCAGCTGCAATGCAAAGGAGGAATGAAGTTGTGCAAGGGATGAGATGTTCGTCTCAAAACAAGGACAGTGAACACAGAAACAAGAAGAGAGTGGTAAAGTAGTGTTGTGTGCTAGCATGACGATTATTGCTATCAGGAAATGTGTAAGCTGTTGGTGTTGGTGATGTTGGTCTGATGTTGGGTGTTGAATGGCTAAGGCTCGAGAAATAATTCAGCTCAGGTGGTGTTTGCTAGCGAGAATGATTACAGGGAACTAGTGGTGTTGTTGGTAGTTAATGAAGTTGCAGCTGAGAATTACAATGGGTACATGCATAGTTCAAAATGGAGTGCATGTCTGATATGCAACTATCATAGATGTATGTTAGGACAGGTGAAGGTACATATGCGGTTCAGGTGTTAGTTATGGCACTGGTTTATGCCAGGGATTGGCAATATATGAGTGAGATGCAATTGGAGTAGAAGCAAGTGAAGTGAGTTTGGTTGAGCAGCTGCAGTTGAGTGCTTGATAAAAAACTAGTTGTGTGCAGTGGTGACTATGAACTGAGATGGTGGATTAGTGGGTTACAGCTAAGTGAAAGGAGTTGTAGTAATGATGTTTCTGCTGTCAGTCAGGGATGCAGAAGGATTGCAGTCAAGAGCTGAAGGCAATGGTGATGAATAGAAGAGTTGTGAAGTAGATGAATGTTAGGAATTGTTTGAAATGGCTTGATTGAATATGCAGGGAAGAGCCAGAATTTGGCCAGGACAATATCCAGAAATAGATGAGACTCTGCCGGATTTTCTTTACAGTGAGTCGACTCAGTGATTCCCGATCCAACTCAGATGGACTTGGACCTGCTGGGCTTGAGTTATGGGCTGTTGCAGGGACTTATTTTAGCAGATGGGTGTGGAGAAATACAGCAAGTATATAAAAGCGTCTACCATTCTATTCGAGGGGATCTGATATATCTTTTACTTCTACTTTTGTTCTAGGGTTTGTGAACATGATAGATTTATTTCTTTTTTGGATGAACTCCATGAACATGAGCTGGTTTTCTTTTGGTTAAGGAATAAGTTGGAATTCCAAACAAGATTTTTATGCAATGAATTAGTTTTGTCTCCATGCTTTATCTTTTATGATTCACCATTAATATCGTTACATAAGTTGAATGCTTGTTTCGTCGAGTTGTGAATCGATTGAGTTTACTTTCATCTTTATTGCTAGATTAGAGTTTATTATACGCAAAAGTGATAAATTTCTGATTGCAAGTAGCATAATTATGGGTAGTGCTTGTAGTGATATATCTTACTAGTCACAAGTGATTCATAACCTTTGTTAAATCAGATTAGTGCTTTTACACGTTCGATTGCTTTGATTGGCCTGATTTCATAGAACTTAATGCATCTAGGGAATTAAGCTTGATTAGTGCTTTTACACGTTAGATTGTTCTCTTAGATAGAACTCATACTCACATCTTCTAATGTGTTTGTTGATGACAAGAGGAAATTAGCGGGATATTCTTTCGATCAAGGTATCCTAGGGCTTTTGATAAAAGTTGAGATTAAATATCAATTCTACTTATTGTTAAAAAACATGTTTGTGAATGAAGATGAATCCTTAACTAATATCTTTTCTACTTGATTTTTTGGTTTATTTCTTATTTGCAATTATTATTTTTTTAGTTGCATAAATCAGAAAAATCCCCTCTTGTTTTATATAAGAAACCGAAACATATTGGCAGCCAAGACCTCTCTGTGGGAACGATCCTTTCTTGCCCTTGCTATATTATATATTTTGAGTAGTAAGAAAGTGTATTTATTTTTGACGCCTACGACAGCGATCAGTTAAAAAAATTCTGGTGTCTGTGTTATTTCTTTTCCGCATTATATTTTTATATAATTGAAATAATACAAGTTGTGCGTTGTTCAATCAATTATAATATCCGACCTTTTGGTTGTTGATTTAAATTGATTGACACTTGGATATTGGTCTTTGGTACCATCCAAGTTTATCTCTCTTGTATTTAAATTGAGACTCGCAGTTTGCTTGAGTAAGATTTAAATCGAGAGATAGAGATATAAACTCTTTGATATACTTTTATCTAGATTGAATCTGACTGTCTAGTTGATTCTCTAGAAAGTATATTGGAGTTTGTCCATACAGATTGCTAATCGAAATATTGGGTGTGGTTGTTAGACCCCTGATTTTTCAATTTATATCAGAGCATGCAAACACATTTAAAGACCTTATCAGTTTGTGTTTGTAGCGATCTGTCTCTAAGGACAAAGGTGCTATCTCTATTAATGTACCACTAGTCTTCGATGGCTCTAATTACTTATGGTGGAAAATTGCTATGCGAGATTTTCTTCAAGCGCGTGATTTTTAATCATGGGTATATGTTGTTAATGGCTATGATCCTCCCGTTGTGACAGTTGGAGATGTAAATATTCCCAAGAATATTGGTGAATACAGCCCTACCGAGATACATGCTGCAAAGCAAAATTCTGACGGTTTGAATGCGATCATGCATGCCATTACCCTAAGTCTTCAGCACCATGTGTCAAATTATGCTAAGTCTAAAAAATCTTGGGATATCTTAGAAACCGTATTAGAAGGTAATACCAGTGAAAAGGAAGCTAGGCGTCAAAACCTTAATTTCGATTAGGAAAACCTTCGTATGGCAGATGAAGAAATATTTGATAAGTTTAATCACAAAGTGCCTGAAATTGTTAATGCATCTTTTGCGTTGGGTAAGACTATTCCTGAAAAGGACATTGTGATGAAAATTCTCAGAATAGTGCCATCTAGATACGATTCTAAGAAGCATGCCATCGTTGAGGGAAATAACCTTGATAATCTCTCCAGAAATACGCTGGTTGGAAAGCTTATCATGAACATTCATCCAAATCTAAGGATGTTGTGTTCAAAGCACTAAAGTACACTAAATTACTTGATAAAAGTAAAAAAAGTGTATATCTCTAATGATGATCACTCTGAGACAGATTCATCAGATGAAGATCTTAACAAATCAGTCTCGATGATCACAAGACAATTTAGGGATCTTCTATTGAAGAGAAGTAAACGGTTCTTCAGAGATAAGCCTAAGGCATAAGTCAAACCTCATAATTGTGTTCCTCCTAAAAATAGGGATATTTATGAAACTGATGATGAGGATATGCCTCAGTGCTTTAAGTGTAAGGGATTTGGTCATTTTGCAAATGAGTGTCCAAATCGTAGAAAATACACTGGGAACAAAGGTCTTGTGACAACTCTTGATGAAATGTCTGACAACTATGATTCTAATGAAGACGAGAAATCAAGTGTTGCACTTCTTTGTGAAAATATTGATTCTGATAATTTTAGCAATACATACATCAATCTTGATATTCTTCAGAAGATAATCCAACTATTCTGGAAGATAAAGTTGACCCATCCTTTGGAAACTCTGTTTGTAATGTTTCAGGTTCCACCATGTGCCTAGATGCTTGCACATCTCAAAAGCCTAATTCTTATCCTATTTTGACGTGATCATATTGTTCTTTAAAGGGTCATGAACTTTCAAGGTGTTACAAGTTCAAACACCAACAAAGGCACGTCAACAAACTTCAACGGAGAGAAAATCATTTAGCAAGGAAGCTTAAACTTGCTCAGAAGACCGCCGAGGTATGTAGGATTTTATCTTTGTCCAAGAGATTAGTTTCCAAGGATATGACTAGACCATTTGAGAAGAGAGCATGGTCAAGTCGTTTTGGTAGACAAAAGTATGTGGATTCCTCTCAAGAGGAAAAAGGTGGACAAATTGTTGTTCACCACAACGCAACTTGATTGTGTTGATTTTGAAATCTTGATTCATGTGCCTGATCAAAAAAGATAATGATTTTGTATCCTTCAGGCTTTAGGAAAAGTTTTTTTTCTTCTTTCCTTAGATTTTCCTTCTTTTTGTCTATCAAACAAAAGAAAGGGTACTATCGATAATTCTACTCTTCACAGGGTTGAGAGTTGGTCGTGTACGAACCTGTTTAAAGGTTTTGAAACCCTACATTCCTTTTTTCCTTCTCTGAAACCTCATTTATCTCAAGACTACTTGTTGAGAAAATTGTGATTTCCTCTCACAATCCCATACGTTTATGGATACTCCAAGCATGATGTCTTCTGATGGAAAGGATGTTAATTTGATTGTTAAGCTATCAATCATGAAGGAAAAAGAAAAATCTCCTCATGCTCCAACATTGAAAAGAAAAATAAGGAATGTGAGGAAGCCAAGAGCCGTTCCTTCAAATTCTCAGAAGTTTTCTGATGTTCTTGAAGTGTTGAAAGAGATGCAAAAGGAGATTCAACAAATAAAGGCTTTTCTGTATAAGACTCATGAGATTCAGAAGGCCCTGGTTCGACATCATCAGCCAAGAAGGTTTATTGATATAAACTTCTACCTTAATGAACCTTATGTTCCAATGGATGTTGACGATAAGGAGTTCGGGGATGATAAAAAATTATTCAAAGGTCTTATTGCCTAGTAAATCTTTAATTTTTCGTGTTTTGTTTATAAGAGTAACTAGAGTTTGGAATAGCAATTATTGTGATTACACATAGCTATGTCCAACGATTTTCATGTTCTTGTTTTTAGATTTACTGGTTTAAATTCTAAACTTGTTTGGAAGATGATTTTTGCAGTATTAATCTTTATGGTTTCATATATTGAAATATTGTTATGGGATATGTGTGTTTGCGTCCGTGAACTTGATTGTCCCATACTTTGTCAAAAGTAAACTCTTTCATGAATTGATATACAAGTATTGATAAAGGAATGAATGGACTTTTGACAAATACAAAAGTTAAGCCTATTATGTCAATTCTTGATGGAGGGTAGGTTAAAATCTTTTGTTTTCAAGGATTATGTCTATTATATGTCATTTTGCAAATGGTGATGGAAAATAGAATGAATCCTTGTGTATTCCGCAGTAATTGATCTTCCCTGATCCAATTTTTATGCATTATTGTGAGGTTCCATAAGGTGTCTTATGTTGAGCTCTATCTACCGAATCATTGTTTTGGCATAGTTGTTGTTCCATGAGATACTTTGTGTCGAGCATGACCAATTAAATTGATTACTTTTGTGATTAGTTTAGTTGTGTATTTTTATTAGATTAATTATGGGTTCTCTTGTGATTAATCTAATTGAGTTTCTTAAGTCTCCATACGTTTACTTGTGTTGAGCATATTTGGTTAAATTAATCATGGGTTTCCTCACGATTAATTTAATTGAATATTTTTGGATTCAAATTCATACCTTGTATGTGATTTGTTGTCTAAAGAAATCCTTCTTTTCTTTTTGAAATTAAGGTCGTTGTTGTTGTTCTTTCGGGAATGACATATTATTGGGGAGAGTTCTTAATTGAACTTGTGGTTAATTGCCAAATCTTTGTGGGGAGTGCGACTTTGGAATATTATAGGGGTTATCTTGTATCTTTGTAGACTCCTTGATGAATGTATTTAGCTTCGGCTTTATGATTGCATCTAAATAAGGTGATATATACTTACTTTTGGTCAGGAAACGTCTCTTACGGAAATTTCGTTAGGATCCCGTTCTTGTACCTTTGCCAATTTTATTGACAAAAAGGGGGAGAATTAATATGTAGTTCACACTACAAATACATATGGTTTTCGGATCATTATGTAAGGGGGACTGGTTTCCATGTGAGATGAAGTATTGACTAAGGGGGAGTAACATATCACCATAGTATTGTTGTTAAAGTTGTGATACAATTGTACTTTGACGCTTTGTAATGATACTATGAAACTGTATAACAATGATTGGGAACTCTTGTTTTCTCATTGTTATAGCTATGGATTTTCAACAACGATTATGCTAAACTTATAACCTTTGGGATCATTGGAGTACTTGGAAGTGACGAAGATTTCGAGTAATGTTGAAGATTAGACATGTGGAAGAGGAGCTACAAAGTTTATTTATATATTTTTTGTCTTCCATATGTATTGATATTTTTGTCACTAAAATTGACAAAAGGAGAGATTGTTAGAGCATTGCTCGGTCGAACTCGCATGTGTTACTATCTCAAGCATGTTTGTCAATGTTAGTGATCAAAACTATAAGTCTTGATTTCTAGTCTACTTTATCTAAGGTCGCGTACTAGGATAGAAAGTGTAGTTGAGCTCAAGAACTCCATGGAAATCATCATACAAGACGAAGGACTACTCAAGGAACTGGTGGATCTTCATCAACTAATAGGTATGTGGACACTTGAACTTATCTATCACTCAAAAGTCTATTTATCTTCTATATTGATACAGAAGTCGTTTTGCTGTATAGGCTAAGATTATACACATGTGGTATTTTGAGCTAAGTATACCTCGTCTATCTATTTCTCGAAATATATGTTGGTAAAGTTTTCGCTTTATCCAAGTTCATCTTTACCAAGTGACAAAAGTCATGTTAAGTTTCAATCACTTTGAAAATTTCTCTGACGAAAAATGGTTTGTGAATAACAACTATATAACGTCCTCTGAGAATGTTTTAATGATTGAAATAAGAGTTTAACAATATAATCATTGGAGGATATATGCATTTTTTTGGAAACACATATATGTATAAGTCCTTATTCCTTGAACCAAAGTTTGCGAACTTTGTTGATCAAGAGAGTCGGAGAAGTACGTGATCTTCAGTCCGCGAACTGGCAGAAGTTCTCGAACCGAGAATTTCTGCTGGAGTTTGTGAACTCTATCCGGGAAATTAAGTCCGCGAACCCGGTCCGCGAACTTGAGTAGATTATGTCTAAAAACGATGTTTGTGAAATTATATTTATAAACTAAGGAATGATATTGCATACCTTGGATATATAGTTCATGAACCGATTCGAGTGAATCAAATCATTTTTTCTTCAATTTTGTCTTGTGTAGTACATGAGATTACCTTGCAATTGAACAACTCTCTAACTAGTTCATTTGAGTCATTTGAACTAGTTATGGTGAATAAGAATATGGTTGATATGAAAGTTATCATATGGCTAACCAATTGGTTAACTATTGTTGAACCAACTAATGTACAAGTTTGGGTACAGTTACATAAACCTAGAAACGTGCATTACATGTGTGTATAACAAGCTATGTTTTCGATCTAACGGTCGATAAATATTAGCTTGAATCTAATTAGGTTTTCATTTAACGGTGAATATTGAAGGCTTTGTTACTAAGCTAACATTGATTGCAAACCCTGATTTGAAAGACTATATAAGGGAGAACTCTAGCAATTGGGAAACCTAATCCCCACACATTCTATGTGATACTAGTTGTGCTAAGCCATAGTCGATTCTCCTTTAACCTTTGGTTTCTTTTTATAAACCGGGTTAACGACTTAAAGACTTCATTGGGATTATAAAGCCAGACCGATACTACTTTTATTGTAGTTGTGTGATTTAATCTTGTTGTTTCTATCGTACAAGTACAATTGGAAAAATTTGGCTTGAGATTTCTATCTCCGATAGGCAAGGTAAAAAGTAGTCACAAACATCTTAGTCTCATCATTTGTGATTCCATAATATTTTTTTTGTTATGTCGATTAAGATTATTGTGAGGTGATTGATAATACTGAGCCGTTCTTCGGGAATATAAGTTTGGTTTATCAATTGGTTCATGTTCACCTTTATTTATCAAAAGACGGAACAAAAATCGTAGGTGTATTCGTGAGAGACGGATTTATCTATTACTATAGACTTTTCTTTGTGATAAAGATTTATTTATTAAAGTCTTCGACTTTGGGTCGTAGCAACTCTTAGTTGTGGGCGAGATCATCTAAGGGAATCAAGTACGTAGTATCCTGCTGGGATCATAGGCATAGGAGCATATATGTACCTTGGATCAGTGTGAGATTGATTGGGGTTCAACTACAGTCCAGACCGAAGTTAGTTTGGAGTAGGCTAGTGTCTTTAGCGGCTTAATACAATGTATTTTTAATCTGGACTAGGTCCCGGGGTTTTTCTGCATTTACGGTTTCCTCGTTAACAAAATTCTGGTGTCTGTGTTATTTCTTTTTCGCATTATATTTTTATCTAATTGAAATAATACAGGTTGTGCGTTGTTCAATCAATTAGAATATCCGACCTTTTGGTTGTTGATTTAAATTGATTGACACTTGGATATTGGTCTTTGGTACCATCCAAGTTTATCTCTCTTGTATTTAAATTGAGACTCGCAGTTTGCTTGAGTGATATTTAAATAGAGATATAGAGATATAAACTCTTTGATATACTTTTATCAAGATTGAGTCTGATTGTCTAGTTGATTCTCTAGAAAGTATATTGGAGTTTTTCCATACAGATTGCTAATCGAAATATTAGGTGTGGTTGTTAGACCCTCGCTTTTTCAGAAGGTTTTTCTACTCAGAATTTAGGTTTTGAAGCATGGCTTCCTTTTTACTGGTATTTCCTTCGAATATGGTTTCTAAGATATCCCATGCATATTTAGACCTAGTGCAATGTCACACATGGTGCTGAATATTTGGGGTAATGGCATGTATGATGGCATTCAAACCGTCGGAGTTTTGCTTTGCAACAAGTATCTCAGCAGCATCGTATTCGCCAATATTCTTTCGAACAGTAGTGTTACCTATTGCCGCAATGGGAGCATCATAGTCATTAACAACATATACCTATGATTGAAAATCACGCGATTGAAGAAAAGCTCGCATAGCAATTTTCCACCATAAGTAGTTTGAGCCATCGAAGACTGGTGGTACGTTAATAGAGATACCACCTCTGTCCATAGAGTCAGATCGCTACAAACATAGACTGATAAGGCCTTGAACGTGTTTGCCTGCACTGATACCAATTGAAAAAGCGGGGGTCTAACAACCACACCCAATATTTCATTTAGCAATCTGTGTGGACTAACTCAAATATACTTTTAAGAGAATCAGCTAGACAGTCCGACTCAATCTTAAATAAAAAGTATATCAAGGAGTTAATATCTCTATCTCTCGATTTGATCTATACTCAAACAAATAGAAATTTGTGAGTCTTTATCAAATACAAGAGATATAAACTTGGATGGTACCTGTAGTAGCAGGATTTCCCACACTACACCCCTATTAAGATCCTATAAAAATCTAAGTGAAACTAGTTGAAGATTAAAGAATTAAACGACACTTTTATTATTTAGATCTCATAAATGTTTACAGAACAAACTCAGAATTACAACTTTCTTTTCTGGAGTTTCTCTCTCCTCAAGGTTTTCTCAACTCTAAAAAAATACATCATCTCCATCTGGATTTACTTGAACCCTTTATATAGGAAATTACATTGTGGGTGACAGCTAAGTTTTCCCCTTCTTTCGGATATATTCTGCGATCTCATCGTGGTATTTACAATATTAATATTCTCCAACTTTTGTAATCCTCGTGAAATAACACTCTCATAGCATGTCTCTTCAATCGTCAGTTATTATGATGCTTCCTCGTGACGCTCGCCAAATGTTGCTGAAGAATCCTCACGACACTCTCGTGAATAATGTCATTTATACTTATAGGAATATTTGACCTTCTCGTGAAAGCGTTGTTCTTATTATGAGAATATCGTTGTGGTGATATTCTGGTACTACATCTTGCCTCTTATCATGTCTTTTCTGCGAAGAAGAAACGATCATGAGAATCCTTAATTATCGCAAGAATATCTGAACTTTTTTTCTCCGGCGATATTCCGCTAATTCAGCTTTCTTTGTTAACACGTGTTGTAAATCTATCCTTTTGTATTGACATGTCTCACATAATTTACTCCCTTATTTGTCTATAAAAGGAAGAGTTGAATTTCATTTCTAGTTTTCTTCTCTTAACTCTCTTTCTTCTTTACTTAGTTTCTTTGCTTTTTGTTCTGCAACTTCTTCTCCTTCTCATTCTTCTACTACTGTAATAATGGAGTCCTCGAGGTATATTTTTGATAATGGTATTTTCTTAGATCAAATTTTTTATTTATATTCTTCGATCTTATCTTATTTGATTCTTTATATCCTTATATTATGTATTCTTCAGCGGAGCTGCATCTATTTCCCAATCCTCGACTCAAAACCCTATTATTCATAAGAGGCCGACTGGAAAAAGGAAAGAAAATTCTGCGAGCAATAAGGTAGTAAGAAACACATTCTATTTCTTAATAACAATATTGTTGCCTCTGTTTCTTATCTAGATTATTGTTTGCAGAATAACGAGGGTAATGCTAATCCTCCTAAAAGATCTCGCCAATTAAATAAGACCTTTGGAAGTAATTTCGTCATTCCTCCCTTAATATCTGCGAAAGCTTCACCTACACCTGTGCAATCTGATCTTCCTCTTTCTTCTGGCGAGAAGCTCGCTTTCACTACCACTTCCTCTACTGGTCCTTTACCAATTCAAATTGCAGAACCTATCATACCTGAAATTCCCTCTAGCCCTTTACTTCCTTCAAATGATACTTTCCTGAAAACTCCTCCTTCTGATGATACAACCATTTCTAATGACTCAAATCATCAACTTGTCCCCACTTCCTCTATTTCACCTTCTACATCCCTTCCTTCATAAAATGAGACCATCGCAGGAATTGATGTTGCTTTCAAAATTTTATCTAACATTCTAAATAATGCTAGAGATTCTTCTACTGATTCTCTCCAAAGCGGAGTTTGCGAAACTTTGCTCAAATATTTTGGCTCAGACAATTCTATTTCAAGAGCTTCTCTAGAGAATGAAAATGCTGCTTTGAGAAAAAGTCTTCAAGATAAGACTTCTGAATGTGAAATTCTAAACCACAAGCTCAATAACTCTGTACTGGATCGCGAGAATCTCGCTAAAAATATTGATGAGCTAAAAAGTAAGCTTCTTTTTGCCCCTGTCCTTTTATATTTTTATTCTATTTCCATATTCTTCGTACTTAATCCTCCCTTTAAATTCTTGGTTTATATATTAGTTTCCAACCGAAATCGTTTCATCGAAAAACTTAAATATGAAACCATAGCTGATGAAGCTCGCATTGAAAGAGATTCTTGGATGGACCAGCATAGTAGATTAGATAATCTTTATACATATTCAGTTGATCAAATAAGAAATCTCACGAATGAGAATAATCAATTATTGCAAAATCACAGTTTTCTAAACAACGAGGTTACTCGCCTCTCATATTCGTTATCCAAGACTAATTTGTCTATAGAATCTTTTTCAGACAAGAATAGAACTTTATCCCAATAGAAACACAAATTATCAAGCTTGTTGGCGATCTCCTCGCAGAAAGTAAACAATCTTCAAGGGATATGTGATGACCAAAAGCAATCTCTCCGCTCTCTTAAAAATAAACTTGACGAAGTAACTGAATCATCATCCACACTGAAATAGACAAACTTATCAAGGGTAGACTAACTCTTAGTTTGAATGCCAGCAAGCTTCGAGATGAATATTCCCAATTAAAGGAATCTCATTCCTCATTGTCAAAAGAAAATTCATATTTAAGCACCAAAGAAGAGAACATGAAATCTCGTATAAAAGGCATGGTTGGCGACAAATTTGATGATACTATGAATCAATGGGAGAACTGCCGCTTTTCATTAATCCAAAACTTAACTTCGCAAAAAGAAGGTAGTAAATTATGACTGCCTCACTTGTTGATTTCCCTTGTCACAATTTATGTTATATTTCTATAACCTTTCATTATTTTGTTGCTCGCAGAATCTGAAAAAGGCCTTCATTCTATTTTCACCAATCTTACTAAGGAGCTGGACAGTGTTCGCAAAAAAAACAAGACTCTTCTTCTCAACCTTTTAGAAACTCGTGATAAAGCAGAAAGAAGACTTGATTATCTTGAGTATTTCAATAATATAGAGATCAGAAATCGTGACAAAGGTTTCCTTCACCAAGTTCATCTTAGTGCTGAAGTTCTTGTGAATGAAATTTTGATCTCCAACTCTCTTTCTCCTGTATCCGTTCCACCTCTGAAAGTTGACGATGATGAAGTCCCTATTCCTATGGACAAAGATTTAAAATATCCGTCTTCTAAAGGAGATGTTGAAGAAGACGCTGAAGAATAAGATGATCAAGGAAAAGAAGAAAACCCTCTAAAAGAAGGAAAAGATCGTAACAAAAATAACTCTGGCGACGATGTTCGCGGTGAAGGAAATATTGGTGATGATAACAATCCTGACAATTCAAAATCTGGCGAGACTACCGCTTGAAGCTTGAGTGCTATTTTTAATTTCTTTTTTCTTCTTCTTTCTCGCAAATGATATAACCCTTTTTGAACTATAATATTCTCAAGAAACTTAATGAAATCCTACATATTTATTCCCTTGCTTGCCTCCTCATTAAATTTCTTGAGACTTGTTGAATTCAACTTGTTTCTTGTGATAAAGAAATCTTCCCTGCATGCTTAACAAAAAAGAATTAATTTTTGAGATTATTCTATTGGTCTTATCATGCCTTCCTAATTAAAGGTCTTACTTTGCCAATTTTTTCTTTTTGCGACAAAATCGCAGGACGTTTTTACACTTTCATGTATTGACCCATTGATCTTGTCTTATCTGTATTTCTTTATTATATTGCGACAATATGACGAGTCTAAGTTTTCTCGCAAAAACAAAGCCTCGTGACATTGCCGTCTTGCGATGAAATCGCAGGACATCTTCACATTTGCATGTAAAAACCCCTTGATCTCATCTTAACTTTTTTCTCTTTTGGATTTTTGCCTCTGTATAATTTACGCGACAATATGACAGGCCTAAATGATCTTGTGATATTAGAGCCCCATGACATTGCCGTCTTAAGACACTTATCATCTCCCTAATGGAGGGTGCCGCCCTTATCTTCCCCCTGGTTTCCCCTTCAAGGAGGGTACATCGGCCATACAAGACTAGATCCTCCCATCCAGATTTACCAACAACCAGTTGTTTTCGCAGCCTCTTGTCCTTTATGCCTATATGGCTTATAGTTACAAGACTGCACCCTAGGTGGGGTTTTCTTCAGGCCAAGTGCATTGTATCCAAGACTTACCAAAGATGGCCAGGGTAGGTTCGTCCGTCTCATGCACCCTTGGCTAAACCGTGTACCTCGGCGCCTTGGTCATACTATGCACTTCTTGGAAGAGACTCTCAGTCGTCCAACCAAGGTATAACCTTATAAAGTTGGAAATCCAAGATCTCTCTCCCAGATAGGTTTTCTTTAACCCCTACATCTGTATGACTCAGGTTCCAGTAGCGGTATAACCTTATCCCTGAATCATATAAAGAGATACCCCCTTTACAACGTGCTTGTAGGTCTTACATTTGCCTCTTACGAAATTGTACTCGCGAACTAAGTTGCACGCCATACAGGTTTGTCCCATTCTCTTAATCTCTGCGAAATTTCATTCGCGTTTCTCACGATATTGCTCGCGTAATCTTTAAAATAAAAATAGTCACTGATAATAACCTTTAGTTATGCCAATATTTCTTACCTTACAGCATTTGTCACTGATAATATCTTTTCAAAAATAGTCTATTCCATGGTCTATCAAGTCGTTGGCCAACATCTCTTCCTTAAGGATCCATTAATTTGTATGCCCCATTTCCAATTATTTCTTTAATTAAGTAAGGTCCGTCCCATTTTTTCGCCAATTTTCCACCATTCTCTCGCTGATATCTCGGTGTCTCTCGCAGAACTAAATCACCAATTTGGAATTCTCGTTTTTTGACACGTTTGTTGTATTCGCGAGCTAACCTTCGCTGGTAGTTTTCCATATGCTGTAGAGTCTTCTCCCTTTTTTCTTCCAATTCATCTAGTTTATGTAAAATCATACCAGCACTTAAATTCCTTTCCCACGCTTCTCTTTTTGTTGTAGGAATAATAACTTCAGTTGGTAATACATCTTCAACCCCATATGTTAAACAAAAGGGTGACATTCCAGTAGACTCTCTTCTAGTGGTGTTGTAGGACCATATTGCATTATGTACTTGCTCGCACCATGATTTGTGATACCCTTCTAATTTCTTCTTCAGAATATCTGCGATCATTTTATTAGTTGCCTCAGCTTGACCATTTTCTTGTGGGTATAAAGGAGTAGATTTTCCACATTTTATCTTAAATGCATTGAGTAGTAATTCTATGTTTTGTCCTTAAAACTGTTTTCCATTATCAGACATCAACTGTGCTGGTATTCCAAATCTGCAGATGATATTCTCGAATATGAATGTGAAAATATCTTTATCACGAATATGTTGTACTGCTTTTTACTTCTCCCCATTTTGTGAAATAATCTGTAGCCACAATGAGGTATCTCCTTTGTCCAGAGCCAGGCACAAATGGTCCCACAATATCTAATCCCCATTTTCCGAAGGGCCATACACTTGTTGAGGATGATAGTGGTGCTCCTGGTGCATGTATCTTTTTTCCAAATCTTTGACATTCTTCACAACGCCTTGAATGTTGTTTCGTATCTTCATGCATGTAAGGATAGTAATACCCTTGCATCTTCGTTCTATATTCCAAAGATCTGCCTCCGCTATGATTACCAACATCTCCACTGTGCAGCATTTTTAACACCTTTTCTCCTTCTTCCCTTGTCAAACATCTTAGCGATGGTCCATTAAAAGATCTGCGATATAACACTCCGTCTCTTAAATCATAATTAGTTTCCCTTCTTCTTAGCTTATGTGCCTCCAGTCTATTTCTTGGAGTTTCTCCTTTCGCCAAATAAGCAAGAAGTTCCGCTCGCCAATATTTGTTTCTCTCTTTTGCTTCTATTTCGCCATTTTCTACAATCATCACATCTTTCTCTCCTTCTTCGTCAATTTCGACGGAATTCCCATCCACATCTTCATCTTCGTTATTTACTGAAGGTAATACGAGTGTTTGAATTTTTATGCATCTCGCAATATCGCAAGATAATATTTCACGAGTATCAGGAGAAAAGAGTTATAAAATGATACGATGATAGAAGAAGCGCGGAGAAATATGAAGTTTTGCGAGGATGGAGTAATTGTGCGAGCATGAGTTGCGATACTTCGTAACTCATGAACAGCTGTATAAATTTTACTATAAATAGGAGTTCAAATGTAAAATTCGAGAGGTTCTTTTAGTGAGTGTTAGAAAATATTTGAGGAAAGAGAATAGAGAAAGTTGTAACTATTCTAATTCCATTTAGATACTTCTTTGTGATCAATTGAGAACATTAATAAGAAAATTGTTATTCATCATCAAGAACTTCTTGAGTTTTTACTAATTCTATTGAGGGTGTAGTTGTAGGTTATTCTGCAACTACATAATTGGCGCTAGAAACAGGGACTTGAGAATTGTGGTAGCCTAAATTTGAGGGAATTGTGGAAAATTTGAAGATCAAATGAAGTCAGTAGATGGAGATGGCAAAAAAGAAGAATGTAATATGATCACAGAGACAATGATTGAGGAATTTCATAGTAATATGAAGGGAAAAATATACAAGCGAGATTGTAGAGGAAGAAAGATCATGGAGGAAGAAAAGATGACAACTTTAGAAGAATGGGAAAAGCAGAAAATCACATTTTCAGTAGCAGAAATTCCAAATGAAGACTTGAACCACACTTCACCATTGGTGATCACATTGCCAATCATGCTAGAAGATAAGAAAGCTGAAGAAAAATGGAAATTAAACCGAATTTTGGTTGATACAGGGAGTTATGTTAATATTATATTCTATCATGCACTTAAGGGGATGGGAATTAGAGATGAAGAAATCATAAATTCAAAGTGTCTTATTCATGGATTAGGGAAATCTACAACAAAATCTAAAGGAGAAATCGTGATGCGGGTATTACTAGGAGAAATCGAAATGCATGTAATCTTGTGTGTGATAGATATGGAATCTCCATATAACATGCTGATAGGAAGGCCATGGATTCATGCGATCAAAGCTGTTGCTTCAACATTACATCAAAAAATCAAATTTCCTACACCAAATGGAATTCAAGAAATAAAAGGAGATCTTGATAGTGCAAAATTTTGTTATCAAATTGAAGTAACACAATGCGGAGGAAGAGCAAGAAAGAAACAACTTCGTAGGAAACTTGCGAAGGAAACAAGAAAAGAAGAAGAATTTCGAGTGTATACAATAAGAGCAAAGGAAGGGAGAGGTATACCAAATGAAATTCCAGAAAAAGAAGGGGAACCAGCAAAAATAATTAAAGAACCAACACCTATGGGGGAGCAAAGTCCAAGCTATGTTGCAGCTGAACCAACCAAAGAAATAAATATTGGAAGTAAAGAAGAGCCTTTATTCTTACGAATTGGAACTAAGATGGATGAAGGAGAAGAAAAAAGGACTACTGATCTTTTGCGAGAATATAAAGATATCTTCGCAGGAAGTGTAGATGAGATACCAGGAATTGATCCATCAGTGGCATGTCATAGATTGAATATAGATAAAAATGTAAGACCATTCAAACAAAGAATAAGGAAGATATCACAAAATTATCATGTACAGATAGAAGAAGAATTACAAAAGATGTTGGATGCAGGGATTATAAGGGAAGCAAAATATCCAGAATGGATTGCGAATATGGTCATTGTTCCGAAAAAGAACAAAGGAATAAGAATTTGCATAGATTTCACTGATCTAAACAAGGCATGTCCCAAAGATAGTTTTCCATTACCAGATATACCACAAATGGTGGAATCAGCTGCAGGTCATGATAGAGTCACTTCACTTGATGGATATAAAGGGTATAATCAAATATCACTCGCAGAAGAAGATCAAGAACATACTGCCTTTTTTGCTCCAAGGGGTTTGTATTGTTATGTGAAGATGCCATTTGGTTTGCGGAATGCGGGTGCTACATATCAACGTATGGTTGAAAAAGTGTTCGCGAAGTGGATACATAAAACTTTGGAGGTATATGTAGATGATATGTTGATAAAAAGCAAGGAAGCTAAAGACCATGTGCAAGATTTGAAGGAAATATTTGAGCAAATGAGAAAGTTCAACATCAAATTAAATCCAGAGAAATGTATAATTGGGGTTTCATCTGGAAAGTTCTTGGGATACATAGTATCGAAGGAGGGAATACAAGTTGATCCAGAAAAAGTCCAAGCAGTTCGTGACATGCCAACACCTGCAACGGTAAAAGAAGTACAAAAACTAAATGGACTCTTGGCTTCACTTGGGAGATTTATTTCGCGAATGTCAGATAAGTGCAAGCATTTTTTCAACATACTTAAGAAGGGAGCAAAATTCAAATGGACTGATGAATGTGAAAAAGCTTTTCAAGGAATCAAAGAATACCTCGCAAATACATCTATACTACAGAAACCAGAGAAAAACGAAGAATTATTGGTATACCTCGCAACAACTCCATATGCTCTAAGTGCAGTTCTGTTACGAGAGCAGACGCAGGAGTAGAAAGGCCCATTTACTACATTAGTAAAACCTTTAATGCAGCAGAAAAGAACTATTCTAAAATGGAGAAGTTAATCTTAGCCTTGGTTTATGCATCATTCAAGTTGCGAATATACTTTCAAGCACATGTAATAAAAGTGGTAACCAAAGTCCCAATTGAATCAGTCATGAAGAACACAAAAAGGTCAGGAAGAATAGAAAGGTGGAATGCACAAGTAAACCATTACAAGATAAAATACGAAGTGTTGTCATCGCAAAAATCACAAGTTGTCGCAGATTTTTTGGCAGAATTTCCTTTGGAAGAAGATGAAGCAGTAGAGGAAATGATGGATGTTGAAGAAGAATTTGGAAATCCAAAAGACTTGTTAACAGAGCCTGATAGATGGGAAATTCTGGTGGATGGATCATCCAATAGTGAGGGAAATGGGATTGGAGTCGTGTTGATTTCACCAGAAGGAGAAAGAACAACATTCTCATTCAGACTAGAATTTGCATCCACGAACAACGAAACAGAGTACGAAGCTGTAGTGCATGCATTAAAGATCGCAATGGAAAAGAAGCTTGAAAGTATAAGGATAACAAGTGATTCACAATTAGTGATTTGTCAAATTAAAGGGGAATATACCACAAATGAATCTTCTTTGAAGAAATACAAGAAACTCGTTGAGGAATTATCTGCGAAGATACCAAAATTAAAATGGAGACATATATCAAGAAAATATAACCGTCTCGCAGATGCTTTTGCATTTATTCCAAGCATGATGACAAATCCAAATACAAGAAATATCCAAATACAAACAATTCAAAACCCATCAGTGGACAAAGAGAAAGAAATTGAAGAAGCTGTTGCGATGGAAGTAGAAAGAGAATTATCAAACAACATCGCAGATTGGAGAAAAGAAATTCATGAATACCTCGCAACAGGAGAAACATCCAGGAACAGACTAGAAGCACATAAACTAAAGAGTCGTGCAACAAACTATGAGTTGCGAGAAGGAATTTTATACAGGAAATCTTTTAGTGGACCACCTCTCAGGTGCTTAACTCGCGAAGAAGGAGAAAAGATATTGAAGATGTTACATGGAGGAGAAGCTGGCAATCATAGTGGGGGAAGATCTCTAGCATATAGAGCAAAGATACAAGGATATTACTGGCCTTATATGCATACAGACGCAAAATTGTTCGTACGAAGATGCAAGGAATGCCAACGACATGGTAAAAGAATTCATGCACCAGGGGCTACATTAACTTCTTCAACAAGCTGCTGGCCTTTTGGTAAATGGGGGTTGGATATTGTTGGACCATTTATACCTGGATCTGGACAAAGGCGATACTTGATAGTTGCAACAGATTATTTCACGAAGCTCGCAGAAGTAAAAGCAATACATCATATTCGTGATAAAGATGTTTTTACGTTTATATTTGAGAACCTCATTTGCAGGTACGGGGTTCCAGCGCAACTAGTATCTGATAATGGGAAACAATTTGAGGGGAAGAATATAGAGATGTTACTCAGTGCTTTTAGAATAAAATGTGGGAAGTCAACCCCGTTATATCCACAAGCTAATGGACAAGCTGAAGCAACAAATAAAACAATCGCAGATACAATCAAAAAGAAATTAGAAGGACATCTCAAAGGGTGGTGCGAGCAAGTACCTAGCGCAGTTTGGGCATACAATACAACTAGAAGAGAAGCAACTGGAATGTCTCCTTATTGTCTAACATATGGAGTAGAAGCAGTATTACCCACAGAGGTTGTAATTCCAACAACAAAGAAAGAAGCTTGGGAAAGAAATTTAAGTGCGGGAGTAATATTACGAGAATTGGATGATTTGGAAGAAAAAAGAGAAAAGGTGTTGCACCATATGAGGATTTATCAAGAACGATTAGCTCGAGAATACAACAAGAGAGTCATTGAACGTGAATATAAACCAGGTGATTTGGTCATGCGAGAAACACCTCGATATCAAAAAGAAAATGGAGGGAAATTAGCACCAAAATGGGATGGACCATATGTTATTAAAGAAGTTGTAGGAAGCGGAGCTTATCGGCTGATGGATCCAGAAGGGAGAGACATGGGTTTGAGGCTCGGTAGACCTTGGAACAGACTATATTTGAAAAGGTATTACCCATAAAACTCATGAAAATTTTTACGAATATTGTTTGCTCGCAGGAAATTGGGAAAAGTTACGAATTTTCAAAATTTATATTCCAATTAAAATTTCATTAATTTGCGAATAAAAGACCGCAATCTGTGATCAGCCTCCAAAAAAAGAAAGAGAGCCGCAGAAAATTTTATACAGGCAAACCTTTGTGGCGTACACCCTAGTTCGCGAAGCTATAATTCGTAAGAGGCAAAGTCCTAAAGTACGTCATTTAAGGGGGTACCTATAACGTGGCTAAGGGTAACGGAACACCACCAAGGGCCCTTAGTACATGGTAAAAATTTTGGGGTACAACCCAATAATGGGGTACCTATCCGGGTTAGACACCTTGGATTCTCACCTAATCTAACGACATTACGCAATATAAAATGCGGTGTAAGAAGATTTAGGCTGGGCGACTAAGGCATACTGTCTTTCCCAAGAAGTGCAGAAAAAGATCAAGGCGCCGAGGTACACGGTTGAGTCAAGAGTGCCGGGTGAGGTTGAACCACATCTGCCATTTTTGACAAGTCTTGGCAAATGATGCACTTGGCCCAAAGATACCCCATAGGGTGCAACCTCGTAACTATAAGCCCTATAGGCAAAAAGGATAAGAGGTTGCGATCAAAAGCTGGTTGTTGGCAGAACCGGATGGGAAGAGCTAACCTTGTATGGTCGATGTACGCTTCCTTGAAGGGGCAATCAGGGGGAAGATAAAGGGCAGCACCCTCCATTAGGGAGCTGATAAGTGCTATAAGACGCAAATGTCACGAGGCTTCTTGTTTGCGAAAACATAAAGGCTTGTCATATTTGTGCAACAAATGAAGTTCTCGAGCCTAAAAAAAAAAAAAAAAAAAAAAAAAAAAAAGAAAGAAAGAAAGAAAAGAATAAAGAACTCGCAGAACATAATAAAGTTAAGATGAGATCAATGGGTCGCTACATGAAAGTGTAGAGACGTCCTGCGATTTCATCGCAAGACGGCAATGTCATGGGGCTTCATGTTCGCAAGAATATTTAGGCCTGTCATATTGTCGCAACAATTCCTGAAGAGGTTAAAATACTATACAATGAAGTTAAGATGAGATCAATGGGTTTTTGCATGAAAGTGTAAGAACGTCCTGCGATTTCATCGCACGACGATAATGTCACGAGGTTGTATGTTCGCAAGAATGTTCAGACTTGTCATATTATCGCAAATAATCAATACAAAAGAGGTGGCAAAATAAGACCTTTACTTAGGAAGGCATGATAAGACCACAGAAATTAATGAAATTTATTACATCAATATCATTGAAGAAATTTTACAAGAATATACATCAAGATATTTTGAAGAGAAGATAGCTCTGGCAATATCATTGAAGAATTTTACGAGAAGTCCTAGGAAAAAAGGACAACATTATTGAAGAATTTTAATGAAGACTTAACAAAAGATGCGATTTTGATAACAATCAAATACAGATAAGTTTATATTCGTAAAAGTTTACGAGAATTACATACTTCTTATACTTTTCCATATATTGAATATTTCACAAAAAGATTGAATACTTCTTATAATTCTTCAAGAATATCTCGTATTTATTATACTTCTTCAACGGATATTTAATTTTGCGAAGGTTAAGTACTTATTATACTTCTTCATACAATAAGTAATAATTTTCTATACTTCTTCATATATTGGGCAATTCTTCATAAATTGAATGCTTCTTATACTTCTTATACTTCTTAAGGGTATTTCATATTTTATATACTTCATACTTTCTATACTTCAAGGGGAGATTTATTATTTACTTCGCAACATTCCGTAAAAAGCAAAAGGCTTATATTCCTTATACTTTGAAGGGAAGATTTCTTATTCATAATCACAATAAGAAGAAAATTCGTAAGATAAATTCAGAAGGATATTCTAATACTTCCAGTGATAGTTGATCATTTGAAGAGAAATAATAGGGGGAAAAGGATATACTAAGCTTTATCTGTGAGTTATATATTATTTCTCTTCACATGATCAAAAAGGGCAAATTTAGTCAAAGTAAGGTTAAATTATCTTCGCAAAATATCAAAAAGAAAGGATAGATCATCTTCGTAAAATATCAAATGTACTTCTCAAAAAATAGAATTGTTCGCAAAAAAGGAAACCAACGGTAATAAAGGGAAGGAATTCAGAAGAAAGAAAGAAAGGAGAGCCAATGATAAATTGAACAAGGAATATTATCATGCTTCATCAACACTCTGTGTTGGATCTTTAAGATCAGAGGAGTCATTAGCAGCCTTCGACTTTTGCGAGATATCATCCTTGGAAGAATATGCAGCAGGGACATCTCCTTGAGGAATAGATTCTTCCTCATCATCAAGATCTTCATCATCACTCTCATGATCGAAATCACTATCAGGCTCACGAGCAACTTCATCGTCAGATATCTTCAGAGGAGTAATCTTTACAGGAAGCAAGCCTCTTGATAAGAGAATGTTATTCGCAAAAACTTGAGCTTTCAGGTGACTTTCACGAAGTATAGCCTTTTGATGATTGGTATCTTCGATATCCTTGGAATAAGCAAGATAGTTGAATCTCCGAGTAGCACGATCACGAGAGTTGATTAAGCGGGTAGAAAGCAAGGCATTCTTCTTACGAAGCTCAGAACAGGAGGCTTCTAATCCAGCTTTTGCATTACGAAGGTGATTCTCAGATTCTGCAAATAAAACAAAGTTCAAAGAATAAAATTTGCGAATATAATGAAATTTAAAGACGTACCAGAGGCAGTCAAATTTTAATGACTACCTTCTCTTTGCGAAGTAAGAGATTGAGTTAAAGATAGACAACAGTTCTTCATCTGATTCATCGCATTATCAAAACCATCACCAACTAATCCTTTAAGTCGAGATTGAAGCTTTTGATCTTTAGAAAGGAGAAAATTTTTATCCTTCGCAAGTTTGGCATTAAGACTTTTTAATGATGAGTAATCTTCTTCAAGTTGATTCTTCTTAGCACACAAGACTATATTCTTATTAATAAGGGAATTCTTCTCAACAACAAAAGAATTTCTTTCAGCATCTGAAGACTTCTTTAATTCCTCAAGTTCACCTTTCAACAAAGAAAGAAGATTTTCTTGATCGCAACATTTATTCTGAAGAGTCTTTAATTCTTGCGAAGAAACAATCATTGTATTCAAAAACGAACATTTCTCTTCTGATAAGGTTTTGTTCTCTTCTAATAAGGTTTCTATTCTCAAATTAGCTTTGGTTAAGGAAGAAAAAAGTTGAGATATGTCATCATTCAAAAAATTTCGATCATATATTAATTGAGTATTCTCTTGAAAAAGAGCATCAGAGTTGTCAAGAGCACACGAGTAAAGATCAGATAAATGGGAGAATTGGTTTGAGAGGCTTTCATGCTTGGTTCGATATTCTGTTGCATCTGATTCATGGTGAAGTACCAATCTTCTACATTTCTGGATGGATTCTATAAAGGGGAATGGGTTTTAATGGATGTTTCAAGCATAGGAAGAATATAAATAAATAAAAGAGAAAATATGAGGATAGTAATCATACCTTTCAGTTCATCATTTCTTTTGCGAAGAATCGCACAGTCCAGAGAATTATTCTGAAGATGATGATTTTCTTTACGAAGATCCTCGCATTCTGCTTGAGAAGCTTTCAAAGAATGGCGAAGTAATTCAATTTCTTTTTCCAAGGATTGACGTGAAGAAGAAATGTCTGGATTGACGAAATTATTCAGAACTTCGCAAAATTCATATTGCGAACGAACATTAGTAGATTTCGCAGTATTGGTCAAAACCTCAGATAACATTCGGAAAGTTGAATAAATTCCATCTCGAATTTCTTGAGGAAGAGGAGAAGAATTTGAAGGAATAAGAGCAAGCTGCAAATTGTCTGGAGAAATAGTACTCAAAGGATTTGGGGATAAGACAGGTTTTTCTAAAGAAGAAGTTGAAGGAATATTTTGCGAGGATTGTTTTTCAATTGAAGAAGTTGAAGAAATATTTTGAGAAGGTTGGTCTTGAAGAAGTGTTGATAAATTGACATTGATAGGAGATTGAAAAGCAGGTAATGGAGTAGAGGCAGGAGTATTTGAAGAAGCATTTTCACGAGGAGGAGAGGAAAATTCCTTATCAACTTCAGGAAGGAAATCATCAATCGGAATTAATGGTGTGGGTTTAGTTATTCGAGATCTCTTGCTTGGATTTGGTTTTTCGTCAACCTGCGAATCAAAACGTAGATTAAAAACTGAGGCAACAATATATTGTTCAGGAAAGAAGACAGAGTATTTTAACTACCTTTTGATTCTCAGATTTTCTTCTTCGTGGATTAAGGCTTGGATTCTTTAATTGAGATTTCATCTGAGAAGTTATTTTGCTGAAATTAACCAAAATCAGACAACAAATCATACAGAAATTAAAGAGGAGAACAAATGAAATACGCAAAGATAGAGGGAAATTACCTTGGAGAACTCATGAAGATACAGTAGAAGAAAAAATTGCAGAGAAAATAGTGATAGAGAGTATGAGTAGAAGATAGAATTGCGGAAATAAGAAGAAGAAAAGAAAGAGAGTACGAAGGAGTTATATAAGGGAATAACTAAAAAAGAACGGTTACAAAAGACGTGTCAAAATTTCAAAAGACTAAGTAACGGTTATGTTCTCACGATCATTTCTTCTTCGTAGAATTGACATGAGAAGAGGCAAGATGTAGGTACTGAATATCGCAAGATAATATTTCATGAGTATCAGGAGAAAAGAGTTATAAAATGATACGATGATAGAAGAAGCGCGGAGAAATATGAAGTTTTGCGAGGATGGAGTAATTGTGCGAGCATGAGTTGCGATACTTCGTAACTCATGAACAGCTGTATAAATTTTACTATAAATAGGAGTTCAAATGTAAAATTCGAGAGGTTCTTTTAGTGAGTGTTAGAAAATATTTGAGGAAAGAGAATAGAGAAAGTTGTAACTATTCTAATTCCATTTAGATACTTCTTTGTGATCAATTGAGAACATTAATAAGAAAATTGTTATTCATCATCAAGAACTTCTTGAGTTTTTACTAATTCTATTGAGGGTGTAGTTGTAGGTTATTCTGCAACTACAAAAACAATTCCAATCCCATTTCCTTCTCCATTAGATGATCCATCCACTAATATCTCCCATCTATTGGGTTCTGTCAATAATTCTTTTGGATCTCCATGTTCTTCTTCTGCCTCCATCATTTCTTCCACAGCTTCGTCATTTTCCAAAGGAAATTCAGCTAAGAAATTTGCGATGACTTGGGATTTTGGCGAGGATAGAATTTCATATTTGATATCGAAATGTCCCACTTGTGCATTCTATCTTTCTACTCTTCCTGATCTTTTTGAATTCTTCATTACTGATTCAATTGGCACTTTTGTTAACACCTTGACCTTATGTGCTTGAAAGTAAATGCGAATCTTGAAAGTTGCATGTACCAATGCTAGGATTAACTTCTCAATATTTGAATAATTTTTATCCGCTGAATTGAATGTTTTACTAATATAGTAAATTGGCTTCTCTATCCCAGCATCTACTCGCAGCAATACCGCACTTAGCGCATATGCCTTTGTCGCGAGATAAATTAATACCTCTTCTCCTGGTTCAGCTTTCTGTAAAATGGTTATATCCATTAAATGCTCTTTTATTCCCTGAAAGGCCTTCTCACATTCATCTGTCCATCTGAATTTTGTTCCCCTTTTGAGTATATCGAAAAAATACTTGCATTTATCAGAGGATCGCGAAATGAATCTTCCTAACGAGGCTAACAGCCCATTCAATTTTTGCACATCTTTTATTGTAGCTGGTGTGGGCATATCGTGAATCGCTTGCACTTTTTCTGGATCAACTTGTATTCCTTCCTTTGATACAATATACCCCAGAAACTTTCCTGAAGTCACTCCAAAAGTACACTTGTCAGGATTTACTTTGATATTAAATTGCCGCATTTGTTCAAAAATCTCCTTCAAGTCTTGTACATGATCTTCAGCTTCCTTGCTCTTGATCAACATATCATCTACATATACCTCCAGTGTTTTGTGGATCCACTTTGCAAATACTTTCTCCACCATTCTTTGGTATGTTGCACCAGCATTTCGTAATCCAAAGGGCATTTTTGTATAACAATATAATCCTCTTGGAGAAAAAAATGCAGTATGTTCTTGATCTTCTTCAGCGAGAGGGATTTGGTTGTATCCTTTATACCCATCTAACGAAGATATTCTTGCATTTCCTGCTGCTGACTCAACCATTTGAGGAATATCTGGTAGTGGAAAACTATCTTTAGGACAAGCCTTATTTAAATCAGTAAAATCTATGCAAATTCTTATTCCTTTATTCTTCTTTGGGACCACCACCATATTTCCAATCCACTCTGGATACTTTGCTTGCCTTATTATTCCTGCATCAAGCATCTTCTGTAATTCTTCTTCTATCTGAGAATGGTATGCTGTTGCGATTTTTCTTATTCTCTGCTTGAACGGCTTTACATTTTTGTTGATTTCTAATCTATGACATGCTACCGATGGATCTATCCCTGGCATTTTATCCATGCTCCACGCGAAAATGTCTTTGTATTATCGCAAAATATTTATAGTTCTTTCTTCCTCGTCTATCTCCATTCTAGTCCCAATTTTCAATATTTTAGGTTCTTCTTCACTCCCAACATTTATTTCTTTTGTTGGTTCACCATAGCATGTAACTGGCTTCTGGTGATGGTGTTTTTATGATTCTCGCACGTTCATCTCCTTCTCGCGAAAATTCATTGGGTATCCCTTTTCCCTCTTTTGCTCTTATCATGTAAATTTTAAATTCTTCTTCTTTTCTTGTTTCTCTCATCAATTTTCTGCGAAATTTTCGCTGCTTAGGACGTTCTTCACAATTTTTTACTTCAATTTGATAGCATGTCTTCGCAAGATTTGTATCTCCTTTAATTTCCCCAATTCCGCTAGGCATAGGGAATTTGATGCGTTGATGTAAGGTTGACGCTACAGCTTTTATTGAGTATATCCATGGTCTTCCCAATATCATGTTGTATGGGGATTCCATATCCACCACGCATAGTGTTACTTGTGTTTCAATTTATCCAAGTGGTAATCGTACTATTATTTCTCCTCTTGGTTTTGTTATAGATTTTCCGAAACCATGAATATGATATGAGGAAATAGACATATCTTCATCTTTATACCCCATTTTCTTAAAAGCATGATAGAACATTATATCCACAGAACTTCCTGTGTCAACTAGAGTTCTATTTATAACCCATTTTTCTACAGATTTTATTGACTTTTCCTTCTTTATTGGTATCATGGGTACCGTAATCACCAAAGGAGATGTATGATCTAGATTTTCTTCAAAAACTTCTGTTGTTGTAAATGTAATTTCCTGCTTTTCCCAATTATTTAATAATGGCGTTTTCTCTACCATCATAATTTTTCTTCCTTCAAAATCACGTTTATGTATCCTCCCCTTAATATTTTCATGAAATTTATCGATCATTTCTCTTGACACTAATTCATACTTCAATTTCCTACAATTTTCTTTAATTCTAATCATTTTTCTTCTGAATGTTTCACCAATCTTCTTCAAAGTTTCCTTGATCTTGAATAATTCATGTCTTCTTTTATACCTTTTCTTCGATTTTGCTAATTCAACGTTCCCCTTAGTCGGCGCCAAAATGTAGTAGCAGGATTTCCCACACTACACCCCTATTAAGATCCTATAAAAATCTAAGTGAAACTAGTTGAAGATTAAAGAATTAAACGACACTTTTATTATTTAGATCTCAGAAATGTTTACAGAACAAACTCAGAATTACAACTTTCTTTTCTGGAGTTTCTCTCTCCTCAAGGTTTTCTCAACTCTAAAAAATACATCATCCCCATATGGATTTACTTGAACCCTTTATATAGGAAATTACATTGTGGGTGACAGCTAAGGTTTCCCCTTCTTTCGGATATATTCTGCGATCTCATCGTGGTATTTACAATATTAATCTTCTCCAACTTTTGTAATCCTCGTGAAATAACACTCTCATAGCATGTATCTTCAATCGTCAGTTATTATGATGCTTCCTCGTGACGCTCGCCAAATGTTGCTGAAGAATCCTCACGACACTCTCGTGAATAATGTCATTTATACTTATAGGAATATTTGACCTTCTCGTGAAAGCGTTGTTCTTATTATGAGAATATCGTTGTGGTGATATTCTGGTACTACAGTACCAAAGACCAATATCCAAGGATCAATCAATTTCCAATCAACAACCAAAGGTTGGATTTCACAATTGATCGAAACAACGCACAACCTATGATATTTCAATTATATAACAAAATATAATACAGAATAAAAATAACACAGACACCAGAAATTTTGTTAACAAGGAAACCGCAAATGCAGAAAAACCACGGGACCTAGTCCAGATTGAACACCACTCTGTATTAAGCCGCTACAAACACTAGCCTCCTAAAATATAACTTCGATATGGAATGTAGCTGAACCCTAATCAATCTCATACGGATTCAAGGTACAATTTCACTCCTTACGTCTCTGATCCCAGAAGGATGCTATGCACTTGATTCCCTTAGTTGATCTCATCCACAACCAAGAGTTGTTACGATCCAAAGTCGAAAACTTGAATAAACAAATTTGTATCACATAGAAAAGTCTACAATAATAGATAAATCTATCGCCCACAGATATACCTACGAGTTTGTTCCATCTTTTGATAGAAATTAAGGTGAACATGAACCAATCGATAACCCGTACTTATATTCCCGAAGAACAACCTAGAATTATCAATCACCTCACAATAATCATAATCGTATGGTAGGAAAACAAGATATCGTGGAATCATAAACGATGAGACGAAGATGTTTGTGATTTCTATTTATCTTGCCCTATCGGAGATATAATCTCAATCCAATCTTTCAATTGAACTCGTATGATAGAAAATGGCAAGATCAGGTCGCTCAACTACAAGAGAAGTAGTTTCGTCTGGCTTCACAATCCCGATGAAGTCTTTAAGTTGTTAACCTATAGGGTCTCGAGAAGAAACCTAAGGTTAAAGGAGAATCGACTATAGCTAAACCAAATAGTATCACACGAGAGGTGTGGGGATTAGTTTTTCCAATTGCTAGAGTTCTCCTTTATATAGTTTTCAAATCAGGGTTTGCAATCAATGTTAGCTTAGTAACAAAGCAATCAATATTCACCGTTAGATGAAAAACATGATTCAACCAAGCTAATATCTTTCAAATGTTAGATCAAAACTTGCTTGTTACACACAAATGAAATGTATTTCATTTAGGTTTGAGTAACCGTACCTAAACGTGTACACTTAGTTGGTTCACAAATAGTTAACCAATGGTTAGCCATATGAGCACTTTCATATTAACCGTATTCATCTTTCTCATAACTAGTTCAAATGACTTCACAAGAACTAGTTGAAGAATTGTTCAATTGCTTAGGTACTTATACATAGACACAATTGAAACAAAATCAGTTTGATTCATTTGAATCAATTCATGGACAATATAGCCACAGTTTGCAATCCTTATAATTTTTAAGTTCATGAACTACCGATTTGAGAAATAACCAGCTTGGATATGCGTACGGTTATGCGTACCTTAGCTACCGGATTTGAGTTTCCAAACTCAGCAGAATTTTTCGGGTAGAAAATTTCCACCAGTACGCATACCTGTATGCGTACCTAAGGTGACTGGTTTATGAGTTCGTCAACTCCAAACTCAACAGAATTTTTCGGGAGGAAAAGTTCTGCCAGTACGCGTACCCAACCCGTCTCCTTTACCAATACCGTATGCACACACTTGGTTTCCGGTACATGGATTTATACACTAATGTGCGAACACACTATATATGCTTATATCCATAGATGGTTACATAATCTCAACTATACATTTCAATCATTGAAACATTCTTCTATAATGTTATAACAGTCGTTATTCACAACTATCGTCATCAAAGCTATTTTCAAGATTGAAATGTCATCATAACTTTCGTCACGGGAAAAGATGAAAAATGATTAAAGCGAAAGCTTACCAACACATATTTCGAGAAATAGATAGGAGAGTAAACTCGGCTCGAAATAGCAAATGTGTATGTATGAAAACTATCATACTTATACGATTTTTGTCTCAAGAGTAGGAGATAGAGTAGATAGACTTTTGAGTGATAAATAAGTTCAACTCTCCACATACCTTTTAGTCGAATGAAGTTCCACTGGCTCCTTGAGTAGTTCTTTTTCTTCGTAATATGATCGCAATGGAGTCTGGAGCTCAACTACACTTAACTATCCTAGTATGAGACTTAGATATAAGTAGACTAGAAATTAAGACATATAGTTTTGACAACTAAATTTTACAAACAAGCTTGAGTTAGGATCCCCTATAATAGGTTTAGCTAGGAGCCCTAGTTTTTTCATCTTGAGATAGGAGCCCATATGAAAAAACCCGGTCATCAAGACATATAAGTAGACTAGATTTTGGAATCGAGTTGTTACAAAAGACATCATTCAACTATGCAATATCATACTCAATAGAACAAAATAACATTAAGACCAAAATTCTTAATGATCTAGATCATCAATCATAATTTAAATTGACATTTTATATGATATGGACTTATCTATAGAAAAAAAAACAGAACTAGGCATGTTCTGAAAAATAAAATAAGCCCATCAGGTATTCAATGTAAAAACCAACATTAGTTTTAGATACATACCTCATACATTGGTTCCTACTGTATATATACAGGACGGAACAACTTCTACCGTGCACGCCCCCAAAAAAGCGGAACAGAACAGACCATAAACTGGAACTGAGTCGGAACAGGGTGGACCGGATCGGACTGAACCAGATCGGGTTGGACTGGGCTAGACCGGTGTAGTTGCAAAAAATCCCACAATACATCCCTCATAAGAATTTATAATAATCAACACATCTATATGATCAAGAACAACACTTTTTATTAATTGATTCTCGAAATGTTACAGGAAATAAATGAAATCAAGAATACAAATATTGTTTTGGACTTTCTCTCTCCTCAAAACTTTCTCAACACTCCAAAATTAATCTCTCTCCTTCTCTCAAGCCTGTTCGGTTCTTTATATAGGGAATTACATAGTGGATGACAGCTAATCTGTCCTTTATTTTAGGATCTGGCTTGCGATATTTCGTAAGCTTACAAATGTACAATTTTGCAAATGTCCTAAATCTCGCTAGATCTTCACACTTTTCTCGTGCTTGCGTTATCGTTGTCTGCTACGTCACTTCTCAAATCATTCTGCGACATTCGCAACGTGTTGTTGGTGGAGACTTCGCAAATATGTCCTTGTTGCGATATTCTGATCCTACATCTTTCCTCTTCTCATGTCTTCTCTGTGAAGGAGAGAATATCATGAGAATTTGTACTTCAAAATGCCGCAGCTACTTATCTTTCCCTGAATTTCTGTACTATCATGATTCCGTACTTTACGCAAACTTTATTACACGTATCTCTTCTTCTATTCTTCTCTTGACACGTCTTTTTCAACTGCTACTTCTTAACCGCTCATGTCTACTCTTCGCATTGAATGCACATATCTTCTCGAGAATTTCTAATCTCTTATATATATATTCTTCTTATTCTTTTCTTGTCTTCTTTTTACCTTCTCTCTTATTTTCTCTGCAACTTCACTTCACTGTTCTTCCGTAAATTCCGCTCCTACTACTGTAATTTTTATAGACTTTCATTCTTTTAATCTTCTATTCCTCTTCATTCCCATACTAAAAATGCCTCCATTTGGTCGTAAAAATGAAGTTGCCTTTGAAGAAATTCGAAAGAAATTTCTAACCAGAGGTTTTACTTTATCTCATGTTCCTGGTCAAAACCCTAAATCTGATCTTTCTTCCAAGTTATTTTTTTATCATCCCTGTAATCATGGAAAGATCATAATCTCGCTAGGTTAGCTTCAAGATGGTATCCCTATTCCTCTCTATGATCCTGAACTTCCTTTGTTTTATGAAATACTATCCCATGCGAAATTCTCGCGAGCAGTTTATCAATTGAGTGGAGAATGTATTCGCCTAATGCTCGAATTCGCAAATCGTGGTGCTGGTAAGGTATCTATTTATCCCCCAGAAGTTAAGAATCCTAGATTCGCTAGAGTTGCGATTTTTCCTACGAAGTATACTGTAGAAAATTTCTTTGAAAATTATGAGATAATTCCCATGAAAAAAAAATAGTACTTGTTGAGGCGTTCGCTTGAAGAGGAAGGATAATATTGACGATGATAAAATACTTATGCAAGACATTGATTGGCACCTGGGAAATAATACAACCCCACATCATTATAACGATGATAAGTGGTGTATCTTCCCATTAACTCTAGAGGGTCCGTACATCTCTGGCTCTCATGTTTTACCTGCGAATCTCGCCACGTACCAACCATGAGTATTCAACTGGCCTGAAGAGGACGCAGAGGTACATTTCTGAACTTCATTTTACTCATCATTCTTCATATTCTTACATGTGATTTCGCTGAACATCTTTACGTCATTGTCTTCATATCCTTGCGAAATTGTTAGATTGAAAGGTTGAGGAGAAATTACAACAATACTAAGAAACCAAGTATCTTAGCGAATTTGCATTCGATCACAGATGAAGTAAAAAATACTCTCTTTATAGATTTTAACAATATATTGTTGCCTCTATTTCTTATCTTTATCTGTGTGTGAAGATTGGTGTTGTAGAAGAAGAAATTGAAGATTCTTCTCCAACTGCTCCAACTAAAGAAAAAAACGTTGCGAAAACTAAAGGAAAAAGTAAAGGTGTTATTCGCAAGGAGAAATCATCTGCCCTCTCTTCGAAGAAAAGAAAAACTTGTTCTCCCTCTTCTTCAAATCCTCATTCTGATGAAAGCTCAAAGGACAGTGAGGATGACGTTGATAATCCTTTCGCAAAGAAAGCTTCTCCGCCTGAATCTTCGATGGAAAAATTGTCCAGCATCTTCTATGATACTCTGCAGGGAATTGGTGATACTCCTCTTACTATTTCCTGCAAATCCATAGCTACTGTCTATGATGCCCCCCTCTTAGAGAATAATGAGTCTCTTCGTGGGGTTTCAAGATATATATCTCCAAGTTTCTTACATTCGCTTAATTGCTTGGTAAATTTTCATACTTATATTTTTCTTCTTTTTATTTTTGCCTTGAGTTCATAATTTATTCTTAAAATTCGCTGCATTATTTCGCAGGCTGGGAAAGCTTTTTTCGTTGTTACTTCAGATTTGGAAAAAAAGCGTGCGGCTCTTGAAAAGAAAAATATTGATCTTCACAAGAAGAATGAAAAATTAGAGGCTGAAGTTGTTGGCCTTCGCGAAAAGAGCAGACAATTGGAATCTGAAACTGCCATTCAAAAGAATAAAATCTCTAGTCTTCAAGATGCCAACAAGAAACTCTATGGTATAGAACTTTTTCTTCATTTTCTTCATTTCGTTTTCCCATTATCCTTTCAATTTACCATTTCGCAGACGTTTATGGTCTTTCTGATGAAGCTATTCTTCTTCATTCATTTACCCATCATATGGATGATGACGCCCTTCTTGATCATCTTAATAACTCTTTGAACAGTTTTTCAAATGATAAAATTAAATTCCTTTCTGTAGATGAACTCAGATCTAAACTTCGCCTCTTAGAAATTGAACATAGATCCATCTTGGGTTTAGCCAATAAATTTAAATGTTTATTTCATAATTCCAAAGAGGAAATCAATAATTTAAGGGCCAAGTATAGTGATCTCATAGATGAAAAAGATCGTATTGCTCTTCAAGGTGCTCAAACTTTAGCGAAATTTCATAAAACTCTTCTTGAAGTCCAAATTGAAAGAGATGATCTCAAACGTAGAAATGTTGTGCTCTGCGAAAGAGAGAACCAAACTCGCTCCCGCCTTCTCATAAATGATGATGATGAATTTGCTTGGGCTGCGAGAGTTCTAGATAATTCCAGGAATAATTTAGGTGTAAATGTCAGTCTCCAAGTTGAGCATACGACCTTGATTAGAGATATGATTTCTAACAGAGAAGGTTGTTAACTGTTCTTCCTTATTTAATTGTTTGTTTTTCATAAACTACCATCAAGTTGTTGATTTATTGTTATATTTTCGCAGAAGCTGAAGAGAGATATCGCAAGAGAATTGAAGAGCTTGAGAATGAGAAAGCGAAGCTCGCAAAGGATTTTTCTTCTCGCAATGAGAAATATTCTAGACTGAAGAACCAACTAAAGATCACTATTGCGAATTTCAAGAATGATGCTATTCTTTTCCGCAATGAAACTATTAAAATGGTTTGCGATGACAACAACATTCCTCACTCTGCATACCCTTGCCTCTCAGATGAAGTTCCAAAGAATATTCCTAATCTGGTTATCTCTGTTAGTGATACTGATGAAGAAAAAGAGTCTGAAGAAGATGAAGAAGAAAAGTCTGATGAAGATAATGAAGAATCAAGCAAATTAATAAATCAGATATGTCACAATCAAAAGAAGAGAAGCACTTAGCTTGAAATGATTCCGTAACTGCGACGATATAAATTCGAACACCATTTTATTTTATTTTTTGAACAACTTGTGTTTATCATCCATGTAGAAAAAAAAAAGGAAAAATAATCAACCAATCTCGTTCTGCAGTATAACATCGTGGATGATAACGTTTTGCAGTGGAAATATAGGGGAAAGTAAAGATACATGGAAGACAAGGATTTCCATTGATTAGAATATCACATAGGTAAAGTATCCTTTATCAAGAATACGTAGCACAGTTTGGAACTTTGGATAACTTTGCCTATGTAAAGAATGGCCAGGATTTGTCCTTGGCAAGTCAGGTAATTTTCATCCATTTTTTTTATTGCCATTATTGACATAATTTTGTTGAAGCGTTACGACTATGAAGCTTAAGGTTTGGTCATATATTTCTATTTGTATGGTTTTGTTTACTTCGGTTTGTGACATGTTGTAAGGTTTTGAACTCTATTAGGATCTGCAGGATGATCCTTACACGAAAATCCACAAATTAGAGTAAGTTAATCTGCTAACTGACATAATGTGTGAGATCTAGACAGTGAGCAGTGGTGACAAATTAGTATTCTAAAAAATTAGCTGGACTTATGATTTTGTGTATTTTCAATGAAACCAATTATGTTTGTTTCTCATTAGAAAACTACCACGGTATGATATCTGATTATATACTGCATTGTTCATTTTTTTTTGATGGTATTGGACAACACTGAAGTAATTGTTTTTTTCATTTCGGTACCTCTCAATAATAGAAAATGATGTGTTGCAGACTTGCAGGGGGTCTAAGGTGACACCATTAATTTACACTTCCCAGATTACAACTACATGCAGTCATAGTCAATTTTGTCCTAGGCAATGTTATAAGATTTGGATGCTTCCAGTTTAAATACAGGTCCTTTTGTAGCTTACGTATTTTTTTCATTGAATCATTGGTATAGTATGTGGTGTTATGAGAGCATTTATCTGACGTCCATAGAGAATTACTTACACTTACTACATCAAGGCGCTTTCGCCCAGACTAGAAATTTTGTGCAGAAAGTAACCCAAAACATTGAGTGTTGAGATGGAGATAATTGAAAAATATACATGTAAGGGTTCATGATTGTCAAATTTGTTGTCTGACCTAACCTGCTACCACATATAAGCTTAAACTTTCGTATTTGCTGTATATTCAGTAGGAAATTGAAGACGAAAAATTCATTGGTGATATGATCCGTAGCACCACTATCAGGTGTCCATGAAGGTGATGGTAGAAGACCATGTCCATAAGTAGCATAAGCCCTTGGCAAAGATGACGGTGGTGGACGCCAAGGTGGACGAAAACTCATGTCATAACGATTCCAACAATCCTGTGCTTCATGGTTCGAACGTTTACACAATTAACATTCTATAGCGGAAACATCAGTAGTACTTGACCCACGGTTATTATCAGGGCGTGCAGGCCCACGTGAGTTGGTGAAAGGAACAGGCCCACGATATTTGTTAAAGTGAACAGGTCCACGTGATGAATTAGATGGGTTTCTGTTGTTGTTACCAGGCCCACGAGCTGCTGTAGATTGGGAACCAGAGAATTGTTGTTGCTGCCAAGATGCGGAAGCTGGTGAAGAAAACCTTAAGGATTGTTGATTACGAGATTGTGCAGCAACATTAACAACCAGCTGAGAGTGCTGAGATTTCGTCTGCTGGTCGATACGTAACTCGAAAGTAAGACCAAAAGTAAGAAAGTCTTCAACGGACAAAGAGCTCATAGTAGTAGTTAAGGAAGTAACAACGGAATCATAAGAGCTGTCTAAACCAGCTAAAAGACAATGACGAAACTCTTTATCTGTGACAATGGTATCCGCTGCTGATAAGCTATCAACGAGATCTCTAGCATGACCTATGTATTGTCGCATAGTTAGAGATCCCTTCTTTAAGGCTCGGAGTTCACAGTGAAGATGACGAACTTGAGCACCTGATTTAGAACCAAAGAGAGATTCAAGGGATGACCAGATTGCACGAGAAGTGGTTAACCTGTGAACATGACGAAACACTGCTAGTGTAAGACAAGAAAACATCCAGCTAATGAGAATTTTATCTTGTTTAACCCAAGACAAAAACGCTGGTGTAGGAAGTGCATCTGCAACATGACCGGGTGGATAAGTTGTATTTCCATTGATATATCCATCAAGATAATAACCCTGTAGATAGGGTAGAAACTGAGCACGCCACACCGAATAATTAGATTCATCTAGTTTTACGGTAATGAGGTGATGGGGTTGAGAAAACTGCATAGTTGACATGGTAGAAGACATGGTAGAGGACATAGTAGAAGACACGGTTGATGATTCAGTAGACATAACTAAGGTTTGAAGAGAACTGTAAAGGATCGGCTAACCCGAATGATACCAAAACAAAACTATAAACTAGAGTTAACAGAAGACAGAAGATATACTATAGACGAGAAGAGACATAAACTTAACTTTATTGAATTTTTAACTATGTCACCAACTGTGTGTTGAATACATGATATTTATACACAAGATTCCTTGAATGAAAAGATATAAAACTTCCTAAACAAACTAGGTTTCCTAAAATACAAATAACCGACCATAGCTTGGTAAACAACGGACCGTGTGTTATGTAACACACGTTCTTGTTGATGTGTTATCATTGACTGTTTTCAAAAATTACTTATTTATCTGGACAAGTATGAATCCCCGATTCACGTTGGTCAGACAAGTAACTGAGTGGGGTTAGAACTGGATGAACTGATACAGGAAACTATGCGAGCAGTAAATCTAAATCTTTCTCTATGCGTTTAACTTTAGTTTGATTTTTCACTTCCACCGATAAATCTTTCCTCTTCAGAAAGGCCCAAGTCCATAGTACTTCCAATTACATCAATTGACTCATTATCCTTTTTCCATAATAAAAAGTCATGATTCCCCTTAATCTGCAGTGTGAATTTTCAGTTAAATGATGCATACAATCTTTGATATTACTGATATACTAAGGTGGCATAGATGACATAACTCTTTTTTCTTCTCTAAATAATTTGGTTGTTCGTTTTATGTTTTATTTTTTTAGAATAAGGTAGAATAGTTAAACCATAAACCAAGGGTTTTCTTTGACATAGTGAAATGAATGTGGAGTATCACTGCATTCAGTACAAATTTTTTAGTTTGTTACTGCATCATACCTATGTCAGCTAATATATGTATTGTTCGTACAGTTTTCTGCATTTACTTTCCCAGACAATGGTATATAATCATTAGGCTTAGCCAATTTTGTTAACATTTGAACATATTGGAGTTGCGTAATGTGCTTTTTGATATTTTGATAAATTTAAAGAAAGGAGACAGTGGTTTGAAAATCATTATTGATATTTCTAATAAATGCGCTTGCGCCATATGCCTTACAGTTTCATTCACTGTCTGTACAAGTAAACATACCTGAACATAGCATAACTGACTCTCTTTTTTTTTTACGTAATTCTTAATGTACTGCAGGTTGCTAATGTTACAAATGAAACTATAACTATGAAGCCATCTATTGCATCTTCAACCTTACCTTCCGTCAAAGATTTAAGAACATCATTTGAAGATCTGGTGGAAGAGTTAATATGTCTAAAGAACTGAAGTAGGAAATACCATTAGGTCCTAAAAATAGTATATTAGGATGAGTCTAGTCCAGTTGACCCAGTCAACTGTCTGTTTGGTCCTATTTGAAAATATAAATTATAGTTTGGTCCTAGAAATAATGGTTTGGTCATAGGGTGACGTCATGGATGATATAATTGTTATCTTGTAGTGGAAGAAATACCCTTTTGGGACCATTACGTCAGCCGAGGCATATATATTCAATTATCAAGAGAGATGAAATCATTTTCAGATTTATTTTCTCTCACCTTCATATTTTCATATCTAGTTTTTCTCTCTCTTTTTTTTCTTCATATTTTTGATTTTGCAGAGATGAAAATCTAAATCCGTAACAATGGCGAGAAGATTGTGTGAGTTCATCTCAATCTTCATCTTCGTGATGCTGTAACAATGGCGATTCGGAGGTGAAAATCTAAATCCTTTTCTTTCTTTTTTTTAAAGATTTGTTTTTGATTTCTTCCTGCTCGTGTTGAAGATAAAGATGATGAAGACGAAGAAGTTCATTCTTTACATAAACTCATGTTGAAGTTGTTGCTCATGAAGATGAAGATGATGAAGACTTTCAAGATCTGTTGTTGCTCGTGTTAAAGATAACGGATACGATGAACGTCGATGAAGACTTTCAAGATCTGTTGCTGCTCGTATTAAAGATGATGAAGACGATGAATGTGATGAATACGATGCTACTGCTGCTGTTTGAAGACGATGATGTTTTCTGATGCTGCTGTTGAAAACATCGAAGAAGATGAAGAATGATGATGATTATGGAGTTCATTTCTGGAATGAAGTCTGTTTTTTTTAGGTTTTTATATGGAGTTCATTTCTGGAATGAAGTCTGTTTTTTTTAGGTTTTTATATGGAAATCATTTCTAGAATGAAATCTGTTTTTTTAGGTTTTTATATGGACTTCATTTCTGGAATGAAGTGCTATAAGAAAATAAGTAAAAATTAATACGGAAAGATACTTTTGTCAGTTTAATATTTTTAAATAATTATGGATCAAACAGTAACGACGTTTTCCTAAAAGACCAAACAGACATGGGTCCACCTAAAAAAGACCAACCAATATTTTTTCTTGAAGTATATTTCGATCACATTCTAACTATTTTGAATCTTTGATCGACTGCACTCGACATTAGTGCACAGTTAATACTTCTTAAGGCCACATGTGATTGCAAGATGATGTGTAATATATTAGTAGTGAGATGATTAATTTCTTGGGGTCTTGTTAACTTGTATACCCGTATACATGTTAAGGTTCATTAAAATAACAATTTCTTGCATTGGAAACAAGATTTGTTTGTTTTATTGTATTGAAAATAGTAATTCTTTTCATTGGGAACTTAAGACGACACTCGAATGAAGTAAGTTATTCAACCTGATATAAATAGTTGGGAGGCATGTTAGATTCTATTAAACAACAATGTATACCTGTTGGGATAAAGAAATTTCTCAACATAAGGTAACTGTGGGAAGAATAAATATGGAAAGAACCTCGAAGAAAAGAGGGTTAGACGAGCTATATCATACCAATATTAATATTGGTATACTAGAACATGTGAAAGAATACACATAAATTATGGTAGAAGATATTAGCCTTTTCTAAAATAGGACCAGAGATGTAATTTTGGCTCAAGTAATAATGATACAAATTAAATGTACCTATCGTGCATGAGACAAAGATGTAATTCTGACTCATTTAAACGGGAGTTGGAAACTTGGTATAAATATTTACAGAGAATGAATCTTGTTACTGGTATTGGTACGAGCAATGTAATGCATGTACCATAATAGCAATCGATTTCCAACACTTATGAAAAGTATATCATTATCACGAGACGAAAAAAATTCTCTAAAACACTTGAGATATTTCTGGATAAAAAATATATCATCCCATCTGAACCATAACATACACTTTAAAGTACTTGAGTTGAACCCCATTTTTGTTACGTAATAAGGATACACCACTTATTAAGTCTCTCGAGACTCGATGTCTAACAGATAGTGGTTCCCCCCACTAGCTTAAGGAATATATACTAGTTTTTGAACTAGTTCCTTATACCGTGACTATGATGATTGAATCATTGAGCGAAGCACGACTCAAATTTTGTTTCCAAATGCTAGAGCATTGCTCGGTCGAACTCGCCTGCGTTGCTATCTCAAGCATGTTTGTCAATGTTAGTGATCAAAACTATAAGTCTTGATTTCTAGTATACTATAGCTAAGGTCTCGGACTAGGATAGAAAGTGTAGTTGATCTCAAGAACACCATGGAAATCATCATACAAGACAAAGTACTACTCAAGGAACCAGTGGATCTAAATTGACTAAAAGGTATGTGGAGGCTTGAACTTATCTATCACTCAAAAGTCTATTTATATCCTATCTTGAGACAAAAGCCGTTTTGCTGTATAGACTAAGATTATACACATTTGGTATTTCGAGCTGAGTATACCTTGCCTACCTATTTCTTGAAATATGTGTTGGTAAAGCTTTCGCTTTAGCCAAGTTCATCTTTACCTAGTGACGAAAGTCAATTTAAGTTTCAATCACTTTGAAAATTTCTCTGACAAAAAGTGGTTTGTGAATAACAACTATATAACGTACTCTGAGAATATTTCAATGATTAAAATGAGAGTTTAGAATATAACCAATGGAGGATATAAGTATTGTTTTGGAAACATATGTGTATAAGTCCTTATTCCTTGAACCAAAGTTTGCGAACTTTGTTGATCAAGACAACCGGAGAAGTGCATGAGCTTCAGTCTGCGAACTCAGTCCGTTCTCGACCCGAGAATTTCTGCTGGAGTTTGTGAACTCCATCCGGGAACGTAAGTCCGAGAACCCATTCCGCGAAATTTAGTAGGTTATGTCTAAAAATGATGTTTGTGAACTTATGTTTATAAACTAAGGGATGTTATTAAAAACCGTGGCTATATAGTTCATGAATCGATTCGAGTGAATCAAATCGTTTTTTCTTCGATTGTGCCTTGTGTTGTACATAAATATCTAAGCAATTGAACAACTCTCTAACTAGCTCATTTGAGTCATTTGAACTAGTTATGGTGAAGAAGAATATGGTTGATATGAAAGTTATCATATGGCTAACCATTTGGTTAACTATTGTTGAACCAACTAATGTACAAGTTTGGGTACGGTTTTCACAAGCCTACAAACGTGCATTACATGTGTGTATAACAAGCTATGTTTTAGATCTAACGGTTGATAAATATTAGCTTGAATCTAATCAGGTTTTCATCTAACGGTGAATATTGAATGCTTTGTTACTAAGCTAACATTGATTGCAAACCCTGATTTGAAAGACTATATAAGGGAGAACTCTATCAACTGGGAAACCTAATCCCCACACCTTACGTGTGATACTAGTTTCATACCTAGAGTCGATTCTCCTTTAACCTTTGGTTTCTTCTTCTAAACCAGTTTAACGACTAAAGACTTCATTGGATTGTAAATCCAGACCGATACTACTTTTCTTGTAGTTGTGTGATCCGATCTTGCTGTTTCTATTGTACGAGTATAATTGTAATAATTGGCTCGAGATTTCTATCTCTGATAGGAAAGATAAAAAGTAATCACAAACATCTTCGTCTTATCGTTTGTGATTCCACAATATATTTTTTCGTTGCGTCGATTAAGACTATTGTGAGGTGATTGATAATACTAAGTTGTTCTTCGGGAATATAAGTCTGGTTTATCAATTGGTTCCTGTTCACCCTTATTTATCAAAAGACGGAACAAAACTCGTAGGTATATTCGTGGGAGATGGATTTATCTATTACCGTAGAATTTTTTGTGTGATACAGATTTGTTTATTAAAGTCTTCGACTTTGGGTCGTAGCAAATTTTAGTTGTGGGTGAGATCGGCTAAGGGAATCAAGTACGTAGTATCCTGCTGGGATCAGAGGCGTAGGAGCATAGCAGTACCTTAGATCAGTGTGAGATTGATTGGGGTTCAACTACAGTCCAGACCGAAGTTAGCTTGGAGTATGCTAGTGTCTGTAGCGACTTAATACAATGTATGTTTAATCTGGACTAGTTCCCAGGGTTTTTCTGCATTTACGGTTTCCTCGTTAGCAAAATTCTGGTGTATGTGTTTTTTTTTTCCGCATTATATTTGTTATATAATTGAAATAATACAGGTTGTGCGTTGTTCAATCAATTAGAATATCCGACCTTTTGGTTGTTGATTTAAATTGATTGACACTTGGATATTGGTCTTTGGTACCATCCAAGTTTATCTCTCTTGTATTTAAATTGAGACTCGCAGTTTTCTTGAGTAAGATTTAAATTGAGAGTTAGAGATATAAACTCTTTGATATACTTTTCTATTGATTGAGTCTAACTGTCTAGTTGATTCTCATAAAATTATATTAGAGTTTGTCCATACAGATTGCTAATTCGAAATATTGGGTGTGGTTGTTAGACCCCCGCTTTTTGAATTGGTATCAAAGCAGGCAAACACGTTCAAGACCTTACAAGTCTGTGTTTGTGGCAATCTGAGTCTGAGGACAAGATCTCTTGTACGCATACCTAGATGTCTCCTAAAGCTTTCGATTATGCCAAGTGTCTTGAAAACACCTCAAAGGATTACTCCTTAGTTGATTCTAGGTATGAAACTAGTATAAATATTGTTCAATCAGATATTGACATCTCTTCCTCCTCTCATGAGGCATGTGACACTCTGGCAAAATCTGAAAAGGAGCTCACCAGAATTTCAAAAAATTCCGCTGAGATTATTGATTTTCAGGATCATGATCAGCTTGTTGATGAATTTGAAAAGTCTCTTGATCGAGAATGTGAACTTTATAATATCATTGAGTCCTTCTCCAAAAATATTGAAAAACTTCTCCAAGAAACTACTCTACATCGTGAAAAGATTAGTGCTCTTGAGAGAATTTTTAAGGAAGACTCAATTAGAAAAAAACATTTGATCGAGACTCATTCATCAGATCTTAATAGATTTCGTGTCGAAAAAGAGAAACTAAGTGCATCTCTTACTCTAGCCCATGAACAACGCAAATCCTTGGAAAAGGAAAACTCTGTCTTAAGGAGAAATTCTTCTGTATAATCTAATTCTGGTGAATTACAGTGCATGAAAAATTATCCTCCAGTAGAAGGTTGTGTCAAAAAAGGTTTACATAACTTGCAATCTTCTCATATGGCTATGAAGTTAAAACAGGTGCCAATTATTGCTTCTCCTCCACGAACATGTACCTTCTGTGGAAAAAGGAATCACTATGCTATCCATTGTTTTTCCAGAAGGAAACAAATTTCTAAACTTCATAATTTGCTTCTCTTCACTGTCAATGGAAAAAATAGTCAGTCGACTACTACAGTGAATCACATGCCCATAAAAAATTAGAAACCTTATAAAAATGATCTCTATTCTAGAAATCATCACAGGGCTCAAGTGCATTCTGGCATAAATTCTTGTGTTTCTAATGAAAGCATTCCATATACTTATAAGAAGGTTTCTGATAAATCTAAGTCTAGAAAATGGATCCCTATCTATTCTGATCCTCTTGAACCAATTGCAAGAGGTCCTAGATTTAGTCCTCAGAGAAAGCCATCTGACAGATATGTTAAACAAGCTATGGTTTACCCTTCAGGGATGAAAGTCAACCGAAGAATGGCGAAGAACACAAAGATCAAACAGTCAGATGATATATACAACTCATCTCTCAATAATCATAGTGAAATTAGCTTCCACTCTACTACCTGACTCCAAGTATTTGTTTCCTTGCTTCTAACTTGAGAGGTGCAAGGAAATTAATTGAGGAATACTCAAGTATGTTGTATATTATTTATGCGTAAGTTTTTGTGTTGATGGTCCAAAAACGTCCATATCCTCCTCTCTTGAGATCTTAGGGTTTCGAAACTAGAGTTTCTTACTCTTATTTACAAGCACATTTATACTTATTATATATTGTGTTTTTCTTCTTCCCTAAAATTGTATGGAGAACTCTGCAAGATCTCAAGAGATTGTGCATCTTGATATGGAGGAAGATAATCAGGATGTGAGTCAATTCAGGAGATGGTTCTAAAGAAGATGCTTAAAAGAAAGGATCACAACTCCTATATTAATGATTCTGTCAAGGATTTAACTCGTTTTCAGAACGATTCAAAAGTCGAGTTTGCAAATCTTCAATTGCAAATAAATCAACTTCTAGATGGTCAGGCCAAAATTCTTGCTAATCATAATCTTCTGATACGGAATCAAAAGAATCTCATCATGGACTGTGTCAAAGCTAGACAGCTTGCTCGGGTTGTTGATCCAAAAGTTAGTGTTCTAACTCACGAACATGGTGTGTCTACAGACAAGAGAGTAAAGGAAATCAGTGATACCTTCTTTGATGGATTCATTGAAAGATATGAGGTTCTTAATGAACTCTGACTGTTTTCCTAGTAAATCTTCTATTTTTCTTATTTTTTGTTTAGAAAAATAACTAGAGTTTGGAATAGCCATTATTGTGATTACACATAGCTATGTCCAGCATTTTCATATTCATGTTTTTAGGTTTATTTGTTTAAATTATAAAACTGTTTGGAAGATGATTATTGCAGTATTAATCTTTCTGGTTTTTTATATTGCAATATTGTTATGGGATATGTGTGTTTGCGTCCGTGAACTTGATTGTCACATACGTTGTCAAGAGTAAAGTCGTTCATGAGTTGATATGCAAGTATTAATGAAAGAATGAATGGAATTTTGACAAATACAAAAGTTAAGCCTATTATGTCAATTTTTGATGGAAGATAGGTTAAAATATTTTGTTTTCAAGGATGATGTCTATTATATGTCATTGTGCAAATGGTGATGGAAAATAGAATGAATCCTTGTGTATTCTGCAGTAATTGATCTTCCCTGATCCATTTTTTGTATATTACTGTGAGGCTCCGTAACGTGTCTTATGTTGAGCACTTAACAACTAAAGTTGATTATAGTTATAATTAGCTTAGTTGTTGTTCCGTAAGGTACTTTATATCGAGCATATTGAACTAAATTACTCATATTGTTTGGTTATTTAGTTATGACTCCATAAGTTTTCTTATTTGACTATAAACAATTAAATTGATTAATCTTGTGATTATTTTAGTTGTGTATTCCGATTAGATTAATTATGGGTTCTCTTGTGATTAATCTAATTGATTTCTTAAGTCTCCATAAGTTTACTTATGTTGAGCATATTCGATTGAATTAATCATGGGTTCACTTACGGTTAATTTGATTGAATATTCTTTTGGATTCAAATTCATACTTGTATGTGATTTGTTGTCCAAAGAAATCCTTATTTTCTTTTGAAATCAAGGTCGCTCTTGTCGTTCTTTCGGGAATGACATACTATGGGGGAGATTTCTTAATAGAACTTGTGCTTAATTGTCAAATCTTTGTGGGGAGTGCGGCTGTGGAATATTATAGTGGTCATCTTGTATCTTTCTAGACTCCTTGATGAAAGCATTTAGCTTCGGCCTTATGATTGCATCTAAATAAGATGATATATACTTACCTTTGGTCATGAAGCGTCTCTTACAGAAATTTCATTAGGATCCCGTTCTTGTACCTTTGCCAATTTTATTGACAAAAAGGGGGAGAATTAATATGTAGTTTACACTACAATTACATAGGGTTTTCGGATAATTATGTAAGGGGGATTGGTTTCCATGTGAGATGGAGTATTTACTAAGGGGGAGTGACATATCACCATAGTATTATTGTTGAAGTTGTGACGCAATTGGACTTTGATGTTGTGTAATGATTATGCTAAGCTTACAACCTTTGGGATCATTGGAATACTTGGAAGTGATGAAGATTTCGAGTAATGTTGAAGATTAGACATGTGGAATAGGAGCTACTAAGTTTATTTATATATTTTGTGTATTCCATATGTATTGATAGTTTTGTCACTAAAATTGACAAATGGGGATATTGTTAGAGCATTTCTCGGTCGAACTCGCATGCATTGCTATCTCAAGCATGTTTGTCAATGTTAGTGATCAAAACTATAAGTCTTGATTTTAATCTATTATAACTAAGGTCTCGGACTAGGATAGAAAGTGTATTTGAGCTCAAGAACTCCATGGCAATCACCATACAAGACGAAGGACTACTCAAGGAACCAGTGGATCTTCATTGACTAAAAGGTATGTGGAGACTTGAACTTATCTATCGCTCAAAAGTCTATTTATCTCCTATCTTGAGACAAAAGTAGTTTTGCTGTATGGACTAAGATTATACATATTTGGTATTTCGATACGAGTATACCTTCTCGCCTATATATTTCTCGATATATGTGTTGGTAAAGCTTTCGCTTTATCCAAGTTCATCTTTACCTAGTGACGAAAGTCATGTTAAGTTTCAATCACTTTGAAAATTGCTCTGACGAAAAATAGTTTGTGAATAACAACTATATAACGTCCTCTGAGAATGTTTCAATAATTGAAATGAGAGTTTAGACAATATAACCAATGGAGGGTATAAGAATTGTTGTGGAAACATATATGTGTATAAGTCCTTATTCTTCGAACCAAAGTTTACGAACTTTGTTGATCAAGAGAACCGGAGAAGTGCATGAGCTTCTGTCCGCGAACTGGCTGAAGTTCTCGACCCTAGAATTTCTGCTGGAGTTTGTGAACTCCATCCGGGAACTTAAGTCCGCAAACCCATTCCGCGAACATGAGTAGGTTATGTCTAAAAACGATGTTTGTGAACTTATCTTTATAAACTAAGGGATGCTATTACAAACCGTTTCTATATAGTTCATGAATCGATTCGAGTGAATCAAATCGTTTTTGCTTCGATTTTGCATTGTGTAGTACATAAAGATCTAAGCAATTGAACAACTCTCTAACTAGTTCATTTGAGTCATTTGAACTAGTTATGGTGAAGAAGAATATTTATAATATAAAGTTATTATATGCCTAACCATTTGGTTAACTATTTTTGAACCAACTAATGTACAAGTTTGGGTACGGTTTTCACAAGCCTACAAACGTGCATTACATGTATGTATAACAAGCTATGTTGTCGATCTAACGGTTGATAAATATTAGTTTGAATCTAATCAGGTATCATCTAACAGTGAATAATTAAAGGTTTGTTACTAAGATAACATTGATTGCAAACCCTGATTTGAAAGACTATATAAGGGAGAACTCTAGCAACTGGGAAACCTAACCCCCACACCTTACGTGTGATACTAGTTGCATAGCTAGAGTTGATTCTCCTTTAACCTTTGGTTTCTTCTTCTAAACCAGGTTAACGACTTAAAGACTTCATTGGGATTGTGAAGCCAGACCGATACTACTTTTCTTGTAGTTTGTGATCTGATATTGTTGTTTCTATCGTACAAGTATAATTGTAATAATTGGCTTGAGATTTCTATCTCCGATAGGCAAGATAAAAAGTCATCACAAACATCTTCATCTCATCGTTTGTGATTCCATAATATTTTTTTCTCTGCGTCGATTAAGACTATTGTGAGGTGATTGATATTACAGAGCTGTTCTTCGGGAATATAAGTTTAGTTTATCAATTTGTTCATGTACATCTTGATTTATCAAATGACGGAACAAAACTCGTAGGTATATTCGTGGGAGACGAATTTATCTATTACCGTAGACTTTTCTGTGTGATACAGATTTGTTTATTAAAGTCTTCGAATTTTGGTCGTAGCAACTCTTAGATGTTAAGGGAATCAAGTACATAGTATCATGTTGGGATCAGAGGCGTAGGAGCATAATTGTACCTTGGATCAGTGTGAGATTGATTGGGGTTCAACTACAGTCCAGACCGAAGTTAGATTGGAGTAGGCTAGTGTCTGTAGCGGATTAATACAGTGTATATTTAATCTGGACTAGGTCCCGGGGTTTCTCTGCATTTGCAGTTTCCTCGTTAACAAAATTTTGGTGTCTGTGTTATTTCTTTTCTGCATTATATTTGTTGTATAACTGAAATAATACAGGTTGTGTGTTGTTCAATCAATTAGAATATCTGACCTTTTGGTTGTTGACACTTGGATATTGGTCTTTGGTACCATCCAAGTTTATCTCTCTTGTATTTAAATTGAGACTCGCAGTTTGCTTGAGTAAGATTTAAATCGAGAGATAGAGATATAAACTCTTTTATATACTTTTATATTGATTGAGTCTAACTGTCTAGTTGATTCTCATAGAAGTATATTGGATTTCGTCCACACAGATTGCTAATTCGAAATATTGGGTGTGGTTGTTAGACCCTCGCTTTTTGACTAAGATAGAACAAAGATTAAAAGTCACAAAAGCTCTACATGTACCTAGAGCTAATCACACCTTGTTAAATTCCAAAGAAACCCATGCAAGTGGATATCATGTGGAAACTCACAGTAATGAGAATGTAATTGATTACATCTTTTATAGTCTCTTATGTATTGGAAGGAAACATATTTTAGAGAAATTAATGAGTCAATCTAGTGAATTGTAATATAGTATTTAAGTTATTGCATTCATATTGACTCCGACGATGAAATCGATAAGTGTGTAAACACGACATTTTTACATCTTAATTTATATTTATCTAGTTCTTTATTTTGTACAAATTTGATGCTTTTGTTTAGTTTTGCCGTTTTCGATAAATATAGCTCAATGGACCGAAATACGGAACTGTATCCGAAAAATGAAGGGAATTTGAAAGCCTACATAGATGAGTCTCTCGGCTATTTCAAAACAAGGACGTTCATGGTGGCGCTCTACAAATGTCACAAATTCCAAAGAACTTAACCGGCACAAGCAAGGTCCTAGTCTTGATATTGTTATATATGGGACCAACCTACCTGTCGAGTAAAGTTTATAAAGAAGGGATATGAAAACACCATCTTGACGTGCCATATTTTAACGGTCAAAATACAATAACGACTATGGGAAGATTGACGAGGCAAACGAGACACTAGAGGGCACTAAATGATATTTGGAAAATGGCAGGCAAGAGCAAATATATTGGGGAGAATGTCAACATGATAGGAACTTACCATTTACTAATGATATGTAATTAATCCAAAGAAGGAGCTGGCATATACAAATGAAATCTTTGAGAATATGGAGGATTCGTTCCGTTGGTGACTCTATATGTTTGTGTTTCAACACGTTTGTGATTTTATCCGTTTGTGATTATATACGTTTAAGTTTCTGTGAGTTGTTTAACGCACGGAAAGTGTTTGATAAAAAGCCTGAATCAGATGAGCAACAGCAGGAGGGTTGTGGTGAGCTGCGTTTCGGCTCCTTTGGTCATGACAAGGGAAGGACAACCATCTTCTCCCTTCCAAGACTCTTCTTCTCCTTCGGCCGTTATTAATCACTTGGATGATTCAACCTTCCATTGTCCTTTTAGGATCTTTGATGATTGTCGGGATGGGGTTAGGGGTAGAGGCTTCACTCGAAGTTCTCAAATTAGCCATATTCACGATCGACATTTTGGTTCTGCTGAGAGCAGGGGTGTATGCAGAGCACGTATTGGTAATCATGCAGACATCTATGATGCTTGGGAGGTGGGTTTAAGACACCTGAAGATGTGGTTGTGCGGTGAGTGTATGCACCTTCGTGCCTGGAGCCGTCCCTGTCGTGATCACGTTGATACTATTGCGGGTCCCCTAGATGGAAACAATGCAACATTTTTGATTCATGGCATTATCAAACCTTCCATAGGTTCCATGGACGCGGGCATTGAAGCAATTGATGAGGAGGCGAATGTTCTGACCTTAGAAGTGCTAGATGCAATTTTTAAGAAACAGGTACAGACGACTGCTAGCATTCCTCCATCGTGTAGGCTAAACTTCTCCAGAACACTGAAAGCGACGATAGACAAGATTCTGGCTAAGCCTACTGAGGTAACATCTTGGATCAAATTGTTGTTATTGCCTAGCTGCACTCTAACTTTGTACTACCCCAAGAATACAAATGAAGCGAGATCTGCTAATAGAAGGAGATTACAGGCTAATAGCATAAATCGGGCCTTGAATGTGTGGAGGGAGACAAATGGCTTCCTTATCTTAGCTCGGAAGTTGTTGGGTCCATCGGGACAAGACAGTAGACAACCTACTCATGGCACCAAGAGGAAAAAAACCAATCTTCAAGCTTGTAAGAGAAAGTTGGCTTCAGGGCACTACGCAGTGGGCAGTGCGTATTCTTTCTTCCAGTGGTGTCGCACCTAATATATCGAAACAGATGAACGAACCGAGGCGCATGCACCGGTGGCTGAACCACGACATACCTTCAGAACAAATTAACGGGGCGGCAGTTTATGTGGATGCTAAGGAAGTATTAGTCACTATTAGGAGTTTCCCTAGGGGACTTCTTGTGGGAGGGACGGTCTCGAGCCCAGCACTTGCGGATGCTCTTAGTGGGGCTGCTACGGCGGTGGCTGACGATCTTCTAGCATCTATGGCTGGGGTAGTTAACTTATGGTTGGCAAGTAGATGTCCATCTGTTCTGGGTGAGTTTGTGGCCAGCGCTCCTTTAACTCCGTTGCTCAAGCCAGGAGGTGGACTTAGGCCAATAGCAGTAGGAACGGTTTGGAGGAGGATGTGTTCAAAGTTGGAAGCGTCGGCGGTGGGAAAGGAAATGGCGGTCTACTTGGGTAATCATCAATTCGGAGTGGGTATCCCCGGCGGAGGAGAAGCAATTCTGCACTCGGCCAATAGGTTACTCGAGTCGAAAGGGAGGCAGGGGAATATGACCATGTTGTTAGTTGATTTCACAAACGCCTTTAATTTAGTTGACAGGTGCACTCTCATCAAGGAGGTGCGGAGCAAATGCCCAGGTATCGCGAGGTGGGTAGAGTTTTGTTATGCTAAGCCCGCAAGGCTTTATTATAACGATTTCAATTTATCTTCGACAAAGGGGGTTCAGCAAGGTGATCCTTTGGGACCCTTATTATTTGCTCTAGCTTTACATCCGATGGTCTGTATGATTACTTCGCAATGCAAGCTTGACCTACAAGCGTGGTACTTGGATGATGGCACTTTGGTAGGGGATACGCTGGAGGTGTCAAAGGCTTTAAGCATTATTCAGTCAGAAGGCGACAGCAGAGGTCTTCATCTTAATATCAAGAAGACTGAGATTTTCTGGCCTGTTGTTGACCCTAGGAGTTTAGCCGATAACGTTTTTCCAACGGGCATCGGTAGACCTTATAGAGGGGTGAAACTGCTGGGCGGCTCGGTTAGCCTAGATATTAACTTCAGCAGCGACATAATACAAGCTAGAGTTGACAAAACAATTTATCTAATGGAAAGTGTGAAGAAACTGCAAGATCCTCAAAGTGAGCTTCTTCTGTTACGCAGCGATTGCTTATTTACGGGGTGTCAAGATTATATTTTGCTATGAGGACTGCCAGCCCCTTGGCACTGCTTCAAGCTAAATCCTTGTTTGATCAACGTTTGATGCTTTTTTTGAGACACATTGTCACGGGGGATGGCGCTGGATTCGGACCACTGCAACAACGTCTCTCCACCTTGGCAATGAAAGATGGGGGTCTCGGTGTATACACAATGGAAGATACTAGCCAGTATTGTTACATCGCTTCTTGTTTCCAGACTAGGGGCTTACAACGGACCATGCTAAATGTTTCCCCTGAGGAGGTGACTAGCGAGAGCTTCAAGCAAGCCTTGACAAATTTCCTAGAGGTATGTGGATTGCCTTCTTCTACCTTCAACATTAATAATATTGCCCCACATCCAATGCGTTCGTTGGCAGTGTTATATTTTGATGTTGTGAAGAAGCGGACTCCGTCGCAGTACTATATGTCCAGTAGAGATTCAGTTTTATGGCAAAGCAACAGGATGCCACATGCGTTGGATTTCCTTAAGGCGATTCCCATTTCTGGTTTAAATCAAAGTATAGGACCGAGGCAATTTAGGTCGGTGTTAAGTTATAGATTGGGAATACCTCTTTTCGGGGAAGATAGTACATGCTCAAGTTGCAACAAAAATATGGATATTTTCGGAGATCATGATGTGCATTGCGCTAATGATGTTGGAAACAAATTCCGCCATGACCTCGCAAGGGATGTTTTCGCTGATATTTGTTACAAGGCTGGCGTACATGTGAGGAAAGAGGTAGATCTTGGATTATTATCAGACAACAATACGCCCTTGAGACCGGATGATATACTTGTTCACGGTTGGGAGAATGGCCAGGATGTTTTTTTTGATGTTACGGTTGTTTCACCGTTCACTGGCCGGGGAGCGCGTACTTTTATACCCGGTCAGGCAATTTCGATAGCTACAACGCGTAAACGAATCAAATACCTGGATAAGTGTTCCACTAACGGGTACGGGTTTGCAGTTTTAGCCTTTACGACTTTAGGGGAGTTGGGCGAAGATACTATCATTCTCTTGAAGAGGTTGAAGAATTGTATCACCAATCAGGATGTTAATCATAAGATAGGAGGTACTCTTTTTAATAGAATAGGTTTAGCAATTCAAAAGGGTGTTGGTGCCCAGCTTGTTGCCAGGCTAACCACCAACTTTTTGTAATCTGACCTTCAAAGGCTTTTTATATATGGAGGAGAGCTAAAGGAATATAACATTTTTCCCCCACTTATGGAAGCTTGGAAGTGATCAAGGCAAATTAGCACGTGGGTGAGTGGAAGTAAAAAAGGATGAACAACCTTTTACTTTTCATTGTTGGTTGGCCTTTATGATGATGTTGTTGGAAAATACAGGGTAATAGATGATGAAAACAAAAAGCGAAAAGAATGTTATATCACTGGAGCTTAAAGGCCTTGCGATTCTTTTCAGCAATTATTTCAATTATTCCCAAATAATTGGTAAGTACAATCGGTCAACAAAATATTGATTTCAGGATATATTGAAGCCCTAACAATGTTGTTGGATTCAAAGGTTGTACTTCATTGACCCAACCAAGAATGCACTGTAATTGATTCTGAAGATGCTTAGAGAGAAAGATTTTTTTTTTATGATTGAAATGGGAGACAATCTTCGCTATTTAAAGAGGTATTCATGCCTTTTGGAGATGGCTTTTCATCTCCAACAGACGCTTTCATCGGGCATCCATCAATGGTTTCTTTTGGGAAGAGACGTGTTGATAGAAATCCCCCCCCCCCCCAGGGATAACGGCAAACAATATTGAAAATATCTAACATTCTCCCCTATTTTCAAAATTGAAAAAACAAAGAAAAAAAACTTTTAAAACAGAGTGGTTGCATCACCAAAGTGACTGCCTACGTACCCGAGTGGGATCAATCCAACGTAGTTCATGCTTAGTTGGGAAATAAACATCTTCGTAGAAATAAATGCATAAATGATAGGTATGTTTTGGATTTGAACCTTCACTTAGTGCAAGAAATTCAAAGACTTATCGTGGTTCAGTGGTGAAAACAGTCTTGAACCAAGTACCCCATGTGATAAAACCGGAATGCGACACGTACGAAATTCTGAGATAGTGTGTTCTGTAGCCGGAACATTAATGGCCTTATGCTTATCCTGGATTCATGAGTCTCTCTTAGAGCGGTCTTTTTTCTCTTAGGAAATGGCCTGATTTCCATACTCATATAGGTAAGTCTCTAAGGTGCTTATGCGATACACTTGTAAACAACTATAGACTCATTAAGGATTTTCATCCATCCTTTTTTCTTACAGAACCACTGCACTAATTTGAAATGGGAAGTTTAAAATTAGTGCACCATAACCACATCCATAACTTATTGGTACCACATTGAACCTTGTTTATCTTTTTCAAAACATAGGTTGGATTTCTGCTATGGGTGATCAACTTTCTTTCACAGACCTTAGTCCCATTTCCTCATATTTTATTGAAAACATTGCATTTGGTAGACTCTTTGTGAATGGGTCTGCCAAGTTCTTCTTTGATTCTAAAGTTAACTGAAACTACTCCTCTCTTAAGTAGTTGTCTCACAATTTGATGTCTAAGACTTGCATGTCTTGACTTCCCATTATATGTCTTGTTAGCGACATTAAAAATCGTAGCCCGATTATCACAATTAATCGAGACTGCTGGAGTTGGCTTCTTCCAAAATGGGATCTCCTCAAGTAAGTTTCTAAGCTATTCTGCATCCTTACATGCATCCGTAAGTGCTATCAATTTTGACAACATTATTGAATTAGAAATACAGGTTTGCTTCTTAGAACTCTAAGACACAGTAGCACCTCCTAATGTAAATATCCATCCACTAGTCGACTTGGATTTGGATTCTACGTTCTTCCAATTAGCATCACTATATCCTTCTAATACAACAGGATATCTTTGATAATGCAAACCATAATCAATGGTTCCCTTCAAGTAAGCCTGTAGTTGCAGGAAATCCTACACTACGCCCTTGTAAAGATTCTATAATAATCAACTCATCATGGGAGATTAAAAACGACACTTTACTATTTTGTTCTCAGAAATATTTACAGAAATGGAAGAAATCAAGATTACAACTATTCTCTTGAAGTTTCTCTCTCCTCAAGACTCTTTCAACTCTCAAAAATACATCATCCTTTTCTGGACATATTGGGTCTCTATTTATAGAGTAGTTACATAATGGATGACAGCTAAGTCTTCCTTTTATCTCGGATTTATGCTGCGATCACATCACGACAACCACGTTTCTCCTTCTCGCCAACCTTATAACCATCGCAGGTCAGCACATGCTCTTTTCATGTTTCTTCATTCGTCATTCGTCATTCATTACATCATTCCTTAAGCAATTCTGCGACACTCATCAAATGTTGTTAAGGTACTCGCGATGTCCTCGCAGAAGTGTTGTTAATCTTCGCAGGAATATCGTTGTAGCGATATTCTGGTCCTACATCTTTCCTCTTCTCATTTCTTTCCTGCGAAGAAGAGAAGATCATGAGAATTAAAATGCTAAAATGCTGTAACTACTTATCTCTTCTCATTGATCTCTATTCTGTCACGTTTCTATATCCTTCGCCAGATGTTTTCACGTATTCTTTCTTCCAATAAATCTTTGACACGTCCTTTATAACCGCTGCGATCTGACCTTTCATGTCTCTTCTTTGCATTTATTGCATTCATCTTCTCGAGAAACTTCTTCTTCTATAAATACTCCTTTTATTCTTTTTTTTTCCTCTTTTTACTTTCTTCTTCTTTCTCTTCATAGTTTCTCTGCAAGTTTACTGTTCTTCCGCAAATTGCGCATCTGCTATCGCTGTGATTTCTTTCTTATTTTCCAACCTTTTTGTAGGACCAGAATATCGCTACAACACTTCTCTGCGAGATTAACAATGTTTCCCAGCGAGCATCACCGCAATATCTTCAACTACATTTTGCGAGTGTCACAAAAGCAGTCAAAAGAGCGATGTAATAAATGACGAGCGAAGAGAACTTGAGAAAAGCATGTCTGTCCCGCGATGGTTATAAAGCTTGCGAGAGTGAATATTGTAACTATCGCGGTACAATCGCAGAATCAACCCGAAATAAGTGGAAACTTAGCTGTCATCCACTATGTAACTACCCTATAAATATAGATCCAATGTGTCCAGAAAAGGATGATGTATTTTTGAGAGTTAAGAAAGTCTTGAGGAGAGAGAAACTTCAAGAGAAAAGTTGTAATCTTGAATTCTTCCATTTCTGTAAACATTTCTGAGAACAAAATAATAAAGTGTCGTTTTTAATCTTCAATTATGAGTTAAATATAGCAAGATCATAACAAGGGTATAGTGTGGGATTTCCTGCAACTATATTTTTGCGCCCGAAATAGGGAATGAATTAACGAAAATCATAGGAAAAATGAAGAAGAAGGTAAGAATTGTTCAAGGTTAAGAAAATCATTAAACAAATCAGTAAAATAATTGAAGGAAGAATGATTAAAATCAAAGAGGATTGTAGAAAATTGGAGTGTGGTATGGTAACAAGAACAATGATTGATAGATTTCATGAAAATATCAAGGGAAAGATACATAAACGGGATTTTGAAGGAAAGAAAATTATGACGGTGGAAAAAATATCATCATTGAAAGATTGGGAAAAGCAGGAGATCACATTTACAGCAATAGAAATACCAGAGGAAAATCTAAGTCATACATCTCCTTTGATAATCACGGTATCCGCTATACCAATGAGAAAGGAAGAATCAATAAAATATGTTGAAGAATGGGCTATGAATAGAACTTTGGTGGATTCAGGAAGTTCTGTAGACATAATATTTTATCATACTTTTAATAAAATGGGATATAAGGATGAATAAATGTCTTGTTCAACATATCATATTCATGGCTTTGGAAAATCTTTAACAAAACCTAAAGGCGAGATAGTGGTACGAATTCCACTAGGAGAGATTGAAACACAAGTAACATTATGTGTGGTATACATGGAATCACCGTATATCATGATATTAGGAAGACCGTGGATACACGAAATTAAGGCTGTAGCATCAACATTGCATCAATGTATCAAATTTCCTATACCCAGTGGAATTGGAGAAATTAGAGGAGACACGGATTTTGCGAAATTGTGTTACCAAATTGAAGTAACAAATTGTGAAGAACGTCCAAAGCTGCGAAAGGTTCGCAGAAAATTGGCGAGAGAAACAAAGAAGGAAGAAGAATTTCAAGTTTACGTGATAAGAGCAAAAGAAGGGAAAGGAATACCCAGCGAAATCTCGCGAGAAGGAGATGAACTCGCGAGAGTTATGAAAACTCCAACACCAATGGGAGAACCTGAAGCCAGTTATAATGCAGTAGAACCAACAAAGGAAATAAATATTGGGAGTGAAGAAGAGCCTAAAATGCTGAAAATTGGGACTAGAATGGAGGCAGATGAGGAAGAAAGAACTATAAATCTCTTGCGAGAATATAAAGATATCTTCACGTGGAGCATGGATGATATTCCAGGGATAGATCCGTCAATAGCATGTCATAAATTAGAAATCAACAAAAACATAAGACCATATAAGCAAAGAATAAGGAAAATCGCAACAACATATCATTCTCAAATAGAAGAATAATTACAGAAGATGCTCGACGCAGGAATTATAAGGCAAGAAAAATATCCAGAGTGGATTGAAAATATGGTGGTGGTCCCAAAGAAGAAGAAAGGGATAAGAATTTGCATAGATTTCACTGATTTAAACAAAGCTTGTCCAAAAGATAGTTTTCCGTTACCAGATATCCCACAGATGGTTGAGTCAGCAGCGGGAAACGCCAGAATATCATCGTTGGATGGATATAATCAAATCCCTCTCGCTGAAGAAGATCAAGAAAATACCGCAATTTTTGCTCCAAGAGGAGTATATTGTTATACAAAGATGCCATTTGGTTTACGAAATGCTGGTGTAACGTATCAAAGAATGGTGGAGAAGGTGTTTGCAAAGTGGATCCACAAAACATTAAAAGTGTATGTAGATGGTATGCTAATTAAAAGCAAAGAAGTTGAGAATCATGTACAAGATTTGAAGGAGATTTTTGATCAAATGCGACAATTTAATATTAAAGTGAATCCTGATAAGTGTACTTTTGGAGTAACTTCAGGAAAATTTCTGGGGTATATTGTATCAAAAGAAGGAATACAAGTTGATCCGGAAAAAGTACAAGCAATTCGCAATATGCCAACGCCTGCGACGGTAAAATATGTGCAAAAATTGAATGGACTCTTAGCCTCGCTAGGAAGATTCATCTCGCGATCTTCAGACAAGTGCAAACATTTTTTCGATATAATCAAGAAGGGAACAAAATTAAAGTGGACAGATGAATCTAAAAAGGCTTTTCAAGGAATAAAAGAACATTTAATGAACATAATTATCTTACAGAAATCTGAACCGGGAGAAGAACTATTGATTTATCTCGCAACAACCACATTTGCGCTAAGTGCTGTGTTGCTGCGAGTAGATGCAGGGGTAGAAAAACCAATTTATTACATCAGCAAAACATTCAATTCTGCATAGAGAAATTATTCAAAGATTGAGAAACTAATTCTAGCATTGGTGCATGCAACTTTTAATCTTTGTATCTACTTTCAAGCACATAAGGTCAAAGTGTTAACAAAAGTGCCAATTGAGTCAGTAATGAAAAATTCAAAAAGATCAGGCATATTTGAGAGATGGAATGCACAAGTAGGACACTTTGATATCCAATATGAAGTTTTATCCTCGCCAAAGTCACAAGTTATCGCAGACTTCTTAGCTGAATTTCCTTTAGAAGATGACGAAGTTGTGGAAGAGATGATGGATGTATAAGAGGAACATGGAGATCCAAAAGAGCTATTAACAGAACCCGACAGATGGGAGATATTGGTGGATGGATCATCAAATGGATAAGGAAATAGGATTGGAGTTATTTTTATTTCGCCTGAAGGAGAAAAAATATCTTTTTCATTTAGATTGAAATTTGCATCCACTAATAATGAGATAGAATATGAGGCCGTGATTCATGATTTAAAATTTGCGGTAGAAATGAAGTTGGAAAATGCTAGAATCACCAGCGATTCACAGTTGGTTATTTGCCAGATAAAAGGAGAATACACAACAAACAAACCATCTTTAAGAAAGTATAAAAGATTAGTCGAAGAATTATCTGCGAGAATTCCAAAAATAAAATGGAGACACATATCAAGGAAAGATAATAGGCTCGCATATGCTTTTGCTTTCATATCCAGTATGATGACAAATCCAGCTGCGGGGTGCATAAAAATTCAAACACTTTTATTACCAGCGATAAACAAGGAAGAAGAAGAGGAAGATGTGATGATGTTAGAAATTGTCGAAGAAGAATTAAAGAGCAACATTACAGATTTGCGAGCAGATCTTCATGCATACTTGGAAAGAGGAGAAATCCCAAGAAATCGATTGGAGGCACATAAATTAAAAAGTAGGGCAACCAATTATGAATTAAGAGATGGAGTATTATATCGCAGATCTTTTAGTGGACCATCGCTAAGATGTTTGACGAGGGAAGAAGGACAAAAAATATTGAAGATGTTGCATAGTGGTGATGCTGGTAATCATAGTGGAGGAAGATATTTGGCATATAGAACAAAAATGCAAGGCTATTACTGGCCATATATGCATGAAGATTCAAAACAACTCTCAAGGCATTGCGGAGATTTCCAGTGATATGAAAATAAGATACATGCACCAGGAGTACCATTATCATCTTCAACAAGTGTATGGCCTTTTGGGAAATGGGGGTTAGATATTGTGGGACCATTTGTGCCTAGTTCTGGAAAAAGAATATATCTAATTGTCGCAATAGATTATTTCACAAAATGGGGAGAAGTAAAGGCAGTACAACATATCCGCGATAAGGATATTTTTACATTCATATTTGAGAATATAATTTGCAGATTTGGGATTCCAGCACAGTTGGTGTCTGATAATGGAAAGCAATTTGAAGGGCGGAATATAGAATTGCTACTCAATGCATTTAAGATAAAGTGTGGAAAATCTACTCCTCTATACCCACAAGCAAATGACCAAGCTGAAGCAACTAATAAGACAATCGCAGATATCTTAAAAAAGAAACTAGAAGGATACCACAAAGCATGGTGCGAACAGGTGCATAATGCAATATGGGCCTACAATACAACTAGACGAGAAGCTACTGGAATGTCACCATTTTGTTTGACGTATGGAGTTGAAGCTGTGTTACCAACATAAGTAGCTATTCCTACAACAAAAAGAGAAGCTTGGGAAAGAAATCTAAGTGCTGGAATGATTTTAAATAAATTGCATGAATTAGAAGTAAAAAGAGAAAATACTTTACAACATATGGAAAATTACCAGCGAAGATTAGCTCGCGAGTACAACAAACGTGTTAAGAAACGTGAATTTGAACCTGGCGATTTAGTGCTGTGAGAAACACCAAGTTATCAGCGAGAGAATGGTGGAAAGTTGGTGAAGAAATGGGATGGACCATACATCATTAAAGAGATAGTTGGAACCGAGGCATACAAACTAATGGACCCTGAAGGGAGAGATGTTGGTCAAAGACTTGAGAGACCATGGAATAGATTATTTCTGAAAAGGTATTATCAATGAAAACTTCTGCAAGATAAGAGATACTAGTACGTAGTATGATGAAACAAATAATTAATTCTTCTTTCTTTGTCACAACTGCGAGGTTCTTCTGATAACAAAGCAAAACAAGAGATGCGAACATAATCGCAAGAAAAGCGAATAAAAATTTCGCAGAGATATAAGAATGGGACGAACCTTTATGGCGTGCACCCTAGTTCGCGAATAAAATTTCATAAGAGGCAAATGTAAGACCTAATAGTGCGTCATATAATGGGGTATCTCTTTACATGACTCAGGGATAAGGTCATACCGCTGCTGGAACCTGAGTAATGAAGATTTTGGGGTTAAAGAAAACCTATCCAGGAGAGGGATCTTGGATTTCCAACTATATAAGGTTATACCCTGGTTGGACGACTAAGAACCTCTTCTAAGGAGTGCATAGTATGACCAAGGCGCCGAGGTACATGGTTGAGTCAAGGGTGCCCGGGGCGTACGAAACTACCCTGGACATCCGTGGAAAGTCTTGTCTATGATGCACTCGGCCCGAAGAAAACCCTACTTAGGGTGCAGTCTTGTAACTATAATCCATATAGGCATAAAGGACAAGAGGCTGCGAAAACAACTGGTTGTTGGAAAATCTGGATGGGAGGAGCTAGTCTTGTATGGCCGATGTGCCCTCCTTGAAGGGGTAACCAGGGGGAAGATAAGGGCGGAAGCCTCCTTTAGGGAGCTGATAAGTGTCTTAAGACGACAATGTCATGGGGATTTATGATCGTAAGAACATTTAGGCCTGTCATATTGTCACGTGACGTAAATTATACAGAGGCAGCAAGCCAAAAGAGATATGTTTAGATGAGATCAATGGGTTTTTACATGAAAATGTAAGGACGTCCTGCGATTTCATCGCAAGACGGCAATGTCATGGAACTTTATTCTCGCTAGAGGATTTAGATCTGTCATATTATCGCAGAAAGTTCAAAGAAAAATGGATAAGGCAAGTTCAATGGAGTTTTACATGCAAATGTAGAGATGTCATGCGATTTTTTCGCAAAAAGAAAAATTTGGCAAAATAAGACCTTTAATTAGGAAGGAAAAATAAGACCAACAGAATAATATTAAACATTAACTATTTCAAGAGTGCAGGAAATATTTGTTCATCGCAGGAGAATATATGAGAAGGAAACCTTCTTCAGTATTTTTTTTCGGAATATCGCAGGAATTCATTACATCACAGTTCGCAAAAATAAGATACGGTAAATAATTCCACATCTCAAGAAAGTTAATGAAGGGCAAGTAGGGGAATGAATAAATAATATCTCATTATCTTCCTTGAGAATGTTCAAAGTATTAAAGGTTGAATTCTAAAAGTTGCAAAAGTTACATTACACGCAAGAAAGAAAAGGAAAAGAAAGCAGGAATGAAATTCAAGCTTCAGCGATGGTCTCGCCGGACTCAGGGTTTTTGCCATTATTGTCAGCATTACCAACATTTTTCTCATTTCGATTTTCTCCTTCTCTGGGAGAATCTTTTTCTTCTTCTTCTGGATTATTTTCTTCAACATCTTCTTCAGCATCTTATTCAACAGATGCATATTCTAAATCCTTGTCCATGGGGAGAGGGACTTCATCATCATCAACTTCTAGAGGAAGAACAGATACAAGAGGGAGAGAATGAGATATCATAATATCGTTCACAAGAACTTCAGCACTAAGGTGAACTTTGTGAAGGAAACCTCTGTCACGATTTCTAATCTCTATATTTTTGAAATACTCGAGATAATCAAGTCTTCTCTCTGCTTTGTCGCGAGCTTCTATAAAATCGGAAGTGAGAATATTATTTTCTTTGTGAACCTTATCCAAATTATCAGTAAGATCAGCAATGGTAGAATGAAGACTTCTTTAAGATTCTGCGAGCAACAAAAATAATTAAATATTATTCAGACAAAGATCTCGTAAGAAACGTAACATAAAATTTGACATAAAGATCAAAAAATGAGGCAGTCAATTGACTACCTTCTTTTTGAGAGGTTAAGTTTTGAAGTAATGTAAAGAAACAGTTATCCCATTGGTTTATAGCGTCATCAAATTTATCGCCAACCATACCTTTCAGACGAGATTTCATGTTTTCTTCTTTGGAGTGTAGATACGAGTTTTCCTTTGCTAATAAAGAATGAGATTTCTTTAATTGGGAATATTTATCTTGAAGCTTGCTGGCCTTTAAACTAAGAGTTAATCTACCCTTAATAAGTTTATCCTTCTCAGCGGCAGATGATTCAGTTACTTCCTTGAGTTCATCTTTAAGGGAGCGAAGAGATCGCTCTTGATTATCACATATTCTTTGTAGATTACTCAATTGCTGCGAAGAAATCGCCATCAATCTTGAAAATCTATGTTTCTCTTGGGATAAAGTTCTATTTTCATCTGATAAAGATTCTACCGCCAAGCTAGACTTGGTTATCAAATATGAGAGACGAGTAATCTCGTTACTTAATAAATTTTGACTTTGCGATAGTTGATTATTCTCATTAGTAAGATTATCTATTTGATCGATCGAATATGTGTAAAGATTATCTAATCTATTATACTGGTTCATCCAAGAATCTCTTTTAACACGAGCTTCTTCAGCAATAGATTCAAATTTAAGTCTTTCCATGAAACGAGTCCGATTTGAAACTAATATATGAACCAAGAATTTAAGAAGGAGATTTGAGTACAGAGGATATGAAAGCAAAACAGAAAGACAAAGAGGTAGAGACAGGAAAATTGTACCTTTCATCTCGTCATTTTTTCTGCGAAGGTTCTCGCAGTTAAGTGAAGAGTTGCGAAGCATATGGTTCAGAGTATCACATTCATAAATTTTGACTTGAAGGCTTTTTGTTAAAGCTTCAACTTTATTTTATAAAGATGCTCGTGAAGCAGTACTATCAGAGCCAAAATATTTGAGTAAGGTCTCGCAAACTTCATATCGGAGAGAGTCAGTAGAAGATTTTCTAGCATCGTCTAAAAGATTAGATAAAATTTTAAAAGCAACATCAACTCCTACCAAAGTTTCATTTGATGGAGGAAGAGATGAAGAGGGTGAAGTAGTAACGAGGACAAGTTGACGATTTGAGTTATTTGCGATGGTTGTATTATCAGAAGGAGGAGTATTGATAAAAACAACAGTTGAATGCAATAAAGGTCTAGAAAGTATTTCAGTCACAGTAATTTCAGGAGCCTGATTTGTCAAATAGAGGTGTTGGCAGCGGTATTCTCGCAGATGAAGGAAAGAGGATCCAATCGCGAGGGTGTGGGAGTAACTCTCGTAGATGTTAACGTATGGATGGTGAAATCATCCTCAAGAGCTTTAAATTGACGAGGTCTTTTGGGAGGATTAGCTATGTTCTCGACATTCTGCGAATAATAACTTAGATAAGAAACAGAGGCAACAATATTGTTATTAAGAAATAGGATGTGTTTCTTACCACCTTATCATTCGCAGAACTTCTCTTCTTCTTATCAGTTGGCCTTTTGCGAGCATTAGGGTTTTGAACTGAAGATTGGGTGTTAGGGATAGTTCCACTGAAGAGAAGACATAATACGGGAGTTACGAAGGATCAAATAGAGAAGATCGAAGAGTATGAGTAAAAATTGAATCAAATAAAGATTATAGTCAAAAAGCATACCTTGATGACTCCATTAGAACAGTAGCAGGAGAATATGAAGAAGAAGAAAAGTTACAGACGGAAGCTAAAATAAACAGATGAAGAAGATAGAGAAATAGAAGAAGAAAGTTAGTTTTGAAGTCTAACTCTACCTTTTATAGGCAAAAGGGAATAACCTGTTGAGTAGAGATGTGTCAGTAAAAAGATGAATTTACAACACATGTAGGCGGTTAAGCTAAATTAATGGAGCAATATCGAGAAGAAAAAATGGAAAGAAAAGAGGCTGCGAGCACTTTGAAGAATTGAAGATTCTCATATCCTCTCTACTTTGTGAAGAAGACATGAGAAGAGGAAAGATGTAGGACCATAATATCAACACAACACTTCTCTGCGAGATTAACAACGTTTCCCAGCGAGCATCACCGCAAGATCTTCAACTACATTTTGCGAGTGTCACAAAAGCAGTCAAAAGAGTGACGTAATAGCTGACGATTGAAGAAAACATAAGAAAAGCATGTCTGTCCCGCGATGGTTATAAAGCTTGCGAGAGTGAATATTGTAACTATCGCGGTACAATCGCAAAATCAACCCGAAATAAGAGGAAAACTTAGCTGTCATCCACTATGTAACTACCCTATAAATATAGACCCAATGTGTCCAGAAAAGGATGATGTATTTTTGAGAGTTAAGAAAGTCTTGAGGAGAGAGAAACTTCAAGAGAATAGTTGTAATCTTGAATTCTTCCATTTCTATAAACATTTCTGAGAACAAAATAATAAAGTGTCGTTTTTAATCTTCAATTGTGAGTTGAATATAGCAAGATCATAACAAGGGTGTAGTGTGGGATTTCCTGTAACTACATTTTTCTTTCATTCCCATACTTAAAAATGGTTGCCGCTGGTGCTAAAAATTTGGTTTCTTTTGGTGAGATGCAAGAAAAACTCAAAAGCAAAGGTTTTACTTTGTCTACAATTCCAAATCAGGGCCCTAAATCCAATCTTTCCATCAAATTATTCACTGATTATCAATGCTCTTGCGAGAAGGTTATAGTATCGCTAGGTCAACTTGAATCTGGTCTTCCCATTCCTCTCTATGACCCGGAACTTCCATTATTTTATGAAATAATTTCTCACGAGAAGTTCTCGCGAGCGGTATATCAATTGGGTGGAGATTGTATTCGATTACTGCTTGAATATGCCTCTCGCGGGGCTGGTAAAGGATCTCGCTACTCTGAAGCTGCTTAGAATCCTCAATTTAAAGATGTTCCAATTGTCTCTGCAAATTATACTGTGGAGAACGTTTTTGAAAATTACAAGATAATCCCTATGAAGAGGGATAACACTTGCTGGGGTGTCCGTTTGCAGTAGAAAGTAAAGATCGCTGATGACAAAATACTCATGCTATATATTGATTGACATACATCTACTAATCAAGGCCCTCGCCACTCCAGCGATGACAAGTGGTTCATTTTTCCGTTATGTCTTGAAGGTTCTTATATTTCTGGTTCTCGCGCATTACCCGCGAATCTTTCAGAATATCAACCTTGGGTCTTCAACTGGCTTGAAAGAACTAAAGAGGTATGTTCTCTCCAATCTTTTGTATAATTATTATTCACTATCTTCCCCACGTTTTCATATTTTCGCTAATTACTTCAATCTTTTCCAGATTGACAGGATGAAACTCAACTACCAGGCTTTTAGGAAACCCATCACTTTCTTAGCTCTTAAATCTTTCACATATGAAGTAAGAAATATCCTTTCATTAGTTTTAACAATATATTGTTGCCCCTATTTCTTATCTTTATCTGTGTTCACAGGAAATCAAAGAATTAGAACCAATAAAGCCTGCGAGAACCAAGGTGAAATCCACAGTTGATCGCAAGGGGAAATCTACTGCTCCTCCCAAAGGGAAGCCTATTGTCCATGCAGTGAGGAATCTGACGATCCTCCCTTAAAGAAAAAAAAACCCAACCCTCTTCTTTTTCATCTCCTCAACCTATTCCAGAAAATTTAAGTGATGATTTTGGTGATGATAATGCCTTTCCTACCATAATGGATTCTTCTTCTTCTGAGTCTTCCATGGCTCAACTATCTAAATTTTTTGGCGATGCTACTAATAGTATTGTAAATGATCATGGAGATGAAGATCGTAATGGGATATCCCAGGCCCTCGCCAAAGTTTGTGATGCCCCCGTTCTGGTTGATAATGATTCTCTTCATGGAATCTCACAATCAATGACTCCCAGTCTCTTGAATTCTCTTGGCATCTTGGTATGTTTCCATTTCTTCATCATATTTATGTATTTATTTGTTTGTCAAGTCTTAACTTATATTTCTCTCTCGCAGGTGGAAGAGCTTCCTTTGTTGTTGCCTCTAATTTGGATAAGAGACGTGTTAACTATGAAAAAAAAGCTGCTAAGTTTCGCCAGGATAAAGAAAAGTTAGAAGCTGAAGTTGCTGATCTTCGCAGGAAGAATAAGAAGTTGGATACTGAAGCTTCAGTTGATAAGCAAAAGATCTCTGATCTTGACAAAGCTAACCAACAACTCTATGGTATGTTTTACTTCCCTTTTCTTTCAATCCTTCTTTCCCTATCGCAGCTTATTCAAGCAATCATTTTTGCAGATATTTATGGTCTTACTGATGAGGCTACATTCCTCCAATATTTTCCTAATCCTGTAGATGAGAGTACCCTTCTTGCTCGCCTTAATAGTTCTTTAAGTATTTTCTCAGATGATCAAATTAGGTCCCTCTCTGTAGATGAACTTAAATCCAAACTTAATCTTTTAAAGATTGAGCACAGATTCAATTTAAGTTTAACTAATAAGTTTAAACGCCTTTTTCTTGATTCAAAAGAAGAAATCAATAGATTAAGAAGTAAGAATTGTGATCTTATTGACGAGAAAGATCAGGAAATTAAAAATGGCACCAAAGCCCTAGCAGATTTCCATAAAACTCTTCCTAGTATTCAAATGGAAAGAGATAGACTTATCTGCGAGAATAAAGATTTTCTTGCGAGGGAAACTCAAGTTCGCTCTTGTCTTCTTATTACTAGCGATGATGAATTTTCTTGGGCTACGATGGTTCTTGATAATTCCAAAAATAATTTAGGTGTAGATGTTAGTCTTCATGCTGAACAAGTATCTTTATTTAAAGACATGATTTCTGAAAGAGAAGGTTGTTAACCATTCATCCTTATCGATTCCATATTTTTATTGTTCTTCCTTATTGTAGTTACAGGATTTCCCACACTACACCCTTGTTAAGATCTTGCTATAATCAACTCATAATTGAAGATGAAAAACGACACTTTATTATTTTTGTTTCAGAAATGTTTACAGAAATGAGAGAATTCAAGATTACAACTATTCTCTTGAAGTTTCTCTCTCCTCAAGATTTTCTTAACTCTCAAAAATACATCATCCTTTTCTGGACACATTGAGTCTATATTTATAGGGTAGTTGCATAGTGGATGACAGCTAAGTTTCCCTCTTATTTCGGGTTGATTCTGTGATTGTACCGCGATAGTTACAATGTTAAATCTCGCAAGTTTTATAACCGTTGCAGAACTAACATGCTTTTGTGACACTCGTGAAATGTTGATATAAAATCTTGCGGTGATGCTCGCTTATGAAGTGTTGTTAATCTCGCAGAAAATAGATGTAGCGATATTCTGGTCCTACATCTTGCCTCTTCTCATGTATTTTCTGCGAAGAAGAGAAGATCATGAGAATTTTAAAATGCCAGAATCGTTTATCTTTTCGATTTCCCTGTTCTGACACGTTTCTGTACCCTTCGCCAGCTGTTTTCACATATTCTCTCTTCTAATGAATTTATGACACGTCCTTTCTAACCGCTGCGATCTGACCGTTCATGTCTTTTCTTAGCATTTAATGCGTTTATCTTCTCGAGAAACCTCTTTTTATATAAATACTCCTTTCATTCTTTTCTTTTCCTCTTTTTACTTTCTTCTTTTTTCTCTGCGTAACTTCTCTGCAAGTTTACTGTTCTTCCGTAAATTGCGCGTCTATCATCGCTGTGATTTCTTTCTTATTTTCCAAACTTTTTTTTCATTCCCGTACTCAAAAATGGTTGCTGCTGGTGCTAAAAACTTGACTGCTTTTAATGAGATGCGAGAAAAGCTCAAAAGTAAGGGTTTTACCTTGTCTACAATTCCAGGACAAAGCCCTAGATTTGAACTTTCTATCAAACTATTTTCTGATCATCAAGGCTCTCGCCAGAAAATCATAGTATCGCTATGTCAACTTGAATCTGGTCTTCCTATTCCTCTCTATGACCCAGAACTCTCATTATTCTATCAAATAATATCTGACGAGAGGTTCTCGCGAGCAATATATCAATTAGGTGGAGATTGTATCAGATTGCTGCTTGAATATGCCTCTCGCGGAGCTGGCAAAGGATATCGCTATCTTGAAGATACAAAGAATACTCAATTTAAAGATGTCCCCATCGTCTCTGCAGATTATACTGTGGACAACTTCTTTGTAAATTATAAAATAGTCCCTATGAAGAGGGATAACACTTGCTGGGGTGTTCGTTTAAAAAAAGAAAAGGTCGCTGATGATAAAGCTCTTATGCTGGATATTGATTGGCATACATCTACCAACCAAGGCCCTCGCCATTCTAGCGATGACAAGTGGTTCATTTTTCCATTATGTCTTGAGGGTCCTTATATTTCCGGTTCTCGCGAATTACCTGCGAATCTTTCAGAATACCAACCTTGGGTCTTCAATTGGCCTGAAAGAACTAAAGAGGTATATTTTCTTCGATTTTTGGTATAATAATTAGTCACTATTTTCCCCATATTTTCATATTTTCGCTAATTACTTCACTCTTTTTAGATTAACAGAATGAAGCTCAGCTACCAGGCTTTGAGGAAACCCAGCACTTTCTTAGCTCTTAAATCTTTCACGGATGAAGTAAGAAATATCTCTTCATAAATTTTAACAATATATTGTTGCCCCTATTTCTCATCTTCATCTGTGCTCGCAGGAAATTGAAGAACTAGCGCCAATAAAACCCGTGAGAACTAAGGAGAAACCTTCAAAGGATAAATCTACTGTTCCTCCCAAAGGAAAATCTTCTGCCCCTTGCGGTGAGGAATCTGGCGATCAGGATAAATCTGTTGTTCCTCCCACAGGGAAGCCTTCTGCCTCTCGTGGTGAAGAATTTGGCGATCCTCCTTTGAAGAAAAGGAAAACCCGACCTTCTTTTTCTTCAACTCCTCAACCCACTCCAGAAAATCCAGGTGTTGATCTTGATAAGGATAATAATGACGAGGATTTCAATGATAACAACATCCCTTGTATAAAAAATTCTTCTTCTTCTGATTCTTCGATGGCTCATTTATCCAAAAAATTTGGCAAAAATATGTTTGGTATCCCAAATGAGTATGGAGATGAAGCTACTAATGAAATATCTCAGTCCCTCGCCAATGTCTGCGATGCTCCCATACTAGCTGACAGCGATACCCTTCGCTGGGTTTCAAGATCGCTAACTCCAAGTCTTTTGAATTCACTTGGCAGCCTGGTAAGTTTTTATTTGCTCATACTAATTGTGTATCTACTGATATCTTTGTCAAATATTGATTTATATAGTTCTATCGCAGGTTGGAAGAGCCTCTTTTGATGTTGCTTCTGATTTAGACAATAGGCGTATTATTTATGAAAAAAAAGCTGCTAATATTCGTCAAGATAAAGAAAAACTAGAAGCTGAAGTTATTGAACTTCGCAGAAAAAATAAGCAGCTGGAGACTGAAGCTTCGGTTGATAAGGAAAAAATCTCTGATCTTGATAAATCCAATCAACAACTCTATGGTATGATTTATTTATTTTCTCTTTTAATTCTTCTCACCCTATCGCAGCTTATTCAAGCAACCATTTTTGCAGATATTTATGGTCTTACTGACGAGGCTACACTCTTCCAATCTTTTCCTGACCCTGTAGATGATGATACCCTTCTTGCTAACCTTAATAATTCTTTAAGTAATTTCTCAGATGATAAGATTGAATCCCTCTCCATAGATGAACTTAAATCCAAATTTAATCTCTTAAAACTTGAACACAGATTCAATTTAGGTTTGACCAACAAGTATAAGAGTTTTTATCTTGATTCGAAGAAAGAAATAGATATATTAAGAAAAAGGAACAGTGATCTTATTGACAAGAAATATCTTGCCGTTAAAAATGGCTCCAAGACCCTAGCAAACTTCCATAAAACTCTTATTAACGTTCAAATGGAAAGAGATAAGCTTCTCCGTGAGAATGAAGATCTTCTTGCGAGGGAAACCCAAGTTAGATCTCGTCTCCTTATTAATAACGATGATGTGTTTTCTTGGGATACGAAGATTCTTGATAACGCTAGAACTAATTTAGGTGTAGATGTTAGTCTTCATGCTGATCAGGCGGCTTTAATTAAAGACATGATTCTTGAAAGAGAAGGTTATCACTCTTATGTTTTCCCTGAATTATTTCCTAATTGAACCATCCTTATATGTATTAACTTTGTTATCATTTGCTCGCAGCATCCGAGAAGAACTATCGTAAGAGATTTGATGAGTTAGAAGAAGAGAAAAACCAACTCGCCAGAAGTCTATCTTCTCGCAATGAAAAGTATTTTAGATTGAAGGATAAATTGAAAATCTCATCTTCAAATTTTAGAAATGCCCTTCTTCGTGTTCGTAATGACGCTGTTAAACTAGTCTCTAATGATCATGGTATCCCTCATTCTATATACTCTGATCTTGCAAAGGAAGTTCCAGCTGATTCCCCAAATTTAATTATCTCTGATAGCGAAGCTGAGGAGTCTAGCGAATATGATGAGGAATTATCTGATGAGGAAGTAAGATCTGACGTGGATAGAGATAATAATGGAGAAGATAAATCCGGTAATGAAGAGAAAGAAAAGAGCTCTGATGAAGGTGGTGATAGATCTACTTAGTCTTGTTTCTTCTCTGTTTCTTCATTGTAAATTTTGTACATCTATTTTTTGACTCTCGTAACATCGTTGCGAGCTTCTCCAACTTGATGTGTAAACTTCTTTTGCTTTTATCTGTTATGAATAAGAAAATAATTCTTTTTCTGCAACATAATCAATCAATCATAATTATAATCCTTTATCATATGATGGATGAATAATAATTTCATCATTCTATGCATTCCCATACTTGCCTCTATTATTCATCTGCAATATGAAAAAATTGAGTAGAGATTAGATATTAGTTGTGAATCAAATTAAATTTGCCTCAATATCGGCGATGTTATCGCTAGCAATAACTGCATAACTTTATGATTTCTGCGTAAAATCGCAAATCTCATAAGTTCTGCGAGCATTATCGCAATAATCTTGTGGTCTTATTTTGCCACATTTTTTCTTTCTGCGACAAAATCGCAGTACCTCTTTACATTTGCATGTATTGACCCATTGATCTTGTCTTATCAATTTTTTCGACATCTTTGCGACAATATGATAAGTATAAACTCTCTTGCAAGAATTAATCCTTATGACACTGCCGTATTGCGATGAAATCGCAGGACGTCTTTACACTTGTTAAATGTAAAAACCCATTGATCTCATCTTAACTTTTCTCTTTTGGCTTGTTTCCTTTGTATAACATTCATCACGCGACAATATGACAGGCCTAAATGTTCTTGCGATCATAAAGCCCCATGACATTGCCGTCTTTAGACACTTATCATCTCCCTAATGGAGGGTGCCTCCCTTATCTCCCCCCTGGTTGCCCCTTCAATGAGGGCACATCGGCCATACAAGACTAGCTCCTCCCATCCAGATTTGCCAACAACCAGTTGTTTTTCGCAGCCTCTTGTCCTTTATGCCTATATGGCTTATAGTTACAAGACTGCACCCTAAGTGGGGTTTTCTTCAGGCCAAGTGCATCATAGCCAAGACTTACCAAGAATGGCCAGGGTAGTTTCGTATGCCCCGGGCACCCTTGGCTCAACCGTGTACCCCGACGCCTTGGTCATACTCTGCACTTCTTAGAAGAAGTCCTTAGTCGTCCAATCAGGGTATAACCTTATATAATTGGAAATCCAAGATCCCTCTCCTGGATAGGTTTTCTTTAACCCCAACATCTGGATAACTCAGGTTCCAGCAGCGGTATAACCTTATCGTTGAGTCATGTCAAGAGATACCCCCTTATATGACGCACTATTAGGTCTTACATTTGTCACTTGCGAAATTGTATTCGCAAACTAAGGTGCACGCAATAAAGGTTCGTCCCATTCTATTAATCTGTGCAAAATTTTATTCGCGTTTCTCACGAGCATTGTAACTCTGATAAAATTCCTTTTTTTTTTTTTTTTTTTTTTGTAAAATTTTGCAATTCTTTCAAATAGAGTACTTTTTCAATTGCATTTTCTTTAAACAAACTCTGCGTAAGCTTCTTTAAATTTCATTGTTTTACCTTTCTACTTACTATCTTCTGGTTCTGCTTTTCTGTAACGTTTTGCTATTTTTTCTTTATCTGTGAGCCGCTCATCATCATCTTCCTCTCGATGCTCTATTGAATCAATCATCAATCTTTCACATCTCTGTCGTTGCTTGATGTTGTACTTCCAATCGCTCTTCTTCTCAGATCTTTCCTCGCAAGATTTTATATTAATCTCATAACATTTCTTGCTTTCTCCCCAATATCCCTTAATTACTCCAACACCATTAGGATGAGGAAATTTAACACACTGGTGGAAAGTAGATGCTACACCTAATATCCCATGTAGCCAAGGTCGACCAATCAAGGCATTGTAAGGTGATTCAATGTCAACAACACATAACAATATCTTGGAAGTTATCCCTTTCAATGGAATCCGCATTTCAATTTCCCCTTTGGGTTTATTGGCGGTACCATTAAAACTATAGATTTTATATGTTGATGGAATCAGATCTTCGTATCTTCCACCCATGGTCTTATAGGTATGATAAAATAATATATCAACTGAGCTCCCTGTGTCTATTAGAACTCTATTGATAGCCCAATAATCTTCATTTTCGTTATCATTTTCTTCATCTTCCTCTACTACTTGCTTGGGGTTTATCTCTAACCTTACTACTAATGGGTTATCATGCTGCTCACCAGGCTCTGGTACTTCTTTTGCAGTGAAAGATATAGTTTGCTTCTACCATTCTTTTAACGACGAGGCTCTCGCGATATTCAATATCTCTATTCCATCTGTGTCTCTCGCGAAGACCCTACTTAGAACATTGTCATGGAAATCCTCTATAGTTCTGTGTGAATGCATAATGTAATTACAAAACAAATTCTTTGCTTTAGCCCCAACTTCTATTAAAAATGATTCTGCTCCTTTTACAGTATTTACTCTGCGAATTTCTGGTACTGGAGGCAATCGCTGAGATTGTGGATGTCCTTCTAAAAAGTGGTTTAGCTTTCCTTAGTCAATCATCCTTAAAATTATTCTCTTTACATTTCTGCAATCATTTACTGTGTGACCATGAAAGTGATGGTAAGGACAAAATTCTTGACTACGATTATTAGGATGTGGTTCTTTTCCCATATTCCATGGAGAGGGTATATTTTCCATCAAAATGATAGCTTCCCAGATTTTTTCTATACTAGCATTTAGAGGAGGCATCTTAATTTCTTCCCATGTTATCCTCTAATTTCCTTGGCTTCTGAAATTGTTTTGCCTCTGTCCCCCATAAGTTTCTTGCGGCTGATCAAGCCTTTGAATCTTATTATTCCCTCCGCGGTTGTAATAATTCTTCTCCCTTTCATATTCTTCTTGATCTCGACTGCCCATAGCTACCAACTTCTGCTGGTTATCTGTCTCCACTTTCTCCTGTTGTGCTTGCGAGCTACTCGCCACATTGTTAATCATTTTAGGAAGTAAATTCCCATTTACTGCTACTGAATTGGTATTCGCGATGGGATATGATTCCATTTCATTTTGTTTTTCCTCCAAAACAATGTATTCTTCTTGTAGTTCTCGCAGTTCAGTCATAGTGATTGTATTCTTGACTCTGAAAATTTGTATGTACAACAGATTGGTCGCGAACATTGCATTGATAAAAGACAAGATAAGATATCTCTCGTCAACTCTTCCCGCCATCTCACTTCACATTGTCTTACATCTTATGGTTAAATGTTTCAGACTCTCGCCAACCCTCTGTTTTAACCCAAACACCTCTTCAATACCTGGCCGCGATGAATTGTTGCTTATATATGCTCCCAGAAATGTGGCTTGTAGATGATCAAAAGAAGTGATAGTGTTTTTTGGCAATCCCAAACCATTTTAGCGCCTCGCCAGTTAAGATAGATGCAAAATACTTGCACAATACAACATCATGATTCTCCCATTGCAGCATACACCTAGCATTTATTTTCCCTGCAGTTCTTGCAACAACTTCAACAGCACACGAGCTTCACTTCAGCGGCAATATCCATGGGCAGAAACCACTGCATTCTACAGAGTCACCAACTTTGTAGCTCCACCTCAAGGACTAAAACACCCCCAACAATCAAAAAAATGTAGCACCATCTGTCTTGGCTTAAACCATTTCTACTGTTTCCTTATCTGCAACACATTACCCACTCTAACTTCATTGCCTCATTGCTTCCACTGGATCTTACTGCCATAACCACTTCTCCATGACATCATCATTATGAACATCCACCACTAAACCATTACTTCCCTGGGTTCATCCTTTACAGCACCATGACCATTCATCACCACCTGCAATTTTAGTTCATCCATCACTACCACTGAACTGAATTCCAAACAACTAACCAAGACTTATTTATCTCCAGCTGCAGCTACAAACCAACCACAAACATCACCAAACTATCTTAGCTGCCATTCTTCCATCAACAGAAATACCATGATCATCAACACAAAAATCATTCTCTCCATCTATCACCACCAGTTCAACATTTTATGCAAGCTGCAACTCTAAGCATCTCCTCAATCTTTCATACATAATCCATCCATTCTTCCTAGCCCCTGTTATTCAACTCAGATGAAAACTCTAGTCTCAGATTCATACAACCATCTCACGAACATCCAAACCTTCAACTGCAACCATTGCATAACCCAATTCCTGCAATTCAACACTGACCCATTTGTATTCATCTCAACCAACAAAGCTCAAATCACCAAACAACAACAACAACATAAACCATTCTGCACTTGATCTCAAGCCATTATTCACCAACACACCATACTTTCTGTAGCTTCTAATTCTGCACTACCATCCGTGTAACTTGTAATCCTGTGGCACGACAATCAACAATAACAACCCCCTCCATTGCAGATATCAACACCAGTTTCTTTTACTATTGCTTATTACAGCACCAGCTGCATTGCCACTCAGGCCAGCCATTTCAAACCTCCAACTGCAGTTGCAATGTCATTCAAGCTTCATCTTTTAATTCAACCAATAGAGTCCCCCGTAATCACCAGAACCCATTACACCCTGCAGTATCATCTCTTTCATTATCCATTCTATAGAAACATCATATCTCCCTGCAAAACACCAACAACATCACCATTGCTTATCTCAATTCTATTGCACAAATACCAGACCACCAACTTCACAGCATAACTGCGCAAACCTGCAACCCACACCAATATCTCTGCAACTTTCTGTTTCCCTGTAAGCCTAATTCATTTCACACCCTTCCAATTCTCCATCATCTGTAGCTCATTGCATCATTACTCCCTTGATTTCTTCATTCCAGATTAGAACCAACAGAAACCGATGTTCTTCTTTAATCAGCAGAAACCTTAACTTCTCAATCACAAATTCGACCTAATTACCACTGCCAATTCGAAATCTAACTCAAACCCAATAGCAAACTCAGTTCTTCTTTGTTGAATCCTCCACAGTAGTACCAGATTCATTTCTTCGATCTTAATTTCAATTCTTCACTAATCGAGCTATCAATTCCATCAACTCAATGTCTGAATCTGATCGAAACCCTAATAATTAAAAATTATATCAAACCCAACTTGTGATTATCTTCTTAACTTCAAATTGAACAAACAACAGCAACTCATCCTTTAATTTCACCAGCAGAACAACCATGAAACCTCTCAGATCAAATCTCGCTACAGAATATCATTTGGGGAAGAACTTTCTACTCTTGACCATAATCCCTTGTAATCTTGTACCAGAAATCATCATCTTCTCAACCTCATTTCTCTGACTTTAGTGCCGCCATGCCTCTAGGTTTCAGGTGGAATTAGTGAAGAACAAATAATGATAAGATAATTGATTTCTCTCTGAATTTTAGGGGGAGTGTAGGAATTGAAGCGGATATAGCCACCCCATGTAAAATGGATAAGGGCCAACCAGCTCAAATATGCCTTGTCGGTTTCGGAGTACCGTCAACATAATTCTTTGCTCAACTCAATTGTTTCATTCTTCACCTCCTTGCACAACCTAGCATGTTCCAAATGTAACTCGCATGTAAATTGACCTTCTCACTCCATTTAGCTCCAATTGAACGTTTTCTCCTTCTTTTGCTCACAATGACTCCAAAGTACCTAAAACACTCAAAAGTAAACATAAGATACATAATTCACACGAAAACTCGCAAAGAAAGCATAAATACTAGATATAAAATTAGGTGTTTTAGACACCTATCAAATTCCCCCACACTTAGACTTTGCTAGTCCTCGAGCAAATAAAATAAAATAATTCTAAAACATACATACAACTCCGTCTCGTCGAGGCTACGGTCACTTTTAGCATAAATAACAAGCCTTTGAACCCCTAGGTGACCCTAGTGGATGAGTTATCGTCTCGTGAAGGTTTACAATAGGTCTACCTACAAAACCTATATTTCCAACTCCAGATACCTGTGACAAATCTATGAACGAATTCAAAATGGCCATTGGAGGAGGTACCCTGATGCGAATCCAAATTAATATATATGTAAATTAAGCTCTACTCAGAAATTTGAACAAACCACAATACTCAAAATATGAATAACCACAATCACACATGAATAGATTAATAAGATGGATATAGAGGTAGATGTTTGTGAATGTTAACAAGTGTTCGGAGTTTTCCATATCTGTCTGAAGGTCACCGCCAAGATGAACCTATGCATCCTATTGGATTGAGTTACTGGTCAATTCTAGTGTCAACACACTAGCATATACAAGGGAACCAGTGGTCAACAATCTTAGTTCTACATCAACTCAACTGGCATATACAAGGGAACTAGGAGTCGACTTTATTAAACAATAATAATTTTTTTCTTTTTTTCTCTTTTCATTTTTTTTTTGAGACAGCATAATTAGATCTTTTGGATCCAAGCGCATGCTTCTTGTCAGCAGATTACTTGGTAATTCCCTTGGATCCTGAATTCCACGCTTGTTTAGGCGATGGAGACAGGGAGAACACACATATATTGCTATCCAAGTGTCATTTTTATTTCGATTGGTCTAATTGGTCGTTCTTTTTTTTTTTTTTTTTTTTTTTTTAGCAACTCAATCACGCTATTTCTTCCTAGCAGTAATAACAATTCGATGTTTAGTGACCCACCAAATCACTTAGATAACAATTGATAAATATGGAAAAATAAAAATAGAACGTGATATGGTGACATTCCGAGATATGGTAACAACTATCATATTATTTCTAACAGTCGACTAATTCTGTCCTTTTAGTTAATGGGTTCCTCAACTCCTATAGCCAAGATGGTTCCATCCATTTAGATTGATAGTGTTATCCTAAAGGCACATGTTTCTAGGTTTCGGAGTGTATAAATCTAAAAAAATTTCTTTTTTCTATTTTTTTCTTTTTTTATGAACAAAAGGGAAAACTAACAAGGCTAAAAGGAAATCTAACAAGGCTAAAAACTCTACATGAGAACACTTCCCCACACTTAAACTTTACATTGTCCTCAATGTAAAATCTAGTCATACAAAGTAAAGTTCAAGATGGGAAATTCATAACATGGTATAAATACACAATATGAAAATAAAATGCATAAAAAAAACGATACTCCAACTCATAGCTATTTTTGAACAATAGAAGATAAACACTAAACAAGATATTTAGTTGGCATCTAATCCCAACTCAGCCAAAATATACCTCATCGTCAAGAAAAAATTCCATCTACTTAGAAAGGCTAGTGATTATTCTAAATTGTTCAAAAATCTCTAAAAGATGGAGTTTTGATATGCAAATATCCAAAATAAGAAAATAAAGATAAAAGACTTAAAAATAAATAAAAAGATAGACATAGATACACAAAACCAGTGGGTTGCCTCCCATTTAGCGCTTGGTTTAAAGTCGTCAGCCCGACATGCAAGTTGAATTCCCCATACACCAATAATCGGAAAAGTAGGGGATCCACCCATAGCACCTGTTTTGCAAACACTAGCTTCACAAAAATATTAGTAATATAAAACAAAATGAAGCTATTAACCGATAAAAGCTTCCCCACACTTATTCTTGTCCACACTTGGAAGTGCACAAATAATATACGAGTCGGGTACTTCCATGGTTTCTTGTTCCAAAACATGCATAGTATAAGAATCAAGCATCTCTAATGGCAGAAATTGAGAAACAAAGTCATTCAACAATATTCTCGAAGCATATACATTTAATCCAATAAGAGGTAAAGGAGAAGAAACAATATGCAAAGGGTTAGACAAACCTTGCACAATCTCTTTTATTACGGAATCCTCTTCATCCTTGAAAAACTCAAGTGAATTATTCACCTCTTGCATATCATGGTCCTCTATCAAACATTGCAACCATTCTTCATCCGTTTCTGCCTTAACCGAAGTCTCGGCATCAACATCTTCATTACAATCCTTTGCAAGCTCAATTGGGTCTTCCACAATATTGGTCATAACAGTCACATTCTCAACATACTCCTCTTCATTATAAGGCACATACTCCACTGCGGATTCAAGTCTCACCATAAGGAACTTTTTTAGAACACTCATTGCATTATCCTCAAGCTCTACCTTTTGAATAGGTTTTTGATCGTTATAAAGATCAATGCTTGAGTAACAAGAATAAAGAGAAAATCTATTTTCTAAACCCTAGGCAGAAGTAAAAGTAGAAGCTAAGATTATATTCCTCAATAGATGTTGTTTCTTCCCTTTTATAGTTTTCTTCTTTTCCAATACTCACGGCCACAATTCAGTTTCAAGCCAGGCCAAGCCAATCCTGCTCCTACACATCCCACAAAAGGCTAAGCCCATAGCCCATTAATATTTGGCTTGTCAGTTCTGGATAGCTGATAGTCTATTGGCTAATATTTAGATGCTCCTACACTCATTCAAGGTGTTTTATCAAGTTTTCCTATCTACTACCTTTCTCTTTTTCAATTACCAGTTTTTGTGGAAAAAAGATGGAGAAGATTATGAGACATTTTTTGTGGGGATCATCTGCTTAAAAACCTAAGAAAATCTGGGTAGGTTGGATGAATGTAACTTTTCCAAAGGATGGTGGAGGTGTGGGCATAAAGAATCTAAGACTAGTTAATAAATCTTTACATGCCAAGTGGATTTGGAGATACGGTGTTGAGGAAAATGCATTGTGGAGAAGAATTGTTAATCAAAAATTTGGAGGCAATACCAATTCTTTTTATCCTAATCTTACAAAGAAACCAATAGGGAAGAGTTTATGGACATGGATTTAAAAAAGTAAAGAGCAGGTGGAGGCCAGTTCAAGAATCCATGTTAACAGTGGCAACAAATATGTGTTTTGGAAAGACAATTGGGTTAATGGTCATTCTATGAAGGATTTGTTACCTGCATTGTATAAAATTAGTAGATCAAAAGATATTACTATTAAAGATATTTTTTCAAATGAAGGTTGGGAATTAAATTTTTGTAGGGTTTTAAAAGAGGAGGAAGTAGAGGAAGTGTCTCAGCTAATTCCTCTTTTACCAGTCATTAACTTAGATGGTGGAGATGATCAAAGAATTTGGCAATTTGATGATTCTTTTTCTGTTGTAGGTTGTTACAAGGCTTTAGAAGATGATGGCCTTATTTCCTTCCCTTATAAGAGTTTGTGGAATCCAAAAATCCCACAAAAAGTGATATTCTTTGTGTGGTGTTCGTGTTATGATGCTGCACCGACTTGTGATAAACTGAAGGGGAGGATTGTGGTGAATGGATGTCTATTATGTAAAAAATATGCTGAGTCAAATAATCATACTTTTCTGCATTGTCAGACTACAATAGAGGTATGGTTATACTTCTTGAAAGGTTATAAACTGCAGTGGGTATTTCAGCAATCAGTTAGGAAAACTCTTTAGGAATGGAACATAAAAAAAGAATCAAATTTATCTAGAAGAACAAGTATTTGGGATTTAATACCTTTTGCAATGTGGCGGGAAGTCTGGATTGAGAGAAATAACAGACACTTCAATGGAAAATACAAGACGTTGGATGAGATTATTGACAGTGTCAAAATTCTTATTTACAACTGGTCTTTCAATCTTAATATTTTTGAAGATATTTCTATCAGTCAAGTCCCGAGCAATTGGGAAGCAGTGCTTGGCCATTTGTAAGACTAGCTCTACTATAATTGAGCTTTGTAATTATTTTTTCTTGACAGTACACCATCTCCTATTGGTGTTATTGTCCTTTTCTAATATATTGTCATTTTTGAGTAAAAAAAAGGTCATAGCAAGTGTACGAATCATGTCACTTCACAATTTATTATATATGATATAAAATGCTATGTTAAAGCTATTGCTTTTAGGATACAACGCCCAGAAATGATTTATATCTCGCGGGTTGGATCGCGCCGGTTGTACCGATTAAGAGATGGGGTGGAACCCACACTAAACCCAATTCTGCTAATCAGTGGGTTCATAAGGGACCACCACCCTATTCTCTCTCATACAGTACACACCACAGGATTCAACTCGCGGTGAGTGTTTCACTTTCCTTCTACACCACCCTAAGCTGGGCACCGTGCTATCCCGTGTGACAGTCACGATGGGTCTCATCCCGACCCCTGCAAATCATTTTGGTTTCCATTACACATTACATGCCATGGACTTGTGGGGTTTTTTTTTTTTTTTTACGCCCTTAAATTTATCAAACTTTATTCAATAAATTCGATGTAATATTTCATAAACGAAGCAAACCCATGCATAGCAAGGGTGAAAAACTAGTAATTATTATTTATAATAATGGACATAAACGAAACACAATTTTTTTCCTATTTTGACATAAGCAACGACAAAAGATATCAAGATGTGGATTAAGAAAATACTAATAAAACTAAATAAACTAATGAACAAAAGAACACCAAGGTTTTTAGATTCCACCAATGTAATATGTAAAACAACCAAATTCAACTCTATAAAATATCCAAATTATAATTCGAGACTATCGAGACCGAACCGATACATCTCGGAAAATATAACCGTTAAAACAAATAACACAAATTTTGTTGTGAATCAAAATGGTATAATCTCCTTTGCTTACATAGTATTAATAGTCAAAGACTATTCTGTACAATTTTAATAATGAATCAAATATAAAGTGAAATTAATAAACAATTCAAAACCAAGAGAATATATTTATTAGAGAATACCTTGATCATTTACATAATATTATTGGCTTCATCCTTAGATCTGGTAACGAAAACTAGCTCTCCATTATAAAGAAAAGATAAGAAAATCCTAAACTAGTACAATGCTCTCGACTCACGATCGTTTCCCCTTTTCCCATATGCTTCTACCATTTTATATAGCTTTCAAAGGAAACCACTTTCCTTTTTCATTCCGACTATCACATCATCATCCAATGAAAATAGGCCACGTGTTGGTATAAATAAAATCTTCCAACCAAAATGCGTCATGTGTCAAATACTGCAATCAATATCTTAATTATAATTTCCAACCATAAAGAATAATATTTTTTCCCAAATCTTCATATATTCGATTATTCCACATTCATAAAGAAATATTTTCTTCATTAAACAATATCTTAAAATATCCTTTATCATAATTAATATCTTGCACATGGTTTACATACTTCTACACACGCCCATATCCAAATAATTGGCCCTACAATTCATTTTTCCTTTCGGGTCTAGCCCATTAAATCACTTCATTTCGTCCAGCAAAATTCCGCATTTTAGTCCATTGAGCTTTATTTTCTAAAAACTGCAAACCAAACAAAGACCATTAAATATGTACCAAATAAAGAACTAAATAAATGTGAATTTGAGTAGTAAATATGTAAGAATTAAACACTTATGATTTCCAATACCTCTTGGTCGGTCCCTCATTTTTCTAATTAGGTTTTACTACTTGATGCTCTGCAGAGTACTATTTTAATTATGATTAAACATTAATTAATCATTCTCGCACAAAATGCACTGCAACTGACTTTGGTGAATGCCCTACAAATCACCTAGGAGCCACATGGTCGGTCCATCACCACCAATGGACGGTCCGCTCTCACGCATTGGTTGATCCTCATTCAATCATATAATTGGTAGATCATCCATCTATCAAAATTAGGATTTTGAGCCTAATGCTCTGCAGAGCATTATTCTAAACTAATTCAAACACAAATAATTTTATATTCATCCAACAATCAATATTTTGACTAATAATATAATACTCGTTACCAATACTGATCCAACTATGAGAAGTAATATTTTATACTGATCCACCTATCAGTATTTCACTGGTTCATCAACTAATACTCAGTTGGTCCATCAACCAACACCTAGTTGGTTCATCATTTGACCATTATTTTAATATTATAATATATCTTCTTGTCATTATTTTAATATTATAATCTATCTTCCTGTCATTCGACTTACTCATGACATGTGGATCGAGGATGAACCTTCTATGATAATTCAACAATGATCATCTTCATATGACTTTCTATCAAGTACTCGACGTATCAACGTAATGATTTATAATCAATCCAGCAATCTTATTAAACCCATGCTTATCAGTCTAAGTCATTCGGCTATCATTGTTGCTTCGGCTAGCACAATGATATGCCATAATTATCATCGACCCATCGGACCCAACGTTTATGGTCTACAAAGCATGTTGATGTTCCAGCAAACACTCCATGCTTCATCCATCATAACCTTGAATTACAAATTATATTCAATTCATCATTTAAGACTCATAATCTAACTAGGTTAATGATTGACCATATAAAATACGTCTACAAGGAATAATTTCACATGAGGGATACTCACAAGGGTTTTAGTCTGGCGTCCTACAACACGTGTGATATGCAATGCATGCACGATGAGACATATGAGTAAGTCGTGCTGGTAGTTGAAGGAGTAAATGGAATAGTGGATGGATGATCAACCAAGTCTCCCGCACAAAGTGAAACTGGTTTACACACGATTTAAACTTCCCCATTCTTCAACTCATCTTCAACCATCACCACTTACATGAGATCGATGTGCTAAGCACCTCTATATTAAATGGGTTCCTTAACATATGATATGAAGAACTTAAAAAGAACTAACTTCATCTCACCAGATATCAGCCGCCTAACAACCATATCAAACACATATAAGTTTTTTCTCATTTTACACAAAGGAATCATCTTCAAAGTAGTTCAACACACCAGTCATAATTGATCAATCTCCACTAATCTCCACACATTCTCAGCTTCCCTCCCTATAGACCGATCTTTTTCCTTCCTTGTGACCAAACTGAATTTGGAACGACCAATATCTTGGTTTAGGCCAGAGTCCTACAAATTAGTCTCTCGAACTCAAAGTACTCCCGTGCAGTACATTTGTTCAAAAGCTTAAACGATTTGCTTCATCGAGCACTTGCCTTCTCCACCACTTTTACCAAAAAAATCAGTAAAACATTTTCGCCCGCGAACAGACTCCTAAAGATTTTTGGAGAGATATAAAATCTCTTTCTAGTAGATCTACAGACTCTTTCAAAAAAATTAAAAATCCATGTTGTATTGGATGTGGAGTTTATAGAAATATATGAAATTTTAAATTATTGAAAGTAAACTTTAGAATCATGGTTTTGGATTTCTGGGAGACTTTTTAGTTGAAATATGCTTGAGAGAAGTCTCTTAAAAAAAGGTGATATTTCGAGAAACTTCTCTATTGAAGAATATGCAAAATTAAAAAAAAAAATGGTAGCGCATAATAAGGAAAAGAGAATGACTTTGTATCGTCCTAAAATGTAAAAAAAATATTATTACCACTGAATTTCTCATAATATTTTTTACTATAAAGTTAATTAATAATCGATTTAATAAGTTTTTATTTTTTGGTAATTACAAATATTTTTATTTGATTAGTATTTTGTGTCTCCATAATAGTACGTGAAAATTATTTAATTTATGAAATTCACTGAAAATTTCTCCAAGTTTACAAACTTACAAAAACTTTTTCAAATTATACCCGACAACAAGTTTCTCATAATCTCCCGGATCATAATTAATTAGTTGGATACCCCATGTTGATCCTTTGTACATCTCTTTCAAAACATGGTTATTTTGATGACTTCTTTATCTTTAACGATTTCGTTTAATCTTTAATGAAATTTGCCTTTTCCTGGTCAATTTTTTTTCAAAAATTATTATTATTAAGGTTTAGCAAAGTTTTGTAGCCGTAGAGATGCACAAAACCATACCCTCATACCCGACGCGCGCCTACCCGATTAATCCGTTGGTTTTTAAACCGAATCCGCCCGTAGCGGGTTGTTTGTTGGTTATGAAAATGAAAACCCGTTATAGTTGGGTATGGTTCTAAACTCGCCCGAACCCACCTAAAAAATCCGGTAAAGATAAATGTAGATCATAATGCATAATGAAGAAACAACTTTGTTTCTTATGTCTATTATGCATAATGAAGAAAATCTAAGCAACGACCTTCTTTTGAACCAACAAATCTTTGCAAACATATCTTTCCATTTAACATTTCCAACAGGGATAATATTATCACTTCCAAACCACAACTCCACTTATTGTCTAACAGTTGGTTTGGATTTTCCGCTCATATTGCATATTAGGCCAAACCAAACTGCCTACTGCTTGTGATCATTGGTATGCCATGGCCCAAACTAAAGCTTACACTTTTTTTTGCTAAATCATATTTATTTATAACCCAAAAAGAACCAAAGTAAGAATTAGTCAAGACATGCCAAGACTAATTATTAAAGGTAACAAAACAAAACTGAATAGTTGAAAAATATTTACATCCCAAGTTATTTAAAAGAATCTGAAATATGGAATGTTTTCATCTTCCATCTTGTTAATGAAATGTGGTTTGTCTTCATAGTAAATCACTTCTCCCCTGTTTAATGAAGTACCTTTCTTATCTAACTTGTCAGCAGATGAGTTAACCTCCCTGTAAGGGTGTTTAAAACAGATACTTCTTAGTTCTTTCAGAACTCTTTTCCATCTATTTATAACAATCCAGGGAATCTTATCATTGGAAAAACCTAGCAGCACTGCTTTGGAGTCAAGACTGAAACATATATCTAAAAATTGTTTCTTGACAGCCCATTCACCTGCAATTATCAAAGCCATCACTTTTGCAATATGGTTTGTTGCTATACCCAGTCCACCAGTAGCTGCACCAACACACCTCCATGTATGACTTCTACCAATAAAATCAATTCCAGCTGAACCTGGATTATCCTTAGCATCACCATCACAACATATCAAAACTTGATTCTGTTTAGGCAGTGTAAACTAGATCTCCTTAACTCTTACAGAATGACTTCTAACCCCCCTTATATAAAATTGCATCAATATATTTAGATTATACATGTTGTTATTCATGATACCTCTCATTCTTAGTTGTGACTCAGTTCAAAATTTTGTGTTTAATACTGCAAGCATTGGGGATTTCATCCTCATATATTCTCTTATTTCTTGTCAACCAGACTTCCACCATCAAAGTGAATGCACTTGTAGTTGCAGGAATTCCCACACTACACCCTTGTTAAGATTCTATAGAAATCTATCGGAAATCAATTAAACTTTAAAGATTTAAATGAAACTTTACTATTCAAATCTCAGAAATGTTTACAGAATTGAAAGAAATCAAGATTACAAATATTCTCTCGAAGTTTCTCTCTCCTCAAGACTCTTATAACTCTCAAAAATACATCATTATTTTCTGGATCTATCGAGCCCTTTATATAGGGATTTACATAATGGATGACAGCTAAGTTTTCCTCCTATTTCGGATCTATTCTGCGATCGCTACAATATTCTCTATCGCAAGAATGATGATCATCGCAGGATCAACATATTCTTCTTTTATTTCTTCCATTGTCATTTTCTTTTGGATATTCTGTGACGCTCGTGAAACGTTGTTAAAGAATTGGCAGTGACGCTCGCAGAAACGTTGTTAATATCGCAGGAATAACGTTGTAGCGATATTCTGGTCCTACATCTTGCCTCTTCTCATGTCTTTTCTGCGAAGAAGAGAAGATCATGAGAACTTTTTTAAAATGCCATAACTGCTTATCTTTTCAGACTTCTCCGTTCTGACACGTTTCTACGTCCTTCGCCAGCTGTTTTCACGAATTCTTTCTTCCAATAAATTTTTGACACGTCTCCTCTAACCGCTGCGATCTGACCACCCACATTTTTTCTTTGCATTAATTTTCTTCATCTTCTTCGAGAAATTTCTTCTTCTATAAATACTCTTCTCATTCCTTTCCTTTTTCTCTTTTACTTTCTTCTTCTTTCTCTCCATACCCTCTCTGAAAATTTTACTGTTCTTCCGCGAATTGCGCTTCTGTTACTGCTGTGATTTCTTTCTTATTTTCAACCTTTTATTTCATTCCCATACTCAAAAATGGTTGCTGCTGGTACTAAAAACTTGAAGGCCTTTAATGAGATGCGCGAGAAACTCAAAATTAAAGGTTTTAACTTGTCTTTAATTCCAAATCAGGATTCTAGATCTGAACTTTCTCTTAAATTATTTACTGATGATCAATGTTCTCGCGAAAAAAATTTAGTATCGCTAGGCCAACTTGAAGCTGGTCTTCCCCTTCCTCTCTATGACCCATAACTCCCATTATTCTACCAAATAATATCTGACGAGAGGTTCTCGCGAGCAATATATCAATTAGGTGGATATTGCATTAGATTGCTACTTGAATATGCTTCTCGTGGTGCTGGTAAAGGATCGCGCTATTCTGAAGATACTCAAAATCCTCTTTACAAACATATTCCAATTAACCTTGCATATTATACTGTAGAATTTTTTTTCAAAAATTACAAGATACTCCCTATGAAGAGGGATAGCACCTGCTGGGGTGTTCGCCTGAAGAAACTCACTGTCGAAGAAGCTCTCATGCTAGATATTGACTTTCATACGAAAACCAATCACGACCCTCTCCATTCTAGCGATGACAAGTGGTTTATTTTTCTGTTGTGTATCGAAGGTCCTTATATTTCTGGTTCTCGCGAACTTCCCGCGAATCTTGCAGAATATCAACCTTGGGTCTTTAATTGGCCTGAACGAGCTAAAGAGGTATAATCTCTCTGATATTTTGTATAATTATGATCCTTTATTCTCCTTCCGTTTTCACATTCTCACTATCGCTAAATGACTTCTATCTTTTCCAGATTGACAGGATGAAACTCAGTTATAAAAAAATTAGGAAGCCCAGCACTTTCTTAGCTCTCAAATCCTTCACGGATGAAGTAAGAAATATCTTCTCGTAAGTTTTAACAATATATTGTTTCCCCTATTTGTTATCTTCATCTGTGTTCGCAGGAAATCGAAGAACTAGAGCCAATAAAAACTGTGAGAACTAAAGAGAAATCTTTAAAGGACAAATCAGTTGTTCCTCCCAAAGGGAAGTCTTCTGCCCCTCGCGATGGAGGATCTGGCGATTAAGATAAATCTATTGTTTATCCCGAAGGGAAACTTTCTTCTCCTCGTGGTGAAGAATCTGGCGATCCTCCTTTGAAGAAAAGGAAAACCCATCCCTCTTCTTCTTCAACTCCTCAACCCATTCCAGAAAATCCGAGTGTTGAATTTGATAAGGATAATGATGATGAATATTTTAACAATAATAATTCTGGATTCCCTTCTATAAAGAACTCTTCTTCATTTGATTCTTCAATGACCCATTTATCTATAATTTTTGGCGATATTTCCCACAGCATAACTTATAATGATGAGGATGAAGTTATTAACAAGACATCCCAAGCTCTCGCTAAAGTTTGCGATGCCCCTATTCTGGCGGATAATGATTCTCTCCAAGGAATCTAAAGATCGCTGACTCCCAGTCTCTTGAATTCTCTTGGTACCCTGGTATGTTTTATTTCTTCAATTTGTTTATGTATTTACTCCATCGCTAGATTCTTAATTTATATTATTCTCTCATAGATTGGAAGAGATTCCTTTGTTGTTGCTTCTGATTTAGATAAGAGACGCGCCAATTATAAAAAGAAGGCTGCTAAATTTCGCCAGGATAAAGAAAAATTAGAATCTGAAGTTGCTGAGATCCATAAGAAGAATAAACAATTGGAGGCTGAAGCTTCAGTTGATAAACAAAATATCTCTGATCTTGACAAAGCTAACCAGCAACTATATGGTATTACTTATTTCCCTTTTTCTTTTAATTCTCCTTATTCTATCGCGGCTTATTCAAGCACCCACTTTTAACTTGCATATATTTATGGTCTCACTGACGAGGCTACATTCTTTCAATCTTTCCCTGAACCTGTAGATGATAATACTCTTCTTGATAGCCTTAATAACTCTTTAAGTAACTTCTCAGATAATAAGATTGAATCCCTTTCCATAGATGAAATAAAATCCAAACTTAATCTCTTAAAAATTGAACACAAATTCAATTTAGGTTTGACCAACAAATATAAGCGCCTTCATCTTGATTCAAAAAAAGAAATAAATAGATTAAGAAAAACGAATAGTGATCTTATTGACGAGAAGGATCTTGCTGTTAAAAAGGGTTCCAAGACTCTAGCTGACTTCCATAAGACTCTTCTTAACGTTCAAATTGAAAGAGATAAGATTGTCCGCGAGAATGAAGATCTTCTTGCGAGGGAAACTCAAGTTCGATATCGTCTTCTTATAAATAGCGATGATGAGTTTTCTTGGGCTGCGAAGATTCTTGATAATGCCAGGAATGATTTAGGTGTAAATGTTAGCCTTCAAGTTGAACAGGCGGCTTTAATTAGGGATATGATTTCTAAAAGAGAAGGTTGTTAGTTGTTCTTCCTCTCGCTATTTTCTTATTTTCATTATTCTTCTCTACAAAATTTCTAACTTGTTGTCATATTCTTGCAGGAGAAGAAAAAATATATCTTGACAGAATTGAGGAACTTGAAAATGAGAAGAATCATCTCGCGAATACCCTTGCTGCTCGCAATAATAAATATTCACGTTTGAAGGAGCAGTTTGACATTACTACCGCAAATTTCAATAGATCTCTCATTATTGTTTGTAATGATTCTGTTAGGTTGGTTTGCAGTGATCATGGAATTTCCCCTTCTATATATTCTGATCTTGCAAAGGAAATCACCGCAAAAAATCCCAAGTCTTGACATTTTTGATAGCGAGGCTGAGGATTCTGACGAGGATGAAGATAATAATAATAATTACGAAGGAGAAAAGTCTAGTGGAGAAGAAGATTCTGATAAGAATGAATATAGCGATGATGAAATGGAGAAATATGGCGATAAAGAGAAATCTGACAAAGAGGATGGCGATGAATCTAGCTAGTTCTTTTTCTTCCCTCTATCTTCTTTGTATATTTATTTTCTTCTTTCTGTAACATTGCTGCGAGTTTCTCCAATTCTGTAAATTTTTTTGCTTCTATCTGTATGAATTTAGAAAACAATTCTTTTTCTGCAAATTAATTAATCAATATAATTATTATTCTTTAAGTATCTATGCAAATTTATCATTAACAATCTCTATGCAATTTTTATATGGTGGATGAATAATAATTTCATCGCTCTTATGCATTCCCATACTTGCCTCTATTATTTATCTGCAATATGAAAAAAAATTGAGTAAAGATTAGATATTAGCTTTAAATAAATTTTGCTTTGATATTTGCGATGTTATTGCTAACAACAACTGCGAGTATTATCGCAGTAATCTTGTGGTATTAATATGCCTTCCTAATTAAAGGTCTTACTGTGCCACACCTTTTTCTTTTTGCGACAAAATCGCAGGACGTCTTTATATTTGCATGTATTGACCCATTGATCTTTCCTTATCTTTCTTCTTTGATTGTATTGCGACAATATGACAAGTCTAAGCTCTCTCGCGAGATCAAAGCCTCGTGACATTGCCGTCTTGCGATGATATCGCAGGACGTCTGTACACTTTCATGTAAAAACCCATTGATCTCATCTTAACTTTTGGCTTGTTGCCTCTGTATAATTTACGTCACGCGACAATATGACAGGCCTAAATGTTCTTGCGATCATAAAGCCCCATGACATTGCCTTCTTAAGAAACTTATCATCTCCCTAATGGAGGGTGCCGCCATTATCTTCCCCATGGTTGGCCCTTCAAGGAGGGAACATCGGCCATACAAGACTAGATCCTCCTATCCAGATTTACCAACAACCAGCTTTTTTCACAGCCTCTTGTCATTTATGCCTATATGGCTTATAATTACAAGACTGCACCCTAAGTGGGGTTTTCTTCAGGCCAAGTGCATCGTACCCAAGACTTACCAAGAATGGCAAGGGAGTTTTGTACGCCCTTGGCACCCTTGGCTCAACCGTGTACCTCGGCGCCTTGGTCATACTTTGCACTTCTTGGAAGAGATTCTCGGTCGTCCAACCAGGGTATAACCATATATAATTGGAAATCCAAGATCTCTCCCCCGGATAGGTTTTCTTTAACTCCAACATCTCCATGACTCAGGATCCAGCAGCGGTATAACCTTACCCCTGAATTATGTCGAGAGATCCCCCCTCCTATGACGCGCTATTAGGTCTTATATTTGCCTCTTGCGAAATTGTATTCGCGAACTAGGGTGCACGCCATAAAGGTTCGTCCCATTCTTTAATCTCTATGAAATTTTATTCGCGCTTCTCGCGAGTATTGTAACTCTGATAAAATTTCATAACTTTGATCTTCTTTCTTTTTGTAAAATCTTGCGATTCTTTCAAGCAGAATATTCTGTTCAATTACATATTCTTCAAACAAATCATTCATAGAGTTCTCTAAAGTTCATCATTTTACCTCTCTACTTACTATTTTCTGATTCTGCTTTTTTGCTACGTTTTACTGTTGTTTCTTTTTCTGCGAGACGCTCGCCATCAGCTTTCACATCCTATTTCCGCTTTATTGTATCAATCATTAACCTTTCACATCTCTGTTTTTGTTTGATTTTGTACTTCCAATTGCTATTCTTTTCAGCTCTTTCTTCGCAAGACTTCATATCGATTTCATAACATTTCTTGCTTTATCCCCAATCTCCTTTAATAACTCCAACACCTTTAGGATGAGGAAATTTGATACACTGGTGATAAGTAGATGCTACACCCAATATCCCGTGTAACCAAGGTCGTCCTATCAAAGCATTGTAAGGTGATTCGATGTCCACAACACAAAATAAGATTTTTGAAGATATTCCTTTTAATGGTATTTGCATTTCAATTCCCCCCTTTGGTTTGTTAACTGTGTCGTTAAATCCATAGATTTTATACGTTGATGGTATCAAATCTTCATCTCTTCCACCCATGGTTCTATAGGTATGATAGAATAAGATATCAACTGAACTCCCAGTGTCTATTAAGACTCTGTTGATGGCCCAAGAGTCTTAAATTTTACCATCATTTTATTCATCTTCTTCTTGCATTTGCTTTGGATTTATCTCTAATCGTACCACCAATGGGTTGTCATGTTTCTCGCCAAGCTCTAGTACATCTTGCGCGGTGAAAGATAGAGTTTGTTTCTGCCATTCTTCTAATGGAGAGGCTCTCGCTATATTTATTATCTCTCTTCCATCTGTATTTCTCGCGAAGACTCTATGGAAATCTTCCACAGTTCTGTATGAATGCACAATGGAGTTACAAAACAAATTCTTTGCTTTAGCCCCCACTTCTATCACGAATGTTACTACTCCTTTTATAGCATTCACTCTGCGAGTTTCTGGTGCTGGCGATAATTGATGAGGTTATGGATGTCCTACTAGAAAGTGATTTAACTTCTCCTGATCAATCATCCTCAAAATTATCCTCTTTACATTCCTACAATCATTTATTGAATGGCCATGAAAGTGATGGTAAGGACAAAATTCTTGACTTCGATTGCTTGGATGTGGTTCTTTTCCCATGTTCCATGGTGATGGTATATTTTCCATCAGAATGATAGCTTCCCAAATTTTTTCTATACTAGCATTAATAGGTGGCATCTTAATTTCTTCCCATATTATCTTTTGATTTCCTTTCCTTCTAAAGTTATTCTGCCTTTGTCCTCCAAAAGTTTCTTGCGGTTGATCAAGTCTTTGAATCTTATTATTTCCACCGCGATTGTAATAATTATTCTCCCTTTCATATTCTTCTTGATCTCGATTGCCCATCGCTACCAATTTTTGTTGGTTATCAATTACTACTTTCTCTTGTTGTGCCTGCGAGGTGCTCGCCACATTATTTATCATTTTAGGGAGAAAACTTCCACTTGCCGCTAGAGAGCTGGTGTTTGCGATTGGGTATGATTCCATCTCATTTTTTTTCTCCTCCAAAGAAATGTATTCTTCTTGTAACTCTCGCAATTCTGTCATGGTGATTGTATTTTTGATTCTGAAAATTTGAATGTACATCAGATTAGTCGCGAACATTACATTAATGAAGGATAAAATCAGGTATCTTTCATCTACTCTTCCATCCATCTCGCTGTACATTGATTTCTACCTTATGGTTAAGTGCTTAAGACTCTCGCCAACTCTCTGTTTTAACCCAAACACATCTTCAATACCCGGCCGCGATGAATTGTTGCTAATATACGCTCCTAAAAATGTAGCTTGTAAATGATCAAAAGAAGTTATGGTATTTTTTGGTAATCCCTCGAACCATTTCAATGCCTCGCCAGTTAAGCTGGATGCAAAATATTTGCATAGCACAGCATCATGATTCTCCTACTGTAGCATACATCTAACATAAGCTTTGACGTGTTGAACAGCACAAGTAGTTCCATCAAAAATTCTGGTTAATGCAGGTAAATTGCATTTTGGAGGTATCCCTCTTAACTGTACTTCTTGAGTAAATGGAGTTCTTGCAGCTTCTTCAATAGCTTCATCAAGTTTCCTTCTACCTCCTTCTCTTCTATTGTTTATCATTCCTCGCATTTCTGCTAATTCTCTCAATATTTGCTCATTCTCAGCTGAGTTTTGTTCCATTGGCCTCTTTAATGTTGTTTCCCTTCTTCTGCGTTCTTTCCTTTCTTGTCTTGCGAGATTTTGTGTATCTTCTTCTTCATCATCATCTCGTCTTTCTCTGCGATTTTCTCTTTCATCTTCCTCTTGATATCATAACTGCCTATCTTCTTCTCTGCAGATTTCTTCATTTCTCCTCATTTCCCTTCGCTGTCTCTCTATTCTCCTCTGTATCCTATCATACTCCTCCTGAATATTACCATTGTAGCAATTTTTCGTACGTCTCCTTTATCGATTTTCATGATTATTTTGTCGCACTGCTTCTCAAAATTCATGTTCTTCTACTTCTGCCCTTAATCTTTCCCTCTCGCGGGCTAGACGTTCTTGTTCAGCGTAATGTCTCTCAATTTCTTCTTCAATCATTCTTTGATTCTCTCGCCCATGTAATATCCTCCTACCTTCTTCTGAATTTTCTTCTTCAATTTGGTTGTTTCTTCCCTCTTGATTTCTATTGTCACGCGGATTATAGCGATCACCAATTATCTCTTCTTCTCTATTTTGCACTTCTCCTCGAGTATTTTCTCTAACATTTCTTATAGGGGAATTTTGCCTTGGTTCTTCTCTGAGTGACCTTGAATTTGATCTAACAGTACTTCTTGATCTCCTTCTTTGTAATCTCAAATTCTCCATTCTTAACTTATGATTTTGCCTTGTTAAATACGCACGCTCTTCTGCCTCTAATCTTCTTTCTTCTTGTATTCTTTGTCTCAAATTATACGTTATTTCATTTTCTCCTCCTTCCTGAATTATTCTTCCAACTATTCCTTGATTTCTTTCTTCTCCTTCTTCATTTCCCAATTGTCGATCTTCTGTTTCTTCTATCTAATCTGACCTCCAAGTATGCACACTTACTCTGTCATAATCCACATTCCAATCTTGTATTGATGTTTGTTGATTCGGTTGCGGAATTTGATTTTCTCCTTCAATCCTTGTTCTATTTCTTCTTGTTCTTATCCTTGAAGATTCTTCTAATTCACTTGTTCCTTCACCTGCAAGCCTTTTACTCCTCCTCACAGTTGTTGGTGGCTCTAATGTATTTCTTCTTCTTCTAACCATTTCTTTAATTTTCTAACAATTTCTTCAACTCTTCAAATTGTAATTAGAGATTTCTTAGCTTGATTCTCCCTGTTTCTAGGCGCCAAAATGTAGTTGCAGGAATTCCCACACTACACCCTTGTTAAGATTCTATAGAAATCTATCGGAAATCAATTAAACTTCAAAGATTTAAATGACACTTTACTATTCAAATCTCAGAAATGTTTACAGGATTGAAAGAAATCAAGATTACAAATATTATCTCGAAGTTTCTCTCTCCTCAAGACTCTTTCAACTCTCAAAAATACATCATCATTTTCTGGATCTATCGAGCCCTTTATATAGGGATTTACATAATGGATGACAACTAAGTTTTCCTCCTATTTCGGATCTATTCTGCGATCTCATCGCGATCGCTACAATATTCTCTATCGCAAGAATGATGATCATCGCAGGATTAACATATTCTTATTTTATTTCTTCCATCGTCAGTTTCTTTTGGATATTATATGACGCTCATGAAACGTTATTAAAGAATTGGCAGTGACGCTCGCAGAAACGTTGTTAATATCGCAGGAATAACGTTGTAGCAATATTCTGGTCCTACATCACTGGTGTACCAAATTTCTTTCACAATTGAACTCTTATGTTTAACACAGTTAAGAACATCTTCAAAGCTGGAAGGAAGTAAAAAATTAAACATACCTCCAAGCCAATGCCATAATTGTTCACTGAAGGAACAATTCTGGAGTATATGTTCTAAATTGTCTTGTCCAGCTCCACAAATATAGCATATTGAGACAGTGCTGAAACATTTCTTCCTTACATTTTCCTCTGTTGCAATTGCTCCTCTCAAAATATTCCACATATTACAAGCTGTATAAGGATGAACACTTGCATTCCACACTTTCCTAGCCCAGTGAACTGTAGAAAATTTAGTTTTAATCAGCTGTACAACGTTTACCACTGTAAATTTACCAGTTGAATCATTAGCCCATATCCTTCTATCTTTTCCTTCTACAATACTTGGGAGATCATTTATATTCACCATGCCATCCATTTCTTCTGGTATTTTCCATACTCTATTTACCATTAATTCATTCACTCTCATATTTTGGTTTTGTACAACAAAGATATCCATCTGATGTGATTCTATTAATGCATTCTAAGATAGCCATTTATCCTTCCACACAGTTCCATCTCCAACTAACCATCTACACCCTTCACTAAATTCCTTCATTACCCACTTCAAACCTGGACAGATGGAAGATTGCTTGTAAGAAGTTATCCACTCCCCTTTTTTATATTTAAATTGTGCTTTCATGAACCTTGTCCATTCTTCATCTTCAGTTTCAATTCTCCATAATAATTTCAACAATAGTGCTTTATTAACTACCTCAAGCCTCCTAATTCCCAGTCCACCTTTGTGATTAGTTTCTTAAGTGATGGATCCCCAGTCCAAAGAAAATTTCTTATTATTCTTTCACAAGATTATATCACCGTCTTGGGCCATTTGTAAACTGACATATTATATATGGGAATGCTATTGAGAACAAACTTTATTAATGTAAGTCTAGTAGGAAAAGCAAGCATCTTACCCATCCAGCTAGCTAATAACTTTTGTAACATCTCCACAATCCCCCAAGTTTGATCCACAATAACTCTTTCAGGCTTTAAAATAACTCCCAGATATTTATCATGAAGTTCTGAAAATTCCATCTGTAAGATTTCTGCAATATGTCTTCTCCCGTTTTCTGCTACTCCACCCACAAAGCATTTACTCTTATTTTTGTGTTTACTATTTGACATGAAGCTTGTTGGTACTGTAACAGAAGTTGCATTAATTTTTCTAAATTCTTCTTGTGTCCATTGCAAAAAATGAAGATGTCATCTGCAAAAAGTATGTGAGATGGTTGGAATCCATTTCTATTCACCATTGCTTTAATCTCACCTTCTTGTACCATTTTGAATATAATCCTGCTTATCATTTATTCTGCAATAACAAAGAGCAAAGGAGATAATGGATCTCCTTTCTTCAAGCCTCTACTCACATCAAAGAATCCTACTGGGCCTCTATTAATTAGAACATATATTCTTGCAGATTGCAAACTAATTAGATCAATTAGAACATATAATTTTAAACTAAATCTTACACTAATTATATCAATTCATAGAGCAATAAGTGCTCAAGCACATATCAAATAACACGGGCAGACAACAAAAAAAAAATCAATGACTGATTAGTAACATGTTTGGTCCATTCTACATACCTACATACATAATGAGTTCTCCAATATATCATCAAGAAAGCAAACATTGTAAATGTGATAAGCGTGACTATGAACCGGGTTAAAGCGGGTTTAAACCCGAAATCGACCGGTCCATAACGGGCTGGTTAAAACCCTAACCGAAAATTAGGCGGGCGTGATTGGTTATAAAAATAAAACCCCGCTATAGTTGGTTTGGTAGTTGGTGCTAGATGAAATCCGACCCACCCGACCCATATGTGTAATGTGTAGGGGGAGTGGTACTACCGATAGAAATAGGTTAAATAAGAGGGCGATATCATATTTTATTTTAACCCCCCACTCATCTTCTTTATTTGAAAAATCATGCGACTGTCTAGCAAAACCCTAATCTAAATCGTTTGTTCCTTGGCATCAAAACCCTTTGTTAGAAATAGTTCTGAGGATTGTATCGTGTCATACAATATAATGATTCGTAGATCATCGACCAAGAAAACTAGGACAACAAATCCTTCAGCTTCTGTTGATCTCTCCCGAACGGGTAATCAGTCGCTTCATTTTCTTATACTAGTTTTATTCACATCAATTCCGTAGCGAAAATTCCAGTTTGGAGGCTCTTTGATACATTGCACTTATTGGAATTATAAGTTTCTCTCTGATGTATATCGTCTTTGGAGTTGTGCCTGATCGTGATAGTAAATCATTTAGGGTTTTAGGTTTTCGTTACATTTTAGTAGGGTTCAGGGTTAGGTTTATATGACACTGTCTCATCCCAATTCTTTCAAAATTGGAGATGTTTACAGCTACCCAACTTATTTTGATTAAATTAAAATTCTCTATTGGGTCGTCGAGCGCTGACTTTAGTCAAAGGAGATTCTTAGGCGATTGAGTTAAGGTTTTCTGCATCTCCTCTGGTGAGATGCCCTCATTGTCTCAGGTGGTTCCACCTCTAGTGGATTCCTCCAATCTACTAGAGGCTTTTCCTATGGAGGGTATTCCTACTTTGAATTCATCGGCCGTTGTAGATCCAGTTATTCCTTCGGGTTTTGAACAATTTCCTTCATCGAGTTCAGCTAATTTTCAAGGAAACTGGTCTTCTTTGTTTGATAAGAAGAAGGAAGAGATGTATTCTGCAGATATGAAATTTTATTCGTATCCAGTAGTTGATGGAAAGAAAACAACGGATATTCCTTATGAGGTATTTGAAGAGGATATTCGTCAATGTGAAGATAAGGTAATTGTTGCTTTTTTGGGAAGAAAGGTACCCTTTAATTGGGTTCGTAATGCTGTTATGCGTGCTTGGAAACCTAAAGGTAATTTTCAAATGACTATCCATGGGGAAAACATGTTTATATTTGATTTCCAGTTTCCTGAAGATAGAATTAAGGCTTTAGAATTGGGGGAAATGTTTATATCCAATAGATTGTTTATTGTCAAGCCTTGGTCTAGGAAGGTTGAGCAAGAAATTGCTGAGTTAAAGTCCCTTCCTGTGTGGATTAATTTTTGAAATTTTCCACTATTCATGTGGAATAACAAGGAATTGAGCATGATTGCAAGTTTTCTGGGTAAACTACTTATGATAGATACTCAAACCTTAAATAAAACTAGAATGAGCTATGCAAGAATTTGTGTAAAGGTGAATGTAGAGTGTGAATTTCCTGATTCATTTACCTTTACTCTTGGAGGAAAGGACACTGTTGAAATTAAGGTGGAGTATTCTTGGAAACCCCCAAAGTGTATTGAATGCGCTGTATTTGGACATGTTCTGTCTCATTGTCCCAAGCTTGAGAAACCTGTTCAGAAATGGGTTCCGAAAAAGATTGTCACATCAGTGGATGAAGAAGGGAGGATGATGTAGTTTTAAGTTGTGGTAAGTAAAGATTCATTGCTCGGACTATTTTGAAGATTTGGTTTAAGATTAACTAAAGAAAAAAAAAAAACTAAGACAAATTAAAATTTGATTTTTGTTTACCAAGGAGAGAAAATTCTAGGATTTTGGATTCCACTACTTCCAATATTTGTAAACTCAATAATAGTTTCTTTGACAAAATACTCCTACTTTACTCAAAACAATTTTCGAAATCAATCTCATGCTTTAGAAAATATAACGTTACAAGCTCTCTTTTTTTTATGACTTTCGTCGCTATACTAAAGCCTAATCATCCTTCGCTTATAAAAGAACAGTAGAAACTACCCAAAACAATTATTACGAAGCATGTAAAGAAGAGAGAATTTTTAGACAAATTAAAATACAATTTTGGAGTATTTTTGTCAAGGAAAACAATTACTAAAATTCACTCATCGAAAATAGCTTCTTCCAAAACCCTAGAGAATATATTTAGCTACTCATATAATCAAAATTAAAGAAAATTTCATTAATCATTATATTCAAAAAGATATAAAGAAGCTTACAATGATTCTGCAGTAAACGATAAAATCCTTCTGTTGTTGATAAACGATATACGATTTCTGCTGTTGATTAACGATTTTATGTTTTATGTCATTGAAGAACTATACTTTTTGCGACTGTCCTAAGCAGCTTAATATTCTTCACGTTCTTGAGCATGCAGCATCAGCAGCAACTTTCTGGGAGCTCTTGTTTATAATTCTAAACCTATATTTTCTTCCCCAAAGTATCCGTATATTACCCCCAAGGTCTCGATAACCCTTTTGTGAGTCGAGACACCACTTTTTATAGTTCACAGGCTGAGAATGACTCTCAAAATCTTCGAAATATTTTTCTTCTTCATCACGGAAAAATCAACCCTTGGATTTCTTCTTACCATTTTATTTAGCATCTTCTAAGTTTTCACAGCTTCACGAATCCTCTGTGATATGGAAACAAATATACAGGGAATATTTTCTTATTTACTATACGCTATTTCCAAAAGTGAACCAAATATGCTCGAAATATCTTATCTCTCTGTTTTGATGATAAACTCATTTTCTTTCGGAAGTAAACAAATTACCAACCCTGTTTGACCATAAGAAACTGATTTCGGTCCAAATCCACGAAAAAGTCTTCACAGAATCTCGTCTGAAAATCGTTCAGAAGTTACGTTGTTAACTTGACCAACCCCCTGTTTCACCATCACCGGATTATCCAGCCCAACTGTATCGAATAAATTGTCCATATCATCCCTGTTAAGTCCAAATAGGTCCATTGAACCAAATTCTGGCGATTTAATCTCGTTCAAAACCTCCAAAAATCCAAACCCTAATATGGTCCGTGAAGAACAATTTTCCCGCCAAAACCTTGAGCACTGATTCATCTTCTGCGGGTTATCTAGCCAATTCTGATAAAAATAAGGACCATTACCAGACCTGTTTAGTCCTTAGGAACAAACCCATTTAGTTTCAGCCATTGAATCTCAGTATAACACCTTCAAATCTTCAACCCTAATTCTGCCATAGCTTTTCCCGCCAAAATTTGAAATTCAAATATAGAAGATGACCTTCCCCTTATCCAACAGCAGTGTCCACTTAGTAATTTGGGCTACATTTAGAAATTCTTGGGGGTGCGAATAGCAATTTATGGGGTACAAAGATGAATTTTGGGCTGCACATTGTGAAAAACTTCTGGGTGACTTTATCAACTCCTTCGGGACATTTCTGGGGTGCCTTTAACACTTTTCTGGGTGCCTTTAACACTTTCTCGAGCATCCATATCTTACCTCTCATATTCACTTCTTTTCTTCAATTTCATCACTAAGGTTGCCATGCTTTTCAGACAAAACTTGCATCACTAAAGTTGACATGCCTTTCAGAGATTAAGAAATAAAAGTAAATAATGAGAGATAATTCGCCTCCAACAGCAGTTCCACATGAAATGACACTTTAGCCTTTTTTAAGCGACGTTTCCTCTTCTTTTGCTCCAAAGTACCTAAAACTCAAAATCAAACAAAAGATACATAATTTACAAGAAAACATAGCCAAGAAAGCATAAACATTAGATAAATATAAAGGTGTTTTAGACACCTATCAGTGGATTTCAAAGTCAAGAAAGGGTAATCATGAAGTGGTTAAACATGCGGCTCCTACTAATGAAGTGAATATAACTGATACTGTGTTGCAAGAGGTAGAAGTAATTGAAGTCAGTAATGAGAATCTTCTCAACTCAAATGCATTTATGGTTCTTGATCAGTGTATGGAAAATTCTACTGAGTTGGTCCCTCCAAATAATAAAGAAAATTTCCAAGCATTATTGCAAGCTGCTCAAACTAAGTCTAAAGAACAATCCACAACTAATTATGGTTCAGGCTCAAGGGATCATTTCCAAAAGAAAGGTACTCCTTCTCAGTCCATTGGCAATCTTTTACCTAAGTCTGCAGATTTAAAGAAATATGCTAGAGGTTTTATCACCCTTCCTCCAAATATAATATGATGTTCAATATTGGCAGTTGGAACATCATAGGTCTAAATGATCCTCTTAAGCAGTTAGAAGTTAAAAAAATTAATTAAGATGAATAATTTAGCCATGATTGGTTTAGTAGAAACTAATGTGCATCCTTCCAATAAGTTAAGAATAAGGAATAATATTAACCCGTCTTGGAGTTATTTAGATAATGATAGTATTGAACTTTTGGTAGAATTTGGATTGCTTGGAATCCAAATTTACTTCAAATTACCTTGCTTAACTCTTCTCCTCAGGAAATCTTTCTGGAAGTTGTTTTCTCTCCTATGATTAACTTTGTGGTTACTATTGTTTATGAATAATTTATCCATGATTGGTTTAGTAGAAACTCATGTGCATCCTTCCAATAAGTTAAGAATAAGGAATAATATTAACCCGTCTTGGAGTTATTTAGATAATGATAGTATTCAACTTTTGGTAGAATTTGGATTTCTTGGAATCCAAATTTACTTCAAATTACCTTGTTTAACTCTTCTCCTCAGGTAATCTTTCTGGAAGTTGTTTTCTCTCCTATGATTAACTTTGTGGTTACTATTGTTTATGGGGATAATTACTATATTACTAGAAATTCTCTTTGGGACTCAATCATAGCTTTTGCTTCTATAAATTCTAGACCTTGGGTCATCTTAGGTGATTTCAATTCTTTACTCTATCCTTCGGATAAATTGGGTGGCTCTCCTATTATGCCTTTTCATTATCAAGATTTCTCAAGATGTATTCAGCTTTCTCAGTTGTTAGATCTTCAATTCTCTGGTTGCTTCTACACTTGGACTAATTGTCGGCTAGATGGTGCTATTATTAGATCAAAATTGGATATAGGTATGGTAAACTTGGAATGGATTCAACAATTTCAATTATCTAAGGATGAATTTTTGCTACCAGGTATCTCTGACCATTCTCCTTGTGTTATCTCTATCTTTGATCAAAGAAAGCATGGCCCTCCTCCTTTTAGATTGTATAAATTTCTTTCTGAAGAAAACGATTTTTTGAATGTGGTGAGAGGTGCTTGGAATATTATTGTTAGAGGAAACCCAATGATAGTTTTTGTTAGAAAACAAAAAAATGTCAAGCATGTTATTATTCATTGGAAGAAAGCTAGATTTAAGAATATGTTTGCTCAATTGCTTCAAGCGAAAGATAATATGGATATTGCTCAACTTTTTCTTCAATCTCATCCTTTAGACTCTGATCTGGCTAGAAGAAAAAGAAAGTATGTTGTTGAATATGTTAAAATAGCTAAATATGAAGAATCTGCTGCTAAACAATAGTCTAGAATCAAATGGCTGGACTTAGGTGATTCAAATACTTATTTTTTCCATAATTCTCTCAAAGTTAGAAGATCAAAGAATAACATCTTATCTCTTTATAATAGTGACAATGTTAAGTTAGAAGAGTATCATGATATTGCTAAGGAATGCATTACTTATTCTTCTGATTTGTTTGGAAGTGATCTTAATGAAGAATATACTTCAGTTTCTTTATCTAGACTTAGAATTGATGCTTGTATAAAGCAAGATGATGTTGATGACCTTATAAAACCTGTAACTAGAGAAGAAGTTGTTGCTGCTCTAAATTCTATTGGGTCTAGTAAGGCCCCTGGCCCTGATGGATTTTCTAGCCACTTCATTAAAGCTAGATGGGCAGTTGTGGGTGATGATTTTGTTGCTGCAGTTCAGAATTTCTTCCATAAATCTAAACTGTTAAAAGAAATTAATTGTACTTTTATTACTCTCATTGCTAAAAAGAAAAACCCTTCAACTATTTCTGATTTCAGACCCATTTCTTGTTGTAACGTCATTTATAAGTGTATTACTAAGATCTTATCAATGAAAATGTCAAGAAAATACTTACTCTCAGTGGATGCAACTGTTCTTTCAATTCACCATCATAGAAATCAGTAGCGTGCCATACACATGATTTCTCATTCATAATATGTTCTTGAATATAAATTGTTGGTAACACTACAAATCAAAATCACAAAAAAACCCTTAATCAAATCTAACATATCATATCAAAACCTCAAGTAAACACAAAATTAATTCAAAAACAAAAAGCGCCAAACCTAGATGAGTAGCACAGATCTTCAATGCCTTAACCAAACACGCTTTCTCAGTCTGTTTATGTTTAAGAATCTTTGCAGTTCTAAATCCTCATTTTTCCATTGATTTCCATCTTCATCAAATCGGTACAGTTTCACGTTTTTAGAATTACAACACCATCAAAGCGAAAGTACAACTAAAATCCAAATCAATCGAATGAAATCAAATCGAAAAATCAATAGGTGGAGAAGGAGATTCAGAACATGGATACATACAGACCGAGAAGAACATCGTCTAACTTCATTACCTCATCATCTGCAAAAGGAACTATATCTAGGGTTTTAATGTTTTTGATAAAATAAGTATGAAAGCCAAATGATCCGGGTGATAAGGACGAGGCGAGGGTCATCTCCATCCGAGCAAAAAAAAAATTCTCAGAAACTACTTCACTTTTGATTCTGGGTCTGTGAGAGTACGACCAATATATGACTATGCGAAAGACTTGTGGCTAAGAAAAGACATGAACGGTCAGATCGCAGCGGTTAGAAAGGACGTGTCATAAATTCATTATAAGAGAGAACATGTGAAAACAGCTGGCGAAGGGTACAGAAACGTGTCAGAACAGGGAAATCTGAAAAGATAAACAGTTATGGAATTTTAAAATTCTCATGATCTTCTCTTCTTCGCAGAAAAGACATGAGAAGAGGCAAGATGTAGGACCAGATTATCGCTACATCTATTTTCTGCGAGATTAACAACACTTCATAAGCGAGCATCACTGCAAGATTTTATATCAACATTTCACAAGTGTCACAAAAGCATGTTAGTTCTGTGACGGTTATAAAACTTGCGAGATTTAACATTGTAACTATCGCGGTACAATCACAGAATCAACCCGAAATAATAGGGAAACTTAGATGTCATCCATTATGTAACTACCCTATAAATATAGACTCAATGTGTCCAGAAAAGGATGATGTATTTTTGAGAGTTAAGAAATCTTGAGGAGAGAGAAACTTCAAGAGAATATTTGTAATCTTAAATTCCCTCATTTCTGTAAACGTTTCTGAAACCAAAATAATAAAGTGTCGTTTTTCATCTTCAATTATGAGTTGATTATAGCAAGATCTTAACAAGGGTGTAGTGTGGGAAATCCTGCAACTACACTTATAAAATTTCCAACCTGTTGTTATATACTCGCAGGATCTGAAAAGAGATGTCTTGAAAGAATAGAAGAACTTGAAGCTGATAAGAATTAACTCGCAAACACTCTTGCTGCTCGCAACGAGAAATATTCAAGATTGAAATAAAAGTTGAGGGTTACTACTGCGAACTTTAACGTTTCTCTTATTGAGGTTCGCAATAATTCCATTAGAATGGTTTGCGATGATCATGACATTTCTCATTCTTTGTATGATCTTGCAAAATAAGTTCCAGCAAAAACTCCAAACCTTGTTATCTCTGATAGCGAAGCTGAGGAATCTAGCGAAGATGAAGATGATAATATTGATGAAAAAGAAGAAGGAAAATCTGGTGAAGAAGAAAAATCTGAAGAAGTAGATGGTGATGGATCTAATTAGTTATGTTTCTTCTTTTTATCTTCCTTGTAAGATTTGTATACTTATTTCCTTTTTCCTGAAAAATCTGATGAAAAAGAAGACATTCCTCTGATCGCTGCGAGTTTCTCCAATTTGCTACGAGTTTCTTCAACTTAATGTATAAATTTCTTTTGCTTCCATCTGTATGAATTAGAAAACAATCCTTTTCTGCAATATGGTTAATCGACATAATTATTATCCTTTAATCATCTGTGTAAATGTGTCATATAATAATGTCTATGTAATTTTCTCATATGATGATGAATAATAATTTCATTATTCTGTGCATTCCCATACTTGCCTCTGTTATTCATCTGCAATATGAGAAAATTGGGTAGAGCTTAGATATCAGTTATAAATAAATTCTATTTAGTATATTTTGTTTCAATATCTGCAATGATATCGCTAGCAATTAATGGCACAATTTTATGATCTTTGTATAAATATCGCAAATCTCATAATTTCTGCGACACTATCGCAATCATTTGATCTTGTGCGACAAAATTGCAGGACATCTTTACATTTTCATGTATTGACCCATTGATCTTGCCTTATCTTTATTCCTTGATTGTATTGCGACAATATGACAAGTCTAAGTTCCCTCGCGAGATCAAAGCCTCATGACATTACCGTCTTGCGATGAAATCGCAGGACGTCTTTACATTTTCATGTAAAAACCCATTGATCTCATCTTAAATTTTTCTCTTTTATGGCTTGTTGCCTCTGTATAATGTTCGTCACGCGACAATATGACAGGCCTAAATGTTCTTGCGAGCATAAAGTCCCATGACATTTCCGTCTTAAGACACTTATCAGCTCCCTAATGGAGGGTGTCGCCCTTATCTTCCCCCTGGTTTCCCCTTCAAGGAGGGAACATCGGCCATACAAGAATAGATCCTCCCATCCAGATTTACCAACAACCAGTTGTTTTCGCATCCTCTTGTCCTTTATGCCTATATGGATTATAGTTACAAGACTGCACCCTAAGTGGGGTTTTCTTCAGGCCGAGTGCATCATAGCCAAGACTTACCAAGAATGGCTAGGGTAGGTTCGTCCGTCCCGGGCACCCTTGGCTCAACCGTGTACCTTGGATCCTTGGTCATACTCTGCACTCCTTAGGAGAGATCCTCGGTCTTCTAACCAGGGTATAACCTTATAAAGCTGGAAATCCAAGGTCTCTCCCCGGACAGGTTTTCTTTAACCCCAACATCTTCATGACTCAGGTTCCAGCAGCGGTATAACCTTATCCCTGAATCCTGTAAAGAGATACCCCCTTTATGAAGTACTTGTAGTTCTTACATTTGCCTCTTGTGAAATTGTATTCGCGAACTAAGGTGCACGCCATAAAGGTTTGTCCCATTCTTTAAATCTCTACGAAATTTTATTCGCGTTTCTTGCGAGCACCATGACTCTGTTAAAATTTCTTTTCTTTTGATCTTTTCTTCTCTTGTACAACTTTTCAATTTCATCTCTTCCACTCAAACATAATACTCTTTGAAAACAATTTCTCCAAAAAATTCATTCATAATTTTTATTAAATTTCATCCTTTTACCTTTCTACTTACTACTTTCGGGTTCTTCTTTTCTGTTACGTTTTGTTGTTTTCTCTTTATCCGCGAGATGCTCGCCATGTACTTCCTCTCGACGCTCTATTGTATCAATCATTAACCTGTCACATCTCTATCGTTGCTTGATATTGTATTTCCAATTGCTATTCTTTTCAGCTCTTTCTTCACAAGATTTTACATCAATCTCATAACATTTTTTGCTTTCTCCCCAATCTCCTTTGATGAATCCAACACTATTAGGATGAGGGAATTTAATACACTGGTAAAAAGTAGATGCCACCCCTAATATCCCATGTATCCAAGGTTGACCAATCAGAACATTATAGGGTGATTCAATATCAAAAACACATAATATGATCTTAGAAAATATCCCCTTTAATGGAATTTGCATTGTGATCTCCCCTTTGGGCTTGTTGGCAGTACCATTAAAACCATAGATTTTATATGTTGATGGTATCAAATCCTCATCTTTTCCACCCATGGTTCTATAGGTATGATAGAATAAGAAATCTACAGAACTTCCTATGTCAACTAAGACTCTATCAATAGCCCAATACTCTTCTACTTTATTATTATTTTCTTCATCTCCTTCTTCTGTTTTCCTTGGATTTATTTCCAACTTTACTGCCAATGGATTATCGTGCAACTCGCCAGGTTCTGGTATTTATTGTGCAGTAAAACAAAGAGTTTTCTTCTGCCATTCTTCTAACGGCGAGACTCTCGCTATGTTCATTATTTATTTTCCATATGTGTCTCTTGCGAAGACTCTGCTTAGAACGTTATCATGAAAATCCTCAACAGTTTTGAAAGAATGTACGATGGAATTGCAAAACAAAATCTTCTCCTTGGCTCCAACCTCTATGACAAAGGTTTCTGCTCCTTTTACAGTATTCACTCTGCGATTTTCTGGTGGTGGTGGTAATTGCTGCGATTACTGGTGTCCTCTTAGAAAATGATTTAGCTTTCCTTGATCAATCATTCTTAAAATTATTCTTTTTACATTCCTGCAATCATTTACTGAATGACCATGAAAATGATGATAAGGACAGAATTCTTGATTACGATTATTCGGATTTGGTTCTTTTCCCATGTTCCATGGCGATGGTATATCTTCCATCAAAATGATAGCTTCCCAATTTTTTTCTATACTAGCATTTAGAGGTGGCATCTTAATCTCCTCCCATATTGTCTTCTGATTACCTTGACCTATAAAATTATTTTGCCTCTGTCCACCATAAGTCTCTTGGGGCTGATCAAGCCTTTGTTTATTATTTCCTCCGCGATTGTAATAATTCTTATCCCTTTCATACTCTTCTTGATCTCGACTTCCCATGGCTACTAGCTTCTGTTGGTTATTAATCACCACTTTCTCTGGTTGATTCTGCGAGGTGCTCGCTACATTGTTAATCATTTTAGGAAGTAAACTTCCATTTGTTGCTACTGAGCTAGTGTTTATGACTAGATATGATTCCATTTCAAAAATTTTTCCTCCAAAGCAATGTATTCCTCTTGTAATTCTCGCAACTCTATCATAGTGATTGTATTCTTGATTCTGAAAATTTGTATGTACAGAAGATTGGTTGCGAACATTGCATTGATGAAGGATAAAATAAGATATCTCTCATCTACTCTTTCTTCCATCTCGCTACACATTGTTTTCCATCTTATGGTTAGGTGTTTCAAACTCTCTCCAACCCTTTGCTTTAACCCAAACACATCTTCAATACCCGGTCGTGATGAATTGTTGCTTATGTATGCGCCCAAAAATGTAGCTTGTAAGTGATCAAAAGAAGTGATGGTATTTTTGGTAATCCCTCAAACCATTTTAGCGCCTCGCCAGTTAAGATGGACGCAAAATACTTGCATAATACAGCATCATGGTTCTCCCACTGTAGCATACATCTAACATAATCCTTGACATGTTGAACAACACAGGTAGTCCTATCAAAAATACTGTTTAATGCTGGTAAATTGCATTTTGGGGGTATTCCTCTTAGTTGCACTTCTTGTCTGAATGGAGTTCTCGCTGCTTCCTCAATAGCTTCATCAAGTTGTCTTCTACCTCCTTCTCTTCTGTTATTTATCAATCCCCTCATTTCTGCTAATTTCCTTAAAATTTTCTCATTCGCAGCTGGATTTTGTTCTATTGGTCTTTTTAGTGCAGCTTCCCATCTCCTGCATTCATGTATTTCCTGTCTTGCGAGAGTTTGTGTATCTTCATCTACATCGTCGTCCTGCCTTCTTACATTCTCTCGCCCATGTAATATTCTTCTACCTTCTTCTCGATTTTCTTCATCATCTTGATTATTCTCATCTCTTTGATTTCTATTACTTCGTCTTCCATTCAAAGTTTCACCGCGTGGATCATATCGATCATAAATTACCCTCTCTTCTCCATGACGTTGTTCTCCATTTGGATTTTGCGTTTCTTCTTGTATGTTTTCTCTAAAATTTCTCATAAGAGAGTTTCGCCTTGGTTCTTCTCTGAATGATCTTGAACTTGATCTAGCAGTACTTCTTGATCTTCTACTTTGTAACCTCAAATTCTCCATTCTCAACTCATGAATTTGTCTTGTTAAATTTGCACGTTCTTCCGCCTCTAGCCTTCTTTCTTCCTGTATTATTTGTCTTAAATCATCTTCTGTTTCATTTTCGCCCTCTCCATGAATTAATCCTTCAACCACTCCTTGATCACTTTCTTCTCTGCTTTCATTTCTTAATTGTCGATTTTATTATTCTTCTATCGAATCCAATCTCCAAGTATGCACACTCACTCTGTTGTAATCCATATTTCTATCTTGTATTGGTGTTTGTTGATTCAGCTGTTGAATTTGATTTTCCCCTTCATTCCTTGTTCTATTTCTTCTTGTTCTCATCCTTGAAGATTCTACCAATTCGTTTGTTTCTCCACCTGCAAGTCTTTTACTCCTCCTCACGGTTTTTGGTGGTTCTGATGTATTTCTTCTTCTTATAACCATTTCTTCAGCCTTAACAATTTCTTCAAAACTTCAAATTATAACTACAGATTTCTCAATTTGATTGTCCATGTTTCGAGCGCCAAAATGTAGTTGCAGGAAATTCTACACTACACCCTTGTAAAGATTCTATAATAATCAACTCATCATGGGAGATTAAAAACGACACTTTACTATTTTGTTCTCAGAAATGTTTACAGAAATGGAAGAAATCAAGATTACAACTATTCTATTGAAGTTTCTCTCTCCTCAAGACTCTTTCAACTCTCAAAAATACATCATCCTTTTCTGGACATATTGGGTCTCTATTTATAGAGTAGTTACATAATGGATGACAGCTAAGTCTTCCTTTTATCTCGGATTTATGCTGCGATCACATCGCGACAACCACGTTTCTCCTTCTCGCCAACCTTATAACCATCGCAGGTCAGCACATGCTCTTTTCATGTTTCTTCATTCGTCATTCGTCATTCATTACATCATTCCTTAAGCAATTCTGCGACACTCATCAAATGTTGTTAAGGTACTCGCGATGTCCTCGCAGAAGTGTTGTTAATCTTCACAGGAATATCTTTGTAGCGATATTCTGGTCCTATAAAGCCAATACTTTTCTTCAGTGTTCAACTCCTGGATTACTTGAGAAAGGACATAATATTCCCACAGCTTGGGCTATGTCCGGTCTTGTGCAATGCATAATATACATAAGACTTCCAATAACACTAGAATATTCAAGTTGCTTATGAGCACGACCAATATTGTTTATTAACTTTACATTAGGATCCAAAGGAGTGATTGCTAGGATGTCATCAAAATGACCATACTTCTTGAGAAATTTTTCAATGTAATGAGATTGGTTTAAAACCAACTTATTCCCCATTCTTAGAATTTTAATTCCTAAGATCACATCAGCCTCTCCCAAATTCTTCATGTCAAAGTTATAACCGAAACTTCTTTGTTTCTTCTACACTAGATATGTCAGATCCAAATATAAGCATATCATCAACATACAAGCACATAATTACATATCCAGAACTATCATTCTTACTATAGATACACTTATCTGCATCATTAGCAACAAAACCATACGTCAAATCTACTTTGTCAAACTTCTCATGATATTGCATGGGAGCTTGCTTCAAGCCATAAAAAGATTTAACCAACTTGAAAACCTTCTTTTCTTGGCGTGGTATTATGAAACCTTCAGGTTGTTCCATATATATCTCTTCTTCTAAATCACCATTTATAGAAGCATTTTTGACATCCATTTGATGAATAATTAACTTGTGAACAAAAGCAAGTGCAATTAAACAACGAATATATGAGATGCGAGCAACATGAGCATATGTATCAAAGTAATCAATTTCATGTTTTTTCTTATAACCCTTAGCAACTAATTTGGCTTTAAACTTATCAATGGGACCATTAACATTCAACTTTCTTTTGAATATCCATTTACATCCAATAGGCTTCACGCTAGGAGGTAAATCACAATATATCCAAGTACCGTTAGTCAAAAGTGAATTCTTTTCATCATTGATAGATGCTTTCCAGAAACTAGCATATCTGGAACTCATAGCCTCAGCATAAGTTTTAGGATCATCATCAACATGCATAACATATTTAGTAACACTAAGAATTTCATTCTTACTAGCTTCTACAAGATATGTTATAAAGTCTGAACCAAAGCTTCTCTTTTTTATTCCTCTCTTACTCCTTTTAGGTTCGATATCTTCAATAATTTCAGAAGTATCTTCCATTTCTCTAGTATGAGAAGAATGTTCATCATTGTCATTAGTCTCTACAAATTCTAGACTAGGTAACAATGGGTTTTCTATGGGTTGTATTTGGGAAATATTTCTATTTAAGTTCTCAAAGAATTCCACATCTACAAATTCTATAATCTCAAAAGTGTCAAGGATTAAAAATCTGTAAGTGATACTGTTAACTGAATAACCTACAAAAGCACATTTATATGCCCTACTTCCTAACTTAGGTCTTTTAGGATCAGGCTTCCTAACATATGCTAAACAACCCCAAACTTTAAGTCTTCTCAAATTTGATTTCCTATTGAACCACAATTCATAAGGAGAAACATTCTTCTTTTTCAAAGGAAATTTATTCAAAATATAACATGCAGATAACATTGCTTCACCCCACAAAGAATTAGGAAAATTAGAACTAATAAGCATAGCATTAACGTTCTCTACCAAAGTTCTATTTTTCCTCTCATCAATACCATTTTGTTGAGGTGTATAAGGTGCAGTAAATTGATGAATTAAACCATACTCTTGACAAAAGAATTTAAATTCATTAGGAAAATACTCACCACCACGATCAGAACGTAAAATCTTAATTTTCTGTCCTAATTGTGTCTCTACTTCTTCTTTATATATTTTGAACATGTCAAAGACATCATCCTTAGACTTCATCAAGTAAGTATAACCATACCTAGTATAATCATCAATAAAAGTGACATAGTATTTGTTTCCACCACGAGTCATGTGATTTTTAAGATCACCAACATCACTATGTACTAATTCAAGCAAGGTAGAGTTTCTTACTACATATTTAAAGGATATTCTATGTATTTTTGCTTGCACACAGATTTCACATTTAGAAATATTATCAAAGTTGCAATCAGAAATTAATCCTAATCTTTTCATGTTTCTAAGAGAACCATAATTCACATGTCCTAATCTACCATGCCATAAATTAACAGAGTCAACGGTATAAGAAGAACCATTATTTATTAAATTAAGCTTAATCATCCCATTACAAGCATATCCTTGTCCAACAAACACACCATTTTTTGACAATACAAACTTACTAGACACATAGGTCGTCTTGAATCCGGCCTTCATAACAAGGTCTCCAGAAACAAGGTTTTTCACAATGTCAGGGACATGTAATACATTAGTAAGAGTAACAATCTTTCCCGAAGTAAATGAGAGTTCAACAATACCTTTTCCAATCACTTTGTTGTGTAGGTTGTTTGCGGAGACAACTTCGTTTATTTTGCCAGTAACCGGTTCATATGTCTTGTAAAGGTTTTTATCCTTATAGATATGAATGGTTGAACCACTGTCGTACCGCCATCCACCACTGTCCCGGACCCCCGGATAGCGGCAATTTTTTTTGAAAATATCCAACATAAGTCGACATCATTACCAAAGTGGAAATGAAAATTGTCCGGTGGTGGAGATTTGGAAGATATGAAATTAATCAAGGCAATGACGACAACCCAATATACATACCTTGATTCGATATTTATATCTAAGGCAACTGAATGTGATCGCATATAAAATGAAACATATTATAGAGGCTCTAAGGATTTGGTTTTGAGGGCTCCTATGGGTTCAACTATCCTAAATGTGGATGAGGGGACATAATTGGGCCGACCGACCGGAGGGCCCGTAGGGAGGGAGTCCCTTTTATGGCTACTTTTTTGTCAATTGAAACCTAACAAAATTGTTTGTCGATTGAAACCTAACAAAATTGGAAAAAAATTTGATTCAACCGTTCAACCGTCACATGTGATAATACCAGAGTACCCTTGTACTAAAAAACCAATTCCTTCAATATCCTCACCTCCATTTATGTCATCGTCGCCCAGGAAAAGACCAGCGTCCATATTTTTCTTCTCCTCCCCGCAATCATTTACCATGACCGATTACCATGCCACCGTGACACCTCTGCCACCACCACTACCAGCACCACCCTAAATTTAGGGCACTCATTCTTTAATTCGCCACCACACCATCACCCGCCAACATAACCATCAGCACCACCACATTCCAGCAACAAGGCTAAATTAACAATACCTTGATTGATTAACGCCATCTTAGAAATCAAAGCTTAAATATTTCAAATGGGATTAAAAATCAAATCCTTACAATTGAAGAGCATGACCATCTGTATCTTCTCATAAATCTCAATCAATCGATCATGTCTTACCTAATTGATTTGGTTAATCAATTTCTCGATTCCTCTCTAATTGAATTTGAACATCAGTCGTTGCCATCTCCATACATTTCCTAATTGTTGTGTATTCTTCCATCATGAAATCAATTTAGGTTCCAATTCCCGACTGTATGATGCATTCATTTCTCATCTCAACACCACCAGAGCAGATCCAATCCATCACTGCCTGCAATAAAAGCAAGACCACACAGAAAGAAATAAAACTTACCCTCAAATCCCATTGACGTGTTGCTGCTGTAACAACTACTGCCACCAATTCCATCTCATGCACTTCCATTTCAACCCAATTTCAGACCATATCGAACCCCAAAGTTCAGTCCATATGGAACCCCAAAATCTTCTTTTCCCTATTCAATCATTACCTTTATCAAATCCTTGACGTCTACAACTCGGTTTAACTGCAGCTTTTCGACATGAGCTTAGATCTGTTTCCTTTATTAGAAATGAAAGGGATAAGAAAATGGTACAGAAACTGAAACGTGGTTTGACTGAAGGGCTTGGAGTTGTTGGAATGGCTTGATAATAAAATAAAACGTGTTGTAGACCTTGACACGTCACCAACTATTTTCTTTAAATTTGAGCACCAGGTCCCATTATTCTTTCACCATTCCCTCCACGTAATTTAACAACTAAAATAATTCTCTGTCCCCCCACTCTTTTTGTTAGAGTGGCTCTGAAAAAATGAAGCAACGGTTAACGTGGCTGTGTGTGTGGGTGTTGTTGTCGGTAACGTGAAACGCCCAATTTGAGCTTTTCATTGCAAATACCAATTTGCCTCATATTTAGCCGTTTATTATACCGATAATCAGATTTGCTTCTAATTTCGTTTTCTTAAACGGTCCTATTATAATGGTGTTTCGTTTTCTTTTCGGTCGGCCTTTTCCCACCATGACAGCGGTGTTCTAGTTAATATAGGGGTTCAATACATGGATCCCAAACCTAAATTTAATTAATATAGGAACTTCAAACCTAATTTTTCAATCCCTAATTTAATCAAAACTAAACCTAAACTGAAAAAGAAAAAACCGCCTCCTTCTTAATTCTTCTCCTCCGCCTCTTATTGCTCTCTTTTCCTCCTCCATCACCTCTTCTTTTTTTCTTCCATTTTTTTTCTTTAACAATGATAATCATCGATTCTAAGCCAGTAATGACTTTAATTAGGTAAGAACCAAAAATCCACCTTTTGTTTTTGCAAAAATATACCAGATTTGATTAAAATTCGGGATTTAGAAATTTGTTTCAGTAGTGAATACGGTTGGAAAATCAATATTTTCCCAACCGTGGATATATTCTATGGTAAGGAAACCCAACTGTACGTCAAAATTTCAAAAAAAAAAAAATCAAAACTTTTCCAACCGTAAGTTGTCCTGATGTTTTCTACGGTTGGAAAACCTAACCGTCATTTACCCAGATTTTGTCTACGGTTGGGAAAATATGAACTCCCAACCGTATATTTTACATACAGTTAGGTTTTCTTACCGTAAGTGTAACTTTCAAAAAAAAAAAATTATCCGATTTTAATTTTCATTAACTATAAATCAAATAATTAGTCTAATCTTTCTACTAATCTTACTTAATTTAGTTAAGTTAATCATTAGGATAAGGGGTTTTGGAGATTACTAATTGATGACCCGGTTTTTTCATCTTGTGATCCCTCAAAACCAAAATCTAGGATCCCCTATAATAGGTTTTTATAAAAAGGGGAGAGCGTGAACTGTAAGGGGGATGGGATGTTCGGAGTTGACCGAAACTGTTAGAACAGTGCTCGGTCGAACTCGCATGCGTTGCTATCTCAAGCATGTTTGTCAATGTTAGTTATCAAAACTATAAAGTCTTGATTTCTAGTATATTATAGCTAAGGTCTCGGAATAGGATATAAAGTGTAGTTGAGCTCAAGAACTCCATGGCGATCATCATACAAGATGAAGGACTACTCAAGGAACCAGTGGATCTTCATCGACTAAAAGGTATGTGGAGACTTGAACTTATCTATCACTCAAAAGTCTATTTACTTTATCTCCCATCTTGAGACAACAATCGTAATACTATATAGACTAAGATTATACACATGTGGTATTTCGAGCTGAGTATATCTCGCTTATCTATTTCTCGAAATATGTGTTGGTAAAGCTTTCTCTTTAGCCAAGTTCATCTTTACCTAGTGACGAAAGTCATGTTATGTTTCAATCACTTTGAAAATCGCTCTGACGAAAAATAGTTTGTGAATAACAACTATATAACGACCTCTGAGAATGTTTCAATGATTGAAATGAGAGTTTAGAAAATATAACCATTGGAGGATATAAGCATTGTTGTGAAAACACATATATGTATAAGTCTTTATTGCTTGAACCAAGTTTGCGAACTTTGTTGATCAAGTGAATACGGGGAAGTACGTGAGCTTCAGTCCATGAACTGGCTGAAGTTCTCTACCTAAGAATTTCTGCTGGAGTTTGTGAACTCCGTCCGAGAACTTAAGTCCATGAAACCAGTATGCGAACTTGAGTAAGTTATTTATTAAACGATGTTTGTGAACTTATCTTAATAAACTAAGGAATGCTATTGAAAACCGGGGATTTATAGTTCATGAATTGATTCGAGTGAATCACATCGTTTTTGCTTCAATTGTGTCTTGTGTAGTACATAAATATCTAAGAAATTGAAAAATTATCTAACTAGTTCATTTGAGTCATTTGGACTAGTTATGGTGAAGAAGAATATGGTTGATATGAAAGTTATCATATGGCTAACCATTTGGTTAACTATTGTTGAACCAACTAATGTACAAGTTTGGGTACGGTTTTCACAAGCCTACAAACATGCATTTCATGTGTGTATAACAAGCTATGTTTTCGATCTAACGGTTGATAAATATTAGCATGAATCTAATCAGGTTTTTATCTAACGGTGAATATTGAATGCTTTGTTACTAAGCTAACATTGATTGCAAACCCTGATTTGAGAAACTATATAAGGAAGAACTCTAGCAACTAGGAAACCTAATCCCCACACATTATGTGTGATACTAGTTTTCTAAGCTAGAGTCGATTCTCCTTTAACCTTTGGTTTTTTTCTTCTAAAACCAGGTTAAGGACTTAAATACTTCATTGGGATTGTGAAACCAGACCGATACTACTTTTCTTGTAATTGTGTGATCTGATCTTACTGTTTCTATCAAACGATTATAATTGTAATAATTGGTTTGAGATTTCTATCTCCGATAGGCAATATATAAAAGTAATCACAAACAATTCGTCTCATCGTTTGTGGTTCCACAATATGTTTTTTCGCTGCGTCGATTAAGACTATTGTGAGGTGATTGATAAAGCTGAGCTGTTCTTCTGGAATATAAGTTTGGTTTTATCAATTGGTTCATGTTTACCTTGATTTATCAAAAGACGGAACAAAAACTCGTAGGTATATTCGTGTGAGACGGATTTATCTATTACTGTAGACTTTTCTATGTGATACTGATTTGTTTATTAAAGTCTTCGACTTTGGGTCGTAGCAACTCTTGGTTGTGGGTGAGATCAGCTAAGGGAATCAAGTACGCAGTATCCTACTGGGATCAGAGGCGTAGGAGCATAAATATACCTTGGATCATTGTGAGATTGATTGGGGTTCAACTACAGTCCAGACCAAAGTTAGCTTGGAGTAGGCTAGTGTCTGTAACGACTTAATATAGTGTATGTTTAATCTGTACTAGGTCCCGGGGTTTTTTTCGCATTTGCGGTTTCCTCATTAACAAATTCTGGTGTCTGTGTTATTTTTTTTACATTATATTTTGTTAAATAATTGAAATAATACAGGTTGTGCGTTGTTCAATCAATTAGAATATCCGACATTTTGGTTGTTGATTTAAATTGATTGACACTTGGATATTGGTCTTTGGTACCATCCAAGTTATCTCCTTGTATTTGATAAAGACTCGCAGATTTCTATTTGTTTGAGTAAAGATCAAATCAAGTGAGAGAGATATAGACTCTTTGATATACTTTTCTATTGATTGAGTCTAACTGTCTAGTGGATTCTCATAAAAGTATATTGGAGTTTGTCCATACAGATTGCTAAGTGAAAAATTGGGTGTGGTTCTTAGACCCCCGCTTTTGCAATTGGTATCAGAGCAGGCAAACACGTTGAAGACCTTACAAGTCTGTGTTTGTAGCGATCTGACTCTATGGACAGAGGTGCTATCTCAATAAACGTACCACCAGTCTTCGATGGCTCTAATTACTTATGGTGGAAAATTTCTATGCGAGCTTTTCTTCAAGCACGTGATTTTCAATCATGGGTATATGTTGTTAATGGCTACGATGCTCCCGTTGAGGCAGTTGGAGATGTAAAGGTTCCAAAGAATATTGGTGAATACACCCCTGCTGAGATTCTTGCTGCAAAGCAAAACTCCGACGGTTTTAATACCATGATACATGCCATTACCCCAAATCTTCAGCACCATGTGTCTAATTGCACTAAGTCGCAAGAAGCTTGGGATATCTTAGCAACCGTAATTTTAAGGTAATACCAGTGAAAAGAAAGCTAGGCTTCAAAACCTTAATTCTGATTGGGAAAACCTTTGTATGGAAGATGAAGAAACATTTGATGAGTTTAATCACAAAGTGTCTGAAATTGTTAATGCATCTTTTGCGTTGGGTAAGACTATTCCTGAAAAGACATTGTGATAAAAATTCTCAGATCACTGCCATCTAGATACGATTCTAAGAAGCATGCCATCATTGATGGAAATAACCTTGATACTCTCTCTAGAAATATGCTGGTTGGAAAGCTTAAGATCTTTGATCATGAACATTCGTCCAAACCTAAGGATATTGCGTTCAAAGCACTGAAGGACACTAAATTACTTGATAAAAGTAAAAAAATGTATATCTCTGAAAATGATCACTCTGAGACAGATTCATCAGATGAAGATCTTGACAAATCAGTCTCAATGATCACAAGACAGTTTAGGGATCTTCTGCTAAAGAGAAGTAAACGGTTCACCAGAGATAAGCATAAGGTATCAGTCAAACCTCATAATTGTGTTCCTCCTAAAAATAGGGATATTGATGAAACTGAAGATGAGGATATGCCTAAGTGTTTTAAGTGTAAGGGGTTTGGTCATTTTGCAAACGAGTGTCCAAATCGTAGAAAATACACTGGGAACAAAGATATTGCTGCAAGTCTTAATGAAATGTCTGACGACTATGATTCTAATGAAGACGAGAAATCAAGTGTTGCACTTCTTGGAGAAAATATTGAGTTTGATAATTGTAGTAATATATACATCGATCTTGATATTCTTTCAGAAGATAATCCAACTATTATGGAAGACAAATTTGACACATTCTTTGGAAACTCGGTTTATAATGCTTCAGGTTCCACTATGTTCCTAGCTGCTTGCACATCTCAGAAGCCTAATTTTTATCCAAGTGGTGACCGTCCTCTGTAGACGGTTGTTATGATCACCCATACGCTATCCTTCCCATGTTGGGTCTTAGGTAATCCTCTAACGAAATCCATATCAATGAAATCCCATTTCCACTCCGCTATTGGAAAAGTTTTGGTAAAGTCGAAATCCCATTGTTTCGCTTTAGTTCTCGTGCTAAAGTTTTGTTTGATTCTGGAGCTACCCATTCGTTCATATCTTTGAATTTTGCTGCTTATCTTGGTTTGAAACCAGTACCCATGGGGTTTACTTTGAACGTCTCTTCACCGCTAGGAAATGTAGTGACCCTTAGTAAATTTTGCAAGGATTGTGAAATAACTTTTGGTGATTATTGAGTGAAAATAGATTTGATACCGAGGCTCCAGGATTATGATGTCATTATTGGTATGAACTGGTTGTCGCAAAACCAAGCTATACTGGAATGTTTTGAGAAGAAAGTATCTTTCCAATCATCGGATGGAAGTCGAGTGTCTGTTCAAGGAGAAAGGTGGAAAGTTATAAATCCATCCTTACCCGGGATGAAAAGGAGGGATGAAATCGAAGAACACATAGCTTATCTTGCTAATTTGAGTGAATAAGAGGATACCAAGGTGGTAGATGAAGAGTTACCGATAGTTCAAGATTTTCCGGATGTCTTTCCAGAAGCATTTCTTGGATTACCACCAAAGAGAGAGATTAACTTTGAGATTGAAGTACAACCGGGAAGTATGCCAATATCGATGCACCCATACCGCATGGCACCCAAAGAGATAAAGGAGTTACGGAAACAACTTGATGAGTTGGAAGAGCTGGGATTTATTCGACCAAGTACCTCACCGTGGAGAGCTCCTGTTCTTTTTGTGCTCAAAAAGTTTTGGTAAAGTCGAAATCCCATTTCCCATTTCCACTCCGTTGTTGTGTGTATTAGTTAATATAGGATTTCGACTTAGATATTAACATTAGTGCGTGTTTCTCTCTATTTAGAAGATTCCGCCTCGTCGTGATGCTACCAACGGTGCTCAAACAAATGGATAAGAAGGAGAGGACAGAAGGGAATGCATGGAAGCTACCCTTGACTGAGTTGTTGGGACATTGGGAACACTGGTACAGGTTGTTGAAACCCAACGCCAGGGTAGAGTGGACTTAGAAAAATTCTTGAAGGTGGTTGGAAGGAAAGAATTTAAGGGGACTGAAGAACCTCTTGAGGCTGAAAGGTGGTTAATGGGGATACAAAAGGAGTTTCTAGCCTTGAGAGTGGAAGAGAATGACAAGATCCGTTTTGCTACGTACCTTTTCACTGGAGCTGCTGATTTTTGGTGGGATTCGATAAAACGAGTCCGAAATGTTACCATTTGGGCAGAGTTTGAAACGCTGTTTTTTGACAAGTATTTTCCTGAGACGGTTAAAGCCCAAATGTGTGCTGAATTTGCAACCTTAGGTCAGGGAGACATGACAGTTTCTCAACTAGACAAGAGGTTTGTTGAATTGGAACGTTTTGGGGATAACTTGGTCAATATGCCATTACGAAGAGCAAGAAAACTTCAGGATGCACTGAAACCTGCCATCCGTGCTAGGTTGGTATCATGTCGCCTTACCACTTATGAGGATGTTCTTGATACTGCACTAGCTATAGAAGCGGACTGGGTCAAGAACCAGAAGGAAAGGGAGCCGAAGGATCAGAAGAGGAACCAGATGACGGACTCATCGACTCATCGAAAGCGTCCGCGTACGGATAACCATGGGAAGGTAGTTACACCAAAACCTTGCTTTCATTGTGGAGTTGTGGGTCACTTCGCTAGGTATTGTTCTAAATCGAAGCCACCTGGATAACTGAATGCAATCTCGGGGTGTTATCGTTGTGGGAAGGAAGATCATTTTGTGAGGGAGTGTCCTTTACCTGCACCACCTAGGCTTCCAACTCATAATCAATTTCAGAATTCCCCAATGCCAAATTTCCAAGCACGACAGCCGTACCAGCCGCGAAATAATGCACCACCCTTCCAGCCAAGGGGTCAGCCAAATGTTCCAGGGCAGCTGAACCATATTGCTACTGTTGATAAGAGGACAGAAAACTCTGCGATAGAGGGTAATTTCTTGATCTTTAGTTCTCGTGCTAAAGTTTTGTTTGATTCTGGAGCTACCCATTCGTTCATATCTTTGCATTTTGCTGCTTATCTTGGTTTGAAACCAGTACCCATGGGGTTTACTTTGAACGTCTCTTCACCGCTAGGAAATGTAGTGACCCTTAGTAAATTTTGCAAGGATTGTGAAATAACTTTTGGTGATTATTGAGTGAAAATAGATTTGATACCGAGGCTCAAGGATTATGATGCCATTATTGGTATGAACTGGTTGTCGCAAAACCAAGCTATACTGGAATGTTTTGAGAAGAAAGTATCTTTCCAGTCATCGGATGGAAGTCGAGTGTCTGTTCAAGGAGAAAGGTGGAAAGTTATAAATCCATCCTTACCCGGGATGAAAAGGAGGGATGAAACCGAAGAAAACATAGCTTATCTTGCTAATTTGAGTGAAGAAGAGGATACCAAGGTGGTAGATGAAGAGTTACCGATAGTTCGATATTTTCCGGATGTCTTTCCAGAAGCATTGCTTGGATTACCACCAAAGAGAGAGATTAACTTTAAGATTGAAGTGCAACCGGGAAGTATGCCAATATCGATGCACCCATACCGCATGGCACCCAAAGATATGAAGGAGTTACGGAAACAACTTGATGAGTTGGAAGAGCTGGGATTTACGTGTTCATTTTGTTTATTAAAGGGTGATGAACTTTCAAAGTTTTACAAGTTCAAACACTAACAAAGGCACGTCAACAAACTTCAACGAAGAGAAAATCATTTGGAAAGAAAGCTTAAACTGGCTCAGAATACCGATGAGGTATGTAAGATTTTATCTTCGTCTAAGAAGTTAGTTTCCAAGGATAAACCACGACCATTACAAAAGAAATTATGCTCAAATGGTTTTGATTGACAAAAGACTGTGGATTCCTCTCAAGAGGAAAATGGTGGACAAATTGTTGTTCACCACAACACAACTTGATTGTGTTGTTTTTGAAATCTTGTCTCATCTGCATGATCAAAAGAGACAATGATTTTGTATTCTTCAGGCTTTAGAAAAGTTTTTTTTTTTTTTTTGTCTATCAAATAAAAGAAAGGGTATTATCGACAATTATACTCTTCATAGGATTGAGAGTTGGTCATGTACGAACCTGTTTAAAGGTTTCGAACCCTATATTCTTTTTCCTTCTCTGTAACCTCCTTTTATCTAACGACTTCTTGTTGAGAAAATTGTGATTTCCTCTCACAAACCCATACATTTATGGATACTGCAAGCATGATGTCTTCTGAAGAAAAGGATGTTAATTTGATTGTTAAGCCATCAATCATGAAGGAAAAATAAAAATCTCCATTAGCTCCAACATTGAAAAGAAAAAGAAGGAATGTGAGGAAGCCAAGAGCCGTTCCTTAAAATTCTCAGAAGTTTTCTGATGTTCTTGATGGGTTAAAGGAGATGCGAAAGGAGAATCAACAAATAAAGGTTTTTGTGTATAAGACTCATGAGATTCAGAAGGCCTTGGTTCGACAATAGCAACCTAGAAGGTTTATTGATATAAACTCCTACCTTAATGAACCTTATGTTCCAATGGCTGTTGATGACAGGGAGTTCGGGGACGATAAAAAATTCTTCATAGGTCTTATTTCCTAGTAAATCTTCTATTTTTCTTTGTTTAGAAGAATAACTAGTGTTTGGAATAGCCATTATTGTGATTACACATAGATATGTCCAACGTTTTCATCTTCTTGTTTTTAGATTTATTGGTTTAAATTCTAAACTTGTTTGGAAGATGATTTTTGCAGTATTAATCTTTATGGTTTTATATATTGCAATATTGTTATGGGATATGTGTGTTTACGTCCGTGAACTTGATTGTCCCATACTTTGTCAAAAGTAAAGTCGTTCGTGAATTGATATGCAAGTATTGATAAAATAATGAATAGACTTTTGACAAACACAAAAGTTAAGCCTATATTGTCAATGATTGATGTAAGATAGGTTAAAATCTTTTGTGGTTCAAGGATTATGTATATTGTATGTCATTGTGCAAATGGTGATGGGAAATAGAATGAATCCTTGATTATTCCACGATATAAGGTCGATCTCCGATCCAAATTTTTTATGAAAATACCGTGTTGTTTCATAAAGTATCTTATGTTGAGCACGTGAATAACCAAAGTTGATTATTTAATGATTAGCGTAGTTGTTGTTCCATAAGGTACTTTGTGTTGAGCATGGTCAATTAAATTGATTACTTTTGTGATTAGTTTAGTTGTGTACTTCGATTAGATTAATTGTGGGTTCTCTTGTGATTAATCTAATTGATTTCTTAAGTCTCCATAAGTTTACTTGTCTTGAGCATATTTGGTTAAATTAATCTTAGGTTCGCTTATGGTTAATTTGATTAAATATTCTTTTTGGATTCCAAATTCATACACGTATGTGATTTGTTGAGTCCAAAGAAATCCTTATTTTCTTTCGAAATTAAGGTCTCTCTTGTTGTTCCCTTGGGAATGAAATTTTATGGGGGACAGTTCTTTTTGAACTTGTGCTTAATTACCAAATCTTTGTGGGGAGTACGGCTGTGGAATATTATAGGGGTTAACTTGTATCTTTATAAACTCCTTGATGAATGCATTTAGCTTCGACTTTATGATTGCATCTGAACAAGATGGTATACATTTACCTTTGGTCATAAACCGTCTTTTACAGAAATTTCATTAGGATCCCGTTCTTAAACCTTTGCCAATTTTATTGACAAAAAGGGGGAGAATTAATATGTAGTTCACACTATAAATACATATGGTTTTCGGATCATTATGTAAGGGGGAGTGGTTTCCATGTGAGGTGGAGTATTGACTAAGGGGGGGTGACATATCACTATAGTATTGTTGTTAAAGTCGTGATGCAATTTGAATTTGACGCTATATAATGATATTATGACACTGTATAACAATGATTGAGAACTCTTTTTTTCTCGTTGTTATAGATATGGATTTTCAACAACGATGATGCTAAACTTACAACCTTTGGGATCATTGGAGTACTTGGAAGTGACGAAGATTTCGAGTAATGTTGAAGATTAGATGACATGTGGAATAGGAGCTACAAAGTTTATTCATATATTTTTTTGTATTCCATATGTATTAATAGTGTTGCCACTAAAATTGACAAAGGGGGAGATTGTTAGAGCACTGCTCGGTCGAACTCGCATGCGTTGCTATCTCAAGCATGTTTGTCAATGTTAGTGATCAAAAATATAAAGTCTTGATTTCTAGTCTACTATAGCTAAGGTCTCGGACTATGATAGAAAGTGTAGTTGAGCTCAAGAACTCCATGGCGATCATCATACAAGACGAAGGACTACTCAAGGAACCAGTGGATCTTCATCGACTAAAAGGTATGTGGAGACTTGAATTTATCTATCACTCAAAAGTCTATCTACTCTATCTCCTATCTTGAGACAAAAGTCGTATTACTATATAGACTAAGATTATACACATGTGGTATTTCGAGCTGAGTATATATCGCTTATCTATTTCTCGAAATATGTGTTGGTAAAGCTTTTACTTTATCCAAGTTCATCTCCACCTAGTGACGAAATTCATGTTATGTTTCAATCACTTTGAAAATCGCTCTGACGAAAAAATAGTTTGTGAATAACAACTATATAACGACCTCTGAGAATGTTTTAATGATTGAAATGAGAGTTTAGACAATATAACCATTGGAGGATATAAGCATTGTTGTGGAAACACATATATCTATAAGTCCTTATTGCTTGAACCAAAGTTTGCGAACTTTGTTGATCAAGTAAAACCAGGGAAATACGTGAGCTTCAGTCTGAGAACTGGCAGAAGTTCTCGACCCGAGAATTTCTGCTGGAGTTTGTGAACTCCATCAGGGAACTTAAGTCCGCGAAACCAGTCCGCGAACTTGAGTAGGTTATGTCTAAAAACGATGTTTGTGAACTTATTTTAATAAACTAAGGAATGTTATTGCAAACCGTGGCTTTATAGTTAATGAATTGATTCGAGTGAATCACATCGTTTTTGCTTCAATTGTGTCTTGTGTAGTACCTAAAGATCTAAACTATTGAACAACTCTCTAACTAGTTCATTTGAGTCATTTGGACCGGTTATGGTGAAGAAGAATATGGTGGATATGAAAGTTATCATATGGATAACCATTTGGTTAACTATTGTTGAACCAACTAATGTACAAGTTTGGTTATGGTTTTCACAAGCCTACAAATGTGCATTTCATGTGTGTGTAACAAGCTATGCTTTCGATCTAACGGTTGATAACTATTAGCTTGAATCTAATGAGGTTTTCTTCTAACGGTGAATATTGAATGCTTTGTTACTAAGCTAACATTGATTGCAAACCCTGATTTGAGAGACTATATAAGGGAGAACTATGGAAACTGGGAAACCTAATCCCCACATATTCTGTGTGATACTTGCTAAGCTAGAGTCGATTCTCCTTTAACCTTTGGTTTTCTTCTTCTAAAACTAGGTTAACGACTTAAAGACTTCATTGGGATTGTGAAGCCAGACCGATACTACTTTTCTTGTAGTTGTGTGGTCTTATCTTGCTGTTTCAATCAAATGAGTATAATTGTAATAATTGGCTTGAGATTTCTATCTCCGATAGGAAAGATATAAAAGTAATCACAAACACTTCGTCTCATCGTTTGTGATTCCATAATAACTTTTTTCGTTGCGTCGATTAAGACTATTGTGAGGTGATTGATGAAGCTGATCTATTCTTCGGGAATATAAGTCTGGTTTTATCAATTGGTTCATGTTCACCTTGATTTATCAAAAGACAGAACAAAAACTCGTAGGTATATTCGTGGGAGACGTATTTATCTATTACTGTAGACTTTTCTGTGTGATACAAATTTGTTTATTAAAGTCTTCGACTTTGGGTCGTAGCAACTCTTGGTTGTAGGTGAGATTAGATAAGGGAATCCAGTGTGCAGTATCCTGCTGGGATCAAAGCGTAGGAGCATAAATGTACCTTGGATCAGTGTGAGATTGATTGGGGTTCAACTATTGTCCAGACCAAACTTAGCTTGGAGTAGGCTAGTGTCTGTAGCTGCTTAATACAATGTATGTTTAATCAGGACTCGGTCCCGGGGTTTTTCTGCATTTGCGGTTTCCTCGTTAACAAAATTCTGGTGTCTGTGTTATTTCTTTTCCGCATTATATTTTGTTATATAATTGAAATAATACAGGTTATGCGTTGTTCAATCAATTAGAATATCCAACCTTTTGGTTGTTGATTTAAATTGATTGACACTTGGATATTGGTCTTTGGTACCATCCAAGTTATCTCCTTGTATTTGATAAAGACTCGCATATTTCTGTTTGTTTGAGTAAATCAAATCAAGTGAGAGAGATATAAACTCTTTGATATACTTTTCTATTTATTGAGTCTAACTGTTTAGTTGATTCTCATAAAAGTATATTGGAGTTTGTCCATACAGTTTGCTAATCGTAAAATTGGGTATGGTTTTTAGACCCCCGCTTTTTCAGAAACTACTCTATATTTGAAGAAAAAAGCTGGTACTTCATCTTCTTTTTTTTAGTCTTTGTTAAAAAACATCGTATCCATTGTAATCTAAGAAGAAGGAAAGAAAAATCCATCAACACTTATAAGTCCTTTTCGAGCTTAATAAAGATGAATTTTATTTTCTCTTTGGTATTTTTTTTTCTGAATAAGAGTAGCTAAATCATTTTCAAGGATTAGAGATGAAATCCTATAATATTTACTAATATGTCGTAATCGTTTTCTATATAAATTGTCTTGGTGCTATTTCTCGTTTTATCACGATAATAATTTTCTTCATATGTCTTATTTTTAGAAAGCTAGCATCCTGGAGTGAATAAAATTATTAGCATTTTGAGGGGAAAAAAAATAGTTTATTAAAACGCCATATTTTCCGAGACGCAAATAATTGTCTAAAGTCATCTTGAGTACTTTTCTAGAGAACTTATACAAAATGGTTACATTCATTTAGTTTGCATAATAGTGATTGAATCTCGAATCCTAGGCTTTCTTCCATTTGAGTACAAAAATCATTTTTAGCATTCAATTATTTTAGAGTTTTATAAAAATTACCATCTCAATCCTTTTGGTATATTTTATCAATTTTTGTCTAGTATTTCTTTTCTTAATTTAGTCTAAAAATAGAATCTTTAAAAAGTCCAAGAATCGAATCCTTCTTACCACTGTAAAAACTTCATCAGAAATGTTAGGAATTGACTCATACGGGCTTTGCCATAACCATAAAGGCACTTTGGTTGTGGCATGATGTTTCATTTTGAAAGGACTGATGCGTACATCACAGTGTTTGAGTAGACGAGACAACCAGAGAAAAAGATTGACAAAATGCGAAGTAACGACATATCTCTCAATAAGTGTTTTCTAAAGTACTAGATGCACCCCCCCCCCCCCCCACCCACCCACCCCCCCCCGCACACACACACACTACTATGATTTTAAGTAAGAGAGCATACCGCTCATTTTATAAAGTTTTTAGTAAAACATGATCGAGACCATCGCAAGATGCAAATGGAAAACAATCCATATTATAAAGAAAAAAAGGTGATATTTAGAAAAATATCCATGCACAATGCGGACCATTAAAGTGACTTATGGCTCTGGTGGATGTTTTGACATTTTGGACTAGTTATAGTTCCCAAGAATTTTTGCGTTTGGAAAACTACTAGCACATATTATACGTGCAAGGGCTTACCACCCCTTGTAAATGCTAGCAAGTGTACATCAAAAGGGATTGATGGTTATTGCATGATTAATAGGATCAATGCAGAGCATCCTACACCTCATGGTCTTACAAAGACTATCATCAAAGGTTATAGATGATGTCTAAGGCATGGTAATATGTACGAACCTACCTTAACTGCTTGGGGATATGCAATATTAAACGCATCTCCACTTATTCATTTTGGACCCACTATTGGTCAACCATTCTTTGCATACCAGTTGGTAACTACATATAAGTCTGACATTTGTGTTCTTACGCATTTTGGTTACACCATATATGTGCCATTACGAGTCCACATCGTACTATGATGGGTCCTCAAAATGATTAACTGACTATGTTGGAAATTCTTTTCCAACAATTATCCGCAGTTTAAACCTTTTGACAGGTTATCTCTCGACTGCTGATTTACGGATAGTTACTCTAATGAGATAGTCTTCCCGTCGTTAGGGGGAGACAGAAAAAAGTATTTTCCGAGGGAATGTCGTGGTGTATTCCCATTTTGTATCATATAGACTCCTATACCCCACAAATGAAAATGTGTACATTGATATCGCTTAACTGACGAGATCACACATGCCAACTGCAAATATGCGTGTAAGGTTAAAAAAAATACTTTGTAAAGGATATGCACCGTGAACATGGGTGTTACAACTACACTTGGTGGAAGTGTGTTTGAGGACGTGGCTCTATGAAGGAAGATGGAACGACCACTAGGTTCGATCAATGGTCACATAGAAACGAATTAGGTAAGTAAGGCACAAAGTAATTATTCATATCATCTGAAATCATCTCATAATATTGTCTCTAAATATGTCCATTAATCAAACTGGAGGACACTTCGAAGTTTAAAATGATTCTAGAGAACAATGAAATCCTAATGGGTTATGACTATGCACATGAGTCAATGGAAGGATCATGCATGCACAATGATGATATATTTCATAAATATGTGCTCCAGAATTAGAGCACAATGAGATTGAACCATGCTTTATTTTGATTAGTATCAAACAAAGAGAATATTTTGCCTATGCAATCCATGTAGAACTTTGCTCTTTGACAAATATATAGATGTGATAGTGCTAACCAACTAAGTGTAAATCCTATGGGACATATATGGTTATTTGTCACAACATGTGCTGAGAAGAATGAGGTCTTAAAGTATAAATATTAACCTTGTGGTGCTAGGTTTTTCACAATCCCCTGGATCGCTTACTCCTTTGAACAACATAATTTCATGTTCATTAGTTTGCTTTGTTGTTTCAAAAGAACTTGAAACGCAGTAGATGTGGTTATCTCTTTGGAGATTTAGACTCAAAGATATTTGCAAAAGTGCATGATGACTTTTTTGCTTCCCAAGTCAAATGACTCTAAACCACGGAGTATGTTTACGGTAACACTGGAACACTCACTTATTGATTTAAACAATCAGGCACATGTGGTATACCCGTCTAAGTGACTATTTAATTGGGAAAGGATAAACAAGTAAGGTTTTGTTCTTTAGAAAAGAAGTTCCTGATTCTGAATTATATCTATCTTTGTCGATGGTATGGACATGATAAGTACTCTATATGGAATAAGAGATCTTACAAACTACTTGAAATCCTAATTTGAGATGAGAACCTTGGGAAAGCTCGACCTTATATATGTTCTAAACTATAAAACCGAGCTTATGGTATATTATTCCACAAGTTTGCATATGCCCATTGTCATGCAATTGGACATGCATTCTGTTAGCACCCTCATGATTAGTCGAGTTTCAAATGTACATGAATGACCATTTCGTCTAAAGAAATATGACAAATATGTGTTGGAAGATGAAATTCTCCTATCTTAGTGCAACAGATAGGACTATTGTACTTAGATATTGTACACTCGACAAAGTACAACATCCTAAATTGAACTTATTAGCTAGATATAGCTCAGCGCCAACGCAGTGTCATTGGAATGGTACATGGAATGTAATCATATACCTAAAGGAAACCTTTACCGTTATAAGTTTTAAAATCAACAACAATAGTGTATTCCAAACACTTTAAGTCAGCCAAGTAAAGTCTGATGAAAATGTGGCAGACTTATGAACTAAGTCCACATGTGAAAAGTATATGACAAATGAAATTGTCCTAACTCTGTTGATTGCGCAAGACTAAAGAAATTTTCTGAACCCAGAAATGCATAATACTAAAGAAATCGTTTGGCATCAGGGGGAGCATCTGACGGTGTGTAGAATTCTTTCTTTTTTATTTACCAAGATTACGTTTTCCTGTAGGGTTTTGTTACTCGGTAAGGTTTTCAATGAGACAACAACAAACATGGGGAATGTAATTTCACAACTACTATCTTTACCACAGGGATTTTCTGTCTTCGGAGTTGTGAAGTAACGAGTCAACTTCAGCGGAGAAAAGTGATCAACTTCAACATATCATATTTACTTGTATTTATCGCGTTTTACTCTTTCCCTTTTATCAAGGTTTTTCCCACTGGGTTTTCCCTAGTCAAGGTTTTAAGGAGGAAACATATGCGAGTCCAACTATGTTCTAAGTTTTCTTAATATTGTACTATTTTTCCTTAGTTCAAGTTTTGTCCTTTGGGTTTTCCTGACGAGGTTTTAATGAGGCAATAGACTTAGATACGGCGGTCATCGAGGATAGAACTACATTTGCAGAACTATATCTAGAGCACTAAATATGAAGCACTAATATTGGACCGCACAAGGGGAAGTATTGTAGGGCCTTGGGCCCATGTATGTGCGGCCCATATAAAAGTCTTTTGGTTTTCCATTTGTTTAAACATAACTTGATCAATGTGGTTTTAAAATGTTTATAATGAAAATGTTGTCCATAACTTAAAGTTTGAATTGGACAAGAATTGTGGGAAAAAAAATAGTACCAATAGGAGATGTTTGGCTTGCATTTATCAATTATTTTTGGATTTGTTGTGTTTTAGTGATTTTATACCAAGCTGAAAAAGCGGGGGTCTAACAACCTCACCCAATATTTCGATTAGCAATCTGTATGGACAACTCCGAGTTGTTTTCTAGAGAATCAACTAGACTCATCCAATAGAAAATATTTCAAGGAGTTATTATCTCAATATCTCGATTTGATTTGCTCAAGAAAATATGATTCGCGAGTCTAATCAAAGAGAGATAGCTTGGATGGTACCAAATACCAATATCCAAGTGTCAATCGATTTAAATCAACAACCAATAGGTCGGATAATCTAATCGATTGAACAACGCACAACCTGTATTATTTCAATTATATAACAAAATATAATGTGGAAAAGAAATAACACAGACACCAGAATTTTGTTAACGAGGAAACCGCAAATGCAGAAAAACCCCGGGACCTAGTCCAGATTAAACATACACTGTATTAAGCCGCTACAGACACTAGCCTACTCCAAATTAACTTCGGTCTGGATTGTAGTTGAACCCCAATCAATCTCACACTGATCCAAGGTACAATTATGCTCCTACACCTCTGATCCCAGTAGGATACTGCGCACTTGATTCCCTTAGATGATCTCACCCACAACCAAGAGTTACTACGACCCAAAGAAAAAGACTTTAGCAAACAAATTTGTCTCACACAGAAAATTCTACAAGATAGATAAATTCGTCTCCCACGAATAAACCTATGAGTTTTGTTCCGTCTTTTGATAAATCAAGGTGAACAGGAACTAATCAATAAAATTAGACTTATATTCTCGAAGAAGAGCTCAGTTTTATCAATCACCTCACAATAGTCTTAATCGACGCAGTGAAAAAATATATTGTGGAATCACAAACGATGAGACGAATATGTTTGTGATTACTTTTATATCTTGCCTTTCGGAGATAGAAATCTCAAGCCAATTGTTATAATTGTACTCGTACGATATAAACAGCAAGATAAGATCACACAACTACAAGAAAAGTAGTATCGGTATGGCTTCACAATCCCAATAAAGTGTTTAAGTCATTAACCTGGTTTTAGAAGAAGAAAACCAAAGGTTAAAGGAGAATCGACTTTATCTTATCAAACTAGTATCACACGGAATGTGTGGGGATTAGGTTTCCCAGTTCCTAGAGTTCTCCCTTATATAACCTTTCAAATCAGGGTTTGCAATCAATGTTAGCTTAGTAACAAAGCATTCAATATTCACCGTTAGATGAAAACCTGATTAGATACAAGCTAATATCTCTCAACCATTAGATCGAAAACTTAGCTTGCCATATACACATGTACTTGACGATTTTGAGTTTGTATAACCGTACCCAAACGTGTACAATAGTTGGTTCAATATTAGTCTACCAAATGGTTAGCCAAATGATAACTTTTATATCAACCATATTCTTCTTCACCATAACTAGTCCAAATGACTCAAATGAACTAGTTGGAGAGTTATTCAATTGCTATGAGATCTTATGTACTACACAAGACAAAATTGAAGCAAAAACGATGTGATTCACTCTAATCGATTCATGAACTATAAAGCCACGGTTTGCAATAGCATTCCTTAGTTTATTAAGATAAGTTCACAAACATCGTTTTTAGACATAACCTACTCAAGTTCACGGACTGGTTTTGCGGACTCACATAACCGGTTGGAGTTCACAAACTCCAGCAAAAATTCTCGGGTTCGATAACTTCTGTCAGTTCGCGGAATGAAACCTAGCTACAATTCCAGCAGAAATTCTCGGGTTCGAGCACTACGCACGTTCGCGGACTGGGTTGACTGTGCAAGTTCCGGTTTTCACTTGATCAACAAAGTTCACAAACTTCGGTTCAAGTGCTAAGGACTTATACATATATGTGTTACCACAACAATGTTTATATCCCCTAATGCCTATATTGTCTAATCTCTCATTTCAATCATTGAAATATTCTCAGAGGACGTCATATAGTTGTTATTCACAAACTAGTTTTCGTCAGAGCAATTTCCAAAGTGATTGAAACATAACATGACTTTTGTCACTAGGCAAAGATGAACTTGGATAAAGTGAAAGCTTTACCAACACATATTTCGAGAAATAGATAATCAAGATATATTCAGCTCGAAATGTCACATGTGCATATCTTTAGTCTATATAGTAAAACGACTTTTATCTCAAGATAGGAGATAGAGTAGATAGACTTTTGAGTGATAGATAAGTTCAAGTCTCCACATACCTTTTAGTCGATGAAGATCCACTGGTTCCTTGAGTAGTCATTCGTCTTGTATGATGATTACCATGGAGTTCTTGAGCTCAACTACACTTTCTATCCTAGTCCGAGACCTTAGCTATAGTAGACTAGAAATCAAGACTTTATAGTTTTTATCACTAACATTGACAAACATGCTTCAGATAGCAACGCATGTGAGTTCGACCGAGCAGTGCTCTAACACAAGCTACGACTTGCTCTCTATGAACTGTTTTTATAGGACTCATTTGATTCCGTAAGTGTTATTATATTACAGTACAATATTCCAATTAAGTGCAAATCTATACTGTTTTTGGACACATGATATATCTATATACGGATCTAATACCAGAAAATGTTCACAATTTTTGAATAAGCTTCCATAACATCATGATCAGTATATTCTTATGTCTATGCAGTGGAGAAGGCACATATTGAAGTTAAAGTGATGCAACCTATAAAACCGACAAATAATACAGAGAACTGGAATTTGATTCTCATTCTTGCCGCTAAGACCAAGAGATGGTTTGTGATGGTGATGAGCAATTAACAAGATCTGATTCCTATTCCTGCTTTAGCAATTTAATCGTGTAAGAAATGACATCTTTGTGAGATTGGTCTGACGCCCAGTTGTTAGTCATATTTGTTATCCACCACTACATCATTTTATTATTTTAGTTAGTTGTATTTTGCACTTTCTTAGATTCTCTAGTGTCACTAGGTAGTTGTATTAAACGAACTTGTGGTGTAATGTAATGGTACGACTCCTGACTCTAGGTCAGAAGATGCATGTTTGATTCATGTTTAGTTTACTAATTTTAGTACAACAAATTTTAGGATCAACTTTGGTTGTTGACACTATATTTTGGCATCAATTTTGGTTGTTGATACCATATTTTGGCGTCAAATTCGGTTGTTGATACCATATTTTTTATTTTATTTTCTGATTTTTTTCTTGGGGATCAACTTTGGTTGTTTACACCATATTTCTGGGATCAACTTCGGTTGTTGACATCATATTTTTTTATCTTATTTTCTGATTTTTTTCTTTTGGGATCAACTTGGGTTGTTTTGCCATATTATTATTATTTTAACTTTCTGATTTTTGTTTTGGGGATCAACTTCAGTTATTGATGCCATATTTTGGTGATCAACTTCAGTTGTTGACAACATTTTTTTTTCTACTTATTTTCTGATTTTTGTTTTGGGATCAACTTTGGTTGTTGACACAACAGGCGGCGACGGGCTAGCGGCGGAAACAGTGGAGGTGGTAGTGGTGGCGGACTGGTGGCGGCGACGGCGGTGTTCCGGTGGTGGCTATTAGTAGGTGGTGTTCGTTGAGCGGTGGTGGTGGAATGGTAGTTGAATATTGGTGGTGGTGGTGGATATGTGGTGGTGTTAATGGTCATGGTGGTGGTGCCGGTCGTGAAGTGGTAGAGAATTTTTTTTTTTGTATTTTGAAATTGAAAAAAAATATTATATAAGTGAGGGTATTAAGGTAATCTATTTTTAAATGGATAAGGTTTTTAAAGGATAGGGGTATAATTATTGTTGTATAAGGGTATATTTATTGGGTGTCAAAACTAGGGGTATATAATTAATATACCCATGATTTATTTGGTCCGGTTTGGTTCCGGGTAATCGAGTACCCGTTCGCAGCCCTAGGGCTAGCTCTTGCTTGGAAATACAGAGTCTACATCTCTATTTCGGATTTCTTCAATAATTATATAAGTGATACTATCACATCATCAAACGACATCCTTTCGATGTTCACAGGCTATTATGGTAGTCCATATACTATTAAAGATAAATTTAACTCTTGAAAAGTGATTGAAAATACCGACAATAAAAACAATCTTCATTGGCTTGTTATGGGTGATTTTAACTTTGTTCTCCGTGATCATGAAAAATATAGCCAACATCCTATTGATACTTCTGAAGCTGATATTTCTTGGAAAACAAATTGAGGAAGCTGGTTTCACTGATCTTGGCTACATTGAATGTCCTTTCACTTGGACCAATAGAAGAGTAGTATCCTCTGTACTGAGTAAAGACTTGACAGAGGATTATTAACATACAAGTGACGTGGTATTTACTCTAACTCCACCATCTTAAACCTCCCAGCTATTGGTTCTGATTACAACCCTAGTTTGCTCAATACCAAAATCCCAACTGGAACCCTGGTCATATACCCTTCAAATTTTTAGGCCCTTCGTTTGTGAAAAGACGAGGGTAGCCAAATATACCTCAATCTAAAAAATTTCCACCTATAAGTCCTTTTTCCGAAAGTGATTGTCTATGGACTAAGTCGAGACAATACAACTAATCGGTTCACACTTCGTGTGATCATCTATGGATACGAGATCGAGACAACACGACAACAAGATAACTTGTGTGATTAAATATGGATACAAGATCGAGACAATACAATAACGAAGTATGATTACTTGATAATAGGTTCGTACTTGACCAAACACTATAGGATTGCTATCAAGTAATTAGGAATTAACGTTTGTGTATTTTACTTCTAATTATAAAAAAATAATTACGAAAATAGAAAAGTAAAAGACACAGAAATTTTTTGTTAACGAGGAAACTGCAAATGCAGAAAAACCCCGGGACCTTGTCTAGAATTGAATACTCTCATAATTAAGCCGCTATACAAAATCTAAACCAACTTCGTATAGTTGAGACCAAAAAACTAAACCTATAGTTCACCTAGTTCCCTCAGTATCCCTGCGCCTTCAACTTGTAATAAGTCACGCACTTGGAACAATTCCTTTGATTCGAATTCTAAACAGTAAAGAAACAACAAATCTGTTCGGTAACAACTCTTTTCAAACAACGTGATATGAGTTTGACAAAAGGCTCTTCCGTTTATCCCAATAAACTCCTTTGTCGGGTTCGTAGATCAATCTTTTCAATAACTACCAAAGTAATTGTTTAGACTATGCAATCAATACTTTTAATCACAAAGAATTGTATTGATGCCGATCTACTCAACTAATCAATCGAGGTTATCACAAAGATAAACCGATTATAGTTGGATCCCTCCAGCCAATCAAGTTTTGTGCACACCAAAGATTATGAACTCAAATAAGAAATCTTATTTGTCTTCAGATCTTCTTAGATCTTCAATAAACACCTACACACAAACAACTTGAATTTCTTGTGATCAATCACACACAGAATATAGTCTGTTAACAATGGATTATCACAAGATGTCTTTAGATCTACAAACAGTCTAAAGATCCCCGTCGATACTTCGATCTAGTTTGAGTGAATCTTATTTCAGAAGAGAAGATTCTCAAGCATAAACAAACTAGGTACAATCATGTAGATGATGGATTTTCGACAAAGGATAAAATTGTAAACTCATGTACTCCTGATCCAGCAATCAGATGAGTATTGAGGCTCATGTTTCTTATTGAAAGCATGAAAGATCATGCCACAAGAACCTCTGACTGAGAATATTGTCTCTCAGAGTATATGTAGATATGTAGTCTCTCAGCTGAGACAGCATCATATCTCATGAATACTAAGCAATTTTAGTAATTACTTTTATATAGAATCGAAAGATTGGACGGCTCCTAGACAGCTTGCCTGCTAGTATAGAGCAATAACGTCTTCAGGATGTAACAATATTTTCCCTGACTATATAAAAGAAATATGATGCTTCAACAAGCTCATAACACTCAATTCCTGAATAATTAATGCTCCTAGATGACCGTACTAGTATAGAACCATCAATTAATTATTCTTAAAATCATTAGATTCATTAATTGAATCCCTGGAAAATATTTAATGTTTTTCATAATATTTCATTACTTTAATTTATGGTTCTTCTCAGCGGAATTCCATGGGTTAGTGTACTTAGGAATAATGCATTAACGAGCATCTGAATGCAAGAATGAGTATTTCAAAATACGACGAGACAATGAACCTATACAAAATAGGAAAGAAAATATTAACCAAGGCGCTGAGGGACTGGTCCCACCGGCCGACCAGTCATGCCGTGGCCAGTCCCACGTCCAATTCTATATTTTATCATATTTTTATTATTTTCCATGATCTCATGAAAATCCTTTCATTTGAACAATTTTTTTTTAAGGAAACTCCTCAGTTTCATGGTGTTTCCTTCGCATCAAGGAAATAATATAAAATTGGGAAAGGTGTCACGGGATCGTGTCTACTAGACGTCCGGCTATTCCCTAGTTGTGTCCGGTCCCATACCTCATGATTCCTCGCTATTTTATTATTATTTCCCTAATCTCATGAAAACTCCTTAATCTCATGATATTTCCTTCAAATCATGAAAAAATAATATAAAATTAGGGAAACTTGTGGGACCGATCCCTAGCCGGCCGGTCATGCCTCGGCCATATCCGGTCCCACACTTCATGATTCCTTAATTTTTTTAAATTATTTTCCTTCATCTCATGAAGTTTTGACGGTTTCAGCAAAATTCCTAATTTCTTCATATTTTCTCAAAATGTTGCTAAAACGCACACCAGAAAATATCAAAATTCTCAGGACCGAGGCACAGACACTTTGGCGATGTGAGCATGTTATCTTGACCGATAAAGGTTGGATATTTGGCTTGCAAGAATCCGGTCCCACGCATTTGCATTATTTTGACCTAATTTGCGCAATTGCACGTATTAGGTCCAAAGATCTTCTAAACAACTTGGAACTTCATAAAATGATCGTCAGTTGATCCCGTGACCACCCAGGGCCAGTTTCATGATCCCTTGGTTGGTCCCTCATCTCTTCATAAATTAATTAGGTTTTATCACCTAAGGCTCGGACGAGTTATTTTAGAAAATGATTAAACCAGCATTTAATCATCCTTTCACCAACTGGTCTTCAAGAGACTTTGGTATATTTTTCTCACGTGAGCATCTGGGCGCTACATGGTCGACCCATAATCCCATGTAGCCGGTCCTTCCTTCACTTTGTGGTTTATCAACCATCTGGGCGCTACATGGTTGATCAAATTAGGATTTTAAGTCCAAGGTTCATAATTCCAGATTCAAACACTGGTAATTTTACGTTGATCTCATGATCAACATTTTATTAATTATACTCGGTTCAATTGCTAGTATTCTGATTTAATATTTTATTTGGTTCTGCTACCAATACTTCCTAAAATAAGCAACATTTGCTCAGACGAGCAATATTTACTCAGACTAAGGAATATTGGTTCAACTATCAATATTCAATAAATCATCGAATGAGCAATATTTTCTCAGATGAACAATATTTGTTCGTACTGAAGAATATTGGTTCAACTATAAATATTCAATAATTCATCAAACGGGCAACATTTTCTCAGATGAGAAATATTGGCTCAAACCAAGGAATATTGGTTCAACTATCAATATTCAACAATTCATCGAATGAGCAATATTTGCTCACCTTAAATACTAATGTTTACTTGAGAATCATACCTCTGTTTTAACAGACACGTTCAATTCATGAATCTCAGAACATTTTCAAATCACGTCCGACTCAACAATACAAGAACTCATCGTCCCATGAAGTCATGAACTGACTAACTAAATACACGTCTGCCTTGCAGATTCCACGAGACATTAATCGTGTTACATGGGGGGATATTAACTAGGGTTTTGGTATGGCGGTCTACGACACGTGTTTTCATACACACGACGAGAACGTGAACAAGTCATGCAATTATTTAGAGGAGTTAACAAAGTAGTGGATGGGAAAATCAACCAAGTCTCCACACGTTGAGCAACTGGATTTAACACGATTTCCACTTCCCTGTTCTTTGATTCCATCAACTGTCACACTTCATGGGATCATGGTGTTTACAATTCTAGCAATACAAATAAGTCTTTGAATCATGATTGAAAACAGGACAATCTCACGTCAAACAGAAAACACGAGATTAACAACTCAATATCTGAGCAATTACTCTCAACAGAGTAAAATTTAATCATTCAGAACTTATATTATTTTCAGAATACACAACACACCTATGATCTTTGATTACCATTAATCTCACACATTTCTCAGCTTCCCTCCCATAGATTGATCCATCCTCTCTTGTGACCGAATTTACTCTGGAACGGCCATTGTCTTGGTTTAGGTCGGAGTACTACAGATTGATATCTCGAATTCAAAGCACTCCCTTCTTGTAGTGCATCTGTGTGAGGTTTAACAGTTCGCTCGGTTCAAGGAGTTTCCTCCGCACGATCATCTCCTTAATTCCATAAAACCAGCAGCTCGTTTTTCCCCATCTACAGATTGAGACCACAGTGGTAAATCATTCTCTCGGGTGCAATCTCAATTCATCAACATGGTTGATCTTAGGTCAGGTTCATTTACAAACCCTAACCCGAACAATGCTAGCACTAGCAACAACAACAATAGTGGTGGTACCCCAGCGGCTCCTGTTTCCAACAATGACGCTACTGATACCACTCCTCCTAAAACCAACATCGGGAGCAATCCTCTTTTTGTCCGGTCTCCTGAAGAAATCAGAGAAAATCCGCTTACCTTAGTCGTTCTCATGAAGGTGCAAGAGACTCTTGCTAAGAATCAGACTGACATGGAGGCCACTCAGAATGAACTATGCAATTATCTCAAGACTCTTACAGATAAGATGGCGGAGAAAACTCAGGAAAAAGGAAAATCTAAAGAAAAGTCTTCAGATGCTGATCCTGAAGTCACTCCAGTCCATGTAGTAGACGATAAGGAAGTTCCCAAGGCTGCAGATAATCCACCAGCAAAAGAACCATCCAGCTTCATCACTCGTGAATACCTAGAGCGCCTTTTAGAGGATCATGGGAAAGACAAAACACCTTCTCTCCACCGTCACAAACCTCCATACCCTGTTGCTATACAAAGGATCCCTCTGCCAAAAGGTTACACCTCTCCAACATTCTCCCTTTATGACGGAACGAGTAATGCTCGAGAACATGTTTCTCGATTTCTAGAAGCATTAGGTGAACATGAGCACAACCATATTGTACGTCTAAAGGAATTTTCAAAGTATCTTAAAGGAAGGGCATATACATGGTACAACAACATCGCACCAGGGAGTATCAAAAGTTGGGGAGAAATGGTTAATGCTTTCTACAGAAAGTATTTCTTCGTTTCAAAGAAAATCACCCTCTCTGATCTCGGAAGGATGTTTCAAAAGAGCAACGAACATCCTAATAGTTATGTGAAAAGGTTCAGAGTTCAAGCCTTGGATTGCCATGATCCGAACGTCACAGAGCAACAACTTGTGGACTTGTGCATCAATGAAATGATTCCAGTCTATAGAGATTTATTGGAAAATCTCAGGTTCCAGACTTTTTCAAAACTTCATGAAGTGGCCAAGAGATCATCAAATACTGCACCTTCTTTATTGGAGAGGGCTAAAACTATAAAAGATGAAAAGCCACGAGAGACTCGAGGTAGCAGACGTTTAATCAACAAATAGTACAAACTCCAACCTTCCACAAATGTTGTTGCATAAGGGAGCAAACGAAAGGCTGAACCACATCGCAAACATACTTCCCCAACTCCTTCACATACACAAAGGAAGGATGATAATTAAGTTTCTGCTCAACACACAGAAGCTGATCCAGAGGAGCCTGATTTCCCCTGCTCCATTGAGGAAGTTATTGAACTTCTAGATGCCTGGGTTCAAGAAGGAGCAATCAAACTGACATATGTCAAGAAAGAACCAACTAAAGAGGCCATGGAAAATCCTCGTTATTGTCGCTTCCATAGGTTCGTCAACCATCCCACAAGTGATTGCATAACTTTAAAGCACATATTTAAAGAAAAAATCGAATCAATAAAACTCAACTTGGGGACTGAAGGAGTGCACAGAGATCATCTCCCAGTCAGAACCTTCACTCTTTCTGAACCACTTGTCAAAGAAATAGTTCAATCTTTAATCGAACATGTCTACGAATTGTTGTACTTATCAAGAGCTCAAAGGAAGGAAATGTTTGCTGCATTGAACCACATCATGTCAGGGAAGCGTTTGTTGATTCAAGAAGCATTTCCTGAGCCGCCCTCAATAACAGGCGAAGAAATATACGACTGGGGACTTCTCACCACAGTCCATCTCAAGGGAAACGAGTTCAAACGAGCATTGATTGATGTCGGCATCGCTGTCAATGTTATCCCTTTGAAAACTCTCAGATTTGCTGGTATCACACGACAAGAAGCAATTCATGCTCCAGTAACAATCACAGATCATTAAGGAACACCCAAAGACGCTTATGGACACATTACTCTCAAGGTGAACATAAACTCAACTTGGACAGAAACAAAATTTTACATAATTCGAGAATATCCAGGATATGATATGATTCTTGGATGTACATGGATTCATGCTGGAAAGGTAACACCAACACCTTCAATTGCACATTTCTCTATTAGAAGAAACCTCTGATTTTGAAGAAGAAAAAGAGGATATTTCACCATTCAAATATTTTAAGGAGGTCAAAGCCCTGACATATCTAACACTAAAGCCTGAAGAAGAGGTAAATGCTTTCATCAAAAGGTTTCGCGCTCAGGCAAGTCTTATTCCTCCTCATATGTCCATATTATCAGTTTTCAAACATGCTTCTTTGGTTTGAGAGCTCTACTCCACCAACAACTTAGCTATTGTGAAATGCTATGAATGGATAACCTCACCTCAGCAATATTTCACCAAGTGGTTGGATGTTGAACCTCTCCAGTATCTCACTAATACAGACATTGCTGAAATAACAGTTGAAGTTAACAAACAATATCCCAAATATTCTCCTTTGCACGAATGTCCACATGTGCCGCAAGGTTGGAAGACTTCAACAACATGGAATTCCACTGCACGAAGAATTCCAAACCAACATAAGATATTCAGAGCACGGACGGTCAATCCTAACAAATTCCAGGAAGGAGATTTAGTTCTCAAAACAACTAAGCGTAATTCTCATTCTGCAAAGAATTCCGACTGGGAATGACCCTTCATGATCTCTAAGTCCGTTGATGGTGGATACTACAAACTAATCAACATGGACAACAAGGACACTGTGGCCGTGATACATGAGAATTGGCTCAAGGCCTTTGACGTTTAAGGTTTTGGATATCCGAGGTATTGGATGTTCAAGGCATGAACACCTCAAATGTTTAGCGTTTAGAATTTTCTTTCATTGTATTTCAATTCCTCCAAAATATTTGCAATACTTGCATTCAGTAATTTAAATTCAACAATTTATCAAAAAGTTTACTTAAAGAAAATCTCTATCAAACCCAAAGAAAATCCTCAATCATCTACTTATCCAAAACCAATCAAAACCAAAAATAAAACCTCACATCTCTCAGAAGTTCAGAAGTTCAAGAGACAATGAAAGAAAATCACAGAAAATTAGCGAAGAAATATTTTTTATCCTCTGCATCCTTCAAGACTTGTAAAGTTATTTTCTCCATGTTCAGCTCTTCGGTCAGCTTGGCAATCTTGTCTTCCTTCTCTATCACAATGTTGTTGGGAAAGGGTATGTTATTCTCACATGAGTCCTTAATAGCATTCATCTTCTTACGAATCCACTTCACGTTGAAGCCAAGTCTCTCAGAATTCTCCAAGTTAAACTCCCAATCAAAGAGTACATCTGGAGTCATAGTATTTCTGGACCTAGTGCATATATCACTTACAACATGTAGTATGACACTTACTTGTATTGTTAAATAATAAGCACGCTTTGGGTCTCTAGTAATGATGATGTGACCAAATTTCTTCCATATTTTCTCATACAAGTTGGCATATCCAATGGGAACGCCGAATCCACCAACTAGTTTGTGATATGGGAGTGATGCATCAAAATGAGGATAAAAAAAAATCCCTGCACTTGGTTATTCATGCACCACTATACGGTTTTCAATTACTGGAGAAATTTCTATAATATCAGTTTCTTCGGTCTCTTATACTCGGTTCAGTTCCTTTTACCACTGAAGCAACACCAATCGAAGTCTCGGTCTCCTTAATTGCTTCAAAAACAACACTCTCATGGCCTTGAATTTCAGATATGGTTGCCTCTTTATCAATAACCCAAAGGTTGCTCGTTTCATCATTATTGACTCCTTCATTCTCAACTTCAGTATTTTGCACCTAATACGAAGATTACATGAGATTAGGATCATCCATGCGTAAAACCAAAATAAATCATGAGATACGTCATGCTAGTGGTATAACATCATCAAGGTTCTTTATTATACATGCTATACGTCAACAAATAACGTGAAAGTCACGAAAACACGTTTTACAAAAAGCTCGCATGAGAATATTTTACACTGCCCTGTACAAAACTATAAACTGGGAGCAATTGGTGAAGAATAGAGGGTTGAGTGATATACCATTCTCTTCGTATGAATGTCATCTACAACATATCAAAATTTCATAGTAATCGAATAAACGAGAAAAACGATGTGGTTGAAACTTTGGACTACATGACAGCTGACAATTTCCTGAAAGTCTCCTAGATGTTTACTGTTTCGTCTATTTAGACCCCTAAACGTGCTCAAACCTTAAATATCTTCTTTGATAAAGCTTTTAAATTTTCTGGGCATAAGGATACATATATGGATTGCGAAAATCTGACACCGGAAGAAGATTTTATGGCGTTTTTGCTAAAAGGCTGAGTTCTGAATTTTCTGGTGACGTATTTTCGGCAAAGATTTTCATATATTCACATGAATTCTCATTCATTTACTCATAAATTAACAAGTTTATGCTTCTATGAATAAAATGCAAGGGAAATACTTACTTGGGTGGTCTCTGAAGCGTTCAAAGAACCAGAATTGATCGCATCGACATCGACAACACCATTACTTTCATTCGGTTTTGAGCTCTGGGAGTTTTCTTTATCGCCATCCTTCGAGCAAGCATCACCAGTACTCTCCACTTCCATGGCGACATTTTCCAGGGTCTATTCTCAACAATTAGCATTTTATCTACTAAGCATCATAACTTATTATATGAAGAAATACTTACTTCAGCTTCTTCTTCAGAAACCATCTGCCCAGCAGAAGAAAATTGAAGACCGTCAATACTTGAGGGAGTAAAATTTTGTAACCAAATAACAAATATCGGTTTTATGATCCTAATTACACGGATAAGAAAGGGTCACGGTAAAATAAGTATTGAAAACTCACTAAAGAAACAACTGGGGACTTTATGGTGTTAGATAACATCTTGTAATTCTTACTACTGCCTTCTCCACCATGAATAGTCGCTTCAGTTTCTAAGAAGTCTACATCGATTCGAGGTCTTACATTACGACCATCCTGTGGAAAATTCTGATGCAATAATCAATATGCAATTATCATAATCTTATGAAGACTTCGTAAAGAATAATTACTTGTGAACATCCTGGAGATGTTTTCCGTTTATCACCACCAGTGAAATACTTCAATCTTGGTCGAGTAGCAATCATGTCAGCAGAAGTAGGCTCATTCACTAAAGGTTGATCAACTCTCATGAAATCAAGTAAATGCTTGAGTTGTTGATCCCAAAAGTTTATGTAACCCGGAGTTACATATGTGACTCTCTCAGATCTGGGGAACCAGAATTCACTTCCTTCTACATGTGTATGGTCCAAACGGGTCATGAGCTATTCAACTGAGGGTTTCCTTCTTCTAAAAGTCGGAACACACTGATCCATACCTATTTACCGAGCCGCCCTATCAATATTATATTCTTTCACCAAGAAATCGCCATGTATTATGGATATTAGATGACCAGGAGTACAACTTAACATAAAAGACCTCTCACTGATAAGAACGTAAGTGCACCATTTTATACCCATATTTATATTAGCTAAGTCTAAATTTTATCACTAATAAACTTCTTTGTAGGTATTTTTAAGAAATAAATGTTTTTAGAAGAATCGGCTCGAAAAACTGTTAAATACACCCCCAGAGGACATTTTCTATTCGGACTCCCACTTTGGATTAGGGGTAACCCAAATGCTAAGGGGTACACTACTTACTATCGGCACCCAAGCACTCTGGTTAAGGGGTAACCATCTTCAAAATTTTGAATTTCAGAAAATGGCGGGAAAACCAAGTTTCAAACTGCCGGAATTAGGGTTTCGATTTTGGGCTTGATGCAGTGAGACTAAAGGGCTGAAATCAAATGGGTATGTTAATATGACCTAAACAGAGATGTTAATACTCTACGATTCAGTTAAGTTTGGCTGGATAATCACCGGTTGATGAAAACATGAAGAACAGTTTTGGCCGGAAAAATGTGTTTGAAACTGGCAGAATTAGGGTTCGGATTTTGAAGGTGTTCTAGTGAGATTCAATGGCTGAAATTGTTTGGGAAGACTTGGTATAGCTTTATAGTCGTGGTATGATTATTATTTTTGATCATAATTGGCTGAATCATCAAGTTTCAGTATAACAGGTTGTTACGGGTTTTGCTTGAGAAAACCCGAGAGTTGCTGGTTTTGATTTTGGAGATTTCTGAAGTGATTCAATCACTCCAGTGGATTGATATGGGCCTGTTCCGCATATACAAAGTTGGTATAGTCGTTAGATTCATCTAAGTTGGGCTCGATAATCGTGAGTGAAGTAAACAGGGGCGTGCAAGATACTCATAGCTCAGGAAGTAATTACATGAGATTCTGTCGAGATTTTCTTATTGTTTTTGTTGGATAATGACCTGTCACGATCAAATAAATATGGTAATGGCTTTTGTTTCGAAAAAGAAGAGAGGTTATTCATCGAGTTTGGATAAGTCAGTGCACAAGAATATCGGGTATTCTCCCGTGGCGACTGTGCTCTCGGTGGGAGTTGGCTGAGTTTTTACTAATAAGGAATTTGAAACCAGGATGATGGGAGTGTGTCTACATCAGAAATGCTTGAAGAAGGAAATAAAATATTTGCAGAGAAGAAAAACATCATGGTGATTGATTGCAAAGATATGTGAACTTCCGTGAAGAATAAGAGAAGATTTGTAGCAGTTATTACGGTGTTGGTGGGTATATAAACTATGTTTGGATTGCAGAGAGGGGTATCGAGTGATTGGGGAGGCTACAGAGTCGAGAAATCTGCAGCAGCAGCAGAAAAATAAGGAAGAAACGAAGAACGGACTTGCGAAGACAGTCGTAAAACCACTGTCTTTCATGCGTAAGAAATAAGACTGTTGCTTGCGACAGTTTACTGTTATTCTTTGTAACAGTGAGTTTGCAACGATTATAAACGTTGTGAATTCCCGGTTTAATTTGATTTTCTCTTCTTTGTAAACACCATTTGAGCAATAAAAATGAACTTTGAGTGTGTTATCATCATGAGAAGCTAAACCCCATCACTGGGTCGACGGAGAAGCCGAAATTCAACATGGGTAAAATTATTTTTTTCTCTATTTTACTTTTGCATTATTTTAAATTGATTTATGATTCGATAAAATTAGTTGTGATTCAATTAGATAGGTTATGCTTTGAATTAATATAATCTATGCTTAGGGGATACAATTAATGTTTTGAGGATCTATTTTGGCAAACCAAGAGATGATGTTTTATTTATTCACTGAGCGATAATTGTTGAGAATGAATAATTGAACTTCGTGTTGTGAATTTGGTGGAATCTAAGACCCAGTGACTCTCTTTTATTTATTATTTTATTTAAACCTTTAATTCTAATCTTAACAACATCCGAGAGAATGAATTTTTAATTACTATTACGAAAACTTTGAGAAAAATCTTAATCACTCTCCATCGTCCAGATCAGCACCAGATTTCAAAGTCATACTCTCTTTAGCATTAAAAGTTCTCAACTGAGAGATATAACGAGGAACTGATACCCATGGGCGGAATTTGAATTCAGATTCACGGTCTAAGACATTAACGAAGCGAGTCTTGAGTCGAGGCTTTTTTATGGACCAGCGCATGATCCTGGCATTGGCCTTCTCAGAGAAAACATGGCGGGCATCAGTGTTAAATCCTTGCAAAATGGTATGTGCAATGGGTGCATAATTCTTGAAACCCTCCCACATCAAAGCTTGAAGAAACATTGTATTGGCATAGCATTCAATCTTCATAAAACCATTCGAGATGCTGGAGTCTATAATCAAGGAGTCCAAGTTAGAGTACAAAGAACCCGGGAACAAACTACCTATCGGGAGCTGCTCACCCTAATACATCTTAATTGCAAAGGGAATCACGAATGGCTTTTACAAATTTCCAGCATATTCAAATACATCTTTGGACAGCCATAAACACAAGAAAGCAGCAATAGATAATGTACCGTCAACAGGACACTCTAGAGGAATGTCTCTTGGCCACCAGTGTATTAACCAGTGAGCATAACAACCTTTGCTTCCAGATGCCTTATTAATCTCCTCAATTGTGGTTGTCAAGATATTAGAAATTGCAATTTCCTATGATGAAGAAAGACCTTCAAGAAGGTTACACGTCATTGGAAGATGCAACAAAGCAACTACATCTTCTAAAGTAATGGTAAACTCTCCCCATCTGCATATGAAAGAGTGAGTTAGAATACACCAGCGAGCAAGTAGAGCTACTATACCTCGCGCATCATGAAAAATGAACAAATCCCCAGAAGATTGAATAGACCGTATTACTTGTGCGTCATGCAACTTGGCTCGAGGAAAACCTATCATGTACCTTTCCCATCCAGAAAACTTTTCCAAGGGCCGTCGAGAAATCTTGAATTCAATGATTGATGCAGAAAAATATCCTCGTTCAAGACAGAACCGAATAGCTGCCTGAGGAGTCACCAATTTTTTCTGAGTAACCTATCTGGGATTTATCAGAAGAGTAAATGCTAGAGTTTTGAGACATTTATCAGGCGCTTGATCTATGAAGAATGCATCCTCTATGTTTGGAACATTCTTACTTCTAGGTGTTTTATCTTCTCCAATGAAGTCTCATCCATGCATGAATCATACTTAGAGGCATCATTATCTATGTATGAATCTTCCCTAGAGGCATCATTATTCACACATGTATCATCTCTGGAGGCATCATTATTCACACATGTATCATCTCTGGAGGCATCATTGGCTTGGGAATCATACATCCTTGCAAAGTATCTATAACATACACAATGCTCCGCTTCAGTATATAATCCATGCAAGATGCAAACATCAACGAATTGAAGCACTTGAAAAAATATGCTCATGCAAACATCTACAAAATGGTAATTCTCAACTTTTACCATTTCACGATTCCACTAACAATAATGATTGTAATGCAAGAGTTAACACTTCAAAACCTGCTCGTTTCTTCGAACCTACAAAAGACGAGCAAAAAACTCAGATTTTCATAAAATCATGAATACTTCTACTGCGTGAACATTCACCATGAAATTATGAAAACTAAGACATTATTTCATCATAAATAATTATTCACTTCTAATAACTAAACAAAATTCATATTTTGATTTTAATTATATATTCATATATATAAAAAAAAACGTGATTAACTCACGTAAATAAAAAAAAAATTGACGTGAGCAAGGATCACTAAATAAAATTCGTGGGTATCCCACGGTTTCATCAAAAAAAAAAATCCATCAACATGTCATGGTTTTATAAAGAATAAAAACTTTCCCTTCGTATTATCATACGTCTTCAAAACGAGGGTTTATTTTGATTTTTTGGAAGCCCACATCTTTTAAGATAAAGTTTTGGTTTTCATGGAAGCTCATAAACAAAATTTTGTCACTGGACACAAGTCTATGCATAAAAAAAAGATATCCTAAGTCAGGGATTATTAATAGTTTCTCAAACTAACGATCAAACGAACATACGTTTTCTAAAACAAGGGTTTTCAACAAAATTCACACTAATATATGAATATGTATATAATTTCAACATGGTCAAATCATGAACAACTCATGAAAGCAGCAAAAAAAAAATCGCATGCCTGGTCGGCGCCGGCGCTCCGGCGAAAATTTTCTTATGTGCTCTAACGTGAAGGAGATGATGAATTGATAAAGGTGGTGGTCGTCCAAGGTGAAATTCAAAAAAAAAAAAAGGGATTAATTCCCTTTTATATCAAATTTTATTTCCAAAACCTAATCTCACAAGGATTTCCTTATTGGGCCCGGCCCGTGAATCCTAAAACGACCAAGGTCCCGTCATCAAAATCAGCGGTTCAACACCAATTCATGCTCAATAGGTGATTCTCTATCATGCCACTGGAATCTTTGTTCAAGACGTGGTTTGCTCATACTATCAAGAATCCGGTAATGTCTTATCTTACGACTAAGTTCAATTGCTTATATCGTTTGTAACCGGAAAATCACCATTCAGTGCTGCCTGAGGAACATGACTGTCCCTCACTAAGCAGGGGACTTAATGTAGATTGTGGATTTTAACAAAGGCTAAAATCTTAAACCCATGTACTCCTGATCCAGCAATCAGATGACTATTGAGGCTCGTGTCTCTTATTGAAAGCATGAAAGCTCATGCCACAAGAATCTCTGACTGAAAATAATGTCTCTCAGAGTATATGTAGATATGTAGTCTCTCAGCTGAGACAACAACATATCTCATGAATACTGAGCAATTTCAGTAATTACTTTTATATAGAATCGAAAGATTGGACGGCTCCTAGACAGCTTGCCTGCTAGTATAGAGCAATAACGTCTTCAGGATGTAACAATGTTTTCCCTGACTATATAAAAGAAATATGATGCTTCAACAAGCTCATATCACTCAATTCCTAAATAATTAATTCTCCTAGACGATCGTACTAGTATAGAGCCATCAATTAATTATTCTTAAAATCATTAGATTCATTAACTGAATCCCTGGAAAATATTCAATGTTTTTCATAATATTTCATTACTTCAATTTATGGTTCTTCCCAGCAGAATTCCATGGGTTAGTAATAAATATTCAACACACGGGCATCTTAGCTACCTTCAAGTAAGCCCTGACCAAAATGGTACAAGTGTACTTAGCAATAATGCACTAACGAGAATCTGAATGCACGAATGAGTATTTCAAAATACGACGAGACGATGAACCTATGCAAAATAGGAAAGAAAATAATAAATAATAAAATATTAACCAAGGCGCTGAGGGACTGGGCCCATCGGTCGGCCAGTCATGCCGTGGCCAGTCCCACGTCCAATTCTATATTTTATCATATTTTTATTATTTTTCTTGATCTCATGAAAATCCTTTCATTTGAACAAATATCCTTTGTTTTAAGGAAACTCCTCAGTTTCATGGTGTTTCCTTCGCATCAAAGAAATAATATAAAATTGGGAAAGGTATCACGGGACCGTGTCTACTAGCCGGCCGGCTATGCCCTAGTTTTGGCCGGTCCTACACCTCATGATTCCTCACTATTTTATTATTATTTCCCTAATCTTATGAAAACTCCTTAATCTCATGATATTTCCTTCAAATCATGAAAAAATAATATAAAATTAGGAAAACTTGTGGGACCTATCCCTAGCTGGCCGGTCATGCGCTAGCTGGCCCCATGCCCTTATTTTTTTATTATTACTTTTTATGTTTCCTTGATCCCATGAAATTCCTTGATTTCATGATGTTTCCTTCAAATTATGAAAATTCCTTCAAATCATGAAATAATACACAAAATAAGGGAAAACTCACGGGACCGGGCCCTAGCCGGCCAACCATGCCCAAGTCGGTCCCACGCGCCCTTATTTTATTATTCTTAATATTTTTGTTTCCTTCATCTCATGGAAACTCCTTGATTTCAATAAAACTCTTTAGTTTCAACAGGCTCCTTGGTTTTATGATATTTCCCTAAAATCATGAAATATATTATAAAATTAGGAAAAATGCCGTGGGACCGGGCTCTTTGGCCGGAAGGTCATGCCTTGGCCATAGCCGGTCCCACACTTCATGATTCCTTCATATTTTTTTTATTTTCCTTCATCTCATGAAGTTTTGACGGTTTTAGCAAAAATCCCTGATTTCTTAATATTTTCTCAAAATGTTGCTAAAACGCACACCAGAAAATATCAAAATTCTCAGGACTGAGGCAAAGACACTTTGGCGATGTGAGCATGTTATCTTGACCGACCAAGGTTGGCTATTTGGCTTGCAAGAAGCCGGTCTCATGCATTTAAACCATTTTGACCTAATTTGCGCAATTACAAGTATTAGGTCCAAAACTATTCCAAACAACTTGGAACTTCATAAAATGATCGTCAGTTGATCCCGTGACCACCCAGGGCCGATTTCATGATCCCTTGGTAGGTCCCTCATCTCTTCATAAATCAATTAGGTTTTATCACCTAAGGCTCGGACGAGCATTATTTTAGTAAATGATTAAACCAACGTTTAATCATCCTTTCACCAACTGGTCTTCAAAAGACTTTGGTATATTTTGCTCACGTGAGCATCTGGGCGCTACATGGTCAACCCATAATCCCATGTAGACGGTCCCTCCTTCACTCTGTGGTTTATTTTTAATAAATCATCAATTGATCAAATTAGGATTTTGAGTCCAAGGTTCATAATTCCAGATTCAAACGCTGATAATTTTACGTTGATCTCATGATAAACATTTTTTTAATTATACTTGGTTCAATTGCTAGTATTCTGATTTAATATTTTATTTGGTTCTGCTACCAATACTTCATAAAATAAGCAACATTTGCTCAGACGAGCAATATTTTCTCAGACTAAGGAATATTGGTTCAACTATCAATATTCAATAAATCATCGAATGAGTAATATTTGCTCAGATGAACAATATTTGTTCGTACTGACGAATATTGGTTAAACTATCAATATTCAATAATTCATCAAATGGGCAACATTTGCTCAGATGAGCAATATTGGCTTAAACCAAGGAATATTGGTTCAACTATCAATATTCAACAATTCATCGAATGAGCAATATTTGCTCACCTTAACTATTAACGTTTACTTGAGAATCATACCTCTGTCTCAATAGACACGTTCAATTCATGAATCTCAGAACATTTTCAAATCACGTCCAACTCAACAATACAAGGACTCATCGTCCCATAAAGTCATGAAGTCATCAACTGACTAACTAAATACACGTCTTCCTTGCAGATTCCACGAGACATCAATCATGTTACATGGGGGATATTAACTAAGGTTTTGGTCTTGCGGTCTACGGCACGTGTGTTCATACACACGACGAGAATGTGAGAAAGTCGTGCAATCACTTGGAGGGGTTAACAAAGTAATGGATGGGAAAATCAACCAAGTCTCCGCACGTTGAGCAACTGGATTTAACACGATTTACACTTCCCCACTCTTTGATTCCATCAACTGTCACTGTAATACCCCGAACCTTTTCTCGGGTTTAAGCAAACTGGTTAGTCAGAATTGTGCATTTGTTTGAAATTAATTTTATGTTCGAGTGTCATTAACATTATGAAAATTTGCAACCAAAGCATGGGTGCCTAAATAGATCTACATACATTCCTCCATATCAATACACATGTGTCATCAAAATGGGTTGATGGCACTTTGGTCTTTTTAATTTTGATGTTTAAATAAAAACAAGAATACGTGTTTTGTTATGGGAATTCTTTTCCTTTTCTTCTTCTCATTCTTCTTCTTTTTATCCTCATCTCTTCTGAAAATTGGAAGAACATGAGTTTGTTAGGGTTCTAAACCTTTACACTGGGTTTAAGATGTGATGAATTAAGAAAAACAAGGATAAAACCCTTTGTCCTGGGGTTAGCAGTCTCTGCCTTTGAAGAACTAACGTAACAAACTTCTTAATATTGATTGATAATCAAAACAACTTACGGCCAGGCTATTTATAGCTTCAAAGCCTTGGTAAACAAGAAAAGAAATTAGAGTTTAATAACTATCTAAACTGAGAAATTAAGCAAATCTAAATATGGTAGTTCTAAATAGGGAAATAGATACACAAGTGGTGTTGGTGTCGCAACATCCCACCCTTCTCGAAAAATGGCTTGTCCTCAAGCCTGAAATGGAAGTAGTACCGCTTACCACGATCGAACACAAAAGTCATAGCTCTAGAGATCATAAATGGAAGTAGGCATCCAAAAATGTTTCTCAATTCCTTATGTGATGTGTGATTATACTTCCCGCGATCAAACATAAAACTCACAGCATTAGTGATTGTATTTGAATCACCCCTGTCCATGCGAGTAGCATCCACGAGTACACCTGTACCTGCACTTTCAACTGAAAACCATTTTTGATGATCAAAACATTGATTAGGTTACTGATTTTAATATTCTCATTTTGGTTTTGAAATGGAGTATACCAGCCAAGTCTTCTATTTGCGACGTGACGTCCTTCTTCAATTGAGCTATCGAATAAAATCCCAATAAATAAGGTAGCAGTAGGCAGCGGAAATAATAATTTCGGTTCACCGCTTACTACTTGGTTGACCCAAAAAACGTCTGTTGTTCGTGTTGATTTGCCACGATCAAAGACAAACTCCATCATATGAACTCCTCATATTTTTTTAATTCCTTCGGTTAACACCGAATGCATCTATGAATTTTCCGTTAGTCTTGTTGTTAGCATCCTTGAAAATCAATAACAGGCTGAGCTTGTGAATTTCGGTAACCATTGACAGTTCCTTCAGATCTAATACCCTTCGAATAATAATTCCTCCTTGACTAAGCTGTTGTAAAATGCTGCTCGACTTCACTTCTTGTAACAAACAAGATAGACTAAGACTAATCTCAGAATTATATACGTGCTCACTCAACCATTTGAGCTTTAAAATGGCTTTGCCTCTCTCGCAGTAGTTACCTAAGTTTTCCGGAAAAACGAAATCAGAAAGAGCAGTTCTGTTTCTTCTAAACTTTGAAAAAATAAGACCACCAATATATGACCTCTCCTTGGTAAAATTATCTAACCAGGTAGAATACTGGACACCGGGTTCGAGACCTTCGATGGATAAATTTAATTCCAAATTTTTACTAAATGTTTTCTGAAGCTGTAGTGCAGTACCCAAGTTTCTATCCGAAGTCAGTTCTAGCTTGGTAGATTTCGCAGGACGTACTGTTGACGAAATGAAATCCATTGCTGCTGAGTTATCGAGAATACTATCAAAACTAGCTATACCTTCTTGATGTATATTCTTCCACGCATTAAAAGGACCATAGCTCTCGCAACAAAAGTGAAACAAGTAAAATTGTTTCATTGTTTGCAATCTTAGGAAACAATAAACCACCGGTATATTTAACTTCTCTTTTTTACTAACCTTCTGCATTACCCTAGGAAACAAGAGAGAAGCAAACATAACCAAACCAAATGTTTAGATCCTAGTGATTCATTGGGATTTGATTAGAGGCAAAACCGAAATAGGTTCAGCACCGTATCCATCAATTGGTGTCACTAACTCCAGCTCAAAACGAGATGAACGCAAGTCATATGAAACTGAAAGTACTTTATGTGTAGCTGCTACTACACGTAGTAATACATCGTGCGATTCATTAACACCAATTCCAGTTCTCGTAATTGTAGTAGAACCAAAAGAGCAATGATCTATTAGTATAGAATTCGCAAAAATCACCAACTTTTGTGACAATGGGATGACAATCTCATCGATAATATCATCATCAAACACAATAAATGGAGATCTTCCTCCAGGCTCCCAAGTAACATACAGAACATTGATATTTGCTGGAAATCCAAGTATTGTTTGTACAATGGAAGTTAAAAAATTTATAAACGTTCTCCTTTCGTCAAGAGCCATAAGGGCTTCATGAATTGCAATGGTCATAGAAAAACCAGAGAGAAAATGAGTACCATAATTCGAGATACCTTTGTAATGTGTAGTATGATTAGCTATAGTCTGCAACCCCAAAGAAACATATCCATTCGAAATATTGATATCGTTAATAGGATCGCCCCATCGAATCACATTCAGAAGTGTGCAATATGAAAAAGACTTCCATCCGGGCACACATAGGCATGATCTCTGACGACCAAAAGAGAAAAAAATATCCTCTGCCTGTACATTTTTCCCTGAACAATCTTTCCTACACATACCCATGCTTAGTTCCTGAAACTCGTGAGTAAACAAAGTATAGAACTCCGGTATTGGATTCAGACACGTACCAACTTCTTCGTTAAATTTCGTTGCAGGTGTAACGTGTGCAGCAGAGCTTAGGATGTCGGAGCGATGAATTCGAAACATTTTCCGAGAGAAGTTACTCAAATATAAGTTCCCATCACCACCAGGACTACTATTATTACTATAAGATGTTGACGACAAAAGAGATTGAACTATTTGACAACAAAATGTTGTCAATAAGAAGTACCTTTTCCTTTCGTCAAAACTTAATAGTAAGGAATACTCAACCCATAATTGACAGCACAATAATGGAATCGTATCGGAAAGTACAACCAAAAGTTTCGCCATTTGCTGCTCCAAGATTCCAATCAGTTGAAAACATAACAATCTCATCTTCTCATGCACATGGAAAACCAGTTTCTGCTTTCCGTAAGTAAAAATCTTGTCCAAGTAGTATATCCAACGAGGGATTAATGTGGTAGACCAATAAGAAGTCTTAGAAAAGAAATCCTCTCTTTTAACAAGACTAACTCGACGAAGACAATTCTCAAAAGTTTCATGATCACCATATTCCGAGACCCCTCTAGAATGTGTAGTCTTCTTAGCTGTAGTCTTGAATTCCAAAGAAGTATATACATCATATTGTCCTAAACAGAATTCCAGGAAGTACGACCAGACTTGAAGAAGGAAGTTTGCGTCAAACCTGATGAAAACATCATCTTTACCACACTAAAATTTGGAAAAAAAACTTTGTAGAACTACAGGTGTACTGCCTCCTGAAAGTAAAACATTCTCAATTGTATTCATATTGTAAACTGCCTTCCGTAAAAGAGTACATAAGCAAAAAGATGCAACATCAGAAAATATCACAAGAACCGCTCGAGATGCAGATTCATGAATCTTTTCCCATTTTGGACTCTTGGAAATTGATCTACAGGATAGTTTTATTATTGTTGAATAACCTCCATGCAATAAACTGTATCCTGTACTTGGTTTTGATAACTCCATCGCAGCCACAGATGTTAGGACGTCATATGCAATAGCAGGTCTAAGATGTGTGATTTTCCATCGTATACTTGGAGATTGCAAAAAAGTGTACCTCTTGAAAGTATCAATATCTGGACATGTCTTCATGTTATCTCTTAGCTTAACGACAAACTCTTTTGCCAAGGATACTCTTTTGGAGTTTGAGAATATGCGACCACGAATTCTTCCGGTGTAATTCTCAATAATTATATGTCTTTCGGAAACATAAACATAGTTAAGCATACACAATGTTACAGAAGAAAACTCATAAGCGGATTCAACAAATTGTTTCTTGCAAGGGTTCATATAAGGCTTAGTCCTATGGGAGAGATATTTGGCTGCTAGATTGGTCATCCACGTCAGATTGAGCAACTTCCTAAGTCTTATGGGATGGCCAATCTAACAGCGAAAAGACTAACAATTCGGCGTTTAACGCCGAACCGAGTAGCGTTTTCCTTTCTCTCTCCACCTTTTCCTCTCTCTCCCTCACTTTTCCCTCTCTCTCTCTACCTTTTCCTCTCTCTCCCCCACTTTTCCCCCTCTCTCTCTACCTTTTCCTCCCTCTCTCCATCCACTCCACTTTTTTTTTTTTTTTCATTTTTTCCATCAACGCCGAATGGTTCGGCTTAATTGTGACTTTTTGAGCGCCGCTCTGTTCGGCGTTTCAATCTCGCCGATAGTGAGACTGCGAGCAAATGTTAGGAGAGAGAAATAGCCAGATTGAGTGTTAACTTTTTTCATGATTTGCAACACTTTTTGGCCAATTTAGCACTCCAAACTCTCCCATAGGACTTAGCCTAAGAGATCATAGGTGATTTCTCATGTTTAAAAACTTGACTATTCCCGTCAGCAGATAACGCAAATAAATCATAATCGAGAATTACTAAATCATGAGGTCTAACAATAATTGAAGACTTACCGTTAAGCTCTGAATTATCCATAACCTTGTCGACTTGATTTTCTTCATCGCTAGAAACAAGACTCTCTTCATCTTTTTCTGAAGTAAATTTAATAAATGCTTCACCAACTAATGCAGTAAACTTTTGCGAAACAGATGGATCCACGTCGGCCTGTTGATTTACTTCTTCATGTCTATAAGTAGTTTTGGTTTCTTCTTCACAGACTTGTGTTGCGGGAATCATATCAATATTGCTTGTAGGTGAAGGTGAATCTTTTGTAGGTGACGATGGAACTTTTTGTGTACTAGTACTTAATGCCATTCTAGCAAGCAATCTCGCATAAGCAAAACGAGCACGAATTAAGGAACAAAATTATTCCCACGTAGTAACTGTTGTAGTCATGGTCTTTAACCAACAATACCAACCATAGGCATCACCTTTGAGTTGCGCAGAAGCGATCGTAATTTTCAGATTGTCAGCAACCATATGTAAGCTAAAATACTGATCTGCATTGAAAATCCAGTCATCAGGGTCATCTCCATCAAAAACAGGAAACTTCAAACTAATAGCTCCATGGTGAATATTGGTGTCAAGAATTTCATCACCATTATTAGGGTAAGAAATACGCTGAACCTGGGCAATAAGTTCATTACAAAAATCACGTAACACATTAGATAAAGAATTTGTGACTTCTGTGCTTATAGTGTTTGCCAGATCTTCTGTAAGCTTAGCCAGATTCAACTGCTGATTGGTTCTATCCTCAAGGCGCAGCATTGTAGAGAAAAAAAAATTGGGTGAAATTTAGGTATGATCTAAACCTGCTCTGATCCAGGTGTTAGGGTTCTAAACCTTTACACTGGGTTTAAGATGTGATGAATTAAGAAAAAAACAAGGATAAAACCCTTTGTCCTGGGGTTAGCAGTCTCTTCCTTTGAAGAACTAATGTAACAAACTTCTTAACATTGATTGATAATCAAAACAACTTACGGCCAGGCTATTTATAGCTTCAAAGCCTTGGTAAACAAGAAAAGAAATTAGAGTTTAATAACTATCTAAACTGAGAAACTAAGCAAATCTAAATATGGTAGTTCTAAATAGGGAAATAGATACACAAGTGGTGTTGGTGTCGCAACAGAGTTAAACTAGGCATGAGTAGAATTTTGAAGGAGAATTAAGTAGTAAATATGTTGATGATGTTATTGACATAAACATGCTAGGGTAGAGAAATTCCTTCATCCGTTTACTAAAATTGGGAATTTGATTTGAGGTAAGTGGTTTCACCCAATTGATTTGATTTGATCTCCATCAACTTATATACTAGTAATACTAAACTTAATACATATCGGGAATCAGTACTTTGTTGTGATACCTTGCATGTTTGGAACTAGTTGTAGAACATGGAGATTTGGGGTTTTTTAAAAAGTTATGGTTTTATGGAATTTGATGACTTAACATCAATATTCAAGTGATGTTGAAGCATGGGTTAGCTTTGTTTCTTAACAATTGTAAGATTATTGATTTCAATTATTCAAATTGGTCAAGCTATGGTTCATAATTTTAGAACTAGGGTTTGTCATGCTAAAATCTTAGGGCTTTCCCCCAAAATTTGTTTGTAATGTCTAACCCATAGATTTTGTATATGGAGTTAAATTTGTATGTTTTGTTTTTAGATAGTAGCTTGAGAATTGAATGAAATGTTTCAATTTAAATAATGAAATTTATGAATTCTTTGATTGAAGTTATGACCCATACCTGTTTGGTAAATTTTCACAAAGAATGGTTGTTATAATATCGAATCAATTCATAAATTCTTTCACATAATACTTTGATTTGGTATATTCAGAAATTAGAGTTTTTGTTGGAAAATTGGAGACTTTTGTTAATATCCATGTTCTTATGCAATTGATAAGATGGGTATTTTCTAATCAGGGTGATTTTTCATAGTAATGGTTTGACTGTAGCAATTTATCTCGTTATCGATTCTTGCTTGTAAATCTCGTATGTCTTGTATATCCTAAAATGCATAATTTTGTTTTGCTTATATCGTAAATTCCAGCCATTGGAATGTTATAAATTTCAAGTATGCTTTTCTTCATTAGTTCATGAAAGTATGGTAAAAACTTTAGGAAGATCGGACGATGTGAAGAACCAAAATCAATAAACTTATCTTGACTGCCTTCTGCAGGATTAAAATCCTGAACAGTTTACTCACAATGGGTGCGTATCATTATCCGTATATCGGATGAAGCTGAATTTTTGTTATGTTGTTTATATATATTTAAGTAACTTACTATAAAAATTTCATGAAGTTAGAATAAGTTTAGGTACCCCAAAGTGTGGTATCATCGTAACTGAATTCTGTGTGTTAGAGGATGAAAGACGCCATATTTAAGTGTGTATATCTTTTTAATGAACCATTAGAATATTCTAAAATTTGAATATGTTGTGGTTACATAAGTTGTATGGATTCTGTAAACATTTCAAGACGATCGGGTGATCTTTGATACCTCGAATGTTTGTTAAACCGTGACTGCATTTTGAGAAGGAGAAATCCGATGCACTCCGGTTCATCCTTATATTCCTCTTCGTGTTGAATTTAAGAAAGTGGTAATCAATGTGGGTTCGAATGATATTAGTGGAACTGATAAGTTTGAGTATTTTGACCTATGTTAGAAATTTATCTAATAGCGATTCAAATGTTAACTTGGGGTAATATTTCATGTAAAGTTGGATCTCTGTTCAGCTTATCTGCATTCTGGCATCTATAAACTTTTTATCAATTATTTGCTAGATTTAAAATATTAATGTTGGAGTCTGAATAAGTAGCTTATATAAAGATAAATCGACTTGAAGCTTTGTCTCAATGTGGTGTTATACCTATATATTGTGGTTGCTAGCGCCCGATAAATCTGGAAAAACTAATTTGCATATGTTGATGAATTTCTCATGCAGTGCAACAAGTGCTTAGCATCATTTTCTTATGACAACTAGCTAGCACTTGGATGTCTTATGGTTAGCTGGCATTTGGAATAAAGTCCTTGATTCTTTACATCGAATATTTGAAATGTTACGGCATGTGGGTTCGTTGAAATGTGTTAGTGGTCCATAGTTAAACTAATACTCTTGCTTCCATTTGGAGCATGTGCCCTGCTAGTATTTTTAAGACTAGTACATATACTCATTTTGCATTTCTTTTATGCTAAGTGTCAAGTTGAGATGTCAAATCTACTTAACCTATGTGACCGTTCTCTATGTAGTGTCAAATTGAGATGTCAAATCTACTTAACCTACGTTACCGTTCTCTATGTTTTAATTGTAGCAGTTTGGTTTCTCAATTCCTTTAAATTGATGACTGATCTTGATATTATGAATGTGTTGTTCATTTAATAGTAGTTTGAGATATCTCATCTTACTCACGAAATAGTTCACAGGTAATGGCATGGGTTGTTAAGTGAATATTTGAGAAATGAATATGTTTGAGAGTAATAGATTGATATTAATATGGTTTTATTTACTCTTGTGCTCACTTATGAAAACCTTTATAATTTATTGACGTTGCTTTCATGTAGTTGAAGTGGTGATATGTTCAGTGTTTGTATTATTATTCACATGGTTTGTAGTTGTGCTCTATCATCGTCATGTAACTTAGTATCATTCTAATAATCGGGAACAACTTAGAAATGATACGTGGGCTATCTTGAGTATTCTCGGCTTACTCAGGGTAGTGCGCTAATCATAATTCATTATGTGAACAACAAGTGGAATAAGTTTATTTGATGTTTAATAAGAGATAATTGCTATTCTTGAGAGTGGTTCATATTATCTGAATGAATAATGACGAACTATGGTCATGATTGATCCCTTCGAGCAACGGAGAGGGTACGTAGGCAGCCGATTCACGGTTCAGCACAAATTCGCAATGTTGTTCATATCATTTGAAAGTGGTGGTTGGTGTTTGACAGTTCATACCACATATTCGGAGATGATTACAACCTTGACAATTGGCTATATATATTGTCAGAATAGGGCAACTGGCCGTATAAATTATTGGAGTTGGCAACTGGCCATCTCCCGTCTTTTGGCAATTGGTCGGTGTTAATTTTGGCAACTGGCCGTCTGTTTGGGCAATTGGCCCATGTTAATTTTAGCAACTGGCCGTCTGTCAGTTTTTGGAAATTGGCCCATGTTGATTTTGGAAACTGGCTGTGTGTTATTTTTGGGCAATTGGCCCGTGTTGATTTTGGCAACTGGACGTCTGTCATTTTTGGGCAATTGGCCCGTGTTGACTTTGGAAAATGGCCATCTGTTTGGGAAATTGGCCCGTGTTAATTTTTGACAATTAGCCGTCTACCATTTGGGCAACTGGCCAACTTTAATTTTGGCAACCGGCCGTCTCTTAATTTTTGAAATTGGAACCCTTGTCAAATTTTATGATCTTTATGGTATGGGACATATGCTCATAGAATTACGACCTTGAGACTAATGAGATTTCTACAGTGTGCAGGATTAAACAAAATTTTCACTTTAGTAGCGTATTAGAGAGTCGGAGCTTGCCAAGCGATCCGTAATCCGACCCGCTGGAAGAAAAATTCTCTGGTCTGTCACAGTTGGTATCAGAGCAGTTCTGGTTCAAACGGGACTGTGTTTGGAACTCACCAGTCTTCTACTCAATCGGTGACTACAAGTAACACTCTTTACTTCTTGTTGTATTTTGAACTTCGGGACGAAGTTCTTTTAAAGGGGGTAATGGTGTAATACCCCGAACCTTTTCTCGGGTTTAAGCAAACTGGTTAGTCAGAATTGTGCATTTATTTGAAATTAATTTTATGTTCGAGTGTCATTAACATTAAATAGATCTACATGCATTCCTCCATATCAATACACATGTGTCATCAAATTGAATGGGTTGATGGCACTTTGGTCTTTTTAATTTTGATGGTTAAATAAAAACAAGAATACATATTTTGTTATGGGAGTTCTTTCCCTTTTCTTCTTCTTCTTCTCATTCTTCTTCTTTTTATCCACATCTCTTCTGAAAATTGGAAGAACATGAGTTAAACTAGGCATGAGTATAATTTTGAATGAGAATTAAGTAGTAAATATGTTGATGATTTTATTGACATAAACATGCTAGGGTAGAGAAATTCCTTCATCCGGTTACTAAGATTGGGAATTTGATTTGAGGTAAGTGGTTTCACCCAATTGATTTAATTTGATCCCTATCAACTTATATGCTAGTAATACTACACTTAATACATATCGGTAATCAGTACTTTGTTGTGATTCCTTGTATGTTTGGAACTAGTTGTAGAACATGGAGATTTGGGTTTTTTTTTTAAGTTATGGTTTTATGGAATTTGATGACTTAACTTCAATATTCAAGTGATGTTGAAGCATGGGTTAGCTTTGTTTCTTAACAATTGTAAGATTATGGATTTCAATTATTCAAATTGATCAAGCTATGGTTCATAATTTTAGAACTAGGGTTTGTCATGCTAAAATCTTAGGGCTTTCCCCCAAAATTTGTTTGTAATGTCTAACCCATAGATTTTGTGTATGGAGTTAAATTTGTATGTTTTGTTTTTAGATAGTATCTTGAAAATTGAATGAAATGTTTCAATTTAAATAATGAAATTTCTGAATTCTTTGATTGAAGTTATTACCCCATACATGTTTGGTAAATTGTCACAAAGAATGGTTGTTATAATATCGAATCAATTCATAAATTCTTTCACATAATACTTTGATTTGATATATTCAGAAATTAGAGTTCTTGTTGGGAAATTGGAGACTTTTGTTAATATCCATGTTCTTATACAATTGATAAAATTGATATTTTCTAATCAGGGTAATTTTTCATAGTAATGGTTTGACTGTAGCAATTTATCTCGTTATCGATTCTTGCTTGTAAATCTCGTATGTCCTGTATACCCTAAAATGCAGAATTTTATTTTGCTTATATATTAAATTTCAGCCGTTGGAATGTTATAAATTTTAAGTATGCTTTTCTTCATTAGTTCATGAAAGTATGGTAAACAATTTAGGAAGATCGTACGATGTTAAGAACGAAAATCAATAAACTTATCTTGACTTCCTTCTGCAGGATTAAAATCCTGAACAAGCTACTCACAATGGGTGCGTCCATTATCCTTATATCGGATGAAGCTGAATTTTTAGTATGTTGTTTACCTATATGTAAGTAACTTACTGTAAACATTTCATGAAGTGATGATAAGTTTAGTTACCCCAAAGTGTGGTATCATCGTAACTGAATTATGTGTGATAGATGCTGAAAGAAGCCATGTTGAAGTGTGTATACCTTTTTAATGAACCGTTAGAATATTCTAAATTTTTAATATCTTGTGGTTACATAAGTTGTATAGATTCTGTAAAAATATTAAGATGATCAGGTGATCTTTGATACCTAAAATGTTTGTTAAACCGTGACTGCATTTTGAGAAGCAGAAATCCGATGCACTCCGGTTCATCCTTAGATTCCTCTTCGTGTTGAATTTAAGAAAGTGGTAATCAATGTGGGTTCGAATGATATTAGTGGCACTGATAAGTTTGTGTATTTTGACCTATGTTATGAATTTATCTAATAGCGATACAAATGTTAACTTGGGGTAATATTTCATGTAAAGTTGGATCTCTGTTCAGCTTATCTGCATTCTGGCATCTATAAAAAATTTATCTATTATTTGCTAGATTTACAATCTTAATGTTGGAGTCTGAATAAGTAGCTTATATAAAAATAAATCGACTTGAAGCTTTGTCTCAATGTGGTGCTATACCTATATATTGTGGTTGCTAGCGCCTTATAAATCTGGGAAAACTAATTTGCATATGTTGATGAATTTCTCATGCAATGCAGCAAGTGCTTAGCATCATTTTCTTCCAACAACTTGCTAGCACTTAGATGTCTTATGGTTAGCTGGCATTTGGAATAAAGTCCTTGATTCTTTACATCGAATATTTGACATATTACGGCATATGGGTTCGTTGAAATGTGTCAGTGGTCCATAGTTAAACTAATACTCTTGATTTCATTTGGAGCATGTGCCCTGCTAGTATTTTTAAGACTAGTACATATACTCATTTTGCATTTCTTTTACGCATAGTGTCAAGTTGAGATGTCAAATCTACTTAACCTACGTGACCGTTCTCTATGTTTTAACTGTAGCAGTTTGGTTTCTAAATTCCTTTAAATTGATGATTGATCTTGATATTATGAATGTGTTGTTCATTTAATAGTACTTTGAGATATCTCATCTTACTTATGAAATAGTTCACAGGTATTGGCATGGGTTGTTAAGTGAATATTTGAGAAATGAATATGTTTGAGAGTAATAGATTGATATTAATATGGTTTTATTTACTCTTGTGCTCACTTATGAAAACCTTTATATTTTATTGACATTTATTTCCAGTAGTTGAAGTGGTGATATGTTCAGTGTTTGTATTATTATTACATGGTTTGTAGTTGTGCTCTATCATCATCATGTAACTTAGTTTCATTCTAAGAATCGAGAACAACATAGAAATGATACGTGGGCTATCTTGAGTATTCTCGGCTTACTCAGGGTAGTGCGCTACTCATAATTCATTATGTGAACAACAAGATTTTGTTAACGAGGAAACCGCAAATGGAGAAAAACCCTGGGACCTTGTCCAGAATTAAATACTCTCATAACTAAGCCGCTATAAAAAATATAAACCAACTTCATATAGTTGAGACCAAGCAACTAAACCTATAGTTCACCTAGTTCCCTCAGTATCCATGCGCCTCCAACTTGTAGTAAGTCACGCACTTGGAACAATTCCTTTGGTTTGTATTCCAAACAATAAAGGAACAACAAATCTGTTCGGCAACAACTCTTTTCAAATAATGTGATATGAGTTTGACAGAAGGCTATTCCGTTTATCCCAATAAACTCCTTTGTCGGGTTCTTAGATCAATCTCTTCAACAACTACCAAAGTAATTATTTAGACTATGCAATAAATACTCTTAATCACAAAGAATTGTATTGATGCCGATTTACTCAACTAATCAATCAAGGTTATCACAAATATAAACCGATTATAGTTGGATCCCTCCAGCCGATCAAGTTTTGTGCACACCAAAGATTATGAACTCAAATGAGAAATCTTCTTTCTCTTCAAATCTTCTTAGATCTTCAATAAACACCTGCACACAAACAACTTGAATCTCTTGTGATCAATCACACATAGAACGAAGTCTGTTAACAATGGATTATCACAAGACGTCTTTAGATCTACAAATATTCTAAAGATCCTCGTTGATACTTTGATCTAGTTTGAGTGAATCTTATATCAGACGGGAAGATTCTAAAGCATAAACAAACTAGGCGCAATCAAAGTTCAACAACCGTTAGTCAATCAAATCAATCGAAAACTAATAATAAACTGCAATTATGTAGTTTCCCACCAAGGGTACTCGTAGAGCTTCCCAATCCCAAAGAAGTCTTTAAAATGAGCGGTCGTAAGAGATTTCGCCTAATTAGGGTACTTTCCTCTCCGAATAGACGACTCCACCAGTAAAAACACAACTAGGTAGTTTTGCTGGCTCTGGGGATTAGTTTGCTTGAAATGCAAACTTCAATATTTATAGACCAAGGAATTTCCAAAACCGAATATTCTCAAAGATATGCAATAAAGTCCAAATACAGTTTTCATAATTCCTGGAAATGCACTGTCCAAATATTGAGCGAAATCTCAGTAGAAAACCTCCAATTAGTAAATGCACATTACTAATTTTTATTTTCTAAAGATATGCATTTAATTGCTGGAAACTAAAAGCATATAAAACTAAAAACCTTAATTAAAATATTCTCAATTTATTTCGATTCGGGATTCTCCTTTAGCTATTAAGGAATATCTTTGAACAATAAAAGATAAGAGTTACTGCACATGTTTAAAGTATGTCGATATCTTTAATTTGTAAATCCTTTTTCATATTTACAATCTTGGAACCTATTTGCCACACTTCCAAACAAGTTTAGAATTGGTTCATCTGACTTCCAAGAACTATGTGATTGATTATCATATCAAATCACCAATCATGGGTTTAACGGTTCTACCAAAACAAGTTTCGGTTCTACCTCTATGTAGGTACTAAGATTGGTCACGCTAGTTACAAAAAGTTGGTTGACTGGGTAATAGGATCGGTTACCACATATTTATGGTATAAACTTGTATTCAGTTGCACAAGTCATGGGATTAGTTCCCCAATTACTCAAAAAAAAATTGTACCTCTTACAAGGATCGATTCCCTCTTGTGATCGGTTGCACCTCTTACTAGGATCGGTTACTTAGTGTCTAGAGTTGGTCATACCAATTATAATAAATCGATCATACCATCTCAGGTGATTACTTAAGATCGGTTTCACTAATAAAAGTCATACCAATACAAAAGTCAGGCATTGTGAATAGTTTTACCAAGATACATAAACAAGTTATGAGCGGTTATACTAAACACACATATTAGTAATTTAAGATTTGCAATGAATAACAATACCAATAAGCCTAGCGATTTCCATTTTGATTCAAAAAACAAGTTTATGAATGTACTTCCTTTAAACGAATGTAAAAAATTGTTTCCTAGGATGAAATCTTCACCCATACTCATACATAATCACAATAGCATTCATACGATTATGTCGATGTCTTATATACGAAGTTCAAAAGAGTATAATCATTCCTTAATACTATGTCCAACTAGAGTATAATCATTCACAGCTTCGCAGTTATGATCGGTTATACTTCGTATTGTAATTCCTTAATTCTATGTATAACTAGAGTATAATCATTCACAGCTTCGCAGTTATATTTTCAATATGCATGACTTGAAAGATATGTCAGGAATAAAACAGTTCAAGTCAAATATTACTAACCTCAAGTGGAAGGATGATGTCGTCGTTGTAGCACTTTACTTCTTCACATTCTTCAACTCTTCACGTAATACTTGTAAGTCTCATATCCTAGTAACTTTCTATCTAACCTATATGAAGTTGACTCTAGTAAATAATCAAGCGACTCTTTAAATGAGTATTGATTCACTAAAATATGACAACCAAACTTGACATACCAACGCTTGGTGGGTTCAACCGAGCAATGCTCTAACACTTTGATCATCAAGTCTGCAAAGACTTTATATCTGAATGCTGGAAGAAAAAAAAGATACTCAGGATATTCTGTTTTCACCATAGCTAGAAATTTTAAAATGTTAAGCTCTAGAACAAAGTTATCTATGGGAACACCGACTCGAACTTGGAGGAGTGTATAAATCAGTTAGAATGGATTACCAAGAACAAGTTTGCTATTGATAGAGGTATTGCATCATAGAATCCAAAAATAATGTTCAACACTGGAAGGACATCCAGGAGAGATTCTGGAAAACTAAAAGTAGAGACCAATTTATCTGTCTAGGGGATAGAAACACTAAGTACTTTCATGACTCTGCAAAGAAAATAATGAGAAGAAATAAGATTGCTTCTATTCAGAACACCAAAGAAGATTTACTTACTGACATAAAAGTCATATCTGAATGTTTTACTTCTCGCTTTGAAAGTATGGCCATTGGTGAATCCATCAACATCAATTATAATTGTTAGAACACTTCTCGGTCGACCTCGCATGCGTTACTATCTCAAGCATGTTTGTCAATGTTATTGATCAAAACTATAAGTATTGATTTCTAGTCTACTATAGCTAAGTCTCGGACTAGTATACAAAAAGGTATGTGGAGACTTGAACTTATCTATCACTCAAAAGTCTATCTACTCTATCTCCTATCTTGAGACAAAAGTCATTTTGCTATATATACTTTGATTATACACATTTTCTATTTCGATCCGAGTTTATCTCACTTATCTATTTCTCGAAATATGTGTTGGTAAGCTTGCGCTTTGGCCAAGTTCAGTTTTACCTAGTGACAAAAGTCATGTTATGTTTCAATTACATGAAAATGGCTTTGACGAAAAATGGTTTGTGAATAACAACTATATAACGTCCCCTAAGAATGTTTCAATAATTGAAATGAGAGTTTAGATTATATAACCATTGTGGGATATAAGCATTGTGTGGAAACACATACATGTATAAGTCCTTATTCCTTGAACCAAAGTATGCGTACTTTGTTGCTCAGGAAAACCGGAACAGAGTCCGCGTACTTGTACAAACTTATTCCGGGTACTTAAATCCGCATACCTAGTCCGCGTACTTAGGTTGGTTATTTTCTAAAAATGATTATTCGTGAACTTATAGTTATATTAAATAAGGAATACAAGTTTGCAAACCGTGGCTCTAAAGTTCATGAATAGATTCGAGTGAATCAAATCGTTTTTGCTTCGATTGTGTCTTGAATATATCTATAAGATCTAAGCAATTGAATAACTCTCTAACTAGTTCATTTGAACTAGTTATGGTAAATAAGAATATGATTAATATGAACGTGATCATATGGCTAACCTTTTGGTTAACTACTATTGAACTAACGAATGTACATGTTTGGGTACGGTTGCACAAACCTAAAACGTGCATTTCATTTATGTGTAACAAGCTAGGTGTTCGATCTAACAGTTGAAAGATATTAGCTTGAATCTAATTAGGTTTTTATCTAATGGTGAATATTGAATGCTTTGTTACTAAGCTAACATTGATTGCAAACCCTGATTTCAAAGACTACATAAGGGAGAACTTTAGCAACTGGGAAACCTAATACTCACACCTCCTGTGTGATACTAGTTGTATTAGCTAGAGTCGATTCTTCTTTAACCTTAGGTTTCTACCGAGACCCTATAGGTTAACGACTTAAAGACTTCATTGGGATTGTGAATCCATACCGATATTACTTTCTTGTAGTTGTGTGATATGAGCTTGCTGTTTCTATCGTATTGAGTACAATCGTAACGATCGGCTTGAGATTGATATCTCTGATAGGGAAGATATAAAAGTAATCACAAACATCTTCATCTCATCATTTGTGATTCCACAATATCTTCTTTCGCTGCGTCGATTAGGATTATTGTGAGGTGATTGATAATACTAGGCTGTTCTTCGGGAATATAAGTCTGGGTTATCAATCGGTTCCTGTTCACCTTGATTTATCAAAAAACAGAACAAAACTCGTAGGTATTTCTGTGGGAGACAGATTTATCTATTATCGTAGATTTTTCTGTGTGATACAGATTTGTTTATTAAAGTTTTCGACTTTGGGTCGTAGCACCTCTTAGTTATGGGTGAGATCAGCTAAGGGAATCAAGTGCATAGTATCCTACTGGGATCAGAGACATAAGGAGTGAAATTGTACCTTGGATCAGTGTGAGATTGATTGGGGTTCAACTACAGTCCATACAGAAGTTAGTTTGTAGTAGGCTAGTGTCTGTAGCTGCTTAATACAGTGTGTGTTCAATCTGGGTTAGGTCCGGGGTTTTTCTGCATTTGTGGTTTCCTCGTTAACAAAACTTCTGGTGTCTGTGTTATTTCTATTCCTCATTATATTTTGTTATGTAATTAAAATATCACAGGTTGTGCGTTTAAATCAATCAATTGGGAAATCCAACCTTTGGTTGTTGATTGAAATTGATTGTTCCTTGAACATTGGTCTTTGGTACCGTTCAAGTGATTTCTCTTGTATTCAATTAGACTCGCAGATTTTTATTTTCTTGGGTGAGAATTGAATCAAGAAAGAGAGATAAAACTCTTTGATATAGTTTATTAAGATCGAGTCTAGTTGATTCTTTTAAAAAGTATATTGGAGTTAGTCCATACAGATTGCTAATTGAAATATTGGGTGTGGTTGTTGTACCCCCGCTTTTTCAATTGGTATCAAAGCAGGCGAACACGTTTAAGACCTTATCAGTTTGTGTTTATAGCAATCTGACTCTATGGACAAGAGAACCATCTCTAATAAACGCATCACCAGAAATAAAAGTTCTATCTCAACCATATCTATTAAAGAGGGAGATCCGTCAATCTCTAAAATAAACTAACCTAGCATTCTGACGAGACAGACCGACACTGATTCTAAATCTTGTTAGAATTCAAGCTGATAAATTTAATCGTATGAAAAACAATGTCAATGTTCTTCTTAGTGTAGTACGAGACTATAATTCCAAAAATGTTGAAGTTGAATCTTCACATATCCTACTCGATAGGGCTGGCAACGGATAAATATTCGTCGGATATTGGCCACACCGATAAGGTTAAGGGTTAGCGGATATCCTGTATCCGATAATATCCGTCGGAAGCCAAAAATTCAATCCGATAAGGTTTAAGGTTAAGCTATCGGATATCGGATTTTTATCCGTTAAAATCCGGTAATTAAGAAAAAAACTAAAAACTAAAAAAAAAAACAGTCTTAGTCTTTTTGAGTTCAAAATGTTCAGTGAAAAGTACAAACCCACACAAGCACAATGTTTAGAGTTTACTCCCAGTCTAGTGAATGCAAAAGAAAGTACATAACAGGCTACATCAAAGCCAAAAAAAAGAAAAAACAATGTCTAACAAAGGCTAACAATGTCAACAGTGAGTAGTTAATCTTTCTTGGCTGCCTGGCATGTTGCATCATTCCATCAACTTCATTTCAGTCCATGATTTCCACATCTGCATTTACAAAGAATTTCAGTAAGCATTCACTCATAGAAACAAGACACTATTTACATCCTTATTTGATTCATTCACAGATAACCAACAGTAGATGGCAGCATCAAAACAAGAAAAGAAAAAAAAAAGAAGCAACTAAACTAAGCAATAGTGAAGACGCAAGAATTTCAGCTGTAGATAAATCATTATTGTTGATATTTTTTGATACAAACCTGCTGAAACCAACAATATCAAAAAAAAAAATTGATATTGTTTGATACAAATCTGTTGTAGTTGTCACCAACAATGTATATAACAGTCCATGGGCAAAGTCAAAATGCCCCTTAAAGAAACATGTTGAAATACATAAAAGTCCATCGCGATTCCTTTAAAGGTAGACCAGACGTATAAATGTCAAAGGAATCAATAGTTCATCTGAAGTGCTCGTCGATAAGAGCAAATTAGTGCTTCATATATATGATTCCACAGATAAGTAGTACTACTAACAAGCAACAGATTAGGGAATCCACCAAAATATTCTCATTTGAGTGTAATGCCACTAAAGTCTGATGGGTCTCTTTGTATCATGGAAGCTCTCAGTAAGTCACAATCAAAAGGTGGTCTATATATTTATCACTATTTTAATTATTTTGTTTTCATTATTCTCGACACTTTATCAACCTACCCTTTTGTCTAATATTGTTTGTTGTTTCTATGCGTGAAGGAATGGTGCCAACTTCATCCCCTAAACTGGAAAATTTCTTAGGAAGTAGAGCAATGGGGAATCCTCATCACTATGGAAACAGTGAAAGAGAAACCATGGCTCTTAGTTTAGACAGCATGTATTACCACCAAAACACTGAAACTCAAAATAATAGACAACAACAACATTCTCTTAACTTTCTTCAAGAACCATAATATCATCATATTCAAGTCTAACAACACACATATTACTCTGGAATAACTGGTCATGAGATGTATCAAACTTCAATACAAGGAGAAAACAAAGAATCACATCTTTCAAATTCTAGTCTTCAACTTCCTCCAATGGTAGAAGATGGTATTTCAGGTTTGAAAAACTGGGTAGCTAGGCATTATCCTACTAATAATAACTCATCCATGGAACAAAAAATGAATATTGCTGGTTGTTTAACTAATGATGGAAGTGGGTCTGGTTCTGTTAATGCAATGGGTTATGGAGATTTACTATCTTTGAGCTTGTCAATGAGTCCTGGTTCACAATCAAGCTGTATTACAGCATCACAACAGATCTCACCTACTGGTACTGCTTTTGCTTTCTTAAACCCCATTCACCTAATGCATACATGACAGACTAAACTAAACAAAAAATATTCTACCAATGCAATGAACGATACGACGACTACAACAAAACTAAAAAAATAATTCAACATGATTGAAAAAGAGAGATACCTTTTAAAGATCTTGAACATCTCAGTGTCTGCCAGGACTATGCTTCTACAACTAGAAAAATAATATCATGTTAGGTACATATGCGCCTCAAAGAGTAATTCACTAAATAATTTCATATTCGGGAGAGCAATTTTATCAAACAATACTAGTGTATCCCAAAGATAACAAAACCATGGTAGACATTATCAGACATTAAAATACCATAAACACTTAGAAACAGCAAAACCACAATAACAATCATAGAAATTGCAACCCCATGACCCTTTTTCTCATATAAACCAGCTTTGGTGAATTCAGAAACCAGGATGAAATGCTACAAATGCATTAGTAACCCTAATTTTCTCTAGAAAAAATTGATTTTCAGAATCTCAAAATTAAACATAGAAACATTCATGACTTACTTAGGGTTTCGATTAGATTAGAAGAACATCGAAATTAAACATCAAATATGCAATTGATTTGGGGGGAAAAAGAAACCTAACTTTGAAACAATAGATTAGATTCATGACGTACTTCTATAAGAGTCTCTGATCATCACACTTCTTGATCAAATAAATGTAGATCACTCACTCTTAGTCACTCGGTTCCTCTCTATTAATCTTCTCAAACTTCTCGAATCTCTTCTGTGTTGAGGTGAAAAAAAACTAGTAAGAGAGACTAGAGAATAGAGAAGTAGAGAGTATTAGGTTCTCTGAAAGTCGATAGATAATAGTGACATAATACCTAGGGGTAGGAAATTACAAGTACACCCCTAGGCTTAAAAGGGATACATTAGAAATTGAACATCGCTTGAGTAAACTCTCGATTCAAGGATGTTCAAAAAAGTCCTCTACACCATCTACTTCTATTGCAACTGACAGAACTCTAGCTTCAGAAGTATAACTAGTATCTCTCCCCATTGGAAAAGATGTGCATGTAATCTCTCCCGATCCAGGATGTTGCACATCAAATGGGAGGAAGAAATCTTCAAACGATGGTGTCAAGACAGAACTTTCTAATCACTCTTATAATCAGAAAGTATGTCTCTTTTGTGATTCAAAGGGACCTGCTAAGCTAAAGAGAAACTCTAGGTTGAATAAAAAATTCATGTATTCAATTACAACACACATTTGACTTAGTTCTCAAAGGTGTAACTGACATTCGTATGTTTAAACCAATTGGTTTTCGTACCTACCCTGTATGCTACCAGGAAAGTATGTTCAATGGGTGCCTCAAACACTCGGAAGCAGAACATACGTCTTAACAAAACTCGTCTAAGGAAAGATCAAGTTTTTTCTTATGTTAAAAGAGGAGATAACAATACCTTTGATGTGAACAAAATTCCAGGAGAAAGGAGCGAAGATAATGATTTGAGACATAATCTGAAGGAGATAATTGAAGGCTATAAAGAAATTTTCGACAGGTTGTCAACCTCCTCAAGTCAAAATTCTTTCTGGTAAGAAATCAAACTATGTCTCATATTTTGATGACAGTAAGTTTTATGATAATTTCTCACATAAAAAGGGATTCCTTTCTATATTTCAAAGGAAAAAGAGACTCGATCATAAACACAGTTCATTTAATGAGCTTAGAGCTCATACTTGTGTCAAGTAATCACAAGAATTGAAAACTTACTCATAAAAATCATGTTGAGTAAGATGTGTTAATAATCAGGTATACTTTAGTCAAAATTGCTTTCTGATTAGTTGAGCTATTTTCTTATCGTCCATAGCTAAACTATTGTCTGCAGATAACTTTTCTTAAAGTTTTGGTTGTGTCTGATGTTGTTCTTCTTTTGTGTTGGTTGCAACTATGTTATGTGCTCTAAATTATTTCTCAATGGATATATAAAATTTATTGAGACAAAAATCTTGTGATACTTTTCACAATTGCAGCATTTCAGTCTTGTCATAAAATTACGACTGGTTGCATACCTTTGTTGTTAGGTCTAAATTGTGTTCGTACATATACATGTGTTACTATCACGAATCAATTCTTAGAAACCCTAAAAGATACCTACCTTGAGAAACCATTTAAATACCAAAAACCTTGAGTCTCGTACGCATACTTTTGTCAAGAATGTCTTCTTCTAACTCTAGCGGCTTTGCAAAAGGGTTTCTTGACAAAGGTATTGGTTTTGAGTCCAAGGGAAGGAAGAAAATAACTCTAGTAGAAGATGATCATCCGAATGCCTCATGTTACTATGGCTATACACATCACGATGTTGAGAATGAGGATATGGTTTCTGCTGAAGTGGTTCATGATTTTCTTAAATATTTTGAGGAAGCAAAACTGCAACCCGTTGATATTTTGAAGAGTCTTGGTGTGTTGAGAACTGAGTTGAAAAAGGTTACATCTGACCTTGGTCTCATAAAGACACAAGTTAAATATCTTCTCAATGAGGATATCTTCACTGAAGATGCAGTGGATGATGTAAATCACAAGCTCAAAGACCTCAAGGCTCGTGAGAATTCCAAAACGTCTATGTGATTTCAGTCTGTGTTCGGTTGTGATGGCTTAGGAGCCTGTCTTTGCTTTTTAGCTTGTTGATTTTATTTTTCCTAGTAAATCTTCGGATAAGAATTTTATTTTCTTGTTTTGTTTAGAAGAATAACTAGAGTTTGGAATAGCCATTATTGTGATTACACATAGCTATGTCCAACGTTTTCATCTTCGTGTTTTTAGGCTTATTTGCTTAAATTCTAAAAAAAATGGTTGGAAGATGATTTTTGCAGTATTAATCTTTATGTTTTTACATATTGAAAATTGTTATGGGATATGTGTGTTTACGCCCGTGAACTATGATTGTCCCATACCTTGTCAAAAGTTAAGTCTTTCGTATGTCGATATGCATGTATTGATAAAAGAATGAATTATCTTTTGACATTAAAAAGTTGTAAGTCTTATTATACGAGGATTATGTCTATTATATGTCATTGTGCAAATAGTGATGGAAAATAGAATGAATCCTTGTTTATTCCGCGGTATTGCTCTTCCCTGATCCATATTTTATGTATATACTGTGAGGATCCGTAAGTTCTCTTATGTCGAGCAATTCCGATTAAATTAATTATGGGTTCTCTTGTGGTTAATCTAATTGAGTATGTTTGGATTCAAATTCATATTCACATGTGATTTATTATGTCCAAAGAAATTCTTATTTTCTTATGAAATTAAGGTCGCTCTTGTTGTTCTTTCGGGAATGACATGTTATGGGGGAGAGTTCTTAATTGAACTTGAGCTTAATTGCTAAATCTTTGTGGGGAGTGCGGCTATGGAATATTATAAGAGTTATCTTGTATCTTTATAAACTCCTTGATGAAATAATTTAGCTTTGGCTATATGATTACATCTAAAAAGTTGATATGTACTTTCTTTTGGTCATGAAATGTCTCTATGGAAATTTTCATTAGGATCTCGTTTTCGTACCTTTGCCAATTTTATTGACAAAAAGGGGAAAATTAATGTGTAGTTCACTGATAGGATCCAGAGATGCCTATATAATAAACCGCAATCGTACAACATCTACAATGTAGACAGAGGCAAGTACGGGTCGTTCCCACGAAGAGCGGTGGAAATACCGTAATCAATATCTCTAATAAAAATTAACCAGAAAAGATGTTTTTGGATTTTTGAAAGAATAATAAAATAAAAATAAAGTAAAGTAAAGTAACAAAACGAATCCAATGGAAGAATCGGTAATCAGGGTTTTATTGGTATCCACCACTATTTCTATTTAATTACTGAAATGAAACATGATTATGAATATATGTTTATTGTTCGTTCTATCGATATCACCTATTATACGTATTTGAGTCGCAAATATCACTGGGACGCCCTAAGCATGACACATCAAAAGATTAAACCAAAGCATGCACCATCAAATTGCGCTAGCGAAAAAATTATACGGAACTAAAATATAGGTTCACAAATTATATATGGCTTTTCTAAGCATAACCCATCAAAGTTATTAACGAAGCATGGATCATCAAATAATAAGACAGATATATTTGTAAAACTATCATTTACGAGCACATAGGTTTTTAAAACCGGTGAAGCAACAACTTATATTTTCAATCAATCAATAAACATTATTCGAAAATTAATTAATCCAAATCATAATGGTCTCATGCTATATAATCTATTGAAATTAGCCTAATACCCAAAGTGGTTTCAATCCATAAAAACCCTAGTTACAAAATAATTAGAAAAACATGGCTTTCTTAAAAGCCATAAACAAATATATTAGAATTCACTAGCTAATCGAAATGGAATTGGAAAAAACGAAAGAACACAAACCCTTGTTCGTCTCTCCTTCATGGCTCTGTAGCCGCCTCCAAACTGGCGTCGACCTCCCCCCAAACTGTTTGAGACATGTTTTTGGGCATACCAAAAAATTACCGGGCATACTCAAGGTTCGGCTCACAACTTTTTTTTTTCCTAGGTTTGCTAGGTTCGGCTCACAAGTTGTGATCCGAACCTAGACAAAATTTATGCCCGATAATTTTTTGGTATGCCCAAAAACAACCCTCAACTGTTTTGTTCTACTCGATTCCTAAATAGATAGGTGCTGTTGGAGAAGTTCGACTATGACCCAGCAGAATTGCCTAGGCACAGTCCACAATTAACGAATCCAACTCCTTCATATCCGTCCATCTAAACTCGAGTGCTTTCTCCCAGGTCTTCTAATCTCTTCATTCACCTGTTTTTGAAACTTGGCAACAACACCAACCTCTCCATCTTCTCAACGTAATTTGGTTACTGCCAAAACCATCCAGCTACAACACGAGCTTCATAAATCCAACCACAATTGTTACTGCCAGATCCCCATTGCAGGTACCGGCAGAGCAAACGTCAGCACTTGCAAGGATTTCCATCTCCATTTTCGTCCAACTTATAGAACCTTCACCGTAGCTTCATTGTCGAGAAAACCTGATCATAGCCCCATCCAGCTAATGGAGCTCTCAATTCAGACCCACTGATGTCGACCACAACACCACCTCGAGCTTGAACTTTATCTTTGCAGCTCAATCTTTGGCTAAACTCAAAGTTCGATCCAACACCAGATTCTGGCTTAGTTCAAAACCCAAACTTGGTTTATTTATATTTCAGCCACAGCATGACATCAACTCGTCTACATTCTCCGTGGCTCTCAACTGTTCATCCAGGAACATGGTAGCAACATGCCTTTTCTCCGTCTCAGCACCTTACTCCAATTACAGTCGCCTCCATTTCCTTGAACTGTATTTCAGAACCAACCAACTCCGACTGCAACCATCTACCACCCATGGGAACTGCAGCTCGTGACATCAGTATTACACCTAATATCGTACCAAATAGAAAACTCCCAAAACTGACCAGAGGATTCCAACACCATCATTTAACAACTTTTGTCACTTCACATGCATCTTCTTAATGTAACAATCAACAGTACCCAGGTCTTGCCATTCGAAGTCCACATCAAAACCCTATTTAATTTACAACACCGTCTTCTCCCATCGATCGGCAGTGGTGACTATCTCCCTTCACTACCACTCGAGCACAAACCTATCATTCACCGTTCAGTTTACAGCCAAAACATGTTCACATCAGGCAACTCAAGAACTATAAACATCCACCACTAGTTTCACCAATTACTCCAGCCAACAATCATCTGTTCTCGTGTCTTCTTTTCTTTATTGCTGTTAAAAACTCGAAAGCTCCCATAGCAGTCGCTGCACAATCATCTGTCATCTTGAATTCAAAAGCACCTCTTTGTATCATGAGTGGTGCCAGCTAAGAGAAATGGTATTGCTTCCCATATTTGCTATTTCTTCCCATCTCTGTTGCAGTGGAATGGCAACCTAGTGCGGAACATGAGTTGTAAGCATGACAATTTAGATGGCTTTTCTCGATTCTTTGAATGATTTCGTCGCAAACGCCAATTAGGCTGCAACTTAGGCGTTTATTTCTCGGATGATCGAAATACGCTTGTACTTTCTACAAAAGTACTAAAATAATATCATTAGCCAAAATATCGAGTCCTAGCTAATATAAATATGGGTACAAAATGTAGCACTTACATGCTTATTATTCACACTACAAATACATATGGTTTTCGGATCATTATGTAAGGGGGGAGTGGTTTCCATGTGAGGTGGAGTATTTACTAAGGCGGAGTGATACATATCACCATAGTATTGATGTCGAAGTTGTGATACAATTGAACTTTGATGATGTATACTACTATGATACCGTATAACAATGATTGAGAATTCTTGTTTTCTCATTGTTATAGCTGCAGATTTTCAACAACGATGATGCTAAACTTACAACCTATGGAATCATTGGAGCACTTGGAAGTGACGAAGATTTCGAGTAATGTTGAAGATTAGGCATATGGAAAAAGAGCTACAAAAGTTTATTTATCTATTTTTGTATTCCATATGTATTGATAGTTTTTTCACTAAAATTGACAAAAGGGAAGATTGTTAGAGCACTGATCGGTCGACCTCACATGCATTTCTATCTCAAGCATGTTTGTCAATGTTAGTGATCAAAACTATAAGTCTTGATTTCTAGTCTACTATAGCTAAGTCTCGGACTAGGATAGAAAGTGTAGTTGATCTCAAGAACTCCATGGAGATCATCATACAAGACGAATGACTACTCAAGGAACTGGTGGATCTTCATCGACAAAAAGGTATGTGGAGACTTGAACTTATCTATCACTCAAAAGTCTATCTACTATATCTCCTATCTTGAGACAAAAGTCATTTTGCTATATAAACTTTGATTATACACATTTGATATTTTGATCCGAGTTTATTTCGCTTATTTATTTCTCGAAATATATGTTGGTAAGCTTTCGCTTTGGCCAAGTTCATCTTTACCTAGTGACAAAAGTCATGTTATGTTTCAATTACTTGAAAATGGCTTCGACGAAAAATGGTTTGTGAATAACAACTATATAATGTCCTCTAAGAATGTTTCAATGATTGAAATGAGATTTTAGATTATATAACCATTGTGGGATATAAGCATTGTGTGGAAACAAATACATGTATAAGTCCTTATTCCTTGAACCAAAGTATGCGTACTTTGCTACTCAGGAAAACCGGAACAGAGTCTGCGAACCCAGTCCGAGTACTGTCAGAGGTTCTCTTCCCTAGAAAATCTGTTGGAGTTTGTAAACTTGTATAAACTTATTCCGGGTACTTAAGTCCGCGTACCTAGTCTGCGTACTTAGGTTTGTTATTTTCTAAAAACAATTATTCGTGAACTTATACTTATATTAACTAAGGAATGCAAGTTTGTAAACCGTGGCTATAAAGTTCATAAATCGATTCGAGTGAATCAAATCGTTTTTTCTTCGATTGTGTCTTGTATATATCCATAAGATCTAAGCAATTGAATAACTCTCAAAGTAGTTCATTTGAGTCATTAGAACTAGTTATGGTAAAGAAGAATATTGTTAATATGAAAGTGATCATATGGCTAACCTTTTGGTTAACTATTGTTGAAACAACGAATGTACATGTTTGGATACGGTTACACAAAACTAAAACGTACATTTCATTTGTGTGTAACAAGCTAAGTTTTCGATCTAACGGTTGAAAGACATTAGCTTGAATCTAATCAGGTTTTCATCTAACGGTGAATATTGAATGCTTTGTTACTAAGCTCACATTGATTTCAAACCCTGATTTGAAAGACTATATAAGGGAGAACTCTAGCAACTGGGAAAACTAATCCCCACACCTCTTGTGTGATACTAGTTGTATTAGCAATAGTCGATTCTCCTTTAACCTTAGGTTTCTACCAAGACCCCATAGGTTAACGACTTAAAGACTTCATTGGGATTGTGAATCCAGACCGATACTACTTACTTGTAGTTGTGTGATCTGATCTTGCTGTTTCTATCTATTGAGTACAATCATAAGGATTGGCTTGAGATTGTCATCCCCGATAGGAAAGATATAAAAGTAATCACAAACATCTTCGTCTCATCGTTTGTGATTCCACAATATTTTATTTCGCCGCGTTGATTAAGATTATTGTGAGGTGATTGATAATACTAGACTGTTCTTCGGGAATATAAGTCTGGGTTATCAATTGGTTCATGTTCACCTTGATTTATCAAAAAACAGAACAAAACTCGTAGGTATTTCTATGGGAGACAGATTTATCTATTACCGTAGATTTTTCTGTGTGATACAGATTTGTTTATTAAAGTTTTCGACTTTGGGTTGTAGAACCTCTTAGTTATGGGTGAGATCAGCTAAGGGAATCAAGTGCATAGTATCCTGCTAGGATCAGAGATATATGGAGTGAAACTGTTCCTTGGATCAGTGTGAGATTGATTGGGGTTCAACTACAGTCCATACAGAAGTTAGTTTTGTAGTAGGATAGTGTCTGTAGCGACTTAATACAGTGTGTGTTCAATCTGGACTAGGTCCCGGGGGTTTTCTGCATTTGCGGTTTCCTCGCTAACAAAACTTCTGGTGTCTGTGTTATTTCTATTCCACATTATATTTTGTTATATAATTAAAATATCACAGGTTGTGCGTTTGAATCAATCAATTGGGAAATCCAACCTTTGGTTGTTGATTGGAATTGATTGCTCTTTGAACATTGGTCTTTGGTACCGTTCAAGTGATTTCTCTTGTATTCAATTAAACTCGCATATTTCTATTTGCTTGAGTGAGAATTGAATCGAGTAAGAGAGATAAAACTCTTTGATATACTTTATTAAGATCGGGTCTAGTTGATTCTCTTAAAAAGTATATTGGAGTTAGTCCATACAGATTGCTAATAGAAATATTGGGTATGGTTGTTGTACCCCTGCATTTTTTTATAACATCATCAATCTTATACCCAAAAATATTTTTACTGAAAATGACAACCTTTTTGTTACGCCAGATGCCCTGGAAATCAAAAATATCATCTTCAGTATGGTTGGAGATAAATCTCCTGGTGCTAACGGGTTTCCTTAAAATTTCTTTCAAGCCAACTGGAAAGTGTTTAAAGGAGACATTGTGGAAATGCTACAAAAAAAATTCAACTCTGGATTTATCCCCAAGGAAATTAACTCTACTTTTATATTCCTTGTACTTAAAACTAACATTCCTACAAATCCTTCTCATTTTAGGCCCATATCTTTGTACAACACAATTTATAAAATTATCTCAAAACTCCTTGATCAAAGACTTAAAACCTTGTTACCTTAGCTCATTTCTCCGTTCCAATATGCTTTCATTCATGGTACACAGATATCAGACAATATAACCATTGCTCATGAGCTAATCCACCACATAAACATCAGGAATGGTAAGAAAGGTAACAAAGGTATTATGAGAATCAAAATTGATATGTCTAAAATCTTTGATAAAGTGGATTGAAGTTTTCTGCTGGCCAATATGAACCAAATAAGTTTCAGTAAAAAATAGTGAATCTTATTCATCAATGTAACCTTGATAAATTAGTGAATGACTCTCCTGGGTTTTTCATATCTCTCCATCTCTTTTTATTTTGTATGGAAGCCCTTTCTAAAAGTCTGATAAATGTTGAACAATTTGGTTTGAATCATTATACCAGACTTTGCTCTCAAGCCCATGCCATAAGTTATCTCATGTTTGCAGAAGATTGTATGATCTTCTGCAAAGATAACATGGAATAATGCAAAATTTTGGTACAGGTCTTCGGTGAATTTAGCACCTCCTTGGGACAAATGATAAATTTTTCTAAATCAGGGATCTTCTTCAGCAAAAATACTGCTCCAGATATTGATGACAACAGCAATACCTATATGCAAGTTCAGAAGACTGACATAAAGGATAAGTACTTAGTCTTTCCTTTCTTCACCAAGAAAAGTAAGATCCAAGCTTTCAAGCCCTATATTGACAAACTCAATTTCAGATTAGCTGGGTGGAAAAATACTCGGTCCACTATAGGTAAAGCACTATAATAACTTTTAGCACCTCTGAAAATACGAGGGTACCCAAATACACCACAATCTTTAACTTATCCACCTATTAGTCCTCTTAACGAAAGTGATTGTCTATGGACAAAGTCGAGATAATACTACAAATCGGTATTCACACTTTGTGTGATTGTCTATGGATACGAGATCGAGACAATAAGACAACCAAAGTGTTATTACTTGATAATAGGTTCGGACTTAACCAATCTCTATAGGATCACTATCAAGTAAAGTGGAGTTAACGTTTGTGTATTTTATTTTAAATTATAATAACAACAATTATAATTGCGGAAAGGTAAAGTGAATGACACGGAGAGATTTTGTTAACGAGGAAACTGCAAATGTATAAAAAACCCTGGGACCTAGTCCAGAATTGAATACTCTCAAAATTAAGCCGCTATACAAAATATAAACCAACTTCGTATAGTTAAGACCAAGCAACTAACCCTAGTTCACTTAGTTTCCTCAGTATCACTGCGCTTTCAACTTCAATTAGTGTACGCAATAGAACAATTCCTTTGGATCGTATTCCAAATAGTAAAGGAACAACAAATCTCTTTGGTAACAACTATATTGATTCATTAAGATAAGATATCTCAAGTCATATGCAATGGCTCTTCCGTGTAACCTAATAAACTCATTCGCTTGGTTAGATCAATCCAATCTCTAATACTTACGTAATAAGATTCAGATTGTAACAATCAAAATAGATCTCAAGAGAACTATTAAGTGTTACCGATCGAATAAATCCGATTCTAGTTGGATCCCAGCCGATCAAGGTTTGTGTAACACAAAGATAAGAGAAACCAATAAGAAATCTTCTTCATCTTCAAGTTTTATTTAATCTTCAATTAAAACCTGCACAACGCCACTTGAATCTCTTGTGATCAATCACGTACATAATGGAGTCTGCTAACAATGTATTATCATAAGATGTCTTTAGATCTACTTACAGTTCTAAAGATCTCGTCGATACTTCAACCTAGTTTGAGTGAATATTTTATCAGAAGACAAGATTCTCAAGAATAAACAAACTAGGTACAATCAAAGTTTCAACAACTGTTAGTCAATCAAATCAATCGAAAACTAATAACACTGCAATTATCTAGTTTCCCACCAATGGTACTGGTAGAGATTCTTGATCCCATAGAAGTCTTTAAACAAGCGGTCGTAAGAGATTTTGCCTTATTAGGGTACTTTCCTCTCTGATTAGATGGATCCATCAGAAACAACAAAAAGATGGAGTTTGCCTGTCTCTTAGGATAGTTTGCTATAAATGCAAACTTAGGTATTTATAGACCAAGGTTGTTTGGACACCAAGGAATTTCCAAAACTGGAAGTATTCTCAAGATATGCAATAAATTCCCATTCGGTTTTCATAATTCCAGTAAATGTTTTATCCAATTGTAGGATCAGAATATCGCAAGAAGGATACATTTGCAAAGCTTGATCAATAACACTTTGTGAGCGTCGTAGAATGATTTGACGAATGACATAACAGATGACGATTGCCGAAACATGAGAAAAGTGTGATGACTCTGCGATGTTTGTAGTGCTTGCGAAGATTGACAATATAACTCTTACGAGAATACCGCAAGTCATATCCTAAAATAAAGGACAGATTAGTTGTCACCCACTATGTAAATCCCTATATAAAGAGTTGAATAAGCGTAAGGAAGAGAGAGATCTTTTTCGAGTGTTGAGTAAGTCATTAGGAGAGAGAAAGTCCTGAGCGGTTGTTAATTCTTTAGCTTCATTTCCTTTTTATCTTGTAAAAGTGGTGAGATTAATCAATAAAATTTATGATTATTGATCTAAAGATGATTTGATTCTATGAATTCTTGTGAGGGGTGTAGTGTGGGATTTCGTGCTACTACATATTGGCGCTAGAAACAGGGACACTGAAGTTTATCAAATCAAGAAAATTTGATTGAAGATTGTGGAGATTATTATGAAAACTGTTTAAACCAAGAAAATGATAAAAGAAAACAACAAATCAGTTGGAGAAAAGATGATTAAGATCAATGAGAATAAAAGAAGATTGGAGTGTAACCTAATCACAAAAACAATGGTTAATGAATTCCATGAAAACATTAGAGGAATGATACATAAACGAGATTTTGAAGGAAAGAAGATTATGATGGTAGAAAAGATATCTCCGTTGAAGGATTGGGAAAAGTAGAAAATTACATTCACAGCGGCTGAGATAACAAAAGAAAATTTGAGCCACACATCTCCTTTGGTAATCACAGTAACGGTTATACGAAAAGAAAAAGAGAAATCAGCAAAATCTAAGGAAGAGTGGGCGATGAATAGAACTTTGGTAGATACGGGAAGCTCAGTAGATGTAATATTTTATCATGCGTACAAAGGAATGGGATACAAAGATGAAGAAATGTCTCATCCAACATATCATATTCATGGTTTCGGTAAGTCCACCACTAAACCAAAAGGGGAAATAACAATGAGAATTTCGCTGGGAGAAATTGAAACACAAATAACGCTATGTGTGGTGGATATGGAGTCACCATATAACATGTTGTTGGGAAGATCATGGATACACGCAATCAAAGATGTAGCATCAACGTTACATCAGTGTATCAATTTTCCTATGCCAAGCGGGATTGGTGAAATCAGGGGAGATATTGAAGGTGCGAAATTATGTTATCAAATTGAAGTAAAAAATTATGAAGGACGAGTGAAGAAGCGAAAAGCTCGCAGGAAGATGGCGAAAGAGGCAAAGAAATAAGAGGAGTTTAAAACCTACATGATAAGAGCAAAAGAAGGAAAGGGAGTACCTAGCGAAATTTCGCAAGAAGGAGATAAACCAGCGAAAATTATAAAAAAAACCAACACCAATAGGAGAACCTGAAGCAATTTACACTGCAGCAGAACCAACAAAAGAAGTAAATGTTGGAACTGAAGAAGAACCCAAAATGTTGAAAATTGGAACTAAGATGGATACAGACGAAGAAGAAAGAACTGTTAATCTCTTGCAAGAATATAAAGATATTTTCGCATGGAACATGGATGAAATGCATGGAATAAATCCATCAGTTGCATGTCATAAATTGGAGATCAACAAAGATGCAAGACCATTTAAGCAGAGGATAAGAAAGATCACAACAACATACCATCCCAAAGTAGAAGAGGAATTACAGAAAATGCTTGATGCAGGAATTATAAGACAAGCAAAATACCCGGAATGGATAGCAAACATGGTTGTAGTTCCAAAGAAAAATAATGGAATAAGAATTTGCATAGATTTTACTGATCTAAACAAAGCTTGTCCAAAGGATAGTTTTCCATTACCAGATATTCCACAAATGGTTGAATCAGCGGCCGGAAATGACAAAATATCTACTTTAGATGGGTATAAAGGTTATAATCAAATCCCTCTCGCTAAAGAAGATCAAGAGCATACTTCCTTTTTCGCTCCAAGAGGGTTGTATTGTTACACAAAAATGCCATTTGGTCTGCGAAATGATGGTGCAACATATCAGAGGATGGTGGAGAAAGTGTTTGCGAAGTGGATACATAAAACATTGGAGGTGTATGTGGATGATATGTTGATAAAAAGTAAAGAAGCTAAGGACCATGTGAAAGATTTGAAGGAGATTTTCGAGCAGATGCGGCAATTTAACATCAAGATAAATCCGGAGAAATGTATCTTTGGGGTTGCGTCAGGAATTTTTTAGGATATATTGTATCAAAAGAAGGAATACAAATTGATCCAGAAAAGGTACAAGCGGTTCACGACATGCCAACACCAGCAACAATTAAAGATGTGCAGAAATTAAATGGGCTCCTGGCTTCACTAGGGAGATTCATCTCGCGATCATCAGACAAATGCAAACATTTCTTCAACATACTCAAGAAAGGAACAAAATTCAGGTGGACAGATGAATGTGAGAAATCTTTTTAAGGAATAAAAGAATACCTGGCGAATACATCTATTTTACAAAAGGCAGAACCGGGAGAAGATCTGTTAATCTATCTTGCGACAACTTCGCATGCACTAAGTGTTGTGTTATTGCGAGTGTATACAGGAGTTGAAAAACCAATTTACTACATCAGCAAGACATTCAATGCCGCATAGAGAAATTATTCTAAGATTGAAAAACTGATTCTAGCATTGGTTTGTGCGACCTTTAAACTTCGCATATACTTCTAGGCACATAAAGTTAAAGTGTTAACAAAGGTACCAATTGAATCACTAATGAAGAACTCAAAAAGATCAGGCAGAGTAGAGAGATGGAATGTGCAAGTAGGACATTTCGAAATTAAATATGAAGTGATATCTTCACTAAAGTCGCAGGTTGTCGCAGACTTTTTAGCATAATTTCCTTTAGAAGATGATGAAGTTGTTGAGAAGATGATGGATATAGAAGAAGAACAAGGAGATCCAAAAGACTTGTTAACAGAACCAAATAGATGGGAGATATTGGTGGATGGATCCTCAAATGGGGAAGGTAATGGAGTTGGAATTATTTTGATTTCACCAGAGGGAACAAAGATGGCTTTTTTATTTAGGTTGGAGTTCGCATCCACTAATAATGAAATAGAATATGAAGCTGTGGTACATGCCCTAAAATTCGCAATAGAAATGAAATTAGAAAATGCTAGAATTATCAGTGATTCACAGCTAGTCATTCGCCAGATAAAAGGAGAATACACAACAAATGAACCATCCTTGAGGAAATACAAGAAACTTGTTGAAGAATTGTCAGCGAAAATCCCAAAAATAAAATGGAGGCATATATCAAGAAAGGATAATAGGCTCGCGGATGCTTATGCTTTCATTTCAAGCATGATGACAGATCCAACTACGAGATGCATAAAGATACATACACTTTTATCACCATCAATAAATAAAGAAGAGGAAGAAGAGGTAGATGTAATGATAGTAGAAGGTGGTGAAGAAGGGCCAAAAGACAATATCGCAGATTGGAGAACAGAACTTCATGCATATTTAGCAAGAGGGGAAATACCAAGAAACATATTGGAGGCACACAAATTAAAGAGTCGTGCAACAAATTATGAATTAAGAGATGGTATATTGTATAGAAAATCATTTAATGAACCATCACTTAGATGTTTGACGCGAGAAGAAGGAGATAAAGTGTTAAAAATGCTGCATAGTGGAGATGCTGGCAACCACAGCGGAGGAAGATTTTTGGCATATAGAGCAAAAACACAAGGTTATTATTGTCCATATATCCATGAAGATGCAAAACAAGTATCAAGGCGTTGCGAAGATTGCCAGCGACATGGAAAGAAAATACATGCACCTGGAGCACCCTTATTATCCTCAAACAGTGTATGGCCTTTTGGAAAGTGGGGGTTAGATATTGTGGGACCGTTTGTACCAGGGTCTGGACAAAAAAGATACTTAATTGTCGTAACAGATTATTTCACAAAATGGCAGAAGTAAAAACAGTACATCACATTCGCGACAAAGACATATTTACATTCATATTTGAAAATATCATTTGCAGATTTGGAATTCCAGCACAGTTGGTATCTGATAATGGGAAGCAATTTGAAGGGCAGAATATAGAAATATTGCTTAATGCCTTCAAGATAAAATGTGGAAAATCTACTCCTTTATACCACATGCTAATGGGAAAGCAGGGGCAACAAATAAGACAATCGCAGATATATTAAAGAAGAAGTTAGAAGGGTACAACAGAGTATGGTGCGAACAAGTACATAATGCAGTATGGGCTTACAACATAACTAGGCGAGAAGCAACTGGAATGTCACCTTTCTGTCTAACATATGGGGTTGAGGCAGTGTTACCAACAGAAGTTGCTATACCCATGACAAAAAGAGAGGCATGGGAGAAGAATCTTAGTGCTGGAATGATCCTAAGCAAACTGGACGAATTAGAAGAGAATAGAGAAAAATCTTTACAGTATATGGAGAATTATAAACGGAGATTAGCACGAGAATACAATAAGAGTGTTAAACCACGTGAATTTTAGCCAGGTGATTTGGTTCTTCGCGATACGCCAAATTATCAGCGAGAAGGTGGCGGAAAATTAGCGAGAAAATGGGATGGACCTTACATTATAAAAGAGATAATTGGAACAGGGGCATACAAATTGATGGATCCAGAGGGTAAAGATGTTGGTCAAAGACTTGGTAGACCATGGAATAGGCAATATTTAAAGAGATATTACCCGTGAGGAACTTTGAGAATCCCTAGTTGATGAAATGATATATGATGCAACAAAGTAAGTATTAACAAAAAAAAAAAAATTTATGAAAAAGTCACTGCGAGATTATTCAAGATCAAAATAAAATAAGAATGTGCGAAAATTTCGCAAGAAATGATCATTTAGGATCCATAATGGGACGAACCTTTATGGCGTACACCCTAGTTCGCGAATGCAATTTCCCAAGAGGAAAATATAAGACCTAAAGTACGTCATCAAAGGGGGTATCTGTTGCATGGCTCAGCGATAAGGTTACACCGCTGCTGGAACCTGAGTCATGGAGATTTGGGGTCAATGAAAGCCCATTCAGGAGAGACACCTTGGATTCTCAACTTGAGCATATGACTTGAGTTGGGCGACTAAGGTAATAAGAGATCTCTTAAGGGTTGCAGAGTATGACCAAGGTGCCGAGGTACACGGTTGAGCCAAGAGTGCCCGGGGCATATTAAACTACCCTGGCCATTCTTGGTAAGTCTTGGCTATGATACACCCGACCCGAAGAAAACCCCACTTAGGGTGCAATCTTGTAACCATAAGCCATATATGCAAAAGGGATAAGAGGATGCGAACATAACTGGTTGTTGTTAAGACTGGATGGGAGGAGCTAGTCTTGTATGGCAGAAGTACGTTTCCTTGAAAGGGCAACCAGGTGGAAGATAAGGGCGGCACCCTCCATTAGGGAGATGATAAGTGTCTTAAGACGCAAATGTCACGAGACTTCTTACTCACAGGAGTATTAAGACTTGTCATATTTGTGCAATATGCCTGAAGAGGCAAAAATACAAAATAGAAGATAAGACGAGATCGATGGGTCATTGCATGCAAGCGTAAAGACGTCCTGCGATTTCGTCACAAGACGGCAATGTCATGGGGCTTTAATTTCGCAAGAAAATTTAGGCCTGTTATATTGTCGTAGCAAAAAATACAAAGAACAAAAAGTTAAGGCAAGGTCAATGGGTTTCTACACGTCCTGCTATTTTGTCGCAAAGAGAAAAGATGGCAAAATAAGACCTTTAACTAGGAAGGAAAAATAAGACCACAAAAGATTTATAAATACTAACTATTCTTTATGCAGATCATTCATCGCTAGAAAGATAATGAGAGGCAAGTATGGGAATTAATAAACAATATGACATTATCTTTCTCGCAAGTACCTAAAATACCAAAAGTATAACTGAATTCGAAAGTGGTCCAAAGTACATTGTTCACAAGAAAAGAAAGAGTAATTCAAGAAAACAAAACTAGAACTCAAGCTTTAATATCTTCTTCGCCAGCCTTATCATCTCCACCAAAATTATCATCTTTGCCAATGTTCTCCTCATTCTGGTTGACTCTGGTTTCTTCCTCATTTGGCTTATCACTAGTAGTTATTTTATCACTAGCATCTCCTTCTTTATTAGGGATTTCTTCTTCTTCTTCTAAATCTTCTTGGGAAACATTATCTTCACCACTTCCATAATCAAGGTCATTATCGGCAGCCTGAGGAGTTTCATCTTCATCTACTTCCAAAGGTTTGAGTGATACTGGAGAAAGAGATTTGGACAGCAAAATCTCATTCACAAGAACTTCAGCACTAAGTTGAGCTTGGCGAAGGAAAGATCTGTCACTGTTTCTAATCTCCATGTTTTTGAAATATTCAAGATAATCATATTTTCTTTCTGCATGATCGCGAGAACGGGCAAGGTGAGCAGCAAGTAATCCATTTTCTTTGCGAAGCTTGGCAAGTTTAGAATCCAAAGAATAAACGGAAGAATGAAACTTTCTTTCAGATTCTGCGAAAATAAGAACAAAAATTATTCAGGCGAACACATCGAAAGGGAAATATTGCAAATAAGTTTAACAAAAGAAAGATGTCTGAGGCAGTCAAAATGATTACCTTCCTTTTGTGAAATTAGATTTTGAATTAGTGCCAAGCAAGTATTTTCCCAATGATTCATTGCGTCATCAAATTTATCTCCAACTAAACCCTTCAGTCGGGATTTTAAGTTCTTTTCTTTGGAGATGAGAAAAGTGTTTTCCTTCGCTAGAGAAGATTAAGATTCTTCTATTTTGGAGTATTTTTCTTGGAGTTCATTTGCTTTTACACTTAAAATTATCCTACCCTGCATGAGTGAATTTTTCTCAGCAATAAATGATTCAGTTACTTCTTTAAGTATATTTTTCAGCGAGCGAAGAGATTGTTTATGACTATCACACACTTTTTGGAGAACAATTAGTTTCTGCGAAGAGATCGCCACCATATTTGATAGAGCTCGCTTTTCCAGAGATAGAGTTTTATTTTCATCTGATAAAGTTTCCATCACTAAGTTAGCTTTAGTAAAAAAAATAAGAGAGGCGAGATATTTCGCTACTTAATGAGTTTTTCTCTTGAACTAGTTGAGTGTTCTCTTTGGTAAGATTATCTATTTGATCAACTGAATATGTATGAAGATTATCTAATCGTTTATACTGATCCATCCAAATATATCTATCAACGTGAATTTCTTCAGCGACAGATTCAAACTGAAATCTTTCCATTATACGTTTCTGGTTTAAAGCTTAACAAGCGAAAAAATATTTTAAGAATAAACAACATGGAAAGAACAAATTTGTGAAAAGGCAAGTTAAAGTTGAAGATAAGAAATTCATACCTTTTAGGTCATCATTCTTCCTGAGAAGAAGCTCGTAGTCTAAAGAAATATTTTGAAGTTTCTGATTTTCAAGATGAAGAGTGTCACATTCAAGGGTCTTGGTTTGAAGAATTTTCTTCAAAATTTCAATTTTTTTCTCCAAGGATGTTTGCGAAACTATCCTATCAGAACCAAAATATTTACCCAAAATTTCGCAGACACCAGACTTGACAGGGTCCACTGATGATTTCTTAACATCATCCAAAATATCCGATAAGGCTTTGAAGGCAATATCCATTCCGTCCACATTTTTTTTAGAAAAAGGGAGAGACTCAGATGGAGTAGCAGTAATAATAGAAAGCTGATGATCATCATTCTTTGTTAAAGAGATGTCATTTGAGGGAGAAGTCTGAGGAAGATCAATGGATGAGGTTATAGTAGAAATAATTTGAGAAGTATTGGTCGTAGGAGAAGAAAAAGTTTCATTCGCAACAAACTCGGCAGAGGGAATTTCATCCATAACAAGATTGGTTGAAATATTAGCATCTGTTGCGATGGTTTCGCAGACAGGAAGTAGAGGTTCATCTTGTGAAAGTGTTGAAGAAGAAGTTAAAATACCGAGTTTGGGAAAGGAAACAGAAGTTTCAACAGTTTTGGGTTAGCGAGATATTTTAAGAGGTTTAGTGTCATCTCCATCACCCTGCGAATCACAACTTATATAAGAAATAGAGGCAACAATATTGTTATTAAAAAATAATGGTGTTTCTTACTACCTTGTCATTAGAAGACTTTCTCTTTTTCGCAGGAACTTTGAGTTGCGAACTTCCGATAGCATTAGTGTTTTGAACTGTATATTTAGTATTGGAGGTGTTTTTGCTGAAACAGAAATAATATGGGAATTACACAAAGAACAAACAAGATGATCTCAGCAAAACAAAATCAGTTTCAGCAAAATAAAAAGAAGAAGAACTAACCTTGGTGACTCCATGGAAATAGAAGAGAACAGTAGCAGGAAGATGAATTTGATAAATAAATTATTTTTGAAGATGATGAAGAATTGCAGAAGATATGAAGATGAAGAAGATGAAAACGAAACAAAAGAAGAAAATTCTCTTTCTTCCAGATCCCTATTTAAATAGGCGAAGGAAGATGACCGGTTAATGATAAAACGTTCCAGTAATTAAAGGAATATTCAACACGTGTTGACGGTTATGCTTAATTCACGGAGCCTTGTCGATAGAAAAAGAAGTTGAAAGAAAAGATGAACAACTGCGACATTTTGAAAAACAGTTTCTCATGACATTATCTCCTTCGCTGAGAAGACATGAGAAGAGGCAAGATGTAGGATCAGAATATCTCAAGAAGGATACATTTGCGAAGCTTGATCAACAACACTTTGTGAGCGTCGCATAATGATTTGAAGAATGACATAACATATGACGATTGCAGAAACATGAGAAAAGTATGATGACTCTGCGATGTTTGTAGTGCTTGCAAAGATTGACAATAGAACTCTTGCGAGAATATCGCAAGTCAGATCCTAAAATAAAGGTCAGATTAGCTGTCACACACTATGTAAATCCCTATATAAAGAGTTGAATAAGCGTAAGGAAGAGAGAGATCTTTTTCGAGTGTTGAGTAAGTCATTAGGAGAGAGAAAGTCCATAGAGGTTGTTAATTCTTTAGCTTCATTTCCTTTTTATCTTGTAAAAGTGGTGAGATTAATCAATAAAATTTATGATTATTGATCTAAAAATGATTTGATTGTATGAATTCTTGTGAGGGGTGTAGTGTGGGATTTCCTGCTACTACACCAATATTTCCCGAAATCTTTCAATAAAAAATCTTCAATTAGTAAATGCACATTACTAATTTTATTCTCTAGAGATATGCATTTGATTGCTGGTAATTAAAGCATATAAAAATAATAACCTTAATTAAAACATTCTTAATTTATTTCGGAACAAGATCTCCTTGAGTACTAAGTAATATCTTTGAACAATAAAAGATAAGAGTTACTATACGTGTTCAAAGAATGTTGACATCTCTTCTTTGTAAATCCTTTTTCATATTTACAATCTTGGAATCGATTATACCACACTTCCAAACAAGTTTAGAATTGGTTCATCTATATTCCAAGACAACTATGTGATTGATCAAATGTCAAATCACATCCATGGGTTCAATCGGTTCTACCAATCACTGGGATCAGTTATACCCTAGTATGGAAGCACTTGTGATGAGTCACACAAGTTACCAGGACCGGTTACATCAATTACCAGGACCAGTTACCATATACACATGGTATTGCTTGTGATCGGTCACACCAATTCCCAAGATCGGTTACACCAATTACCAAGATCGGTTACACCAATTACTAGGACCGGTTACACAAATTATAAGGATCGATTACACCACTTATCTGTGATCGATTACACCAATTACTAGGATCGGTCACACCAATTACAAATATCGATCATACCATCTCAGGTGAAACAGTTCAAGTCAATATTACTAACCTTAAGAGGAAGGATGATGTCACCATTGTAGCTCGTTACTTCTTTACGTTCTTTAGGTCTTCGAGTAATACTTGTATGTATCAACATTACTAGACTTTCTAGTCTAACCTAAACGAATTTTTCTCTAATACATAATCAAACGACTCTTAGATGAGTTTTGACTCACAAAAATATGACAACCAAACTTGACATACCAATGCTTGTTGGGTTCAACCGAGCTATGCTCTAACAATCTCCTCCTTTGTCAATTTTAGTTACAAAACTCTTAATACATATGGATAAACAAATTACAAAAATTCATTATACATATGCTTGATTCCAAGTTTTAACAACACAATAACCTGCATATATTCAATCAATAAATGTCGTTGTTGACATCTGAATAACAAAGCTTATACTCCCCCTAAAGGTAATATAGGTAGATATTCAATCCAAACATGTTTGTTATTCCACTTTTGTAGTAAAGAATTACTGCACAACAATATGATATGTTTCTCCCCCTTAGTCAATGCTTTACTCTTTCGTTAGATATTACATTAAAGCACAATTATCCTTTCCTTAGTGATTGCAAATCACTTGTTTACTTCATATATTTCTCCTCATTTTTGTCACAAAATAACAAAGGTTCGAGCAAATACAGGTCAAACCGAAAGGATCTTACAAATCTAAAAGACTTGTAAACAACCTATAAGAGTTAAGCATGAAGGTTTCACATACCATTTTTATATGCTTAACCTATAAGAGTTAAGCATGAAGGATCTTCCAAGCAGTATTTTTATATGCGTACTACTATGCCTGAGCATCTGACAGGGGCGTAACGTATTTTTGATGCACATTTGGCCCAACATGTGCGTCATATTGTTACGAATGATGGACCTGGTATGGGGTTACTACAACACCGACTTATCTCTTTACCTTTCAGGCATGGTGGGTTGGACCTATTATTTATGGTTGATGCGATTCACTACTGTCATTTGGCTTCGGTGATACAAACATAGTCCCTGCAATCTGTCATCTTGAGCGGTACTTCCTTACTGGGCCCTGATTTTGGTCTTCAACGGTCTTTGGAGTTATTTTTAAGTGTATGTCATGGTGTCAACGTTGATCTTACTGCCCCTCATCCCATGAAGTCTTTGGCAGTTAAGTATTTTGAGGTTGTCATGAAAGAGATGCCCGATAATTTTTCCATGACTGATCGTGATCACGCCCTTTGGAAATGCACCAAATCTAATCATGCTTCGTATTTTCTCAAGGCTTTGCCCATCGAGGGGCTCAATCAGAGACTTGGGGCGTGCCAGTTTAGTGCAGTCCTTTTTTATCGTTTGGGTATCCCGTTATTTCCCTCAGATAGCCGCTATGCATTTTGTGATCGGGATATGGATTGTTTTGGGGATCATGCTCTGCATTGCGTGCATGAGATGGGGCTCAAATTTCGACATGATCTTGTCAAATACGTTATTGTTGATATGTGTTATCGTGCGGGAGTTGCTGCCGGGACGGAGGTTGATTTGGGTTTTTTGTCTAATGATGGCGGAGCTCTGAGACCTGCTGATATCATGGTTTACAACTGGGATAATGGTCGAGACGCCTATTTGGATATGACTGGGGTGTCTCCTTTTACTAGTGGAGGTGTTCGTGCTTTCCATCCTGGATTGGCGTTAAGCAATGCTATCTCGCGAAAAAAAAAATACTTTGACAAATGCTTAGCCGAAGGATTTGGTTTTGGTACCTTGGATTTCACGACATTTGGGGAACTTGGGGAGGATATGGTGGATCTTATGAAGAGGCTTCATAATCATTTGTCTAGGTTTGATGTCAGTGCAAAGAAATGTAGTTTCTTTTTTCATAGGTTAGGCATCGTCATTCAGAAGGGTGTTGGTGCCCATCCAGTTTCTTAAAGTAATTAAGTATTGTTTATATTAGGAAAACTATTTCCTGAAGAAATTTTCCCTAATAGTTTAACAAATTGACTAAGAAACTTAGTTCCCTTGTTTCGATAAGACCAAAATAAAGATCAGAATTAACTTTATTTCTCTCCTCAGGTTCTAATTATTCAGACAATAACTTAGATCTTTCTCTTTTGACAAGACAAGCACTAGGTTAGTTAACTAGTTTTTCTTATCAATGCATTCGATTAGACTTGAATAAATGAATCCTACAATTTGATAAGTCTAACTAAAATCAGAATTAACTTAGTTTATCTTATCCGGAATCAAATTGGACTAAACAAATGATCCCGTATTTTGTTAAGCCATAAAAAATACATACAAACCAAAATAAATTGACCTGCAAAATTATTTTCTTAACCGGAAGCAATTGAAACAAACATAGACATTATAGCTCCTCAATTGCACCGAAATTTTGTTAAGCAAAAACACTTGATACCTTACAATAAAGAAGATACCAAACAATAAGCCAAATAAATCGACACAGTTTTTCTTAAGCGGAAAAAATTGAAACACACACACACACACACACATATCCATACACATCATAATGGAATATATCAATTGTATCGAAATTTTATTAAGCAAAAGAAAAATATATGCAATATAAACAAGCTTTTCTTAAACATGAAAATGATTAACTAACAAATTCTTTACCTCAGATTCCGCATCCTCATCTCCCCAGAAAGATATATCATTAAGCGCAAGTTCAAATAAGAACTTTCACCCAGTATGTTGTTCTCCTCTTTCAAGAACAAAAGAACAACAACAAGAGCAACCTTTACCAGAGAAAGGTTGAATCGGTTTTTAACTAATGTGTGCCAATAGCAAAAGTTGAAAACCCGAAACACATATGTTTATGCTAAACACAGATCAAGTAAACACAAATTTATTCAACATAAAGTGACTTTTCACATATGAGTTTCAATCGGAACACCTTATGATCCTTTGATAAAGCCTACCAACATGGGCTAGAACTTAATCCTGCTAAATCAAAAAGTCACACAACCCATAAGGGTTCACATCATATGAGATCGAATATTAAGGTTATGAAAACCGAAATCATACATCCCATAAACCCAAAACACATAGCACAAAAATAGACATTCAAGCACAGGCTATATAATCGGAAGCTATCATAAGAAAAATTATAATATAATAATTTTATTCATAAATAATGATAGTTTTATTCAAAATAGACCTTATACAATAATCGAAATAAATAAAAACCAATGTATATTTTTCCTTTAATTGTGTGTCTTGTGAAGATCGCTTTCGAATTCTGGATTCAAATTCGTCTATGTAGGTACCGAATATCGCAAGATATTAGCTTACGAACATCATAATAAATATAAGAGGAAAGAGCTACAAAACGATGCGATGATAGAGGAAGCACGGGGAAGTATAAAGATTTGAGAGGATAGAATAATCTTACGAAGATGTATTGCGATATTTCGCAATACATAAACAGATGTACAAATTTTACTATAAATAGGAGTTCAAATGTAAAATTCGAGAGGTTCTTTTAGTGAGTGTTAGAAAATATCTTAGGAAAGAGAATAGAGAAAGTTGTAACTATTCTAGTTCCATTTAGATACTTTTATGTAATCAATTGAGAGAATTAATAAGAAAATTGTCATTCATCATCAAGAACATCTTAAGTTTTACAAATTCTACTGAGGGTGTAGTTGTAGGTAATTCTGTAACTACATAATTGGCGCTAGAAACAGGGAACTTGAGGATTGTGATAGCCAGAATTTGAAGGAATTGTGGAAAATTTGAAGATCAAATGGAGTCAGTAGATGAAGATTGCAAAAGAGAAGAATGTAATATGATCACAAAGACAATGATTGATGAATTTCATAATAACATGAAGGGAAAGATATACAAGCGAGATTGTAGAGGAAGAAAGATCATGGAGGTGGAGAAAATAACAACTTTGGAAGAATGGGAAAAACAGAAAATCACATTTTCAGTAGCAGAGATTCCAAATGAAGACTTGAACCACACTTCACCATTGGTGGTCACAATTCCGATCATGCGAGAAGAGAAGAAAGCTATAGAAAAATGGAAATTAAACCGAATTTTGATCGATACAGGGAGTTCTGTTAATATCATATTCTATCATGCACTTAAGGGGATGGGAATAAAATATGAAGAAATCACAAGTTCAAAATGTCTTATTCATGGATTAGGAAAATCTACAACAAAATCTAAAGGGGAAATAGCGCTGCGAATATTGCTAGGAGAAATCGAAACACATATAGTCTTATGTGTGATAGATATGGAATCTCCATATAATATGCTGATAGGAAGGCTGTGGATTCATGCGATCAAAGCTGTTACTTCAATATTACATCAGAAAATCAAATTTCCCACGCCAAATGGAATACATGAATTAAAAGGAGATCTTGATAGTGCAAAATTTTGTTATCAGATTGAAGTAAAACAGTGTGGATAGAGAGCAAGAAAAAAACAGTTTCGTAGAAAACTTGCGAAGGAGGCAAAAAAGGAAGAAGAATTCAGAGTGTATACAATAAGGACAAAGGAAGGGAGAGGAATACCAAGTGAGATTCCAGAAAAAGAAGGGGAACCAGTGAAAATAATCAAAGAACCAACACCTATGGGGGAGCAAAGTCCTAGCTATGTTGCAAATTGAACCAACCAAAGAAGTAAATATTGGAAGTAAAGAGGAGCCTTTATTCTTGCGAATTGGAACTAAGATGGATGAAGAAGAAGAAAAGAGAACTATTGATCTCTTGCGAGAATATAAAGATATATTCGCAGGAAGTGTAGATGAGATACCAGAAATTGATCCATCAGTGGCGTGTCATAGATTGAACATAGATAAAAGTATAAGACCATTCAAGCAAATAATAAGGAAGATCTCACAAAGTTATTATGCACAGATAGAAGAAGAATTACAAAATATGCTGGATGCAGGAATCATAAGGGAAGTGAAATACCCAGAATGGATTGCGAATATGGTCATTGTTCCGAAAAAGAATAAAGGGATAAGAATTTGTATAGATTTCACAGATTTAAACAAAGCCTGTCCCAAAGACAGTTTCCTATTACCATACATACCACAAATGGTGGAATCAGCTGCAGGACATGATAGAGTCATTTCACTTGATGGATATAAAGGGTATAATCAAATATCACTTGCAGAAGAATATCAGGAACATACTGCCTTTTTTGCTCCAAGAGGTTTATATTGTTATGTGAAGATGCCATTTGGTTTGCGAAATGCGGGTGCTACATATCAACGAATGGTTGAAAAGGTGTTCGCAAAGTGGATACATACAACTTTGGAAGTATATGTAGATGATATGTTGATAAAAAGCAAAGAAGCCAAAGATCATGTGCAAGATTTGAAGGAAATATTTGAACAAATGAGAAAGTTCAACATCAAATTAAATCCTGAAAAGTGTATAATTGGAGTTGCGTATGGGAAATTCTTGGGATATATAGTATCAAAGGAGGGAATACAAGTTGATCTAGAAAAAGTACAAGCAGTTCGTGACATGCCAACACCTGCAACAGTAAAGGAAGTACAAAAGCTAAACGGGCTCTTGGCTTCACTTGGAAGATTTATTTCGCGAATGTCAGATAAGTGCAAACATTTTTTCAACATACTTAAGAATGGAGCAAAATTCAAGTGGACTGATGAATGTGAAAAAGCTTTTCAAGGAATCAAAGAATATCTCACAAATACATCCATATTACAGAAACCAGAGAAAGACGAAGAATTATTGGTATACCTTGCAACAACTCCATATGCTCTAAGCGCAGTTGATTTGCTAATGACCTGATGATGAGAATAGAAAGGCCCATTTACTACATTAGTAAAACTTTTAACGCAATGAGAAAAATTATTCTAAAATGGAGAAGTTAATCTTAGCCCTGGTTTATGCATCATTCAAGTTACGAATATACTTCCAAGCACATGTGATAAAAGTGGTAACCAAAGTCCCAATTGAATCAATCATGAAGAACACAAAAAGGTCAGGAAGAATAGAAAGGTGGAATGCCCAAGTAAACCATTACAAGATAAAATACGAAGTATTATCATCGCAAAAATCACAAGTCGTCGCAGATTTCTTGGCGGAATTTCCTTTGGAAGAAGATGAAGCAGTAGAAGAAATGATGGATGTTGAAGAAGAATTTGGGAATCCAAAAGATTTGTTAACAAAACCAAATAGATGGAAAATTTTAGTAGATGGATCATCCAACAACGAGGGGAATGGAATAGGAGTTGTGTTGATTTCACCAGAAGGAGAAAGAACAACATTCTCATTCAGACTATAATTTGCATCCACGAACAATGAAACAGAGTACGAAGCTGTAGTGCATGCATTGAAGATCGCAATAGAATATAAGCTTAAAAGTATAAGGATAACAAGTGATTCGCAGCTGGTAATTTGTCAAATTAAAGGAGATTATACCACAAATGAGTCTTCTTTGAAGAAATACAAGAAACTCGTTGATGAATTATCCGCGAAGATACCAAAATTAAAATGGAGACATATAACAAGGAAATACAATCGACTCGCAGATGCTTTTGCATTCATTCCAAGTATGATGACAAATCCTAATACAAGAAATATCAAAATCCAGACAATTCAACACCCATCAGTGGACAAAGAAAAAGAAATTGAGGAGGCAGTTGCGATGGAAGTAGAAAGGGAATTACCAAACAACATCGCAGATTGGAGAAAGGAAATTCATGCGTATCTCGCAACGGGAGAAATATCCAGGAACAGACTAAAAGCACATAAGTTAAAGAGTCGTGCAACAAACTATGAGTTGCGAGAAGGAATTTTATACAGAAAATCTTTCAGTGGACCACCTCTTAGGTGTTTAACTCGTGAAGAAGGAGAAAAAATATTAAAGATGTTACATGGAGGAGAAGCTGGTAATCATAGTGGGGGAAGATCTCTAGCATATAGAGCAAAGATACAAGGATATTACTGGCCTTATATGCATACAGACGCAAAATTGTTCGTACGAAGATGCAAGGAATGTCAACGACATGGTAAAAGAATTCATGCACCAGGGGCAACATTAACTTCTTCAACAAGCTGCTGGCCTTTTGGGAAATGGGGGTTGGATATTGTTGGACCATTTGTTACCTGCATCCGGACAAAGATGATACTTGATAGTCGCAACAGATTATTTCACGAAGCTCGCAGAAGTAAAAGCAGTACAACATATTCGTGATAAATATGTTTTTACGTTCATATTTGAGAACATCATTTGCAGGTACGAAGTTCCAGCACAGTTAGTATCTGATAATGGAAAATAATTTGAAGGGCAGAATATAGAGATGCTACTCAGTGCTTTTAGGATAAAATGTGGGAAGTCAACTCCATTATATCCACAATCTAATGGACAGGCAGAGGCAACAAATAAAACAATCGCAGATACAATCAAAAAGAAATTAGAAGGACATCTCAAAAGGTGGTGCGAGCAAGTACCTAGTACAGTTTGGGCATACAATACAACTAGAAGAGAGGCAACTGGAATGTCTCCTTATTGCTTAACATATGGAGTAGAAGCAGTATTACCAGCAAAGGTTGTAATTCCGACAACAAAGAAAGAAGCTTGGGAAAGAAATTTAAGTGAAGGGGTGATATTAAGTGAACTGGATGATTTGGAAGAAAAAAGAGAAAAGGTGTGCACCATATGAAAATTTATCAGGAAAGATTAGCTCGAGAGTATAACAAGAGAGTCATTGAACGTGAATATCAACCAGGTGATTTGGTCATGCGAGAAACACCTCCATATCAGAAATAAAATGGAGGAAAATTAGCACCAAAATGGGATGGACCATATGTTATCAAAGAGGTTGTGGGAAGTGGAGCTTATCGACTGATGGATCCATAAGGGAGAGACATGGGTTCGAGACTTGGTATACCTTGGAATAGACTGTATTTGAAAAGGTATTATCCATAAAACTCATGATAAATTTTACGAATATTGTTTGATCGCAGGAAATTTGCAAAAGTTACTAATTTCAAAATTTTAATTGCGATTCACTTTCATTAAAGAAAGACGCACACATCAATTTGCGAATAAAAAACCGCAATCTGTGATCATCTTTCAAAAAAGAAAGAAAGCCGCAGAAATATTACACAGGCAAACCTTTGTGGCGTACACCCTAGTTCGCGAAGAAACATTTCGTAAGAGGCAAAGTCCTAAAGTGCGTAATTTAAGGGGGTACCTATAAGCATGGCTCAGGGACACCGGAACACCACCAAGGAACCTGAGTACATGGAACTTTATGGGGTACAACCCAATAACGGGGTACCTATCCGGGTTAGACACCTTGGATTCTCACCTAATCTTGCGACATTACGCAATATTATGCGATGTAACATGATTTAGGTTGGGCGACTAAGGCATAATGTCTTTCCCAAGAAGTGCAGAAAACGATCAAGGCGCTGAGGTACACGGTTGAGTCAAGAGTGCCGGGTGGGATTGAAGCACATCTTTCATTTTTGACAAGTCTTGGCAAATGATGCACTTGGCCCAAAGATACCCCATAGGGTGCAACCTCGTAACTATAAGCCCTATAGGCAAAAAGGATAAGAGGTTGCGATCAAAAGCTGGTTGTTGGCAGAACCGGATGGGAAGAGCTAAACTTGTATGGTCGATGTACGCTTCCTTGAAGGGGCAACCAAGGGGAAGATAAAGGGCAACACCCTCCATTAGGGAGCTGATACGTGCTATAAGACGCAAATGTCACGAGGCTTTTTGTTTGCGAAAACATAAAGGATTGTCATATTTGTGCAACAACTGAATTTCTGCGAGCATTCTAAAAAAAATAAAAATAAAAATAAATAAATATATATATATATACAGAAAAAGAGAACTGGCAGAACATAACAAAGAAGTTAAGATGAGATCAATGGGTTATTACATGAAAGTGTAAAAACGTCCTGCGATTTCATCGCAAGACGATAATGTCACGAGGTTGTATATTCGCAAGAATGTTCAAGCTTGTCATATTATCGAAAATACAAGAATATTATCACAAAAGAGGTGGCAAAATAAGACCTTTACTTAGGAAGGCATGATAAGACCACAACAATTAATGAAATTTATTCCATCAATATCATTGAAGAATTTTTACAAGAATATATATCATGAAGTTCTGACAAAGAAGGAAATTCCGTCAATATCATTGAAGAATTTTTACAAGAATATATATATCATGAAGTCCTGACAAAGAAGACAATTCCATCAATATCATTGAAGAATTTTTACAAGAATATATATATCACGAAGACATAACAAAAGATGCGATTTTATTCGCAATCAAAAACAGATAGTTCGTATTCATTAAATTTTACGAGGATTACATACTTCTTCATACATTGAATATTTCTCCATAGTTTGAATACTTCTTCAAAAACGTCTCATAATTATTATATTTCTATAACGGATATTTCATATTTAGTAAATTTTACAAAGGTTAAATACTTGTTATACTTCTTCATACATTGAATAATTCTTCGCGAATTGAATAATTCTTATACTTCGTCATATATTGAATAATTCTTCACGGATATAATACTTCTAATACTTCTTCAAAGATATTTTATACTTCTTAAGGATATTTCATAAGAATCTATTCTTGTATTTCAAAAGGAGGATTTCTTATTCACAATCGCAACAAGCTGAAACTTCGAAAGTTAAATTGGGGCAGATATTCAAATACTTCCAACAAGGTTTAATCATCTAAAGAGCAATAATAGGGGGAAAGGAGATACTAAGCCAAGTCTTTAAGTTATATTATTTCTCTTCATACGATCAAATGATGTAAAGAAGGAAAGCGCTCAATTTAAGAAAGGTCAAATCATCTTCGTAAAATATCAAATGTACTTCTTAAAAGAACAAGAAATAGTAGGCAGAATTGTTTGCAAAAAGAGAACCAACAATAGCCAAGAGAAAGAGTTCAAAGGAAAGGAAAACAAGAGAATCAATGATAATTTGAGAAAAAATATTATTATGCTTCATCAACACTCTGTGCTGGGTCTTTAAGATGAGAAGGGTCAATAGTAGCATTCGACTTTTGCGAAATATCATCCTTTGTAGAGTATGAAATAGGAACATCTATTTGAGGAACAGATTCCTTTTCACCATCAAGTCCTTCATCATCACTCTCATAATAAAAATCACTATCAGGATCACGAACAACTTCATCATCAGATATTCCCAGAGGAGTAATCTTCACGGGAGGCAAGGATCTGGATAAGAGAATGTTATTCACAAAGACTTGGGCTTTCAGATGACTTTCACGAAGTATAGCTTTCTGATGGTTGGTATCTTCGATATCTTTGGAATAAGCAAGATAGTTGAATCTCCGAGTGGCACGATCACGAGAGTTGATTAAGCGAGTAGAAATCAAAGCATTTTTCTTGAGAAGCTCAGAACAGGAGGCTTCTAGTCCAGCCTTAGCATTGCGAAGGTTATTCTCAGATTCTGCGAGTAAAACAAAATTCAAAGAGTTAAATTTGCGAATATAACAAAATTTAAAGATACATCAGAGGCAGTCAAATTTTAATGACTACCTTCTCTTTGCGAAGTAAGAAATTGAGCTAAAGATAGACAACAATTCTTCATATGATCCATCGCATTATCAAAACCATCACCAACTAATCCTTTAAGTCTAGATTGAAGCTTTTGGTCTTTAGAAAGAAGAAAATTTTTATCCTTTGCAAGTTTGGCATTAAGACTTTCTAGTTCAGAGTAATCTTCTTCAAGTTGATTCTTCTTGGTACTTAAGATTATATTCTTATTAATAAGGGACTTCTTCTCAACGGAAAAAGAACTTCTCTATGCATCTGAAGACTTCTTTAATTCCTCAAGTTCACATTTTAACAAAGAAAGAAGATTTTCTTGATCGCAACATTTATTCTGAAGAGTGTTTAATTGTTGCGAAGAAACGATCATTGTATTCAAATACGAGCATTTCTCTTCTGATAAGGTTTTGTTCTCTCCTAATAAGGTTTCAATTCTCAAGCTGGCTTTAGTTAAAGAAGAAGTAAGTTGAGATATATCATCATTCAAAAAATTTCGGTCATAAATCAGTTGGGTATTCTCTTGGAAAAGAGCATCAAAATTATCAAGAGCACACGAATGAAGATCAGATAAGTGGGAGAATTGGTTCAGGAGGCTTGCATGCTTGGCTTGATATTCTGATGCATCTGATTCATGACGAAGTACCAACATTCTACATTTCCGAATGGATTCTATAAAGGGGAATGGGTTTTAATGGGCGTTTCAAACACATGAAGAATATAAGAAAACAAAAGGGGAAAATACGAAGATAATAACCATACCTTTCAATTCATCATTCCTTTTGCGAAGGATCGCACAGTCAAGAGAGTCGTTTTGAAGTTGATGATTCTCTTTACGAAGATTCTCACATTCTTCTCTTGAAGACTTTAAAGATTGGCGAAGTAATTCAACTTCTCTTTCCAAGGATTGACGTGAAATTGAAATATCAGGATTGATGAAACTATTTAGTGCTTCGCAAAACTCATACTGCGAACGAACATTAGTAGACTTCGCAGTACTATTCAAAACTTCAGATAACATTCGGAAAGTTGAGTAAATTCCATCTCGAATTTCTTGAGGAAGAGGAGAAGAATTTGAAGGAATAAGAGCAAGTTGTAAATTTTTTGGGGCAACAGCACTCAAAGGATTGGGAGTTAAGATAGGTTTTTCAAGAGAAGAGGTTGAAAAAGTATTTTGCGAAGGTTGATCCTGAAGAAGTGTTGATAAATTGACATTGGTGGGAGACTGAAGACTGGGTAGTGTAGTAGAGGCAGGAGTTTGCGAAGAAGTGCTTTCACGAGGAGGAGAGGGAAATTCCTTATCAACCTCAGGAAGGAAGTCATCAATTGAAATTATTGGGGTGGGTTTAATCACTCGAGATCTCTTATTGGGGTTTAATTTTTCGCCAACCTACGAATCAAAATGTAGATTAAAAAACTGAGGCAACAATATATTGTTTAAAAAAGAAGGCAGAGTATTTTAACTACCTTTTGATTCTCGGATTTCCTTCTTCGAAGATTAGGGATTGGATTTCTGGTTGGAGGTTTCACCTGAGGAATAGTTTTGCTGAAACAAACCAAAATCAAACAATAAATTATACAGAAATCAAAGAGGAAAACAAGTGAAAGACGCGGAAGATAGAAGAAAATTACCTCGGAGAACTCATGATGATATAAACAGGAAGAGAAAAATGGTAATGGAGAGTACGATAAGAAGATAAAATTGCAGAAGTAAAAAGATAAAGTAAGAAAAAGATAAGGGAGAGAATGTAAAAGAGTTTATATAAGGGAATAGCTGGAAAAGGACGGTTACAAAAGACGTGTCCACATTCTAAAAAGAATAAGTAACGGTTATGTTCTCACGATCATTTCTTCTTCGCAGAATTGACATGAGAAGAGGCAAGATGTAGGTACCGAATATCGCAAGATATTAGCTTACGAACATCGTAATAAATATAAGAGGAAAGATCTACAAAACGATGCGATGATAGAGGAAGCACGGGGAAGTATAAAGATTTGCGAGGATAGAATAATCTTACGAAGATGTATTGCGATATTTCGCAATACATAAACAGATGTACAAATTTCACTATAAATAGGAGTTCAAATGTAAAATTCGAGAGGTTCTTTTAGTGAGTGTTAGAAAATATCTTAGGAAAGAGAATAAAGAAAGTTGTAACTATTCTAGTTCCATTTAAATACTTTTATGTAATCAATTGAGAGAATTAATAAGAAAATTGACATTCATCATCAAGAACATCTTAAGTTTTCCAAATTCTACTGAGGGTGTAGTTGTAGGTAATTCTGCAACTACATTCTAAGCACCTCCTTTTCCAATAGAAGATTTGTTCATCTCAAACACTTAAGAATGAAGATCATCTAGTACTTCTTTTGTAGGATCCGAATCTCACAACAACTATACTCTTGCGAAAACTTCTACCACACATGGCAAATGTCGCAAATTAATTACAAAAGTGATGTAATAGACAACGACAACATAAAACACGAGAAAGATGTGAAGATTTTGTGGTTGTTATAGAGAAAGCTCGCGAGAATGTAGCGGGAGCTCGCGAGAATATAGCGGGAGCTCGAGAGAATGTAGCGGGAGCTCGATAGAATGTAGCAAGAGAGAGAGAGAGAGCCTGCGCAATTATGGAGAGAGCTAGCGAGAATATAGTAAGGGATCCTAAAATAGGGGGAATATGAGTTGTATATGAGCTGTCATCCACTATGTAAACACATATATAAAGAGAAGAGTAGGAGAGAAAAAAGGGGGGACACAATTTTGAAAGAGAGAGAGATACTTTACAGAGAGATATTTTTAGAGAGAGAATGTATATTTCTTTATCATCTTCTTCCCTGAAAACTAGATCTAGAACTTTACCCATTAATGGAGATTATCAATGTAAATCAATTGTAAATTTAAACAATCATAGTGAAGAATCATGGATGTAGATCAAATTGATCGAACCATGTAAAAATCTTTGTGTCCATTTATAATTTTAACACTTTTATTACCATTTTTATATTTAGATCTAGAAAATGTTATCAAGATATGATAAGGGGTGTGTTGTGGGATTTCTTGCAACTACATTTTAGCGCTAGAAACAGGGAAGGCATCACGAAATAAAAAATTACAGGCGAAGAAATGAACTCATTATTTTGGAATTCAAGACAAGGTGCAGACGAAAGAAAAAGATGAGAACACAGTAAACAAAAGAGAAGCTCGAAATGATCACTAATGTAGGACCAGAATATCGCTACAACACTATTTCTGCGATATTAACAAAACTTTTGCGAGCGCCACAGAATATTCTTTAACAACATTTCGCGAACGTCACAGAAGAATCCAAAAGAAGCTGACGATAGAAGAAATACAAAGAGAGTATTTTTATCCCGCGATGGTTATCAATTTTGCGAGAGAGAATATTATAACAATCGCGATAAGATCGCTAAGTATATTCGAAAAAGGAGGAAAACTTAGCTGTCATCCAATATGTAAAACCCTATATAAAGGGTTCGTTAGGTTCAGAAAAGGATGATGTTTTTTGGAGAGTTGATAAGGTTTTGAGGAGAGAGAAACTCTAGAAAGAAATTTGTACTTCTGAGTTCTTATGTCTTTTGTAAAGAATTCAAAAAGTTAGAATAATAAAAAAGTGTTGTAATTCATTCTCAAACATAATTCAATCTCTGTAGATTCTTATCAGGGGTGTAGTGTAGGAATTCCTGCAACTACATTTTGGCGCCCAGAAACAGGGAGAATCAAGATAAGAAATCTCTAATTACAACTTAAAGATTTGAAGAAATTGTTAGGGTTGAAGAAATGGCTAGAAGAAGAAGAAATACATTAGAACCACCGACAACTGTGAGGAGAAGTAAAAGACTTGCAGGAGAGGGAATAGGTGAATTAGAAGAATATTTAAGAATAAGATCAGGAAGAAATAGAATAAGAAATGAAGCAGAAAGTTCAATTCAACAGCCAAATCAACAAGCACAAACACGAGATAGGAATGTGGATTATGATAGAGTGAGTGTGCATACTTGGAGGTCGGATTCGATGGAAGAAGCAGAAAATCGACAATTAAGAAATGAAGAAGGAGAAAGAAATTAAGAAATATGTGGAGGATTAATTTATGAAGGACGTGAAAATGAAATAGTAGATGATTTGAGACAAAGAATACAGGAAGAAAGAAGATCAGAGGCAGAAGAGCGTGCGAATTTAACAAGACAAAATCATGAGCTAAGAATGGAGAATTTGAGGTTACAAAGAAGGAGATCAAGAAGTACTGTTAGATCAAATTCAAGATCACTCAGAGAAGAACCAAGGCAAAATTCCCCAATGAGAAATGTTAGAGAAGAAGTGCAAAATTTAAATGGAGAACAACGTCATAGAGAAGAAGAGATAATTGGAGATCGATATAATACTCATGGCGAAGCATTGGATAATAGACGCAACAATAGAAATCAAGGAGGAAGAAACAACCAAAATGAAAAATAAAATACAGAAGAAGGTAGGAGGATATTACATGGGCGAGAGAATCAAAGGAATCAAAGAATAATTGAAGAAGAAATTGAGAGACATTATGCCGAACAAGCACACCTGGCTTGCGAGAGAGAAAGATTAAGGGCAGAAATAGAAGACCAAGAATTCCGAGAGGCAGTACGACAAAATAACCATGAAAATCGAGAAAGGAGACGTACACAAAATCGCTACAATGATAATATTCAAGAGGAGTATGATAGAATACAGAGGAGATTAGAAAGGCAGCGAAGAGAAATGAGGAGAAATGAAGAAATCCGCAGAGAAGAAAGTAGACAACTGCGATTTCAAGAGGAGGGTGAAAGAAAAAATTGCAGAGAAAGACGGGATGACAATGAAGAAGAAGACACACAAAATCTCGCAAGACAAGAAAAGCAAGAGAACAGAAGAAGGGAAGCTGCATTAAAAAGGCCAATGGAACAAAACTCAACTGAGAATGAGAAAATATTGAGAGAATTAGCAGAAATGCGAGGAATAATAAGCAATAGAAGAGAAGGAGGAAGAAGGCAACTCGATTAAGCTATTGAAGAAGCTGCGAGAACTCCATTTACTCAAGAAGTACAATTAAGAGGAAAACCTCCAAAATGTAACTTACCAGCATTAACCAGCATCTTTGATGGGACTACTTGTGTTGTTCAACACGTCAAGGCTTATGTTAGATATATGCTACAATGGGAAAACCATGATGTTGTACTATGCAAATATTTTGCGTCTAGCTTAACTAGCGAGGCATTAAAATGGTTCGAGGGATTGCCAAAAAACACCATAACGTCTTTTGATCATTTACAAGCTACATTTCTAGGAGCTTACATTATCAACAATTCATCGCGACCAGGTATTGAAGATGTGTTTGGGTTAAAACAGAGGGTTGGCGAGAGTCTGAAACATTTAACCATAAGATGGAAGACGATGTGCAGTGAGATGGCAGGAAAAGTTTACGAGAGATATCTTATCTTGTCTTTTATTAATGCAATGTTCGCGACCAATCTACTGTACATACAAATTTTCAGAATCAAGAATACAATCACTATGACTGAACTACGAGAACTACAAGAAGAATACATTGCTTTGGAGGAGAAACAAAATGAGATGGAATCATATCCCATCGCGAACAACAATTCCGGAGAAGCAAATGGGAGTTTACTTCCAAAAATGATAAACAATGTGGCGAGCATCTCGTAAGTGCAACAAGAGAAAGTAGAGACTGATAACCAGCAGAAGTTGGTAGCTATGGGCAGTAGAGATCAAGAAGAGTATGAAAGGGAGAAGAATTAATACAATCGTGGTGGAAATAATAAGATTCAAAGGCTTGATCAGCCGCAAGAAACTTATGGTGGACAGAGGCAAAACAATTTCAGAAGTCAAGGGAATCAGAAGATCATATGGGAAGAAATTAAGATGCATCCTCTCAATGCTAGTATAGAAATTTTTTGGAAGCTATCATTTTAATGGAAAATATACCATCTCCATGGAACATAGGAAAAGAACCACATCCTAATAACCGCAGTCAAGAATTTTGTCCTTACCATCATTTTCATGGCCACACAGTAAATGACAGCAGGAATGTAAAGAGAATAATTTTAAGGATGATTGAACAAGGAAATCTAAATCACTTTTTAGTAGGACATCCACAATCTCAGCGATTGCCTCCAGCACCAGAAGTTCGCAGGGTAAATACTGTAAAAGGAGCCGAATCATTCGTAATAGAAGTTGGAGCTAAAGCAAAGATTTTTTTTTGTAATTCCATTGTACATTCACATAGAACAATAGAGGATTTCCATGATAATGTTCTATGCAGAGTCTTCGCGAGAGACACATATGGAAGAGAGATAATGAATATAGCGAGAGCCTCGCCATTAGAAGAATGTCAAAAGCAAACTATATCTTTCAGTGCACAAGAAGTACCAGAACCTGGCGAGCAGCATGATAACGCGTTGGTAGTAAGACTAGAGATAAACCCAAAGCAAATGGAGGAAGAAGATGAAGAAAATGGTGATGAAAATGAAGATTATTGGGCTATCAATAGAGTTATAATAGACACATGCAGCTCTGTTGACATACTATTTTATCATACCTATAAAACAATGGGTGGAAGAGACGAAGATCTAATTCCCTCAACATATAAAATCTATGGTTTTAATGGTACTGCCAATAAACCAAAAGGGGAAATTAAGATGCGGATTCCCTTGAAAGGGATAACTTCCAAGATCATGTTCTGTGTTGTTGAAATTGAATCACCTTACAATTCTCTGATTGGTCGACCTTGGCTACACGGAATATTAGGTGTAGCATCTACTTTCCACCAGTGCATTAAATTTCCTCATCCTAATGGTGTTGGAGTAATTAAAGGAGATTGGGGAGAAAGCAAGAAGTGTTATTAAATTGATATGAAGTCTTGCGAAGAAAGAGCTGAGAAGAATAGCAATTGGAAGTACAAAACCAAACAACGACAGAGAACTGAAAGGTTAATGATTGATACAATAGAGCGACAAGAAGAAGTTTATGGCGAGCGTCTCTCAGATGAAGAAACAACAACAAAACGTAGCAGAGAATAGTAAGTAGAAAGGTAAAATGATGAACTTTAGAAGACTTAATGAATGATTTGTTCGAAGAATATGTAATTGAACAGTGTATTCTACTTGAAAGAATTACAAGATTTTACAAAAAGAAAGAAGATCAAAGTTATGAAATTTTATCAGAGTTACAATACTCGCGAGAAGCGCGAATAAAATTTCGCAGAGATTAATAGAATGGGACGAACCTTTATGGCGTGCACCCTAGTTCGCGAATAAAATTTCGCAAGAGGCAAATATAAGGCCTAATAGCGCGTCATAGGAGGGGGTATCTCTTTACATGATTCATGGGTAAGGTTATACCGCTGCTGGATCCTGAATCATGCAGATGTTGGGGTTAAAGAAAACCTATCCTGGAGAGAGATCTTGGATTTTCAACTATATAAGGTTATACCCTGGTTGGACGACCGATAATCTCTTCCAAGAAGTGCAAAGTATGACCAAGGCGTCGAGGTACACGGTTGAGCCAAGAGTCCCCGGGGCGTACGAAACTCCCTTGCCATTCTTGGTAAGTCTTGGCTATGATGCACTTGGCCTGAAGAAAACCCCACTTAGGGTGCAGTCTTGTAACTATAAGCCATATAGGCATAAAGGATAAGAGGCTGCGAAAACAACTGGTTGCTGGTAAATCTGGATGGGAGGAGCTAGTCTTGTATGGCCGATGTGCCCTCCTTGAAGGGGAAACCAGGGGGAGATAAGGGAGGAACCCTCCATTAGGGAGCTGATAAGTGTCTTAAGACGGCAATGTCATGGGGCTTTAAGATCGCAAGAACATTTAGGACTGTCATATTATCGCGTGACATAAATTATACAGAGACAACAAGCCACAATAGAAATGTTAAGATGAGATCAATGGGTTTTTACATGAAAGTGTAAAGACGTCCTGAGATTTCATCGCAAGACGGCAATGTCATGAGGCTTTGATCTCGCGAGGGAACTTAGACTTGTCATATTGTCGCAATACAATCAAAAAATAAAGATAAGGCAAGATCAATGGGTCAATACATGCAAATGTAACGACGTCCTGCGATTTTGTCATGAGAAAAAAAGGTGTGGCATAGTAAGACATTTAATTAGGAAGGCATAATAAGACCGCAAGATTACTGCAATAATACTCGCAGATTTTATGAGAATTGCGATTTCACGCAGTTGTTGCTAGCGATAACATCGCCAACATAGAGGCAAATTTTATTTAAAGCTTACATCTAATCTCTATTCAATTTTTTCATATTGTAGATGAATAATAGAGGCAAGTATGGGAATGCATAAGAACGATGAAATTATTATTCATCCATCATATAAAATTGCATAGAGATTATTAAATGATATGTTTGCACAGATAATTAAAGGATATTAATTATATTGATTGATTAATTTGTAGAAAAAGAATTGTTTTCTAATTCATACAGATAGAAGCAAAAGAAGTTTACAGAATTGGAGAAACTCACAGCAATGTTACAGAAAGAAGAAAATAAATATACAAAGAAGATAGAAGGAAGAAGAAGAACTAGATAGATCCATCGCCATCCTCTTTATCAGACTTCTCTTCATCGCCAGATTTTTCCCTTTCATCATTATCATTACTATCTTCATTCTTATCAGATTCTTATCCTCCACCAGATTTTTTTCCTTCGTCATTATCATTATTATTTTCATCCTCGTCAGAATCCTTAACTTCGCTATCAGAGATGTTAAGATTTGGGATTGTTGCGGGGATTACCTTTGCAAGATCAGGATATATAGAAGGAGAAATTCCATGATCATTGCAGACCAACTTAACGGAATCATTACGAACAACAATGAGAGATCTATTGAAATTCGCGGTAGTAATGTCAGACTGCTCTTTCAATCATGAATATTTATTATTGCGAGCAGCAAGAGTATTTGCGAGCTGATTCTTCTCATTTTCAAGTTCCCCAATTCTTTCAAGATATCTTTTTTCAACTCCTGCGAGAATACGACAACAAGTTAGAAATTTTGTAAAGAAGAATAATAAAAACAAGAAACTAGCGAGAAGAAGAACAACTAACAACCTTCTCTTTCAGAAATCATATATCTAATTAAAGCCGCTTGTTCAACTTGAAGGCTAACATTCACACCTAAACCATTCATGGCATTGTCAAGAACCTTTGCAGCCCAAGAAAACTCATCATCGCTATTTATAAGGAGACGAGATCGAACTTGAGTTTCCCTCGCAAGAAGATCTTCATTCTCGCGAACAAGTTTATCCCTTTCCATTTGAACGTTAAGAAGAGTCTTATGGAAATTGACTAGAGTCTTGGAAGCATTTTTAATAGCAAGATCTTTCTCGTCAATAAGATCGATATTCCTCTTTCTTAATCTATTTATTTCTTTCTTTTAATCAAGATAAAAGCGCTTATATTTGTCAGTCAAACCTAAATTAAATCTGTGTTCAATTTTTAAGAGATTAAGTTTGGATCTAAGTTCATCTATGGAGTGGGATTTAATCTTATCATCTGAGAAATTACTTAAAGAATTATTAAGGCAAGCAAGAAGAGTATTATCATCTACAGGTTCAGGGAAAGATTGAAAGAGTGTAGCCTCGTCAGTAAGACCATAAATATCTGCAAGTTAAAAGTGGTTGCTTGAATAAGCCGCGATAGAGTAAGAAGAATTAAGAGAGAAGGGAAATCAGTCATACTATAGAGTTGTTGGTTAGCTCTATCAAGATCAGAGATCTTTTGCTTATCAACTGAAGCTTCAGTCTCCAGCTGTTTATTCTTCTTGCGAATCTCAATAACTTCAAATTCTAATTTTTCTTTATCCTGGCGAAGTTTAGCAGCCTTATTTTCAGAGTTGGCACGTCTTTTATCTAAATCATAAGCAACAGCAAAAGAATCTCTTCCAACCTGCGAAAGAATAATATAAATTAACATCTAGCGATGGAGAAAATATATAAACAAATTGAAGAAATGAAAACATACCAAAGTACCAAGAGAATTTAAGAGACTAGGAGTCAGCGATCGTGAGACTCCTTGGAGAGAATCATTGTCCACCAGTATGGGAGCATCACAGACACTGGAAAGATCTTGGGATGTCTTGTTAATAACTTCATCCTCATCATTACAAGTTATGCTATGGGAAATATCGCTAAAAATTCTGGATAAATGGGCCATTGAAGAATCAGATGAAGAAGAGTTCTTTATAGAAGGGAATCTGCTATCATTATTATTAAAATATTTATCACATTTATCCTTATCAAATTCAAAATTTGGGTTTTCTGGAATAGGTTGAGGAGTTGAAGAAGAAGAGGGTTTTCCTTTTCTTCAAAGGAGGATCACCAAAATCTTCACCACAAGGGGCAGAAGGTTTCCCTTTGGGAGGAACAATAGATTTATCCTGATCGCCAGATTATCCACTGCGAGGGGCAGAAGATTTTCCTTTAGGAGGAACATCAGATTTATCCTTTGAAGGCTTCTCCTTAGTTCTCACGGATTTTATTGGCGGTAGTTCTTCAATTTCCTGCGAGCAAAAATGAAGATAAAAAATAGGGGCAACAATATATTGTTAAAATTTATGAGGAAATATTTCTTACTTCATCCGTGAAAGATTTAAGAGCTAAGAAAGTGCTGGGTTTCCTAAGAGTTTGATAGCTGAGTTTCATTCTATCAATCTGAGAAAGATAAAAATAGTTAGCGAGAATAAAAAGAAGACAATAAATGATAATAATGTAAAAAGTTAAGAGAATGTACTTCTTTAGATCTTTCAGGCCAGTTGAAGACCCATGGCTCATACTCTGAGAGATTCGCAGGTAATGGGAGAGAACCAGATATATAAGGACCTTCAAGACATAATGGAAAGATGAACCACTTGTCATCGCTAGAATGGCGAGGACCTTGGTTGGTAGATGTATGAAAATAAATATCCAGCATAAGATCTTTGTCACCAGCGACCTTCTCTTTTTTCAAACGAACACCCCAGCAGGTGCTATCCCTCTTCATAGGGACTATTTTATAATTTACAAAGAAGTTTTCCACAGTATAATCCGCAGAAACAATGGGGACATCTTTAAATTGTGGATTCTTCGCATCTTCAAGGTAGCGAGATCCTTTTCCAGCTCCGCGAGAGGCATATTCAAGCAACAATCGGATACAATCTCCACCCAATTGATATATCGCTCACGAAAACCTTTTGTAAGAAATTATTTGATAAAATAGCGAAAGTTCTGGGTCATAGAGAGGAATGGTAAGACCGACTTCAAGTTTTCCTAGCGATACTATAATTTTCTCGCGAGAACATTGATCATCAGTAAATAATTTAAGAGTAAATTCAGATCTAGAATCCTGATTTGGAATTTTAGATATAGTAAAACCTTTGCTTCTGAGTTTTCCTTGCATCTCACCAAAAGCAATCAAGTTTTTAGCACCAGCGATAACCATTTTTCAAGTATGTGAATGAGGAAAAGGGATTGAAAGATAAGAAAGAAATCACAGCGATAACAGAAGCGCAATTCGCGGAAGAACAGTAAATTTGCAGAGAGGTTATGGAGAGAAAGAAGAAGAAAGTAAAAGAGAAAAAGAAAGGAATGAGAGAAGTATTTATAGAAGAAGAAATTTCTCGAAAAAGATGAAGTCAATTAATGCAAATAAAAGACGTGGGTGGTCAGATCGCAACGGTTAGAAGGGACGTGTCAAAAATTTATTAGAAGAAAGAATACGTGAAAACAGCTGGCGAAGGACACAGAAACGTGTCAGAACAGAGAAGTCTGAAAAGATAGGCAGTTACGGCATTCTAAAATGTTCTCATGATCTTCTCTTCTTCGCAGAAAAGACATGAGAAGAGGCAAGATGTAGGACCAGAATATCGCTATAAAACTATTTCTGCGATATTAACAACACTTTTGCGAGCGTTACAGAAGATTCTTTAACAACATATCGCGAACGTCACTGAAGAATCCAAAAGAAGCTGACGATAGAAGAAATACAAAGAGAGTATGTTTATCCCGCGATGGTTATCAATTTTGCGAGAGAGAATATTATAACAATCGCGATAAGATCGCAAAGTATATTCGAAAAAGGAGGAAAACTTAGCTGTCATCCACTATGTAAAACCCTATATAAAGGGTTCGTTAGGTTCAGAAAAGGATGATGTTTTTTAGAGAGTTGATAAGGTTTTTAGGAGAGAAAAACTCTAGAAAGAAATTTGTACTTCTGAGTTCTTATGTCTTTTGTAAAGAATTCAAAAAGTTAGAATAATAAAAAAGTGTTGTAATTCATTCTCAAACATAATTCAATCTCTGTAGATTCTTATCAGGGGTGTAGTGTAGGAATTCCTGCAACTACAACTAACAACAACCAAGAGATGATGAAAAGAGGGAAGCAAACAAGAACCATTAATGAAGCAAGGAGTTCTAGATCATGAGGTGTGGATTCTGCAAAAGCATAAAGATGAAGTTAATAGCATATTTTGCGAAAGTGTAGAAATTGCAGTTCTGCGAAAGCATCCCAACTCATGTTCTACGAAGTTCAGTTTTCCAAAGCCAACATTCAGATTTATTACTTCGCAGCAGCAAGATAATGGCACATTAAGTAACCCGCGAGCATAACCAGGACAAGACATATGCGAAGAAACGTGAAGACCCAGATAAAAGAAGAGCACCAAAGTGAATTAAGAAAAATGACATCAACAATATATTAAAAGAAGGTTCACGCAGCAGAATAGCTCAAAACTTTCAATAGAGGAGTAAGGTGCGAAAGTCCAACCTATGATTCACGAAGAAACCAATGTCCAAACAGGCATCGTCATCAATGAGTGACAGATTCTCAGTGAACCAAAAAAAAATCGACGGAAATTCATTTTAAGTCCAACGCAAGCTCAAAGGATTACAAACCGACAAGTAATTTCTCCCATGCAGTTCATGCACGTGAAACTTGCAATTCCACTTCGCTGCCTAAGAGTAGTGTTATCGATTATCTGCAAAGGAGCAGGGATAAGAAACAATGAAGAATCAGATAGCGAGTAGAATTAAGGGCTTATCATGCTTGAAGTGTCACAGAAAATTTGGATTGCAAGTAAAGAAAGAACTCAAGCGGACGTACAAGAATAAACTCACAAGGAAGAAACATGGTAGCAGAAACTTCGAAGTAAGAAGTTCAAAGGAATCTACTTTTCATTACTGAAAAGCTAAGAAAACGGAATTAGCAGAAGACAGACTTTGTCAAAGACCAACTCCAATGGTAGCTCATCATATTATCACAGAATCAACGAAGAAATATGAGAAATAGTAGCAATGGAATCTTTAGAAGAAACTACTTTATGGAAGAGTAATCTTTAATCATCATCAGCAAAACCTGATTAATTCGACGACAAAAAGAAGGCAAATAAATAGTACACAGAAGTAAAGTTTCTGCGAAGAGGAAAGGAAGGGTCATCAGGCTACTCCATCAATACAGCAAATGAGAAGACATTCGCACCCTACGAATAAAACAACTTAACCAACGAACAAATCAACTAAAAGGGAGGCATTCCCATTTCTATTCTCAAATAATTTTACATTGAGCAATGTCAGATGATAAAATTCTTAGGAGATTCCCATTAGCAAAATTCATTCAATAGAATATTCATACTATAAATTACAGTAGCATCAGATGTGACGTATAGTCACGATCAAGATAAAAAATGATTTTAAAAATTTAAGTTTGTAAAGATTTATTTTTAATTTATTTAATATTTGCTAATCAGTAACTGAAAGTTCACAGGGAATCATTAAGGCCACCTGGTACATCTAATGAAGAATGAAATAAGGCAACAACATGAGCAAGGGAGTAAGACAAAGTCGACGAAGAAAGCGAACACATAATTCACCACGAAAATAAAATATGCAGAGACCAAATTGATCTTATCTAAGCAGACATGTTACCAACAAATAAAAATGAATAGAACTTCAGAAAATCCAAGCAGCAAGACAACGAACATCAATGAAATCCGGAAAATAAACATCCGAAAAATCAAAAGAGGATTTGAAATAAATCAAATTTCCTAGCAAAGTTTCATCACATCGCTGTTGCGAGATTTTGCGGTTCTAGGCAAAGCTTCATAAATGTGGATTTTCGAAGGAAATGTCCCCTACTACAACACCAAATGAACAACAACATGCCATCCAGATTTCTTCCCCCTATATGTCTACAACACCAACTGATCAGTGGGATGAGTCTCAGCTGCTCCTGCGAATGTCTTCGCAGCCATTTTGACTTCGTATTTTTCTTCGCAAATATTTTTCTTCATAGAAGGCACAAAGCTCTCCTACGAATGTATAAACTAGGAAGTAAGTTGTATGACCAGAATATCGCTACAACACTTCTCTGCGAGATTAACAATGCTTCCCAGCGAGCAATACCGCAAGCTTTTAACAACACTTGGAGAATGTCACAAAATCAGTCAAAAGAGTGACGTAATAACTAACGATTGAAGAAAACATGAGAAAAGCATGTTTGTCCCGCGATGGTTACAAAGCTTGCGAGAATGAACATCGTAACTATTGCGGTACAATCGCAGAACCAATCCGAAATAAGAGGAAAACTTAGTTGTTATCAACTATGTAACTACCTATAAATATAGACCCAATATGTCCAGAAAAGGATGATGTATTTTTGAGAGTTAAGAAAGTCTTAAGGAGAGAGAAACTTCAAGAGAATAGTTGTAATCTTGAATTCTTCCATTTCTGTAAACATTTTTAAGAACAAAATAATAAAGTGTAGTTTTTAATCTTAAATTATGAGTTGATTATAGCAAAATCTTAACAAGGGTGTAGTGTGGGATTTCTTGCAACTACATTTTGGTGCCCGAAACAGGGATTGAATTAGCGAAATCATAGAAAAAGGTGAAGAAGAAGATAAGAATTGTTCAAGATTAAGAAAATCATAAAACAAACCAGTGAGATAATTGAAGGAAGGATGATTAGAATCAAAGAGGATTGTAGAAAATTGGAGTGTGGTATGGTAACAAGAACAATGATTGATAGATTTCATGAAAATATTAAGGGGAAGATACACAAACTAGATTTTGAAGGAAGGAAAATTATGACGGTGGAAAAAATATCACCATTGAAAGATTGGGAAAAGCAGGAGATCACATTTATAGCAACAGAAATACCGGAAGAAAATCTAAGTCATACATCTCCATTGGTAATCGCAGTATCCACTATACCAATGAGAAAGGAGGAATCAATAAAATCTATAGCAGAATGGGCTATGAATAGAACTTTGGTGGATGCAGGAAGTTCGGTAGATATAATATTTTATCATACTTTTAAGAAAATGGGATATAAGGATGAACAAATGTCTTATTCAACATATCATGTTCATGGCTTTGGAAAATCTTTAACAAAACCTAAAGGCGAGATAGTGGTACGAATTCCACTAGGGGAGATTGAAACACAAGTAACGTTATGTGTGGTAGACATGGAATCACCGTATAACATGATATTAGGAAGACCGTGGATACACGCAATCCAGGCTGTAGCATCAATATTGCATAAATGCATCAAATTTCCTATACCCAGTGGAATTGGAGAAATTAGAGGAGACACAGATATTGCGAAATTGTGTTACCAAATAGAATTAAGAAATTATGAAGAACGTCCAAAGATGCGAAAGGCCCACAGGAAATTGGCGAGAGAAACAAAGAAGGAAGAAGAATTTAAAGTTTACGCGATAAGAGCAAAAGAAGGAAAAGGAATACCCAGCGAAATCTCGCGAGAAGGAGATGAACTCGCGAGAGTTATGAAAACACCAACACCAATGGGAGAACCTGAAGCCAGTTATGTTGCAGCAGAACCAACAAAGGAAATAAATATTGGGAGTGAAGAAGAACCTAAAATGCTGAAAATTGGGACTAGAATGGAGGCAGATGAGGAAGAAAGAACTATAAATCTCTTGCGAGAATATAAAGATATCTTCGCGTGGAACATGGATGAGATGCCAGGGATAGATCCATCAATAGCATGTCATAAATTAGAAATCAATAAAAACATAAGACCATTTAAGCAAAGAATAAGGAAAATCGCAACAACATATCATTCTCAAATAAAAGAAGAATTACAGAAGATGCTCGACGCAGGAATTATAAGGCAAGCAAAATATCCAGAGTGGATTGCAAATATGGTGGTGGTCCCAAAGAAGAACAAGGGGATAAGAATTTGCATAGATTTCACTGATTTAAACAAAGCTTGCCCTAAAGATAGTTTTCAGTTACCAGATATCCCACAGAAGGTTGAATCAGCAGCGGGAAATGCAAGAATATCATCGTTGGATGGATATAAAGGATATAATCAAATCCCTCTCGCTGAAGAAGATCAAGAACATACCGCATTTTTTGCTCCAAGAGTATTATATTGTTATACAAAGATGCCCTTTGGCTTACGAAATGCTGGTGCAACGTATCAAAGAATGGTGGAGAAGGTGTTTGCAAAGTGGATCCACAAAACATTAGAAGTGTATGTAGATGATATGCTGATTAAAAGCAAAGAATCTGAGAATCATGTACAATATTTGAAGGAGATTTTTGATCAAATGCGACAATTTAATATTAAAGTGAATCCCGATAAGTTTACTTTTGGAGTAACTTCAGGGAAATTTTTGGGGTATATTGTATCAAAAGAAGGAATACAATTTGATCCGGAAAAAGTACAAGCAATTCGCGATATGCCAATGCCTGCGATGGTAAAAGATGTGCAAAAATTGAATGGACTCTTAGCCTCGCTAGGAAGATTCATCTCGCGATCTTCAGACAAGTGCAAACATTTTTTCGATATACTCAAGAAGGGAACAGAATTCAAGTGGACAGATGAATATGCAAAGGATTTTCAAGGAATAAAAGAACATTTAATGAACATAACTATCTTACAGAAAGATGAACCGGAGAAGAACTATTGATTTATCTCGCAACAACCACATATGCGCTAAGTGATGTGTTGCTGCGAGTAGATGCAGGGGTAGAAAAACCAATTTATTACATCAGCAAAACGTTCAATTCTGCAGAGAGAAATTATTCAAAGATTGAGAAACTAATTCTAGCATTGGTGGATGCAACTTTTAAGCTTCGCATCTACTTTCAAGCACATATGGTCAAAGTGTTAACAAAGGTTCCAATTGAGTCAGTAATGAAAAATTCAAAAAGATCAGGCAGAGTTGAGAGATGGAATGCACAAGTAGGACACTTTGATATCCAATATGAAATTTTATCCTCGCCAAAGTCACAAGTAATTGTAGACTTCTTAGCTGAATTTCCTTTAGAAGATGATGAAGCAGTGGAAGAGATGATGTATGTAGAAGAGGAACATGGAGATCCAAAAGATCTATTAACAGAACCCGACAGATGGGAGATATTGGTGGATGGATCATCCAATGGTGGTGGATGGATTATTATCTTTTAATTTTTCTTATGATAGTTTCCGATTACATAGCCTGTGCTTGAATATATATATTTTTTATATGTGTTTTCGGTTTATGAGATATCTAATTTTGGTTTTCATAACCTTAATATTCAATCCCATATGATGTGAACCCTTATGGTTTGTGTGACTTTTTGATTTAGCATGATTAAGTTCTAGCCCATGTTGGTAGGCTTTATCAAAGGATCATAAGGTGTTCTGATTGAAACTCATATGTGAAAAGTCACAATGTGTTGAATCAATTTGTGTTTACATGAGTTGTGTTTAGCATAAACATATGTGTTTCGGGTTTTCAACTTTTGCTATTGGCACGCATTAGTTAAAAACCGATTCAACCTTTCTCTGGTAAAGGTTTCCTTTGTTGTTGCTATTTTGTTCTTGCGAGAGGATGACAACATACTAGGGGAGAGTTCTTATGTGAACTTGCGCTTAATGATATATCTTTCTAGGGAGAAGAAGATGCAGAATCTGAGGTAACAAATTTGTTAGTTAATCGTTTTCCTGTTTAAGAAAAGTCTGTTTATGTTGCATATATTTTTCTTCTGCTTAACAAAATTTCGGTATAATTGATATATTCCATTATTATGTGTATGGATGTGTGTGTGTAATTCAATTGTTTCCGGTTAAGAAAAACTGTGTCAATTTATTTGGCATATTGTTTGGTATCTTCTTTATTGTTTGGTATCAAGTGTTTTTGCTTAACGAAATTTTGGTGAAATTGCGGTGCTACAATATCTATGTTTGTTTCAATTGCTTCCGGTTAAGAAAATAATTGTGCAAGTCAATTTATTTTGGTTTGTATGTGTTCAAGATTACAACTATTCTCTTGAAGTTTCTCTCTCCTCAAGACTTTCTTAACTCTCAAAAATACATCATCCTTTTGGACACATTGGGTCTATATTTATAGGGTAGTTACATAGTGGATGATGACTAAGTTTTCCTCTTATTTGGGTTGATTCTGCGATTGTCTTTGCGATTAGTTACAATGTTCACTCTCGCAAGCTTTGTAACCATTGCAGGACAAATATGTTTTTCTCAAGTTTTCTTCACTCGTCATTTATTACGTCGCTCTTTTGACTGCTTTTGTGACACTCGTAAAGTGTAGTTGAAGATCTTGCGGTGATGCTCATTTGGGAAGTGTTGTTAATCTCTGCAGAGAAGTATTGTAGCGATATTCGGTCCTACATCTTTCCTCTTCTCATGTCTTCTTCGCAAAGTGGAGAGGATATGAGCATCTTCAATTCTTCAAAGTGCTCTTGAGTCTCTCTTCTTTCCATATTTTCTTCTCGACATTGGTCTAAGTTAATTTAGCTTAACGCTACAGCGTCTTTGTAAATTCATATTTTTACTGACACGTCTTTACTCCCTTTTGCCTATAAAAGGTAGAGTTAGACTCCAAAACTAATTTTCTTCTTCTATTTCTCTATCTTCTTCATCTGTTTACTTTCTCTTCCGTCTGCAACTCTTCTTCTTCTTCTTCTTCTTCTTCTTCTTCTTCTTCTTCTTCTTCTTCTTCTTCTTCTTCTTCTTCTTCTTCTTCATATTCTCCTGCTATTGTTCTAATGGAGTCATCAAGGTATGTTTTTTGATTATAATCTTCATTCGATTCAATTTTTATTCATATTCTTCGATCTTCTCTATTTGATCTTTCATAACTCCCGTATTATGTCTTCTCTTGTTGGAACTATCCCTAACACCCAATCCTCAGGTCAAAACCCTAATGCTCGCAAAAGACCGACTGAGAAGAAGAAGAGAAGTTCTGTGAATGATAAGGTGGTAACAAACACATCCTATTTCTTAATAACAATATTGTTGCCTCTATTTCTTATCTAAGTTATTATTCGCAGAATGTCGAGAACATCGCTAATCCTCCCAGAAGACCTCGTCATTTCAAAGCTCTTGAGGCTGATTTCTCCATCCCCACATTAGCATCTGCAAGAGTTACTCCCACACCCTCGCAACTGGATCCTCTTTCTTTTACCTGCGAGAATATCGCTGCCAACACCTCTACTTCTTTTGATTCATTGATAAATCAAGCTCCTGAAATTGTTGTGACTGAAGTTCCTTCTAGCCCTTTGTTTCCTTCAACTGTTGTTTTTCCAAACACTCCTCCTTCTGATAATACAACCATCGCAAATGACTCAAATCGTCAACTTTCCCTTGTTACCACTTCACCCTCTGCATCTCTTCCTCCATCGAATGGAATCTTAGCTGGAGTTGATGTTGCTTTTAAAATTTTATCTAATATTTTAGACGATGCTAGAAAATCTTCTACTAACTCTCTCCAATATGAAGCTTGCGAGACCTTACTTAAATATTTTGGCTCTGATAATGCTGCTTCACGAGCATCTTTAGATGAAGTTGAAACTCTGAGAAAAAGTCTTCAAGTCAAAATTTCTGAATGTGATACTCTGAACCATATGCTTCGCAACTCTTCTCTTAACTGCGAGAACCTTCGCAGAAAAAATAACGAGCTAAAAGGTACAATTTTCCTGCCTCTACCCTTTTGTTTTTCTGTTTTTCTTTCATATCCTCTGTACTCAAGTATCCTTCTTAAATTCTTGATTCATATATTAGTTTCAAATCGGACTCGTTTCATGGAGAGACTTAAATTTGAATCTATTGTTGACGAAGCACGTGTTGAAAGAGATTCTTGGATGGACCAGTATAATAGATTAGATAATATATACACATATTCAATCGATCAAATAGATAATCTTACTAATGAGAATAACCAACTATCGCAAAGTCAAAATTTATTAAGTAACGAGATTACTCGTCTCTCATATTTGTTAACCAAGTCTAACTTGGCGGTAGAATCTTTATCAGATGAAAATAGAACTTTATCCCAAGAAAAACATAGATTTTAAATATTGATGGCGATTTCTTCGCAGCAATTAAGTAATCTACAAAGAATATGTGATAATCAAGAGCAATCTCTTCGTTCCCTTAAAGATGAACTCAAGGAAGTAACTGAATCATCTGCTGCTGAGAAGGATAAACTTATCAAGGGTAGGTTAACTCTTAGTTTGAAGGCCAACAAGCTTCAAGACCAATACTCTCAATTGAAGAAGTCTCATTCTTTACTAACAGAGGAAAACTCGTATCTACGCACTAAAGAAGAAAACATGAAATCTAAATCGAAGGGTGTGGTTGGTGATAAATTTGATGACGCTATGAATCAATGGGAAAATTTGTTTCTTTACATTAATTCAAAACTTAACCTCGCAGAAAGAAGGTAGTCAATTGATTTGCCTCTCTTGTTGACCTTTCTGTCAAATTTTGTGTTATATTTCTTGCAAAATCTTTGACTGAATGATCTTTTATCATTTTTGTTACTCATGAGAATCTAAAAGAAGTCTTCATTCTACCATCGTTGATCTTCTTGATAAATTGGATAAAGTTCGCAAAGAAAACAAGACTCTTACTTCCAATTATATTGAAGCTCACGACAAAGCGAGAAAAGAAGGCTTGATTATCTCGAGTACTTCAAAAATATAGAGATTAGGAATCGTGACAGAGAGGTTTCCTTCGCAAGGTTCACCTCAGTCTTTGAAGTTCTCGTGAACGATATTCTACTCTCCCATTCTCTCCCTCTGTATTTGTTCCTCCTTTAAAAGTTGATGATCTGAAATTCCTCTTCCCATGGATAAGGAATTAGAATTCACTGATGAAGAAAAATACCACTCAAGAAGATAATGAAGAAGAGAGAAGTCCTCCTAAAGTAACCACAAGCGGTGAGAAGAATACTGATGAAGCTGACAATTCTGGCAAGAATAACGAATCTGGCGAGACAATCGTCAAAACTTTAATTTCATTTTTGCTTTCTTTTTCTTCTTCTTTCTTTTGAAATTTTGAGAATTCAACTTTTGATTTTTTTTACTTTGAATATCCTCAAGGAAGATAATGAAATCTTATTTCTCCACTCCCCTACTTTCCCTTCATTATCTTTCTTGAAATGGTGAATTATTTTTCGTGTCTCCTTTCTGTGAACTGTTTGAAAGTATGAATATTTATGCGATGTAATGAGTATAGTTGCGATATTCCGAAAATTTACGATGTTATGAATCTACTTTCTTATATATTCTCCTGCGATGAACAAATCTTTCTGCATCTTAAAATAGAATAGTTAATTTTTTAAGATTATTCTGTTGGTCTTATTTTGCCTTCCTAATTAAAGGTCTTATTTTGCCAAAAAAGTTTTTCTTTCTGCGACAAAATCGCAGGACGTCTTTACATTTGCATGTATTGACACATTGATCTTGTTTTATCAATATGTTTTCAACATCTTTGCGACAATATGATAAGTATAAACTCTCTTGCAAGAATTAAACCTTATGACATTGCCGTCTTGCGATGAAATCGCAGGACGTCTTTACACTTTCATGTAAAAACCCATTGATATCATCTTAACTTTTCTCTTTTGGCTTGTTACCTTTGTATAACTTTCGTCACGCGACAATATGACATGCCTAAATGTTCTTGCGGTCATAAAGCCCCATGACATTGCCGTCTTTAGACACTTATCAGCTCCCTAATGGAGGGTGCCACCCTTATCTTCCCCCTGGTTTCCCCTTCAATGAGGGAACATCGGCCATACAAGAATAGCTCTTCCCATCCATATTTTCCAACAACCAGTTGTTTTTCGAAGCCTCTTGTCCTTTATGCCTATATGGCTTATAGTTACAAGACTGCACCCTAAGTGGGGTTTTCTTCGAGCCGAGTGCATCATAGCCAAGACTTGACAAGGATGGCCAGGGTAGTTTCGTACGCCCCGGGCACCCTTGACTCAACCGTGTACCTAGGCTCCTTGGTCATACTTTGCACTCCTTAGAAGAGGTCCTTAGTCGTCCAATCATGGTATAACCTTATATAATTGGAAATCCAAGATACCTCTCCTGGATAGGTTTTCTTTAAACCCAACATCTGCATAACTCAGGTTTAAGCAGCGGTATAACCTTATCACTGAGTCATGTCAAGAGATACCCCCTTATATGACGCACTATTAGGTCTTACATTTTTCTCTTGCGAAATTTTATTCGCAAACTAGGGTGCACGCCATAAAGGTTCGTCCCATTCTATTAATCTCTGCGAAATTTTATCCGCCATTCCTGCGATTATGGTCGCAGTTCTTGCTTTGCTTTGTTATTAGGAGAACCTCGTAATCGTAAAAATATATTTTTATTTTTTTTTATTTTTTTACAACGTATGTGTAACTCTTATCTTGCAGAAGTTGTCATTGATAAAACTTTTTCAGAAATAGTCTATTCCATGGTCTGTCAAGTCTTTGACCAACATCTCTTCCTTCAGGGTCCATTAGTTTGTATGCCCCGTAACCAACTATCTCTTTAATGATGTATGGTCCATCCCATTTTCTCGCTAATTTTCCACCATTCTCTCGCTGATAACTTGGTGTTTTTCGCAACACTAAATCGCCAGGTTGAAATTCACGTTTCTTAACACGTTTGTTGTACTCGCGGGCTAATCTTTGATAGGCTTATAAAGATACCTACTTCTATGTATAAACTGCAAGTGCACAATGTCGACAAGAAACACAGGGCAAGCACAGGTCGAACCACAGAGACTTGGAGAGTGTAGAAGTTGATTCTAAATCCTTACTAAGAACTGATTAGAGAGAGTAAGCAAAGGGGGTTTTGTTTTTGTCGATACGACGAGATATTGGCAAAGACTTAAACAGAAAGTAATTTGAATTAAAATATGCAATTAAATCAAGATGTAAATATTGAGAATATGGATACTAGGGTATTCAAATCCATCACTAACCTATGATATGCATTCAACTTGTAATATTATTCTTGTCCTTACAGCAGATTCAAGTCTACCGTATATCTAAGGTGTTTCTCCAATGGATAATTTAATCACAACTAAAGTATTTCTCCAAAGCATTAACTGTCTAATTAAAGCACCACTAATCTGAGGATCAATATTTGGTTAAGCATGAGTTGTAGCATAATCAACATAGAGATATTCTAACTAAAATGGATACATGGCATTCATTGTGAGAGCAAGATGTTGACAAACTTGGATTAAAATATATCTTTAAACAATTCTAAACTTTCAAGAACAATATACAAGATATGAATACATAACAATAAGTTACGGCTTCATTTAAACCCTAGCAAATGAAATTAGAACATGAACAACATTACAACAAAACTGAATTTAAGAAACTAACATGAACAAGCTATTCTTGGATGAGTTTTCAACACAACAACCCTCTCTATTTATACACAAAAATTCTCTCAACACTTGGATTCGAATTTTGGCAATCATCCACTCAACAAAATATGTTTTCTTTAATTGATGGATAAAATGGAATATATTTGGTGGTGGGAAACAAATTGGGAGTGATTGAGTGAGAGAATGGGGTGAGGTGGATGTTTTGGAAAGAATCCAATGGGGGTGAGGTGGAAACGGATTTGGGTCTTGGGTCTTGGATCATGGGTAGTTTAATCCCATGTATTGTAAACAGGTTGCCAGCGATCTGTGAGGAAAGTTGCAATGCTTCCAACTTTCTGCTCTTTTGTCTTCTCAATTCTTCCAAGATTTATTTAGTACTTAAAAACACAAAATTAATTAATACAAATATTTATTCTTGAAAATGGTAAAAATGCAGAATTTGGGATAATATATGACTTTGAAGCACGAAAGATGAGTTAAGTGCCAATGAAAAGGTGTATGAATATGCAATATTTGGCACTCATCAATCTTCGCTGGTAATTTTCCATATGTTGCAAAGTTTTTCTCCTTTTTCTTCTAATTCATCCAATTTATTTAAAATCATTCCAGCACTTAGATTTCTTTCCCAAGCCTCTCTTTTTGTTGTAGGAATAGCTACTTCTGTTGGTAACACAACTTCAACTCCATACGTCAAACAAAAAGGTGACATTCCAGTAGCTTCTCGTCTAGTTGTATTGTAGGCCCATATTGCATTATGCACCTGTTCGCACCATGATCTGTGGTATCCCTCTAGCTTCTTTTTTAAGATGTATGCGATTGTCTTATTAGTTGCTTCAGCTTGACCATTTGCTTGTGGATATAGAGGAGTATATTTTCCACACTTTATCTTAAATGCATTGAGTAGCAATTCTATATTCTTTCCTTCAAATTGCTTCCCATTATCAGACACCAACTGTACTGGAATCCCAAATCTGCAAATTATATTCTCAAATATGAATGTAAAAATATCTTTAGCGGATATGTTGTACTGCCTTTACTTCTCCCCATTTTGTGAAATAATCTGTTGCGACTATTAGGTATCTTCTTTGTCCAGAACCAGGCACAAATGGTCCCATAATATCTAACCCCCATTTCCCAAAAGGCCATACACTTGTTGAAGATGATAATGGTGCTCCTGGTGCATGTATCTTCTTTCCATATCGCTGGAAATCTTCGCAACGCCTTGAGAGTTGTTTTGCATCTTCATGAATATATGACCAGTAATAGCCTTGCATTTTTGTTCTATATGCCAAAGATCTTCCTCCACTATGATTTCCAGCATAACCACTATGTAACATTTTTTTTATTTTTTGTCCTTCCTCCCTCGTCAAACATCTTAGCGATGGTCCACTAAAATATCTGCGATATAGTACTCCTTCTCTTAGCTCATAATTGGTTGCCCTAATTTTTAATTTATGTGCTTCCAATCGATTTCTTGGGATTTCTCCTCTTGCCAAATATGTGTGAAGATCTGCTCGCCAATCCGTAATGTTGTTCTTTAATTCCTCTTCGCCAACTTCAACAATCATCACATCTTCTTCTTCCTTTTCTTCCTTGTCTATCGCAAGTGTAAAAAGTTTTTGAATTTTTATGCATCTCGCAGTTGGATTTGTCATCATACTAGATATGAAAGAAAATGCATCTGCGAGCCTATTATATTTCCTTGATATGTGTCTCCATTTTATTTTTGGAATTCTCGCAGATAATTCTTCGACTAACCTTTTATACTTTCTTAAAGATAGTTCATTTGTTGTGTATTCTCCTTTTATCTGGCGAATAACCAATTGTGAATCGCTGGTCATTCTAGCATTTTCCAACTTCATTTCTACCGCAAATTTTAAAGCATGAATCATGGCCTCATATTCTGTTTCATTATTAGTGGATGTAAATTCCAATCTAAATGAAAAAGTAGATTTTTCTCCTTCTGGTGAAATAAAAACAATTCCAATCCCATTTCCTTCCCCATTTGATGATCCATCCACCAATATCTCCCATCTGTTGGGTTCTGTTAATAGTTCTTTTGGATCTCCATGTTCCTCTTCTACATCCATCATCTCTTCCACAGCTTCATCATCTTCTAAGGGAAATTCAGCTAATAAGTCTGCGATAACTTGTGACTTTGGCGAGGATAAAACTTCATATTGAATATCAAAGTGTCCTACTTGTGCATTCCATCTCTCAACTCTGCCTGATCTTTTTGAATTTTTCATTACTGACTCAATTGGCACTTTTGTTAACACTTTGACCTTATGTGCTTGAAAGTAGATGTGAAGCTTAAAGGTTGCATGCACCAATGCTAGAATTAGTTTCTCAATCTTTGAATAATTTCTCTCTGCAGAATTGAATGTTTTGCTGATGTAATAAATTGGTTTTTCTACCTCGCATCTACTCGCAGCAACACATCACTTAGCGCATATGTGGTTGTTGCGAGATAAATCAATAGTTCTTCTCCCGGTTCAGCTTTCTGTAAGATAGTTATGTTCATCAAATGTTCTTTTATTCCTTGAAAATCCTTTTCACATTCATCTGTCCACTTGAGTTTTGTTCCCTTCTTGAGTATATCGAAAAAATGTTTGCACTTGTCTGAAGATCGCGAGATGAATCTTCCTAGCGAGGCTAAGAGTCCATTAAATTTTTGCACATCTTTTACCATCGCAGGCGTTGGGATATCGCGAATTGCTTGTACTTTTTACGGATCAACTTGTATTCCTTCTTTTGATACAATATACCCCAAAAATTTCCATGAAGTTACTCCAAAAGTACACTTATCGGGATTCACTTTAATATTAAATTGCTGCATTTGATCGAAAATCTCTTTCAAATCCTGCACATGATTCTCAGCTTCTTTTCTTTTGATCAGCATATCATCTACATACACTTCTAATGTTTTATGAATCCACTTTGCAAACACCTTCTCCACCATTCTTTGATATGTTGCACCAGCATTCCGTAAGCCAAAGGGCATCTTTGTATACCAATATAATCCTCTTGGAGCAAAAAATGCGGTATGTTCTTGATCTTCTTCAACGAGAGGGATTTGATTATATCCTTTATATCCATCCAACGATGATATTCTAGCATTTCCCGCTGCTGATTCAACCATCTGTGGGATATCTGGTAATGGAAAACAATCTTTAGGACGAGCCTTGTTTAAATCAGTGAAATATATACAAATTCTTATCCCCTTGTTCTTCTTTGGGACCACTACCATATTTGCAATCCACTCTGGATATTTTGCTTGCCTTATAATTCCTGCTTCGAGCATCTTCTGTAATTCTTCTTCTATTTGAAAATGATATGTTGTTGCGATTTTCCTTATTCTTTGCTTAAATGGTCTTATATTTTTGTTGATTTCCAATTTATGACATGCTATTGATGGATCTATTCCTGGCATCTCATCCATGCTCCACGCGAAGATATCTTTATACTCTCGCAAGAGATTTATAATTCTTTCTTCCTCATCTGCCTCCATTCTAGTCCCAATCTTCAGCATTTTAGGCTCTTCTTCACTCCCAATATTTACTTCTTTTGTTGGTTCTGCTGCAATATAACTGGCTTTAGGTACTCCCATTGGTGTTGGTGTTTTCATAACTTTCGCGAGTTCATCTCCTTCTCGCAAGATTTCACTGGGTATTCCTTTTCCTTCTTTTGCTCTTATCATGTAAACTTTAAATTCTTCTTCCTTTTTTGCTTCTCTCGCCAATTTTCTGCAAGCCTTTCGCAGCTTCGGACATTCTTCACAATTTATTACTTCAATTTGGTAACACAATTTCGCAAAATATGTGTCTCCTCTAATTTCTCCAATTCCACTTGGTATAGGAAATTTGATGCATTGATGCAATGTTGATGCTACATCCTTGATTGCGTGTATCCATTGTCTTCCTATATCATGTTATACGGTGATTCCACGTCTACCACACATAACGTTACTTTTGTTTCAATCTCCCCTAGTGGAATTCATACCACTATCTCGCCTTTAGGTTTTGTTAAAGACTTTCCAAAGCCATGAACATGATATGTTGAATAAGACATTTCTTCATCCTTATATCCCATTTTTTTTGAAAGTATGATAAAATATTATATCTACAGAACTTCCTGCATCCACCAAAGTTCTATTCATAGCCCATTCTTCTACAGAATTTATTGATTCCTCCTTTCTCATTGGTATAGTGGATACTGTGATTACCAATGGAGATGTATGACTTAGATTTTCCCTCGGTATTTCTGCTGCTTTGTAAATGTGATTTCCTGCTTTTCCCAATCTTTCAATGGTGATATTTTTTCCACCGTCATAATTTTCCTTCCTTCAAAATCCCGTTTGTGTATCTTCCCCTTAATATTTTAATGAAATCTATCAATCATTGTTCTTGTTACCATACCACACTCCAATTTTCTACAATCCTCTTTGATTTTAATCATACTTCCTTCAAATATCTCACTGATTTGTTTTATGATTTTCTTAATCTTGAACAATTCTTATCTTTTTCTTCACCTTTTTCTATGATTTTGCTAATTCAATCCCTGTTTCGGGCGCCAAAATGTAGTTGCAGGATTTCCCACACTACACCCTTGTTAAGATCTTGCTATAATCAACTCACAATTAAAGATGAAAAATGACACTTTATTATTTTGTTCTCAGAAATGTTTACAGAAATGGAAGAATTCAAGATTACAACTATTCTCTTGAAGTTTCTCTCTCCTCAAGACTTTCTTAACTCTCAAAAATACATCATCCTTTTCTGGACACATTGGGTCTATATTTATAGGGTAGTTACATAGTGGATGACAGCTAAGTTTTCCTCTTATTTAGGGTTGATTCTGCGATTGTACTGCGATTAGTTACAATGTTCACTCTCGCAAGTTTTGTAACCATCGCAGGACAAATATGCTTTTATCAAGTTTTCTTCACTCGTCATTTATTACGTCGCTCTTTTGACTGCTTTTGTGACACTCGTAAAGTTTAGTTGAAGATCTTGCGGTGATGCTCGCTGGGAAGTGTTGTTAATCTCGCAGAGAAGTTTTATAGCGATATTCTGGTCCTACAAACCTAGTGTTTGTCTTGTATAAATAGAAAGGTCTAAGTTATTTTCTAAATGGTTAGAGCTTGGTGAGAGAAATAAAGTTAATTTTAATCTTTATTTTGGTCTTATCGAAATAAGCGGTTGTGCATACACAATCGGTTTAACAAGGGAATTAAGTTTCTTAGTCGATTTATTAAACTATTAGGGAAAATTGCTTCGGGAAATTGTTTCCTTGATAACATATTGAAACTAAATTACTTTGTAGTTTCGTTTTTAATATTATTTATCTAAAGTGGTATGTGAAACCTTCGTGCTTAACTCTTATAGGTTGTTTACAAGTCTTTTAGATATGTAAGATCCTTTCGGTTTGTCCTTTATTTGTTCGGACCTTGGTCAATTAGTGACAAAAGAGGGGAGAAATATATGGAATAAACAAGTGATTTGCAATCACTAAGGAAAAGGACAATTGTGCTTTGAAAAAGCGGGGGTCTAACAACCACACCCAATATTTCGATTAGCAATCTGTATAGACAACTCCGAGTTACTTTCTAGAGAATCAACTAGACAGTCATACTCAATCAATAGAAAATATCTCAAGGAGTTATTATCTCAATATCTCAATTTGATCTATATTCAAGCAAATAGAAATCTGCGAGTCTTTATCAAAGAGAGATAACTTGGATGGTACCAAAGACCAATTTACAAGTGTCAATCAATTCAAATCAACAACCAAAGGGGTCGGATATTATAATTGATTGAACAACACACAACCTGTATTATTTCAATTGTATAACAAAATATAATGCAGAAAAGAAATAACACAGACACCAGAATTTTGTTAATGAGGAAACCGCAAATGCAGAAAAACCACGGGACCTAGTCCAGATTAAACATACATTGTATTAAAACGCTACAGACACTAGCATACTCCAAGCTAACTTCGGTATGGACTGTAGTTAAACCCTAATCAATCTCACACTGATCCAAGGTACAGTTATGCTCCTACGTATCTGATCCTAGCAGGATACTACATACTTGATTCCCTTAGCTGATCTCACCCACAACCAAGAGTTGTTACGACCCAAAGTCAAAGACTTTAATAAACAAATCTCTATCACACAGAAAAGTTACAGTAATAGATAAATTCGTCTCCCACGAATAAACCTACAAGTTTTGTTCCGTCTTTTGATAAATCAAGGTGAATAGGAACCAATTGATAAAACCAGACTTATATTCCCGAAGAACGGCTCAGTTTTATGAATAACCTCACAATAGTCTTAATCGACGCAGCAAAAAAAGATATTGTGGAATCACAAACGATGAGACGAAGTGTTTGTGACTACTTTTATATCTTTCCTATCGGAGATAGAAATCTCAATCCAATTATTACAATTGTACTCGTATGATAGAAACAGCAAGATCAGATCACACAACTACAATAAAAGTATTATCGATATGGATTCACAATCCCAATGAAGTCTTTAAGTTGTTAACCTGGTTTTAGAAGAAGAAAACCAAAGGTTAAAGGAGAATCGACTCTAGCTTAGCACAACTAGTATCACATAGAATATGTGGGGATTAGGTTTCCCAGTTGCTAGAGATTTCCCTTATATAGTCTTCAAATCAAGGTTTGCAATCAATGTTATCTTATTAACAAAGCATTCAATTTTCGCCGTTATATGAAAACCTGATTAGATTCAAGCTAATATTTATCAACCGTTAGATCTAAAACATAGCTTGTTACACACACATGTAATGCACGTTTATAGGCTTGTGTAACCGTACCCAAACTTGTACATTAGTTGGTTCAACAATAGTTAACCAAATGGTTAGCCATATGATAACTTTCATATCAACCATATTCTTCTTCACCATAACTAGTCCAAATGACTCAAATGAACTAATTAGAGAGTTATTCAATTGCAAGGAAATCTCATGTACTACATAAGACACAATCGAAGCAAAAACGATATGATTCACTCGAATCGTTTCATGAACTATAAAGCCACGGTTTGCAATAGCATTCCTTAGTTTATTAAGATAAGTTCACAAACATCATTTTTAGACATAACCTACTCAAGTTCGCGGACTGGGTTCACGGACTTAAGTTCCCGGACGGAGTTCACAAACTCCAACAGAAATTCCCGGGTTCGAGAACTATGCATGTTCGCGGACTGAGTTCGTGGACTGAAGTTCACGTACTACTCCGGTTTCATTTGATCAACAAAGTTCACAAACTTCGGTTCAAGCAATAAGGACTTATACATATATGTGTTTCCACAACAATGCTTATATCCTCCAATGATTGTATTGTATAAACTCTCATTTCAATCATTTAAACATTCTCAGAGGGCGTTATATAATTGTTATTCACAAACTATTTTTCGTCAGAGCGATTTCCAAAATGATTGAAACATAACATGACTTTCGTCACTAGGTAAAGATGAACTTGGCTAAAGCAAAAGCTTTACCAACACATATTTCGAGAAATAGATAAGCAAGATATACGCAGCTCGAAATATCACATGTGTATAATCTTAGTCTCTATATGGTGATACGACTTTTATCTCAAGATAGGAGATAGAGTAGATATACTTTTGAGTGATAGGTAAGTTCAAGTCTCCACATACCCTTTAGTCGATGAAGATCCACTGGTTCCGTGAGTAGTCTTTCGTCTTGTATGATGATCGCCATGGAGTTCTTGAGCTCAACTACACTTTCTATCCTAATCCGAGACCTTAGCTATTGTAGACTAGAAATCAAGAATTTATAGTTTTTATCACTAACATTGACAAACATGCTTGAGATAGCAATGCATGCGAGTTGCTCTAACAATCTCCCCCGTTGTAAATTTTAGTAGCAAAACTATTAATACATATGGAATACAAAAAATATATAAATAAACTTTGTAGCTCTTATTCCACATGTCTAATATTCAACATTACTCGAAATCTTCATCACTTCCAAGTAGTCCAATGATCCCAAAGGTTGTAAGTTTAGCATCATCGTTGTTGAAATCCATAGCTATAACAACGAGAAAACAAGAGTTCTCAATCATCGTTATACAGTGTCATGGTATCATTACACAACGTCAAAGTCCAATTGCAGCACAACTTTAACAACAATACTATGGTGATACGTCACTCCCTATTAGTCAATACTCCATATCACATGGAAACCACTCCCCCTTACATAATAATCCGAAAACCATATGTATTTGTATTGTGAACTACATATTAATTCTCCCCCTTTTTGTCAATAAAATTGGCAAAGGTACAAGAACGAGATCCTAATGAAATTTCTGTAAGAGACATTTCATGACCAAGGTAAATGTATATCATCTTGTTTGGATGCAATCATAAATCCGAAGCTAAATGCATTCATCAAGGAGTTCATAAAGATACAAGATAACCCCAACAATATTCCACAGCCACACTCCCCACAAAGATTTGGCAATTAAGCACAAGTTTAAAAGAACTTTCCCCCATAAAATGTCATTCCCAAGGAACAACAAGAGCGACCTTAATTTCAAAAGAAAAGAAGGATTTCTTTGGACTCAACAAATATCATACAAGTAAGAATTTGGAATCCAAAAAGAAATATTCAATCAAATTAACGTAAGTGAACCAAGATTAATTTGACTAAATATGCTCAACACAAGTAAACTTATGGAGACTTAATAACTCGATTAGATTAATCACAAGAGAACCCATAATTAATCTAACCGGAAAACACAATTAAACTAATCACAAAAGTAATCAATTTAATCGTTTATACTCATATAAGAAAATCTATGGAGCGATGACTAAGTTAATCATAAAAAAAACCAACCCATTCGAAAATACTCAAACATAAGACAAACTTACGGAGTCATAACTAAATAATCACACAAGATGATTAATTTAGTTCAATATACTCGACGTAAAGTACCTTACGGAACATAACTAAGATAATCACAAAAATAATCAACTTGGTTGTCTAGTGATCGACATAAGACACAATACGGAGTCTCACAGTAATACACAAAATATGGATCAGGGAAGATCAATTATTGCGGAATACACAAGGTTTCATTCTATGTTTCCATCACCATTTGCACAATGACATACAATAGACATAATCCTTGAATCACAAAAGATTTTAACCTATCTCAATAGTTGACAATATAGGCTTAACTTTTGGGTTTGTCAAAAGTCTGTTCATTTTTTTTATCAATACTTGCATATCAATTCATGAACGACTTTACTTTTGACAAATGTATGGGACAATCAAGTTCACGAATGTAAACACACATATCCCATAACAATATTTCAATATATAAAACCATAAATATTAATACTGCAAAAATCATCTTCCAAACAAGTTTAGAATTTAAACCAATAAATCTAAAAATAAGAAGATAAAACTTTGGACATAGCTATGTGTAATCATAATAATGGATATTCCAAACACTAGTTATTCTTTTAATCAAAACACAAAAAATAGAAGTTTTACTAGGCAATAATACCTTTGAAGAATTCTTTATCGTCCCCGAACTCCTTGTCGTCAACAGCCATTGGAACATAAGGTTCATTAAGGTAGGAGTTTATATCAATAAACCTTCTTGGTTGTTGTTGTCGAACCAGGGCCTTATGAATCTCATGAGTCTTATACACAAAAGCCTTTATTTGTTGAATCTCCTTTCGCATCTCCTTCAACACTGCAAGAACATCAGAGAACTTCTGAGAATTTGAAGGAACAACTCTTGGCTTCCTCACATTCCTTCGTTTTCTTTTCAATGTTGGAGGCAATGGAGATTTTTCTTTTTCCTTCATGATTGATGGCTTAACAATCATATTACCGTTATTTCCATCAGAAGACATCATATTTGGAGTTTCCATGAACGTATGGGTTTGGGAGAGGAAATCACAATTAACTCAACAAGTAGTCTTGAGATAAAAAGAGGTTTTTAAGAAGGAAAAGGAATGTAGGGTTTGAAACCTTTAAACAGGTTTGCAAACGACCAACTCTTAGCCCTATGAAGAGTAGAATTGTCGATAATACCCTTTATTTTGTTTTATAGACAAAAAGAAGAAAAACTAAGAAAAGAAGAGAAACTTTTCCTAAAGGCCTGAAAAATACAAAATCATTGTCTCTTTTGATCAGGCACATGAGACAAGATTTCAAAAACAACATAATCAAGTTGCGTTGTGGTGAACAATAATTTTTCCACCATTTTCCTCTTGGGAGGAATCCACAGACCATTGTCTATCAAAACGACTTGACCATACTTTCTTTTCAACCGGTCTAGTCATATCCTTGGAAACTAACTTCTTAGACGAAGATAAAATCTTACATACCTCAGCGGTATTTTGAGCAAGTTTAAGCTTCCTTGTTAATGATTTGCTCTTCGTTGAAGTTTGTTGACGTGCCTTTGTTTGTGTTTGAACTTACAACACTTTGACAGTTCATGACCCTTTGATGAACAATATGAGCACGTCAATCTTGGATAAAAATCAGGCTTTTGAGATGTGCAAGCAGCTAAGAACATAGTGGAACCTGAAACATTATAAACAGAGTTTCCAAAGAATGGGTCAACTTCTTCTTCCAGACTAGTTGGATTATCTTCTGAAAGAATATCAACATTGATATATGTATTTGCTACAATTATCAAAATCAATATTTTTACCAAGAAGTGCAACACTTGATTTCTCGTCTTCATGAGAATCATAGTCGTCATACATTTCATCAAGAGTTGCAGCAAGACCTTTGTTCCCAGTGTATTTTCTCCGATTTGGACACTCGTTTGGAAAATGACCAAATACCTTACACTTAAAGCACTGATGCATATCCTCGTCACCAGTTTCATCAATATCCCTATTTTTAGGAGGAACACGATTATGAGGTTTGACTGATGCCTTAGGCTTATCTCTGGAGAACCGTTTACTTCTCTTCAACAGAAGATCCCTAAACTGTCTTGTGATCATCGAGACTGATTTTTCAAGATCTTCATCTGATGAATCTGTCTCAGAGTGATCATCTTCAGAGATATACACTTTTTTACTTTTATCAATTTAGTGTCCTTTAGTGCTTTAAACGCAACATCCTTAGATTTCGACGAGTGTTCATGATCAAAGATCTTAAGCTTTCCAACCAGCGTATTTCTGGAGAGAGTATCAAGGTTATTTCCCTCAACGATAGCATGCTTCTTAGCATCGTATCTAGATGGTAGCGATCTGAGAATTTCCATCACAATGTCCTTTTCAGGAATAGTCTTACCCAATGCAAAAGATGCATTAACAATTTCAGACACTTTGTGATTAAACTCATCAAATGTTTCTTCATCTGCCATACGAAAATTTCAGATTTTATGACAAAAATTCCAGATTTTATGACACCACAAGGAGCTAATGGCAGAAAAGCATAGAGATCGGTTTTGGTGTTTTAACTAGTAGTTGCATATTATGATTGGAAATTTGTAATAAAATATCATAAAACTCTCTTTTGGATGATTTATTGAGTGCTTATTGAGTATTTATATTTTGGAGATTATTGAGTTAATGTATAATTAATGGAAAAATGTGTTATTAAGACAATTTTATTTGGTTAGATAAATGAAAATTTTCGAAGTCATGTCGGTTTTTGTTGTTAATGATAATTATTTTACAAGATATTTATGATTCAATATTTTATGGTATGCATAAAACTCACGGCTTATGAAGTTTTTAAAATATTAGAATTTTCTGAGTGCCGGAATTATTTTTAAAACAATTTTTTATTACTATAAGAAATTTAGATATTTTCTGACAGATTCAACTATGTTGAAGTTTTCCTATTTTTAAACTATTCTATGGCGTGTTTTAGTCTTTGGTGTCTTCTGTAAACTTGAAGAGATTTCTTTTTATATTCCAAAATGGTAAAATAAACCTGATTTGGAGTTGTGAGTGATTTTATATGATTTATAAAATGGACTATCTCTGTTTTTCTTTTCCGCAGTTTTGGTCAACTACGTATTTGACTGTGGTCAAAAGGTCTTTAAGATAATCTAAATTTTTTGTAAAATTTATGAATGGAACTATACTCAATCAGGATTCAGAAAGTATAATAATAATAATAATATTTGGATTTGAAATATGTTCGGTAAAATTCGTGGAGTTAATTGATGTCAGTTTTTAATTTATAACTCTTCCTTAAATATGCGATTCTTTTGAATTAAATCTGGAACATTTAACGATGAATTTTTTTTTTATGGTAAACTATAGTTCTCTATTGTTCATTTGAGTTAACAATAACGACAAGTTAACGGTTAGATGTTCCAAAATAATTTTTATGTATCCGCTGCGACAAAATTTCGGAATTGAACATAAATAAAGAATAGACAAAGAATCGGTTGTTTGGACTTGGGCCAAGTGTAGAAGTCTAGGATTGTTATTAAATGTAACATTTCGGATTTTGAGTTTGGATTTGGGTCAAAATCCAGGCCCGGAATTCGGGGTGTCACAGTTTGGTATCAGAGCCAGTCTGATCCTTTGGGAAGACTAGTTTCTGAATGAGTCAATGTGTGAATATGCTTGTATGTGAATTGATTGCAGCAATTGTTGATTGTGTTTTGGTAGAATGCATAATAGATTTCACTCCTTTTTTTGCATAGAGAATTCTCTCTGTGATACTTATGATTTAATGGTTCAACCGGCCCACAAGATGGGGGTTTTGGTGATGTTGTTCGTGCTTTGAATGTTGTTTCTCAAGCAATGCAGCAACAAGTTACTCTTAATCAGAATGCACCTCCCCCTCCCCCACCACATAATCAACGGGCTTTGTTAGTTAGAAGATTTAGTGAACAACACCCCGATTCCTTCAAGGGTAGTCCTGATCCATTAGTTGCTGAAGATTGGATAGATAAGATTGAGAAAATATTCACCCTATTAGGCGTGAATGATAAGAGTGTTTGGATCTTGCTGTTTATAAGCTTGAGGGTGAGGCCACTCGTTGGTGGGAATTGACTCGTCGTTCTAGGAATGATGGTTTGTTTACTTGGATGGAATTTCGCCTCGCCTTCCTAAATAAGTACTTTCCACAAACCGCACGAAACCGCATGATCGAATTTATGCGGTTGAGCCAGAGGAACATGACAAAGAGCACAGTACCAAGCCAAGTTTAAAGAACTCTCTCGTTTTGCTACTAACCTGGTTGATAATGAAGAATTTAAGACTTTTAAGTTTCAGGAGGGACTTAGGCCTTCAATCAAGAGTAGGTTGTCTATTCTAAAGATCACCTCTTATAATGAGATAGTGGAAAGAGCAATGATTGATGAGAGAGACATTAAGGAGGCAGATAGAATTCGAGAACATCATAATGGGGATAAGAACAAGAACAAAAATAACAACACTCCATACCAGAAGAAAGGAAATGGACCGAAGATGGAGCATCCTGCACCTTCATGTTATCACTGCAAACAACCTGGACATTTTAAGAGGAACTGTCCTGCACTTAATTCTAAGAGGAACCAACAACCATTTCCACCTCAGAATCAGCGTCAAGGGTACCAACAGAACCGTCCTCAGAACAATCCTCCACAATATCAAGCCCGACAACCCCCTCAAAGAACCTAAGGCCTTCAATATAGCTCATGTTGGACAAGATCCTGATAACTCAGTTGTTGAAGGTACATTCTTAGTTTACAATTCTTGGGCTAAGATATTGTTCTATACTGGTGCTACTCATTCATTTATTTCTTCTTCGTTTGTCTTTTCCTTGGGTTTGGAAACTGAATTACTTGATAGAATTCTCGGCGTAGCTAGTGCTGTATGAGGTAGTGCACGTATTGATCGCGTGGCACGAAAGTGTATAGTACGTATAGCTAGGTATGAGTTTTTGATTGACCTTTTCGTGATGAAAATGTCTAGTTATGACATAATCCTGGGTATGGATTGGTTATCCGCTCATCATGCTGTTTTTGATTGTTTTCAAAAACGTGTGACTCTGCACTCGGGTGAAGGTTCAGTTGTCCACTTTACGGAACTCGTAGTTTTGCACTCCCCTTATCTTGTCGGAAAGACATTTTCGACAGACTCATTCTAGAGGTTTTCTTTATCACTTAGAGATGATAGAAGATGAGCATCAAGATTCCGTCTCTACTATGGGTATTCCAGTGGTAGAAGAGTTTGAAGATGTTTTACCTGAAGAATTACCAGGTTTGCCCCCTAGAAGAGAAATGGATTTCACCATTGAAGTTTCACCGGGTACTTCGCCAATTTCGATGCCTCCTTATCGAATGGCACCAATAGAGTTGAAAGAACTGGAAAAACAATTACTCGAGTTGGAAGCTAAGGGTTTTATTCGAGGTAGTACGTCACCTTGGGGTGCACCAGTCCTTTTTGTGAAGAAGAAGGATAATTCACTAAGATTATGCATCGATTATAGAAAACTCAATGAAGTTACAGTGAAAAATAAGTATCCCTTACCTAGGATTGAGGATTTGTTTGATCAGTTGAAGGATTCCCAATTTTTCTCGAAGATTGATATGCGATCGAGATTATCATCGCGAATCAAGGATGAAGATATTTTTGAAAACCGCTTTTCGAACTCGATTTGGACATTTTGAGTTTGTAGTGATGCCATTTGGACTCACAAATGCTCCAGCAGCATTCATGGATCTTATGCATCGAATTTTCCGACCGTATTTAGATAAATTCGTAGTGGTATTTGTAGATGACATTCTTATTTATTCGCGGTCACGAGAAGAGCACGAGGAGCACCTGAGATTAGTGTTGCAATTCTTGAGATCTCATCAGTTGTATGCTAAGTTGAGTAAATGTGACTTTTGGCTTTCTGAAGTCCGGTTTTTGGGACACGTAGTTTGTAGAGAAGGAATAAAGGTGGACCCATCTAAGGTTGAAGCAGTTACTAAATGGGAAAGGCCAAAGAATGTGTTTGAAGTTCGTAGCTTTCTGGGCTTAGCGGGTTACTATAGACGATTCATTCAAGATTTCTCAAGGCTTGCTTCACCATTGATGAGGTTGACTCGAAAGGATTCCAATTTCGAGTGGAATGATGATTGTGAGATGACTTTCTCCATTCTGAAGGAGAGATTAACTACTGCACCAGTTTTTACGACACCAGTAAGTGGAATTGGTTATGTGATCTTTTCTGATGCGTCGTTGAAGGGTTTAGGATGTGTTCTTATGCAAGAAGGTAAAGTGGTAGCTTATGCCTCAAAACAATTAAAGACACATGAGTTGAATTACGCAACTCATGACCTCGAGTTGGCAGCTATTGTGTTCGCTCTGAAGTTATGGAGACATTATCTGTATGGTGAGAAGATAGACATATTTTGTGACCATAAGAGCTTGCAGTATATTTTTACCCAACGAGATTTGAACCTAAGACAGAGGCGTTGGGTGGAATTTCTTAAGGATTACATGTATACCTTCCATTACCACCCGGGAAAGGCAAATGTTGTAGCAGATGCTCTTAGCCGGAAATTAAGGGTCGGTGTAGCAAGTATGACTCTTCATGCTTGGGATTTGTGCAGACTTATGGAGGAATGCGACTTGAGCCCTGAAGAAATGATTTAAAATACTGTAGTTGTTCTAGAGTTATAACAACATATCGTAGAAGCTCAACATACTGATAGAGATATGATTTCGATTCTTGCTCAAATAGAGAAAGGTCAAACACCAGGTGGTTGGACTCAAACTGATGGTGTACTTCGTTATATGGGGAAACTTTTTGTGCCAGCAAAATTGAGGATGGAAGTACTAGAACAAGCTCACAATTCTAAGTTTACCGTTCATCCGGAGGATCGAAGATGTACCATGACATGAAAATACAGTATTGGTGGAAAGGGATGAAGAAAGATGTTGCCTTGTATGTGTCGAGATGTCTTACTTGCCAGCAAGTGAAGATTGATCATCGGAAACCAGGAGGGTTAATTCAACCATTGCCCATATCAAAATGGAAATGGGAACACATCACTATGGATTTTGTCATGGGATTACCCAAAACTGCACATGGCAAGGATGCTATATGGGTTATCGTTGATAGACTTACCAAGTCAGCGCACTTCTTAGCAATCAAGAAGAGGCGATACGTTAGCCACGTTAAGTCGGATGTATGTCCATGAGATAATAAGGAAGAATCACAGACGTACGCTAGTGTCAATTGTATCGACAGAGATCCTCGTTTACTTCTCGTTCTGGAAAAGTTTACAGAAGGCATTGGGTACAGATGTCTCTCTTAGTACGCCTTTCATCCCCAGATCGACGGACGATATGAACGGGTGATTCAGATTGTGGAAGATATGCTACGAGCTTGTGCCTTGGATTTCAAAGGAAGTTGGAGTCAGCATTTGCCATTAGTGGAGTTTGCTTATAATAATAGCCATTAGACTAGCATTAGTATGGAACCTTTTGAAGCATTGTATGGACGACCTTGTAGATCTCCAGTGTGTTGGACCGAGATCGGCGAACGAAGCATTTTTGGACCTGATTTGGTACGAGAGACGACAGAGAAGGTTCAGTTAATCCGGCAGAGGTTAATGACAGCTCAAAGTCGTCAAAAGAGCTATGCAGACAAGAGACGTCGACCTTTAGAGTTTACTGAGGGTGACTTGGTGTTACTCAAAGTGAGCCCGAAGAGAGGTGTTAAGCGTTTTGGAAAGAAAGGAAAGTTATCACCACGTTACATTGGACCTTTCCAGATTATGTGGCGTGTTGGTGCAGCAGCTTATCAGTTGGAGTTACCTCAGCGAATTGGGCATGTTCATGACACTTTCCACATGTCAATATTACGGAAGTACGAGAGAGATCCTTCATATGTTATTGACCCTTCACATATTATTGCTTGGGAAGATTTGGAGATTCAAGAAGATGCTACGTACGTGGAGAGACCGGTTCGAATTTTGGACTTTAAGGAACATGTGCTTCGCACAAAGACCATCCCTATGGTTAAGGTGCAGTGTAGCGTCGCCAAGTCGAGGAAGCAACGTGGGAATTAGAGTCCGAGATGCGGAGCAAATAATACTGAGATTTTCCAAGGTAACTTCTAAATTTCGTGACAAAATTTCTTTTAAGGGTGGTAGAATGTAATAACTGTAATTTTTTTATATACTTTGCTTTGTGTCGGGTTATACCTAGATTGGTTAACCTTGTGTTTAGATTGTTGTTCCTTAAGCCCTAACCTTAAACTTAACCCTAACCTTAAACTTAACCTTAAATGGGTGGATTGAACAAGAAAGGCTCCAAGTTAGGGTGGAAATAGAGCCACCCAAATTCATTGTTTGTTTTTCCTTAATAATGTTATTAAGGTTTGATAACTAAAACTTTAGAAATTTTAGAGAGAGAAACTAAAAACTAGGGAGAAGAAGGAGATGAAGCTAGAGTTTATTTTAGAGTGGGAAAACCATGGAAAATCAGTGGAGAATTAAGAGGAGTTTTTTTTAAGCTATTGAGGTAGTATGCTAGATCCCCTTTCTCTTTACGTTTTTGTTATACTTGATTTTGAATTTGTATGATTAGATCTAAGTGATTTATTGATTAAAAACTATGAATCTAATTGATGATCGGCATTTAATATTGATAGATAACATGCTTAGGTATCTCTAGTTAAAATTTGAGAATATTTCATCACATATTCACCATAAAATGTTTGTTTGTACTTGGATGTTGATTTCTAAATTGTTTTGTACATTTTCTCTTTGTATGTTCTTGACTGTACTTAGGACATCTTGATGATATCAAAACGATTTTTGATCTTGATAAAAGTTGTATATCTATGTCTTATCTTTAATTATGCGTTGAGTTTGCTAAATTTAGAATTTTTATGAATTTACGGTGAATTGTTTGGTAAAATGATGCAATCTGTCCAAATGTTTAAAATGATCTTATAAAATCAATAACTCTCATTTGAACCATTGAGTTTTCGTAAAAATTGAATATGATATAGATCCATATATTATTAATGCTTCTCTAAAATTTGAAGACGATCGGATTAATGAATCATTATGAAACATGTAATATAAAATTCTAGTTGTTATTGAAAATAGATGAATTGAGCCAAGAACAAAAGAATTTTTTTGATTGATGAAAATAGTTGTTGTTAATTCTATTTTTCTTTTGATTGATGAGAATAGTTGTTGTTAATTACTTTTTTCTTTTGATTGATGAAAATAGTTGTTGTTAATTTTTTAGATTAAAGAATCTTTGATTTTTGAAATTAGTTATTATTAATGCTTTTCTTTTTCTTTAGATTAAAGAATTATTAGTGGGACAAAGAATCTTTTGATTTTTTTGAAATTAGTTTTGATTAATTATTTTCTTTTTCTTTAGATTAAAGAATTCTTAGTGGGACAAAGAATCTTTTGCTTTTTTTGAAATTAGTTGTTATTAATGATGAAAGTTAAGAAATAATATGTATTAATAACTTATTATATTCAAATTTGAATTCTTTTTGTTTTTTTGGTAGAATCCTAGGAAACAACTTTTCTTTATAGTACTGTTTGTTTTAATAAAGAATAAAAAGGAAGAATTATGTTAGAGAGAGAAATAAATTAAAAGAAGGTGGTAGTGGTAGACATAAATAATTAGCTATCACTTTGAAGACATAATTATTAGATTCTTATCTTGACCAAACTTTTAAACTTGAGGTTAGGTGGAACTTGTTTTAGGTTGTGAGTATATATATATGTATATATCTTATACTAAGAAGAAAAGAGTAACCATACTAAGAAGAAAAGAGTAAACATACTAAGAAGAAAAGAGTAAACAAAAATCTAAATTAATAGAAATAACGAGAGATTCTTTTAGTTCATATCAAAGACAATTTCTTCGGTGATAAAGCTTTTCCTTCTATTATTTATAGTTTTTGGATTGCGATTCGAGGTAGGCGCAACACAATCTAAAACTCTTCTTTTATTTAAGTTTCTTTTAATTAAATTTATGTTTGCAAGTTTCCATTAATATATGGATGATAATCGATGTTGTGAGCATGATTATGAATGTTGGGTTGCGGTCCATAGAATGTGATTCTTAAAGATTATTTATGACGGGATACGAGATATCCTTGGAAACGGTATTTGTTTCCTAAACCCACGTGGGAGATCCCTTGGGCAAGCGGATTGATTGAATTTATTGTTGTATAATGTTGGGATACGAGATATCCTTGGGGATGGTTTTGTTTCCTAAACCCACGTGGGGGGAGCTCCCTTGGGCGAGCGGATTGATTGAATTTATTAATGTATATGGATGTGGTGTTTCCATATGTTTGTGGTGGTGTTAACCATGCAACTTGTTTTGAAAAGAAATTGAAAAATATTTCATAAAATGTTTTGTTGCTTCTTTTCCTACTGAGTGTCACAACTCACGTCGTATTATGACAAAAATTCCAGATTTTATGACACCACAAGGAGCTAATGGCTGAAAAGCATAGAGATCGGTTTTGGTGTTTTAACTAGTAGTTGCATATTATGATTGGAAATTTGTAATAAAATATCATCAAACTCCCTTTTGGATGATTTATTGAGTACTTATTGAGTATTTATATTTTGGAGATTATTGGGTTAATTTATAATTAATGGAACAATGTGTTATTAAGACAATTTTATTTGGTTAGATAAATGAAAATTTCTGAGTCATGTCAGTTTGACTGTTAATGATAATTATTTTACAAAATATTTATGATTGAATATTTTATGGTATGCATAAAACTCACGGCTTATGAAGTTGTTAAAATATTAGAATTTTCTGAGTGCCGGAATTATTTTTAAAACAATTTTTTATTACTATAAGAAATTCAGATATTTTCTGATAGATTCAACTATGTTGAAGTTTTCCTGTTTTTAAACTATTCTATGGCGTGTTTTAGTATTTTGTGTCTCTGTAAACTTGAAGAGATTTCTTTTTAGATTCCAAAATGGTAAACTAAACCTGATTTGGAGTTGTGAGTGATTTTATATGATTTTATAAAATGGACTATCTCTGTTTTTCTTTTCCGAAGTTCTGGTCAACTACGTATTTGACTGTGGTCAAAAGGTCTTTAAGATAATCTAAATTTTTTGTAAAATTTATGAATGGAACTATACTCAATTAGGATTCAGAAAGTATAATAATAATAATATTTGGATTTGAAATAGGTTCGGTAAAATTCGTGTAGTTAATTGATGTCTGTTTTTAATTTATAACTCTTCCTTAAATATGCGATTCTTTTGAATTAAATCTGGAACGTTTAATGATGAATTTTTTTTTATGGTAAACTATAGTTCTCTATTGTTCATTTGAGTTAACAATAACGACAAGTTAACGGTTAGATGTTCCCAAAATAATTTTTATGTATCCGCTGCGACAAAATTTCGGAATTGAACATAAATAAAGAATAGACAAAGAATCGGTTGTTTGGACTTGGGCCAAGTGTACAAGTCTAGGATTGTTATTAAATGTAACATTTCGGATTTTGGGTTTGGATTTGGGTCGAAATCCAGGCCCGGAATTCGGGGTGTCACAGCCGCCATGCCATTAGTACATACCAAAGTGGCGCCCGCGCCCTAGGCTTGCAAACCGTGCAACCAAGGCCCAAGTGGCCGTGCGTTCCATTGGCACATGCCAACACGCACCTCTAGCAGCTTTCCATACCAAGTCGCATATGCCATTGGCACATGCCACACGCTCCCCGAGCAGCTTTGGCATTGCCGCTTGCACTCCAAGTGCAAGCCGCGACCAAGGCATTCCTCACATGCCACACGCTCCCCTAACATCTTTGGCATTGCCACTTGCACTCCAAGTGCAACCCACGACCAAGGCATTCCGTACATGCCATTGGAACATGCCACACACTCCCCTAGCAGCTTAGCAATGCCACTTGCACTCCAAGTGCAACCCGCGACCAAGGCATTCCGCACATGCCATTGGCACATGCGACACGCTCCCCTAGCAACTTGGCATTGCCACTTGCACTCCAAGTGCAACCCGCGACCAAGGCATTTCGCACATGCCACACACTCCCCTAGCAGCTTTGTATTTGCCACTTGCACTCAAGTGTAACCCGAGACCAAGGCATTCCACACATTCCACACGCTCCCCTAGCAGCTTGGTATTGCCACTTGCACTCCAAGTGCAACCCGCGACTAAGGCATTCCGCACATGCCACACACTCCCATAGCAGCTTGACATTGCCACTTGCACTCCAAGTGCAACCCGCGTTCAAGGCATTCCGCTCATGCCATTGGCACATGCAACATGCTCCCCTAGCAGCTTTGGCTTTGCCACTTGCACTCCAAGTGCAACCCGCGACCAAGGCATTCTGAACATGCCATTGGCACATGCCACACGCTCCCCTAGCAGCTTTGGCATTGCCACTTGCACTCTAAGTGCAACCCGCGACCAAGGCATTCCGCACATGCCACACACTCCCCTAGCAGCTTTGGCTTTGCCAATTGCACTCTAAGTGCAACCCGCGACCAAGGCATTCCGCACATGCCATTGGCACATGCCACATGCTCATCTAGCAGCTTTGGCTTTGCCACTTGCACTCAAAGTGCAACCCGCGACCAAGGCATTCCGCACATGCCATACGCTCCCCGAGCAACTTTGGATTTTCCACTTGCACTCCAAGTGCAACCCGCGACCAAGGCATTCCGCACATGCCACACGCTCCCTTAGCATCTTTGGCATTTCCACTTACATTCAAGGTATAACTTGCGGTCAAGGCATTCCACACATGCCATTGGCACATGCCACACGCTCCCCTAGAAGCTTTGGCTTTTCCACTTGCACTCCAAGTGCAACCTGCGACAAAGGCATTCCGCACATGCCATCGGCACATGCCACACGCTCCCCTAGCAGCTTGGGATTACCACTTACACTCCAAGTGGAACCCGCGACCAAGAAATTCCGCACATGCCACACGCTCCCCTAGCAGCTTTGGCTTTGCCACTTGCACTCCAAATGAAACCCTCGACCAAGGCATTCCGCACATGCCGTTGGCACATGCCACACGCTCCCCTAGCAGCTTGGCATTTCCACTTGCACTCCAAGTGCAACCTGCGGCCAAGGCATTCCGCACTTGCCATTGGCACATGCCACACACTCCCCTAGCAGCTTTGGCTTTGCCACGTGCACTCCAAGTGCAACCCGCGACCAAGGCATTCCGCACATGACATTGGCACATGCCACACGCTCCCCTAAAAGCTTAGCACTGCCACTTGCACTCAGAATGCAACCCGCGACAAAGGCATTCCGCACATGCCACACGCTCCCTTTGCAGCTTTGGCTTTGCAACTTGCACTCCAAGTGCAACCCACGACCAAGGCATTCTGCACATGCCACACGCTCCCCTAGCAGCTTTGGCATTGCCACTTTCACTCCAAGTGCGACCCGCGACCAAGGCATTCAACACATGCCATTGGCACATGCCACACGCTCCCCTAGCAGGTTTGGCTTTGCCACTTGCACTCCAAGTGCAACCTGCGACCTAGGCATTCCTCACATGCCATTGGCACATGCCACACGCTCCCCTAGCAGCTTTAGCATTGCCTCTTGCACTCCAAGTGCAAACCGCGACCAAGGAATTCCGCACATGCCATTGGCACATGCCACACTCTCCCCTAGCATCTTTGGCTTTGCCACTTGCACTTCAAGTGCAACCCGCGACCAAGGCATTCCGCACATGCCATTGGCATATTCCACACGCTCCCTAGAAACTTGGCAATTCCACTTTCACTCCAAGTGCAACCCGCGACCAAGGCATTCCGCACATGCCACACACTCCCCTAGTATCTTAGCATTGCCACTTGCACTCCAAGTGCAACCCGCGACCAAGGCATTCTGCACATGCCACACGCTCCCCTATCAGCTTGGCATTTCCACTTTCACTCCAAGTCAAAAAAAAGAAAAACCAAGGCATTTCGCAAATGCCATTGGCACATGCCACACGCTCCCCTAGCATCTTTGGCTTTGCCACTTGCACTCCTAGTGCAACCCGCGACCAAGGAATTTCGCACATGCCATTGGCACATGTTACACGCTCCCCTAGTAGCTTGGCATTTCCTCTTGCACTCCAAGTGCAACCCGTGACCAAGGCATTCCGCACATGCCATTGGCACATGCCACACGCTCCCCTAGCAGCTTTGGCTTTGCCGCTTGCACTCGAAGAGCAACCCGCGACCAAGGCATTCCGCACATGCCATTGGCACATGCCACACGCTCCCCTAGCAGCTTTGCTTTGCCACTTTTACTCCAAGTGAAACCCGCGACCAAGGCATTCCGCACATGCCGTTGGCACATCCACACGCTCCCCTAGCATCTTGGCATTTCCACTTGCACTCCAAGTGCAACCCGCGACCAAGGCATTCCCTACATGCCATTGGCATATGCCACACGCTCCCCTAGCAGTGTTGGCTTTGCCACTTCCACTCCAAGTGCAATCCACGACCAAGGCATTCTGCACATTCCATTGGCACATGCCACACGCTCCCCTAGTAGCTTGGCTTTGCCACTTGCACTCCAAGTGCAACCCGCGACCAAGGAATTCCGCACATGCCACACGTTCCCCTTGCAGCTTTGGATTTTCCATTTGCACTCCAATTGTAACCCCCGACCAAGGCATTCCTCACATGCCACACGCTCCCCTAACATCTTTGGCATTGCCACTTGCACTCCAAGTGCAACCCACGACCAAGGCATTCCGTACATGCCATTGGAACATGCCACACACTCCCCTAGCAGCTTAGCAATGCCACTTGCACTCCAAGTGCAACCCGCGACCAAGGCATTCCGCACATGCCATTGGCACATGCGACACGCTCCCCTAGCAACTTGGCATTGCCACTTGCACTCCAAGTGCAACCCGCGACCAAGGCATTTCGCACATGCCACACACTCCCCTAGCAGCTTTGTATTTGCCACTTGCACTCAAGTGTAACCCGCGACCAAGGCATTCCACACATTCCACACGCTCCCCTAGAAGCTTGGTATTTCCACTTGCACTCCAAGTGCAACCCACGACTAAGGCATTCCGCACATGCCACACACTCCCCTAGCAGCTTGGAATTGCCACTTGCACTCCAAGTGCAACCCGCGTTCAAGGCATTCCGCACATGCCATTGGCACATGCAACATGCTCCCCTAGCAGCTTTGGCTTTGCCACTTGCACTCCAAGTGCAACCCGCGACCAAGGCATTCTGAACATGCCATTGGCACATGCCACACACTCCCCTAGCAGCTTTGGCATTGCCACTTGCACTCTAAGTGCAACCCGCGACCAAGGCATTCCGCACATGCCACACACTCCCCTAGCAGCTTTGGCTTTGCCACTTGCACTCTAAGTGCAACCCGCGACCAAGGCATTCCGCACATTCCATTGGCACATGCCACATGCTCATCTAGCAGCTTTGGCTTTGCCACTTGCACTCAAAGTGCAACCCGCGACCAAGGCATTCCGCACATGCCATACGCTCCCCGAGCAACTTTGGATTTGCCACTTGCACTCCAAGTGCAACCCGCGACCAAGGCATTCCGCACATGCCACACGCTCCCTTAGCATCTTTGGCATTTCCACTTACATTCAAGGTATAACTTGCGGTCAAGGCATTCCACACATGCCATTGGAACATGCCACACGCTCCCCTAGAAGCTTTGGCTTTGCCACTTGCACTCCAAGTGCAACATGCGACTAAGGCATTCTGCACATGCCATCGGCACATGCCACACGCTCCCCTAGCAGCTTGGCATTACCACTTACATTCCAAGTGGAACCCGCGACCAAGAAATTCCGCACATGCCACACGCTCCCCTAACAGCTTTGGCTTTGCCACTTGCACTCCAAATGCAACCCTCGACCAAGGCATTCCGCACATGCCGTTGGCACATGCCACGCGCTCCCCTAGCAGCTTGGAATTTCCACTTGCACTCCAAGTGCAACCTGCGGCCAAGGAATTCCGCACTTGCCATTGGCACATGCCACACACTCCCCTAGCAGCTTTGGCTTTGCCACGTGCACTCCAAGTGCAACTCGCGACCAAGGCATTCCGCACATGACATTGGCACATGCCACATGCTCCCCTAAAAGCTTAGCACTGCCACTTGCACTCAGAATGCAACCCGCGACAAAGGCATTCCGCACATGCCACACGCTCCCTTTGCAGCTTTGGCTTTGCCACTTGCACTCCAAGTGCAACCCACGACCAAGGCATTTTGCACATGCCACACGCTCCCCTAGCAGCTTTGGCATTGCCACTTTCACTCCAAGTGCGACCCGCGACCAAGGCATTTAACACATGCCATTGGCACATGCCACACGCTCCCCTAGCAGGTTTGGCTTTGCCACTTGCACTCCAAGTGCAACCTGCGACCTAGGCATTCCGCACATGCCATTGGCACATGCCACACGCTCCACTAGAAGCTTTAGCATTGCCTCTTGCACTCCAAGTGCAAACCGCGACCAAGGAATTCCGCACATGCCATTGGCACATGCCACACTCTCCCCTAGGATCTTTGGCTTTTCCACTTGCACTTCAAGTGCAACCCGCGACCAAGGCATTCCGCACATGCCATTGGCATATTCCACACGCTCCCTAGCAACTTGGAATTGCCACTTTCACTCCAAGTGCAACCCGCGACCAAGGCATTCCGCACATGCAACACACTCCCCTAGTATCTTAGCATTGCCACTTGCACTCCAAGTGCAACCCGCGACCAAGGCATTCTGCACATGCCACACGCTCCCCTATCAGCTTGGCATTTCCACTTTCACTCCAAGTCAAAAAAAAGAAAAACCAAGGCATTTCGCAAATGCCATTGGCACATGCCACACGCTCCCCTAGCAGCTTTGGCTTTGCCACTTGCACTCCTAGTGCAACCCGCGACCAAGGAATTTCGCACATGCCATTGGCACATGCTACACGCTCCCCTAGTAGCTTGGCATTGCCTCTTGCACTCCAAGTGCAACCCGTGACCAAGGCATTCCGCACATGCCATTGTCACATGCCACACGCTCCCCTAGCAGCTTTGGATTTGCCGCTTGCACTCGAAGAGCAACCCGCGACCAAGGCATTCCGCACATGCCATTGGCACATGCCACACGCTCCCTAGCTCGAAGAGCTTTGCATACGCTTTGCCACTTTTACTCCAAGTGAAACCCGCGACCAAGGCATTCCGCACATGCCGTTGGCACATCCACACGCTCCCCTAGCATCTTGGCATTTCCACTTGCACTCCAAGTGCAACCCGCGACCAAGGCATTCCCTACATGCCATTGGCATATGCCACACGCTCCCCTAGCAGTGTTGGCTTTGCCGCTTCCACTCCAAGTGCAATCCACGACCAAGGCATTCTGCACATTCCATTGGCACATGCCACACGCTCCCCTAGTAGCTTGGCATTGCCACTTTCACTCCAAGTGCAACCCGCGACCAAGGAATTCCGCACATGCCACACGTTCCCCTTGCAGCTTTGGATTTTCCACTTGCACTCCAATTGTAACCCCCGACCAAGGCATTCCTCACATGCCACACGCTCCCCTAACATCTTTGGCATTGCCACTTGCACTCCAAGTGCAACCCACGACCAAGGCATTCCGTACATGCCATTGGAACATGCCAAACACTCCCCTAGCAGCTTAGCAATGCCACTTGCACTCCAAGTGCAACCCGCGACCAAGGCATTCCGCACATGCCATTGGCACATGCGACACGCTCCCCTAGCAACTTGGCATTGCCACTTGCACTCCAAGTGCAACCCGCGACCAAGGCATTTCGCACATGCCACACACTCCCCTAGAAGCTTTGTATTTTCCACTTGCACTCAAGTGTAACCCGCGACCAAGGCATTCCACACATTCCACACGCTCCCCTAGCAGCTTGGTATTGCCACTTGCACTCCAAGTGCAACCCGCGACTAAGGCATTCCGCACATTCCACACACTCCCCAAGCAGCTTGGCATTGCCACTTGCACTCCAAGTGCAACCCGCGTTCAAGGCATTCCGCACATGCCATTGGCACATGCAACATGCTCCCCTAGCAGCTTTGGCTTTGCCACTTGCACTCCAAGTGCAACCCGCGACCAAGGCATTCTGAACATGCCATTGGCACATGCCACACGCTCCCCTAGCAGCTTTGGCATTGCCACTTGCACTCTAAGTGCAACCCGCGACCAAGGTATTCCGCACATGCCACACACTCCCCTAGCAGCTTTGGCATTTCCACTTACATTCAAGGTATAACTTGCGGTCAAGGCATTCCACACATGCCATTGGCACATGCCACACGCTCCCCTAGAAGCTTTGGCTTTGCTACTTGCACTCCAAGTGCAACCTGCGACTAAGGCATTCCGCACATGCCATCGGCACATGCCACACGCTCCCCTAGCAGCTTTGCTTTGCCACTTTTACTCCAAGTGAAACCCGCGACCAAGGCATTCCGCACATGCCGTTGGCACATCCACACGCTCCCCTAGCATCTTGGCATTTCCACTTGCACTCCAAGTGCAACCCGCGACCAAGGCATTCCCTACATGCCATTGGCATATGCCACACGCTCCCCTAGCAGTGTTGGCTTTGCCACTTCCACTCCAAGTGCAATCCACGACCAAGGCATTTTGCACATTCCATTGGCACATGCCACACGCTCCCCTAGTAGCTTGGCATTGCCACTTGCACTCCAAGTGCAACCCGGGACCAAGGAATTCCGCACATGCCACACGTTCCCCTTGCAGCTTTGGATTTTCCACTTGCACTCCAATTGTAACCCCCGACCAAGGCATTCCGCACATGCCACATGCTCCCCTAGCAGATTTTGCATTGCCACTTGCACTCCAAGTGCAACCCGCGACCAAGGCATTCCGCACATGCCACGCGCTCCCCTCGCAGATTTGGCTTTTCCACTTGCACTCCAAGTGCAACCCGCGACCAAGGCTTTCCGCACATGCCATTGGCACATGCCACACGCTCCCCTAGCAGTTTTGGCATTTCCACTTGCACTCCAAGTGCAACCCGCAACCAAGGCATTCCGCACATGCCACACGCTCCCCTAGCAGCTTGGCATTGCCACTTGCACTCCAAGTGCAACCCGCGACCAAGGCATTCCGCAAATGCCATTGGCACATGCCACACGCTCCCCTATCAGTTTGGCATTTCCACTTGCACTCCAAGTGCAACCCGCGACCAAGGCATTCCGCACATGCCACACGCTCCCCTAACAGCTTTGGCATTTCCACTTACTTTCAAGGTGTAAATTGCGATCACGGCATTCCACACATGACATTAGCACATTCCACACTCTCCCCTAGCAACTTGGCATTGCCACTTGAACCCAAAGTGCAACCAACTCTCGACACATCAACACAAAACTAGGGGATGCTTTCTCAGGGTTTTGTTTTGGCGCTCACAACATGCAGCGTAAACTACGCTCGTATTAAGAAAGCGTGTTAAGGAATAAAAGCGGTCAATTAAATGGGGAAATAAAAGTGAAAAACGTTTTCACTCTTAAACACGCCGGTTACCACATCCTCCCATTTAAATACCTTTTATTTCCTTCCGTAATGAGGCCCGTGTACGTTTTAATCTCAACTTGTATAAATAGGTCTCACCTATTTTCTACCAGACAACAAGTCTCGGTCAGGAGAAAAATACAACGCTATCAAAAAACAACTTTTGCAAGCTCACCCAAAAGGCTTCCATCTCTTGCAAGCTTCCCAAGATTCTACTTTTTCTGATACAAGTCGAAACACTACCCAACCAAAACTCTCTAGTCTCATCACCTTTCTTCGCTATCCTCTCCAAATTAACCATTCTCCTCCACTTTGTGACCAAATCAAGTCTGGTACGTCCATTTCTTAGTTTAGGCCGGACTTGTACAGATTGATCTCTTGAATCTAGAAAGTGCTCACATGCAGCGCATTTGTTTAGGGCTTAAACCAGTTTCTCACTCACCTACCGAATTTACCAAAATCGGCAGAAATGATTTTTACCCATAAACAATTGGCGACCACAGCAGGAGGATTGATCTATCGGTTACAATACCAACTCTGACTCCTGATTTCGTTTCTCGATCACCAATCCCAACATGGTGGAACTCAGGTCTGGAGCAGCTGCCGAGAATACCAGCACAGAGCATGTCCCTGATGTTAACGTCTCTCCCAATGACGTTGTAGCATCACCTGCTGACTACAGTAACTCCGAATACATTCCCTCGAGCGCAGCACCGCCAATTACCAGGGATATAAACGCTACCTCTTCTAGTGTCTCTGCACAACCCTCTAATCATGGCAACGAAAATACCTCTTCGGGCATCACGCCACCAGTCACCAGGTCCAGAGCCGCAGCTGCGGCCCCTAATGCTTCATCTAGCATGGTACCTCCGACCACAACTAAGGTTCCAACTACCCCACCGACGGGATGAGAGACTGGAGGGACCAGAGGAAACTGTCCTTATGTCATCATTGCTGATTTTATGGAACGATAGGAGATGCTCGCCAGAGCCCAGACGGTTATGGTTTCAACACAGAAAGAGGTACTTGTTTTTCTCAAGACCCTGACAGAACGACTACCACGTGAGTCATGTCCTCCAGAGCCGCTTAGGAACGTCTCCAACAATCCCGACACTAGCACCTCGGCGGAGCACGCCTCCGCGGATGAGGAAACTCGCGCTAGAATCTCGTTGGAAAGAAATCAGCCGTCTAATTTTGTCACACGAGAATATCTGGAACAACTTCTCCACAACCGAATCAAGAATAATGAATTGGACATATATCATCACTAACCTCCTTACCCATCCGAAATGCAGAGAATCCCTCTTCCAAGGGGGTACTCCTCTCCTCAAAAGGTTCAGGGTTCAAGCACTCGACTGTCACGACCCAAACGTGACCGAGCAATAGCTGGTGAACGCGTGCATCAATGGTATGGTTCCTATTTATCGCGCCTTTCTAGAGAACTTACGCTTCCAAACTTTCTCCTAACTCCATGAAACCTCCAGACGACCCGCAACGACAACACATGCATTACTGGAAAAAACTAAGCCAACTCGAACCGAAAACATGCGTGAAACTCACGGGAATAGACGCCTCATCAGCAAGCAATTTAATGCTGGCTCATCCTCCATGAACATAATAAACAAAAGGGGAAAAAGGAAGGCCCCAACAATGGGCCACCAGCCAAAACGTGAAGCACCGGTGCAACGGGAACCCCCGCCATGGAAAACCTTCATTAAAACTCCCATGCAACATCATGAGACCCAAGGAAATACCATTGATTTCCCATTTCCCATCGAGGAGGTGATTGACCTCCTAGAAGCCTGGGTTCAAGATGATGTTATCAGATTGCCACCTCCCAAACGTCCACCAACTGAGGCTGAGATGGCGAACCCCAAGTACTGCCATTACCACAGGTTCGTTCACCACCCAACCAGCGATTGCAACAGACTAAAGCATATTTTCAGAGAAAGGATAGAAGCAGGAGAACTCCAACTAGGAGACGAGATAGTTCATCGAGACCCACTCCCAATAAGAAACTGCGGGTCCTCTGGGGACTCCGTGCACGAGACTGTATAATCCATGATGCAGCATATATGCGAAATTCTCTATATTTCCTAGGTGCAGCGCCAAGATATTTTCGCAGCTCTCAATCGCGTTGTATCTAGAAAATGACTTTTTCTCTCCTCGGAAACCACGCCAGGGGCCAAATCTTTCCAAACAGGCGGAACCAAAAGGGAGAACTGGGGACTGCTGACCACGTCCCATTTAAGAGGTAACGAATTTGACAACATGCTCATCGACGCGACCTCTGACCTCAACATCATTACTTTCAAGACACTAAAGGCAGCAGGATTTACAAAGCAAGACTCTACCTATTCCCCGTCCGTGATTAAGAACTCGAGAGGAGAAGCTCTGAACGCGCATGGCTACATCAACCTAGATGTCAGGGTGGGAGATGCTATAACGTATAACAAATTCCACTTTGTCAAAGAACTGGGTCATGACATGATATTGGGACACTTATGGGTGCTCAACAACAAAGAGAAATTAGATGTGCACCCTCTGCCGATGCCCACGCCCGAAGGAACTTCTAACAAATCATCCCACTGGTTATCGCATCGACGAACTATCAAAGGAACCCAGACTTCGGAGAGGACCCGCTGGCGCTAGCTCATGGTTTTCAAATGCAATTAAGTCTGATCGAGTAACCTTTTATGCAACCATTTATTCCTCCCCCCATTTCGTCAGGGGGACTCGGCGCAATTATTGGCATGGATGTTGTCAAGAAATGTGAATGGGGAGCCAGACCATTTGAGCACTTTGCAAAAAGCTTGGAATCCTCAATTGAAGCCAACAAAGCCAAGACTCAAATATTGGCACGATGTATGAACCCATTTTCAATCGGAGATGTAGTGGTTAAGGAAAGCTTGTTTCAAGTTGGGAGGATGACAGTAAAAATTTCTATTCAGACTGATTCGCCCAATAGAAGAGAAGGCGAGTTGTATCTGGTGGCGGACACCCTTTTGGGAGGATATTGCAAGATCATCAACGTAGACACACCTGAAGGCGTGATAATTCACTCGCGATGGCTCAAGGCCTCCAATCCCTAAAATGCTATACTTCTCAGTCACTCCCACTTTTAGTATTTCCTTCTACAATTCCTCTTAGTAGTTGTATTCCCCCAAAGATAAATACACCGTTTGTATTTTTCCTTGGGGATTCCTTTTCCCGTCAAAAAAAAAAGAAGCATAAATACATCTCTTTCCAAATAAGTTCTCCATATATTAGAGAAATGCATCAGATTAACCCAGAAAAACCATTACAGAGCCATCATACCACAACCTCTTTAAAATATATATATATATATATATATATAAAGAAAAATGTTGACTGATGAAGAAGAAGGTAAAGATGAGTTTACGAAAAAAAAAAAAACATCAGGGGAACTAAGCATCTGCGGTACGCCCCTGTACTGATTCGCCTTCGAAGGATGGAGCACAAGTCCCCTCGGTCAAGGATATCTTCAAGCACTTCCCCCAGCAATCCCTCGGACAACAAAGGTTTCATTCAACGGTGTTAGCAGAAGCAACCTCAACATCCCATCCCGAAGCAACCACAACAGGAGCAGTATCCGACCCGACGACCGGTCCAGCATATGCCACCATGACCCCTCCGGTATCTCCAATGACACCTCTAGTGTCAACTACGAAGGCTACTTCGTTTCTGTCAGATGCTCCTTTGAAGGTTTTCTCGTTGACAATTCGTAGTAAATCTTTTGATTCATCCGCATCAAAATCAAGAACCATGGCGCTCTCCTCCAAGAGACTCACACGTTTGTTTTTCCATTGCTTCAACCTGGAAACAGTTCGATTTTCCCCATACCTGGCCGAGGAAAATCTTTACCGCACTTGAACTTCTCAATATGCCAAGGTTCTTCCCCGTTTTCTCGCCCCTCCTCCATGCTCCCTAAACCCAAGAAAGTCCGAGCACGCGCCTGTACTTCATGGGGATAGATGGGAGGGAGGTCCTTAATGATTTCGCTAGCTTCATGGAACATATATCCAATCCCAGCAAATTCCTCCTCAAGAGAAGAAGATCGATCTCCGCCAATTGTGAAGTCCTTCTCCGAAGAGTTACGGGCGTGATCATCCTTAGAGGATCCCATCATACACTGCAAAAAATAGGGAAAATGATCAAGTTCCATACTATCTATACACATATAAAAGAGGATAACATGAAAAGAGAAGAAGAAGAAAACACGCCGGTATGATCTTTTTAGCCCAAACAACCTTAGTCGGGATGCTTTTGCAAGAGTCAGACCTTGGGAAATCTGGCCGGTTAAAGGATGATTCATCTCTGTACGTTATGACAAAGAGAGAAACTCAACAAGAAGAACCTTTTCTCAAACAAGGGAGATGGTACAATTGCGCTGGGTATGAATACGGAGCTTTAAAAAAGGAAAGGAAACAATGAGAGACATAACGCTTCCAGATTTTTAGCATGGATGATGCCCTGATTGAAGCCGCGTGTGAATAAAGGCAAAATAAGGAAACGTTTCTATCTGCCGAAACACCTACTCCCTCCTTGTTTGTATCGGTCCCACCAAGCTCGTGCCCAGCTTCCCAGTCTCCCAATTTCACCGGTCCCACCAATTGCACCAACTTCCCAAAGACTGCCCGAGTCACGCCAGCTAGCACGCTCAGCTTCCCCACCTTGCATCGGTCCTACCAGCTAGCGTGCTCAGTTTCCCAACTCGCGTCAACTTCTCAATGCCGCTCAGCTTCCTGTCCCTCAATGATGCTGACTTCCCAATTGTGCCAGCCTCCCGATTTGTGCAAAACTGCCAGAGGCAAGGATTCCAAATCCTATCTATAAAATGTCATACAAGCCTCCTCAATTCTATTTACAATTTGCTAGTTTGTCACCATCTTATGCTTAACTCGCAACAAAGCTCCTGTTCCAAGCTAAGCAGGGGACTTAATGTTGATGGTAGTTTTAGACAAAGGGTAAAATCGTAAAACCCCGAATAACCTAATGTCACCGGTGACACATTTATTAGAACACTTAATGCATATAGTCAGTAATTAATGGGGGGTATTTTTTAAAATTAGGGTTACAACGAGCAAAACCCTAATTCCCCTATGTGTCAATGGCAAATCATGCCAGCCACACCTAGCCCAAGCTAGCCGCGCCATGCAAAACGCACTATGCCTTGGCCCAAGCTATGATAGTCACACCAACCGCGCCAAAGCATGCCAACCATGCTAGCCGCACCCCTGTGCCGACGGAAAATCATGCCAGCCACCCCAAACGCGCCAAAGCATGCCAACCATGCTAGCCGCACCTCCGTGCCAATGGAAAATCATGCTAGACACACCTAGCCCAAGCTGGACGAGCCATACAAAACGTACTCTGCCTTGGCCCTAGCTATGCTAGTCACATCAAATGTGCCAAAGCATGCCAACCATGCTAGCCGCACTTCCGTTCCAATCGAAAAACATGCCAGCCACACCTAGCCCAAGCTAGCCGCGCCATGCCAAACACACTCTGCATTGGCCCTAGCTATGCTAGTCACACCAATCGCGCCAAAGCATGCCAACCATGCTAGGCGCACCTCCGTGCCAATGGAAAATCGTGCCAGCCACACCTAGCCCAAGCTAGCCGCGCCATGCCAAACACACTTTGCCTTGGCCCTAGCTATTCTAGCCACTTTCCTTACCAAGCCGCTATGTCATTGGCACATGCCAAAGTAGCGCCTGCACCCTTGGCTTGCAAACATTGCAACCTAGGCCAATATGGTCGTGCGTTCCATTGGCACATGCCAACACGCACTGCTAGCCACTTTCCAAGCTGCCATGCCATTAGTACATACCAAAGTGGTGCCCACGCCATAGGCTTGCAAACCGTGCAACCAAGGCCCAAGTGGGCGTGCGTTCCATTGGCACATGACAACACGCACCTATAGCAGCTTTCCTTACCAAGTCGCACATGCCATTGGCACATGCCACACGCTCCCCGAGCAGCTTTAGCATTGCCGCTTGCACTCCAAATGCAAACCGCGACCAAGGCATTCCACACATGCCATACGCTCCCCTAACATCTTTGGCATTGCCACTTGCACTCCAAGTGAAACCCGAGACCAAGGCATTCCGTACATGCTATTGGCACACGCCACACACTCCCCTAGCAGCTTATCAATGCCACTTGCACTCCAAGTTCAACCCGCGACCAAGGAATTCCGCACATGCCATTGGCACATGCGACACGCTCCCCTAGCAACTTGGCATTGCCACTTGCACTCCAAGTGCAACCCACGACAAAGGCATTCCGCACATGCCATTGGCACATGCCACACGCTCCCCTAGCATCTTTGTCTTTGCCACTTGCACTCCAAGTGCAACCCGCGACCAAGGCATTCCGCAAATGCCACACGCTCCCCTAGCAGCTTGGTATTACCACTTGCACTCCAAGTGCAACCCGTGACTAAGGCATTCCGCACATGCCATTGGCACATGCCACACACTCCCCTAGCAGCTTGGGATTGCCACTTGCACTCCAAGTGCAACCCGCGTTCAAGGCATTTCGCACATGCCATTGGCACATGCAACACTCTCTCCTAGCAGCTTTGGCTTTGCCACTTACACTCCAAGTGCAACCCGCGACCAAGTCATTCTTCACATGCCACACGCTCCCCTAGCAGCTTTGGCATTTCCACTTGCACTCTAAGTGCAACCCGCGACCAAGGCATTCCGCACATGCCATACACTCCCCTAGCAGCTTTGGCTTTGCCACTTGCACTCTAAGTGCAACCCGCGACCAAAGCATTTCGTACATGCCATTGGAACATGCCACACGCTCCTCTAGCAGCTTTGGCTTTGCCACTTTCACTCAAAGTGCAACCCGCGACCAAGGCATTCCGCACATGCCATTGGCACATGCCACACGCTCCCCTAGCAGCTTTGGCATTTCCACTTACATTCAAGGTGTAACTTGCGGTCAAGGCATTCCACACATGCCATACGCTCTCCTAGCATCTTGGCATTTCCACTTGAACCTAAAGTGCAACCAACTCTCGAGACATCAACACAAAACCGGGGGATGATTTCTCAGGGTTTTGGTTTGGCGGTCATAGCATGCAGCGTACACTACGCTCGTATTTAGAAAGCTTGAATTGGAATAAAAGCGGTCAATTAAATGGGAAAATAAAAGTGAAAAACGTTTTCACTCTTAAACACAAAGGTTACCACCTCCTCCCATTTAAATACCTTAAATTTCCTTCCGTAATGAGGCCAGAGTACGTTTCAATCTTAACTTGTATAAATAGG